>CM039677.1:98421824-99025497 GCA_022496015.1 Hordeum marinum | reverse complement strand
AGAAGAAGAAGAAGAAGAGAAAGAAGAAGAAGAGGAGGAAGAAGAAGAGGAGGAAGAAGAAGAAGAAGAAGAAGAAGAAGAAGAAGAAGAAGTACTTTTGTATAATGCCATGTTCCCGAGACGGGAAATTGCTTGAAGTGGGCGCTACTGAGGTATGTAGAATAGTCGGGACCGGCTACCCCATCGGGACCTGATACTGTAGCTAAAAATCTATAGCAAAAAACCCTAAAACCTCTAGTATATATAGGAGGAGGAGTGGAGGAGGCTTGGCGCAAGGGCCAGCCCCTCTTTGGTTCGGCCGAAGTGGAGAGGAGGAGTCCTCCTCCTCCACTCCTAGTAGGATTAGGACTCCTTCCTTATTTCCACCTTTTGCCTTTTTCCACCTTTTCCTATTAGGAATTTCTTCCCAGTCGCATGGGCCTTCTATAGGACTTTGGCCAGCCCACTAAGGGCTGGTATACCTTCTCCCACAGCCCATGTAGCCTCTTGGGTCGAAATACCCTCTCCCGATGGTCCCCGGTACCCTCTCGATACTCCCGGTACACTACCGATGAGCCCGGAACTTTTCCGGTGACCAAAACAGGACTTCCTATATATCAATCTTTACCTCCGGACCATTCTGGAGATCCTCGTGATGTCCGGGATTTCATCCGAGACTCCGAACAACCTTCGGTTGCCACCATGCATAACTCTACACTACCGAAACGTCACCGAACCTTAATTGTGCAGACCCTGCGGGTTCGAGAACTATGTAGACATGACCAAGACACCTCTACGGTCAATAACCAATAGCGGGACCTGGATGCCCATATCGATTCCTACATATTCTACGAATATCTTTATCGGTTGAACCTCTGTGTCAAGGATTCAGTTAATCTCGTATGATGTTCCCTTTGTTCTTCGGTCTGTTACTTGCTCGAGATTAGATCGTCGGTATCTCCATACCTAGTTCAACCTCGTTACTGCAAGTCTCTTTACTCGTTCTGTAATACAAGATCCCATGGCTAACACTTAGTCACATTGCTTGCAAGGCTTATTGTGATGTTGTATTACCGAGTGGGCCTTGAGATACCTCTCCGTCACACGGAGTAACAAATCCCAGTGTTGATCCATGCCAACTCAACAGACACCCTCGGAGATACCTGTAGAGTACCTTTATGGTCACCCAGTTACGTTGCGACGTTTGATACACACAAGGTATTCCTCCGGTGTCCGTGAGTTGCATGATCTCATGGTTAGAGGAACATATACTTGACATGCAGAAAACTATAGCAATAAACTGACACGATCATATGCTATGTTTATAGTTTGGGTCTCGTCCATCCCATCATTCTCCTAATGATGTGATCCCGTTATCAAATGACATCACATGTCAATGGCTAGGAAACCTTGACCATCTTTGATCAACGAGCTAGTTCACTAGAGGCATACTAGGGACAATGTGTTGTCTATTCATCCACACATGTGTTTCCAGTCAATACAATTATAGCATGGATAACAAACAATTATCATGAACAAGGAAATATAATAATAAACACTTTATTTATTGCCTCTAGGGCATATTTCCAACATACAATACTTGTCATGTCCCATTTTGTCACTCAGATTGAGCACCAAGATTAAACCCACTACAACACACCACTCCCACTTGAAGATAAATCAATATAGTTGGACAAACCAAACCGATAGATCGAAGAGCATTAAAAAGCTATAATAATCATGCATATCAACAATGATTCAATTATATTCATGAATAATCTGAACATAAACCCACAATTCATCGGATCCGAACAAACACACCGCAAAGATTGATTACATAAGATAGATCACCGTGGGAATCGTAGTGATCTTGGCAGTGAAGAACATATATAGAGAGAGAGTCGTCTAGGTACCAACTATGGACCCGTAGGTCTGCGGTGAACTACTCGCACATTATCATGGGAGCAACAAGGTTGGTGTAGAAGCCCTCCATGATCGATCACCCTCTCTGACAAGGCACCGGAATAGAGCTCCAGATGGGCACACGACTGAACAGAGACTTGCAGCGGCGGAAAAAGTGTTTTGGGAGGCTCTCTAGGGTTTGGGGGATATATGAGAATTTATAGCGAAGAGATCAGGGCCAGGAGAGCTGGAAGATGGCCCCAAGCCATTAGGGTGCCCCCCTATGCTTGCTTCATTGGCTTGGGTGCACCTCGTGTGCCCTCTGGTCTTCCTCCTAAGCTTCCATGTCTTATTTTTGTCGAGAGAAATCATCAAAAAAGTTTCGGGGTATTTGGACTTCGTTCAGTACAATATTCTTGAAAAGCCAAAAACATGGAGAAAACAACAACTGTCACTTGTCACTTGGTTAATAGGTTAGTGCTAAAAATAATATAAAACAATAGGTAAATGCTTAAAAGGTATCCTAGAATGATAATGTAATAGCATGGAGAAATCAAAAATTACAGATACGTTGGAGACGTATCAGCATTCTCTTAATTCCTACTCGTCCTCGAGTAGGTAAATGATAAAAACAGAATTTTTGATGTGACATGCTACCCAACATGTAATTTCTTTCAGGTATGATCATTGGAAAACAATGAATCAACAAACATTAACATAGTAATATCCATAAACATAAGTAACACAATCATCAACTTTCAAAATATACGGTCCTTAAAGAATGTTTACCCCCATTTATTTTATCATATTAGCATGGCATGGCTCCGTCTTCACCACATAAGTACAAATGTCAAGCACCATGGTGTTAAGCCAAGTAATTGGATCGTACTTCTTCACGCGCTTAAGCATTTTATACCTCACTCAATACACGAGCGTGAACGATGAACATAGCATATAGGTGGAATAGAATATGATAGTAGGTTTCAAAGGGGTAAAAGTGGATAAGAAAGTCTCGCGTCAACTAGGCGGATCAAAGGGCTATGGAGATGCCCATCAATTAATATCAATGCGAGGAGTAGGGATTGCCATGCAACGGATGTACCAGAGCTATAAGTGTATGAAAGCTCAACTAAAACTAAGTGGTTGTGCATACAACTTGCTTGCTCATGAAGACCTCGGGCATTTGAGGAAGCCCGTCATCGGAATATACAAGCCAAGTTCTATAATGAAAGATTCCCACTAGCATCTGAAAATGACAAAACATGAGACTCTCTATATGAAAAACATGGTGCTACTTTGAAGCACAAGCGTGGAAAAGGATCTAGTAGCACTGTCCCTTCTCTCTTTTTGCCCATTTCTTTTTTTCTCTTTTTGTCCTTTTCTTGTCTTTTCTTTTCTTTTTTTCTCTTTTCTCTTTTTATTTTTCTTTTTTTATTTTTCGTCCAGAGTCTCAACCCAACCAGTGAGGGAATCATTGTCTCCATCATCCTTTCCTCACCAAGACAGTGCTCTAATAATGATAATCATCATACTTCTGTTTACTTACAAGTCGATATGAAAACTACTCAACAATATGACTCTATCTGAATGCCTTGGTAGTGTACCAGGATGTGCAATGATCTAGCATAACATGTAAACAATGTTGAATGGTGGCTTTGCCACAAATACTATGTCAGCTACATGATCATGCAAAGCAATATGACAATGAGTTCACAAGTCATATGATGTAACGGTGGAAGTTTCATGGCAATACATCTCAAAATGTCTATGGAAATGCTACAATAGGTAGGTATGATGGCTGTTTTGAGAAAGATATAAGGATACTTATGTGCAACAGAGTGTATCACATCGTGGGGTTTGGATGCATCGAGGAAAGCTGCACCTATCCTCGAGGTGAGAATAGACAATGCATGGTACCGAAGAGGCTAGCGAATATGAGGAGGTGAGTGTGTGTACATCCATGGATTCACATTAGCCATAAAGAACTCACATACTTATTGCAAAGCTTTATTAGCTCTCTCGAAGCAAAGTACTACTCGAATGCCTCTAGGGAGGAGGTTGGTAGGAATTAGCAATCGCGTGCCCCCAACCTAAACAGCACTAGGATTTCAACGAGGAATAAAAATGCTCACACATCATCACCATGCCATAACCAGTATTTAGATGAATAAAAAATTAACACCCTTTAACTATCGATATTTGTACTAACCAACAACCATGCACTCACGCCTTTTCATATTACCACATCAATATCATCTCTTTTATGTGCTACATGAAGGTTTTGATTATGCACTCCTTGAATACCTATTATTTTTGGGCTAGACTTATAACCCATGTAAATTATCGTCACTGTTTATTAGACACTCAAACAAATTTAAGTGAAGAACGAGTGTGTAATTATTTATATGAAATCTATATGCCACCGTGCTCTCCATCTTATTAGTACAAGACACATTCGTGAAGGGATGGCCATCATTGGAGAACCCTAGCCACCACCACTACGTCAAGAATAGAGAAAGAAGAGATTCAGAGAATCACCGGAGATCTTCCTAGTTTTGGTCCTTTCATATCCATCTCTTGTTCATCTTCACTATTGTTAAAGGAATTACAAATTCTAAGATAAAGGTGTAAACTCTATACATACTCATTTGGATATTGAGACTTGTTTTATCATCCATCTTATGGTGGATATTCACGGTATTATTGATATGATTTTCATGGGTTTGTTCTCTGATATGGTTGGCGACGTGGCTTGAAACTGCATCGGTATTTCCCCAAAGAGGAAGGGATGATGCAGCACAACAACGGTAAGTATTTCCCTCAGTTATGAAACCAAGGTATCAATCCGTAGAGGAAGATCAAGCACCTACGTAAACAACACCTACACACAAATAACAAATACTTGCAACCCGACGCGTAAGAGAGGTTGTCAAGCTCTCAACGATAAAAAGATAGATTAGGTTGTGATAGTTTTGGCAAATAAATCTCTCAAGAACACAAAATAAAATAGGTAAACAAAAAGTGCGGCAAGGTATTTTTGGATTTTTTGGATTAATAGATCTGAAAACAAAACGGAAAAATAGTAGATTGGAAAGCAATATGTTGGAAAAGTAGACCCGGGGGCCGTAGGTTTCACTAGTGGCTTCTCTCATGAGTATAGTGCACGGTGGGTGAACAAATTACCATTGGGCAATTGATAAAAGATCAAATAATCATGAAGATATCCAGGCAATGATCATTATATAGGCATCACGTCCAAGATAAGTAGACCGAAATGATTCTGCATCTACTTCTATTACTCCACACATCGTCCGCTATCCAGGATGCATCTAGTGTATTAAGTTCATGGAAAAACAAAGTAATGCAATAAGAACGGTGACATGATGTAGACAAGATCTATTCATGTAGGAATAGACCCCATCTTGTTATCCTTAATGGCAATGATACATGCGTGCCTTGCTGCCCCTTCTGTCACTAGGAAAGAACACCACAAGATCTAACCCATCACAAAGCACCTCTTCCTATGGCAAGAAAAATCGATCTAGTTGGCCTAACTAAACCAAAGATTCAAATAAGAAATACGAGGCTATAAGTAATCATGCAAATAAGAGATCAAAGAAGACTCAAATCATATTCATGGATAGAAACTGATATTGAACTCAAAATTCATCGGATCCCAACAAACACACCACGAAAGTCATTACATCAAATAGATCTCCAAGAGACCATTGTATTGAGAATCAAGAGAGAGAGAGAGAGGAAGCCATCTAGCTACTGCCTACAAACCCGTAGGTCTATGGTGGACTACTCATGCATAATCAGAGAGGCACCCATGAAGACGATGTGTCACGCCCAAGATGCGATCCTATCCTCATTTTGGCACGAGGGCCTGGACAGGGATAGAAGCGCATCTCGTTGTGTTGCAAGAATGGATATCATTACAAGTACATGTACAGAAGAGATGAGTATATGGAATTGTCTTACACTCGCCACAAGCTACATCAATATCACATCAATACAACAACATACTCAAACATCATACAGAAGATGAGGGTCCGACTACGGACGAAAACAAATGACAAAATGACAACCATCCTTGATGTCCCAGGTTACCACCTAGAACCCATCCTAGATCGATGAAGAAGAAGAATAAGAAGAACTCAAATCAAACAAGTATCGCTCACGTCAAAGCATCACATTACCTGTACATGCAACTGTTGTGGTAGTAATTCGTGAGCCATAGGGACTCAGCAATCTCATTTCCAAGTGTATCAAGACTATTAAAGCTTAATGGGTGAGGTATGGTTAAGTGGTGAGGCTGCAGCAAGTGACTAAGCATTTATTTGAGTGGCTAACTTACGAATACAAAAAGTAAAGTATGGTGGACTACGCATAATGGACGTGAACTAGAAATGATCACTAACTGATCCTGAACACCTGCTTACGTCAAACATAACCCCACCGTGTTCTCTCTCGGATAAGGACTCACGAGAAGAGACAATCAAGGTTACGCACATAGTTGGTGTATTTTATTTGAGTTTACTTCAAGTTTGCTATGACCGGGTGTTAAACAAAATATCCAAGTTTGCCACATAACCGTGGGCATGACTTTCCGAAAAGATTTAACCCTGCAAGGGTGCTCCAACTCGTCCATCACAAATTAACCACACGCCGCGGGAATAACCTCGACCATGGATCTCGTGATCATCCTAGGCAATTCCAAAGGAAATCCGACACCTCAAGATAGCCCGAAGAAGATCAGAGTTCCTCACGCAAGACATTCGAGAAAGGTAAAACAAATCCAACAAGGCTGCCCGACGTGTCGACGAACCAGATAAGAGCCGCATATCTCGTTCTCAGGACACGACCGGATTGGCTAAGTTTCCGGCTGGCACACCCGTTGGTGGCCCCGACTACTGCCATTTTGGACCAACACTCATGAGGAGCACTGGCCCGGGTTGTTGATTAATTATCCGTGGATGCCGGCGGGTCCCTATGCAATTTTATTAGTTATTAAGCAAATGTAGTACCAAAGTTGGGCCTTGCCAGACAAGCTTTATCCTAAAATTAAAATCAAGGGGGTCCCCATAACAACCCCGAGCATGTTAGGAGCGCTCAATTATGGAACATAACACCGGTTCACAAGTAACTGGGGGTGGTAAGAGTGGAACAAAACACCGAGCAAAAGGCCAAGCCTTCCACTTTTTACCAAGTATATATGTGCATTAAATTAAATAGCGATAATGTTGTGATAACAAAAGAATGTCCATGTTGACACATGGAAGTAATTGCACCTGTAGCTAGAAACGCTATAAGAAGGGCTGAGCAAGCGGTAACATAGCCAAACAAAGGTTTGCTAGGAAGGTGGAGGGATTAGAGGCTTTCATGGCAATGTTGGGAGGCTTGTCAAACAATAGGTAGGTAGCGAGACATAACGATAAAAGCGGAACAACTATCATAGCAATGATAGTAGTGGTATCCAGGGAAATGTGTCATCTTGCCTGAGATCCCGCTCGGAAGAAGAACGAGTTCATGAAGAAGACGAGCCAACGTAGTCGAACGGATCCTCACACTCCGAACGCTTTCGGAACTCTATCGAGAAGAAGCAATCCGGAAACAACAATCAACACACGATACACCACAATATATGCATGACATGATGCGCAAAAAAATATGATGCATGTTCGGTTTACTATGCAAGGCATGGCAAATCAACAAACAACTACTACACATTAAGTGAAGTTCAATATGCAACGAGTTGCATATTGACGAAACTCCACGTTTGAATTACTTAGTTCATTCCTGTTTAGGTACACATCAATGTTAAATGTTGTTAGACATGGCAAGAGGTGAAGCAATAACAAACTACATCATCTAGGCATTTTAAATGAGGCCGGAAGCAACATATGGCATTTCTGAAACATCCTCATAAGCATAATATGAGTTTGGTCCAGATCTGAACTATACACATTTTAGAGTTGTTAAACATCAAAATAAATGTCACCAAGTGATTCTACGCATTTTTCTAGCCAAGTTACATATGTAAAACATTTGCATCGGAGCTACAGTTAAGTAGTTATGATATAAATCATCTTCACATGGCAATTACGCAAAACAATGCAAACAACAAGGTTAAACATTTTTATCACATGTGAAAGGTTGATATTGTGAATCTACACGAAATTTTAGTCAAGTTTCATATCTAAAGTTTTTACATATGATGCACGGTTAATTATATATTAGCAATTTTAAAACAGGGGTTTTTCTGTAATTTATTAATCATTGGATAATTAACAAATTCGTAGCAGAGGGAAAAAAACTATATTGGACCGAATCTGGACAGGGCATTGGGCGCAGGATATCTAAGAAACGCTCTGGGCGAAGGATAGGGTGCGGGGGGTGGCTCACCCATGGGCTTGGCTCGGTCGGAGTAGAGGCGGGGTGGGCCGAGGCGAGGCCGGCCCAGGCGAGCGCGCTGCAGCGGGCGAGCGGGTCAACGTGCGCGGGATAAAGCACGCGCTCGTCCATGGCAGCGCGAACCAGGGGAGGCGCTGGCCACTCCGGCAGATGGCGCGCTGGCCAGAGACAGGGATGAGGGCGGCGAGGCCAGGGATGAGGAGATCCGGCCGGCGGGGCACCGGATCCGACCGGCACCGGCGACCGGCAGTGGCGGCTTGGGTCTATGGCGGCGGAGCTCTGCATCCATGGCGGCCTCGACAGGGAAGAGAGAGAGGGGTTAGGGGAAAGAGAGAAGAGAAAGGAGAAGAGAGAAGGAGAGGGAGGAGGAGGTCCGGCCTCCGGGGGTCCTCCGGCGAGCTTCGGTGGGGGCCAGCCGGCTAGGAGACCGGTGAGGGGCTGCGGAGAGGCGGCGAGCTCGGGAGCGAGCTGTGGATCGGGGCTGCGGGGCTCTGTGGTCATCGGACATTGTGCGGGTCGATCGTCGGACATGTCCGGTAGGTGGGTTTTTGGACGATTTTCCCCAGATCTCAGATCTGAGGGCTGAAATTGGCTATGGAGGTGGGATTTCGGGGAGAGGGAGGTGGAGCTAGCAGGTGGGGTTTTTTAGGGGCGTGGCTGCAATTTTACATGGGGGGAAACCCTAGAGAGTGAGGGTCTCTCTCCATGGGGGTTTAAATAGGGAATGACACTAGGGGTGCGTGAGTCTCGTCCATCCGATCGCGATCCGATGACCATGAACGGAGAGAGGGGCTAGTTGGGCTAGTGGTCGTGTAGTTGGGCTAGGAGGGGAAGAGATAAATAATTGTGGCCCGGCAATGGAGTTTTGCAAAACTGAAAACGTCCGACGAATAACCGATGACCGCACTGCTACGGTTGACCGATGGGGTATCAAACAAACTCGAAATGCGACGAAATTTGGCAGGCAGCCTTGTTGGGGAACGTTGTATGGGAAACAAAAAAATTCCTACACACACGCAAGATCTATCCATGGTGATGAGCATCTACGAGAGGGAGAGTGGATCTACGTACCCTTGTAGATAGCTAAGCGGGAAGCGTTAAGAAACGCGGTTGGTGTAGTCGAACGTCTTCGCGATCCAAATCGCCGAGCGTCCCGCGATCCAATCACGATCCATCCCGATCAAGTACCAAACGGATGGCACCTCCGCGTTCAGCATACGTACAGCTTGCTGACGATCTCTACTTCTTGATCCAGCAAGAGGGAGCAGGGAGGTAGACGAGTTCTCCGGCAGCGTGACGGCGCCGCGGCGATGGTGGTGGAGTAATTCCGACAGGGCTTTGCCTAAGCACTGTAGAAAACCGATCTAGAGGAGAAACTATGCACTAGAGAATAGGGCACGTGGCTGAAAATCAAGTGCAAAACCCCTAAAACCTCTAGTATATATAAGAGGAAGAGAGGAGGAGGCTTGGCGCAAGAGCCAAGCCCTCTAGGCTTCGGCCGAAGTGGGAGGAGAGGAGGAATCCTCCTCCAATCCTAGTAGGACTAGGACTCCTTCCTATTTTGCCTTTTTTTCCTTTTTCCACCTTTTCTCTTTGGGCTTTTCTTTCCCAGACGCATGGGCCTTGTGTGGGACTTCCACCAGCACACTAAGGGCTAGTATTCACTCTCCCACATCCCATGTAGCCTCTTGGGTCAAAATACCCCTCCTGATGGCCTCTTGGGTCGAAATACACTACTGATGAGCCCGAAACTTTTCCGGCGGCCAAAATAGGACTTCCTATATATCAATCTTTACCTCCGGACCATTCCGAGCTCCTCGTGATGTCTGGGATCTTATCCGGGACTCCGAAAAACCTTCGGTCACCACCATGCATAACTCTATACTACCAAAACGTCATCAGACCTTAAGTGTGCAGACCCTGCGGGTTTGAGAACTATGTAGACATGACCGAGACACCTCTACGGTCAATAACCAATAGCGGGACCTGGATTCCTAGATTGGTTCCTACATATTCTACGAAGATCTTTATCGGTCGAACCTCTATGTCAAGGATTCAGTTAATCCCGTATGATGTTCCCTTTGTTCTTCGGTATGTTACTTGCCCGAGATTCGATCGTCGGTATCTCCATACCTAGTTCAACCTCATTACCGGCAAGTCTCTTTACTCATTCCGTAATACAAGATCCCATGACTAACACTTAGTCATATTGCTTGCAAGGCTTATTGTGATGTTGTATTACCGAGTGGGCCCTTAGATACCTCTCCGTCACACGGAGTAACAAATCCTAGTCTTGATCCATGCCAACCCAACAGACACCCTCAAGATACCTGTAGAGCACCTTTATAGTCACCCAGTTACATTGCGACGTCTGATACACACAAGGCACTCTTCCGGTGTCCATGAGTTGCATGATCTCATGGTCATAGGAACATATACTTGACATGTAGAAAACAGTAGCAATAAACTGACACGATCATATGCTACGTTTGTAGTTTGGGTCTTGTCCACCACATCATTCTCCTAATGATGTGATCCCGTTATCAAATGACATCACATGTCAATGGCTAGGAAACCTTGACCATCTTTGATCAACGAGCTAGTTCACTAGAGGCATACTAGGGACAAAGTGTTGTCTATTTACCCACACATGTAATGTGTTTCCAATCAATACAATTATAGCATGGATAATAAACGATTATCATGAACAAGGAAATATAATAATAAACACTTTATTTATTGCCTCTAGGGCATATTTCCAACAGTCTCCCACTTGCACTAGAGTCAATAATCTAGTTCACATCACTATGTGATTTACATTGTAATGAATCGAACACCCATGCAGTTTTGGTGTTGATCATGTTTAGCCCTTGGAAGAGGTTTAGTCAATGGGTCTACCACATTCAGATCTGTGTGCACTTTGCAAATGTTTATGTCCTTCTCCTTGATGTAATCGCGGATGGAGTTGAAGCGTCGCTTTATTTGTCTGGTCCTCTTGTGAAACCTTGGTTCCTTGGCCAGAGCAATGGCACCAGTGTTGTCACAGAACAGATTCATTGGATTCAGTGCACTGGGCACTACTCCAAGATGTGTCATGAACTGCTTCATCCAGACACCATCCTTCGCCGCCTCTGAGGCTGCGACGTATTCCGCTTCGCACGTAGAATCGGCTACCACGCTTTGCTTGGAACTGCACCAACTTACCGCTCCCCTATTGAGAATAAATACGTATCCGGTTTGTGACTTAGAGTCATCCGGATTAGTGTCAAATCTTGCATCGATGTAACCCTTTACGACGAGCTCTGCATCACCTCCATAAACGAGAAACATTTCCTTAGTCCTTTTCAGGTACTTAAGGATATTCTTGTTGGGGAACGTTGCAAGGGAAACAAAAAATTTCCTACGCACACGCAAGATCTATCCATGGTGATGAGCATCTATGAGAGGGAGAGTGGATCTACATACCCTTGTAGATTGCTAAGCGGGAAGCGTTAGGAAACGCGGTTGGTGTAGTCAAACGTCTTCGCGATCCAAATCGCCGAGCATCCCGCGATCTCATCACGATCCGTCCCGCGATCCAATCATGATCCATCCCGCGAACTCATCACGATCCATCACACGATCTCATCACGATCCGTCTCGTGATCTTGATCACGGTCCTTCTGATCTAGCCCCGAACAGACAACACCTCCGTGTTCAGCACACGTACAGCTCGATGACGATCTCCGCCTTCTTGATCCAACAAGAGGGAGTAGAGAGGTAGATGAGTTCTCCGGCAGCGCGACGGCGTTGCGGTGATGGTGGTGGAGCTATTCCAGCAAGGCTTCGCCTAAGCACCGCTGAAAACCGATCTAGAGGAGAAACTGTGATCTAGAGGAGAGGTAGCACGTGGCTATTAGGGTTAGCTTTTTCCTCTAAATCCTCTAGTATATATATGAGAGAGAGAGGAGAGGAGGCAGGCTCAAACCCTCAAGGTTTGGTCGAAATTGGAGGTGGAGGAGTCCTACTCCAATCCTATTAGGAGTAGGATTCCTCCTTTCCACTTGGAAACTCTTTCCACCTCTCCACCTTTGGATTTTTTTCCTTCTCAAACTACTCCAGCTGCATGGGCCCTTAGAGGAGGCTTAGGCCAGCCCACCAGGGGCTGGTTTAACTCCTCCCACAGCCCATGTAGCCTCTTGGGTCGAAATACCTCTCCTGATGGTCCCCTGGTACACTATCGGCACTCCTAGTACACTACCGATGAGCCCGAAACTTTTCCGGCGACCAAAATAGGACTTCCTATATATCAATCTTTACCTCCGGACCATTCCGGAGCTCCTCGTGATGTCAGGGATCTCATCCGGGATTCCGAACAACCTTCTGTCACCACCATACATAACTCTATACTACCGAAACATCACCGAACCTTAAGTGTGCAGACACCGCGGGTTTGAGAACTATGTAGACATGACCGAGACACCTCTACGGTCAATAACCAATAGCGGACCTGGATGACCATATTGGTTCCTACATATTCTATGAAGATCTTTATAGGTCGAACCTCTATGTCAAGGATTCAGATAATCCCGTATGATGTTCCCTTTGTTCTTAGGTATGTTACTTGCCCGAGATTCGATCATCGGTATCTCCATACCTAGTCCAACCTTGTTACCGGCAACTCTCTTTAGTCATTCCATAATACAAGATCCTATGACTAACACTTAGTCACATTGCTTTCAAGGCTTATTGTGATGTTGTATAACCGAGTGGGCCCTGAGATATCTCTCCGTCACGCAGAGTAACAAATCCCAGTCTTGATCCATGCCAACCCAACAGACACCCTCGGAGATACCTGTAGAGCACCTTTATAGTCACCCAGTTACGTTGCGACATTTGATACACACAAGGTACTCCTCCGGTGTCAGTGAGTTGCATGATCTCATGGTCATAGGAACAAATACTTGACATGCAGAAAACAGTAGCAATAAATTGACACGATCATATGCTACGTTTGTAGTTTGGGTCTTGTCCATCACATCATTCTCCTAATGACATGATCCCGTTATCAAATGACATCTCATGTCCATGACTAGGAAACCATAGCCATCTTTGATCAACGAGCTAGTGTATTAGAGGCATACTAGGGACATGGTGTTGTCTATGTATCCACACATGTATCTGAGTTTCCGATCAACACAGTTATAGCATGGATAATAAACGATTATCATTAACAAGGAAATATGACAATAACCAATTTATTATTGCCTCTAGGGCATATTTCCAACAGTCTCCCACTTGCACCATGTGATTCGCATTGTTATGAATCTAACACCCAATGAGTTCTGCGGTTCGATCATGCTTTGCATGTGAGAGAGGTCTTATAGTCAACGGGTCCGTGACATTTAGATCCGTGTGTACTTTGCAAATCTCTATGTCAAACTGTAAACACTGCTACCACGCCCCACTTGGAGCTATTCCAAATGGCTGCTCTACTATACGTATCCGGATTGCTACTAAGAGTCATCCGGATTGGTGTTAAAGCTTGCATCAACGTAACTCTTTACGACGAACTCTTTCTTACTTCCATAATCGAGAAACATTTCCTTAGTATTTTAGTTACTAAGGATGATCTTGATCGCTGTCCAGTGATCCACTCCTGGATCACTCTTGTACCCCTTGACGGACTCATGGCAAGGCACACACAGGTGTGGTACATAGCATGGCATACTATACAGAGCCTATGGCTAAGGCATAGGGGACGACATTCGTCCTTTCTCTTTCTTCTGCCGTGGTCGAGCTTTGAGTCTCACTCAACTTCACACCTTACAAAGCAGGCGAGAACACTTCTTTCTGACTAGTCCATTTTGAACTCTTTCAAAATCTTGTCAAGGTATGTACTCATTCAAAGTCTCATCAAGCATCTTGATCTATCTCTGTAGATCTTGATGCTCAACAATTAGGTAGATTTATCCAGGTCTTCCTTTGAAAAAATCCTTTCGAACAACCCTTTATGCTTTCCAGAAATTCTACATCATTTCCGATCAACAATATGTCAACCACATATGCTTATCAGAAACTCTGTAGTGCTCCCACTCACTTTATTGTAAATACAAGTTCCTCATAAACTTTGTATAGGCTCAAAAACTTTGATCACCCCATCAAAGTGTATATTCCAACTCCGAGATGCTTGCTTCAGTCCATAGAAGGATCACTTAAGCTTGCTCACCTTTTAGCATCCTTAGGACTGACAAAACCTTCTAGTTGTATCACATACAACTTTTCCTCAAGTAAACTGTTAAGGAAACGATGTTTTGTCATCCATTTGCCAGATTTCGTAATTGCAAAATGCAGCAACTGCTAACATAATTCCAACAGACTTTAGCATCGCTACGAGTGAGAAAGTCTCATCGCAGTCAACTCTTTGAACTTGTCAGAAACTTCTTTGTGACAAGTCGAGCTTTATAAATGGTGAAATTTACCATCAGCGTCTGTCTTCATCTCAAAGGTCCATTTGTACTCGACGACCTGCCGTCCAACGAGCAAGTCTACCAAAATCTATACTTGGTTTTCACACATGGATCCTTTCTCGGATTTCATGGCCTCTAACCATTTGTCGGAATCCAGGCCCATCATCGCTTCTCCATATCTCGTAGGTTCATCGTTGTCCAACAGCATGACCTCCAAGACAGGGTTGTCGTACCACTCAGGAGCAGTACGCATCCTTGTCGAGCTACGAGGTTCGATAGTAACTTAATCTGAAGCTTCATGATCATCATCATTTACTTCCTCTTCAACTGACGTATGTTCCACAGAAACATCTTTCTGCGCTGCTCTACTCTCTGGTTGAAACAAAGGTTCAACAACCTCATCAAGTTCTATCTTCCTCCCGCTCAATTCTTTGGAGAGAAACTTTTTCTTGGGAAGGGACCCGTTTTAGCAACAAACACTTTATGCTTGGATCTGAGATAGAAGGTTCACCCAACTGTTCTTAGGGTAATCTATGAAGATGCATTTGTCTGCTTTGGGTTCGAGCTCATTAGGTGAAAACATTTTTCCACACAAGCGTCGCAGCCCCAAACATTAAGAAATGACAGCTTAGGTTTCTATCAAACCATAATTCACACGGTGTCATCTCAACAGATTTAGATGGTGCCCTATTTAAAGTGAATGTAGTTGTCTCTAATGCATAACCCCAAAACTATACTAGCAAAACGATAAGAGACATCATAGCCCGCACCATATCCAATAGAGCACGACTATGACGTTCGGACACACCATCACACTATGGTGTTCCAGGTGGCGTGAGTTGTGAAACGACTTTCACATTGTCTAAAGTTGTATGCCAAACTCGTAACTCAGATATTCACCTCCACGATCATATCGCAGACATTTTTATCTTCTTGTCACGATGATCTTAAACTTCACTCTGAATTTGCTTGAACTTTTCAAACGATTCAGACTTGTGTTTCATTAAGTAAACATACACTACATCTACTCAAATCATCAGTGAAGGTAAGAAAATAACGATATCCACCGCACGCTACAATACTCATTGGATTGCATACATCAACATGTATCATTTCCAATAAATTGCTTGCCCGCTCCATCAATCTGGAAAACGGGGTCCTTAGTCATCTTGCCCAAGAGGCATGGTTCGCATGTCTCAACCGATTCGAAATCGAATGAGTCCAAAGATCCATCAACATGGAGTTTATTCATGCGCTTTATACCAATATGACATTTAGCGGCAGTGCCACAAGTATGTGGTACTATCATTATTAAATTTGTATCTTTTGGCATCAATGTTATGAACATGTGTATTACTATGATCAAGATTCAACAAAACATTCTCACTGTGTGCATGACCATTGAAGGTATTATTCATGTAAACAGAATAACAATTATTCTCTAACTTAAATGAATAACCGTGTTGTAATAAACACGATCTAATCACGTTCATGATCAACGCAAAACACCAAATAACATTTATTTAGGTTCGTCACTAATCCCGAAGGTAGAGAGAGCGTGCGATGTCGATCACATCAACCTTGGAAACATTTCCAACACACATCATCACCTCACCCTTAGCTAGTCTCCGTTTATTCCGTAGCTTTTACTTTGAATTACTAACATTTAGCAACCGAACCGGTATCCAATACCCAGTTGCTATTAGGAGTACTAGCAAGGTACACATCAATAACACATATATCAAATACACTTGTGTCAACGTTGCCAGCCTTCTTATCTACTAAGTATCTAGGGTTGTTCCGCTTCAGCGACCGCTCACCTCATAATAGAAGCACTTAGTCTAGGGTTTGGGTTCAACTTTGAGTTGCTTCATTGGAGCAGCAACTGACTTGCCATCCATGAAGTTTCCCTCCTTGCCCTTGCCCTTCTCGAAACTAGTGGTTTTACTAACCATCAACACTTGATGCTCCTTCTTGATATCTACCTTCGTGGTGTCAAACATCGCGAACAACTCAGGGATCATTATTTCTATCCCTGGCATTTTATAGTTCATCACCAAGTTCTATAGTAGCTTAGTGACAGTGACTTGGAGAACTATAACAATCAATATCTTATCTGGAAGATCAACTCCCACTCGATTCAAGCGATTGTAGCACCCAGACAATCTGAGCACATGCTTAACGATTGAGCTATTCTCCTTCATCTTGCAGGCAAAGAATCTTGTTGGATATCTCATATCTCACAACATGGGCACGGGCCTGAGATCCCAATTTCAGCTCTTATAGCATCTCATATGTTCCGTAACGTTCAAAACATTTTGGAGCCTCAATTCTAAGCTGTAATGCATGACGCACTAAACTATCAAGTAGTCATCGAAACGTGCCTGTCAGATGTTCACAACATCTACAGACAACGCTAGAGGGGGTGGCGCACCGAGCGGTGCATTAAGGACATAAGCCTTCTGTGCAGCAATGAGGACAATCCTCAGATCATGGACCCAGTCCGCAATATTGCTACCATCATCTTTCAACTCTATTTCTCTAGGAACATATAGAAATTCAAGGGAGCTACAGCGTGAGCTAGTAATCTACAACATTATTTTGCAAAGACACTACTGACTATGTTCATGATAATGAGTTCAATTAATCATATTACTTAAGAACTCCCACTAAAATTGACATCCCTTCGGTGATTCGAGTGATACATGATCCAAATTCACCAACTCAAGTCCGATCATCACGTGAGTTGAGGTGGTTTCAATGGTGAACATCATCATGTTGATCATATCTACTATGTGACTCATGTTCGACCTTTCGGTCTCTTGTGTTCCAAGGCCATGTCTGTACATGCTAGGCTCGTCAAGTTTAACCCGAGTGTTCTGCATGTGCAACACTGGCCCGCACCCGTTGTATGTGAACGTAGAGTCTATCACACCCGATCATCACATGGTGTCTCGACATGACGAACTTTCGCAATGGTGCACACTCGGGGAGAACACAATTTATCTTGAAATTAAGTGAGGGGTCACCTTATAATGCTACTGTCGTCCTAAGCAAAAGAAGGTGCATAAAAGGATTAACATCACATGCAAATCATAAGTGACATGATATGGCCATGAACTTGTGCTTTTGATCTCCATCTTGAAAGCACTGACATGATCTCCATCGTCACCGGCATGACACCATGATCTCCATCATCTTGATCTCCATCAACGTGTCGCCATCGGGGTTGTCGAGCCCACCACGCTTCTACTACTATTGCTACCATTTAGCGATAAAGTAAAGCATTACATAGCGCTTAATGATTGACACGCATGTCATACAATAATTAAAGACAACCCTATGGCTCCTGCCGGTTGCCGTACTCATCGACATGCAAGTCGTGATATTCTATACAACACATGATCATCTCATACATCACATATATCTCATCATGTAATTGGCCATATCACATCACAACATACCCTGCAAAAACAAGTTAGACGTCCTCTAATTGTTGTTGTATGTTGTACGTGGCTGCTACGGGTATCTAGCAAGAACAATTCTCACCTACGCATAAACCACAATGATGATACATAAGTTGCTTTTCAACCTTCTCAAGGACCGCCTTAGTCGAATCCGATCCAACTAAAGTAGGAGAAACAGACACCTGCCAGCCATCTTTGTGCAATGAAGTTACACGTTAGTCGATGGAACCGGTCTCTCGTAAGCGTACGAGTAATGTTGGTCCGGGATGCTTCATCCCACAATACCTTTGAACGAAAACACGACCAAGGGAGGAAGCAATCTAAGCATCAACACCCACAAACTCTTTGTGTTCTACTCGAGATCTCATATACACATAGACCTAGATCATGATGCCACTGTTGGGGAACGTTGCATGGGAAACAAAAAGTTTCCTACGCACACGCAAGATCTATCCATGGTGATGAGCATCTACGAGAGGGAGAGTGGATCTACATGCCCTTGTAGATCGCTAAGCGGGAAGCGTTAAGGAACGTGGTTGGTGTAGTCGAACGTCTTCGCGATCCAAATCGCCGAGCATCCCGCGATCTCATCATGATCCGTCTCGCGATCTAATCACGATCCATCCTGCGAACTCATCAGGACCCGTCTCGCGATCTCATCACGATCCGTCTTGTGATCTTGATCATGGTCCTTCCGATCTAGCGCTGAACGGCCGACACCTCCGCGTTCAGCACACATACAACTCGATAACGATCTCCTCCTTCTTGATCCAGCAAGAGGGAGCGGAGAGGTAGATGAGTTCTCTGGCAGCGCGACGACGTTGCAGCGATGGTGGTGGAGCTATTCTAGCAGGGCTTCGCCTAAGCACCGCTGAAAACCAATCTAGAGGAGAAACTGTGATCTAGAGGAGAGGTAGCACGTGGCTATTAGGGTTAGCTTTTTCCTCTAAATCCTCTAGTATATATACGAGGGAGGGAGGGGAGGAGGCAGCCTCAAACCCTCAAGGTTTGGTCCAAATTGGAGGTGGAGGAGTCCTACTCCAATCCTATTAGGAGTAGGATTCCTCCTTTCCACTTGGAAACTCTTTCCACCTCTCCACCTTTGGATTTTTTCCTTCTCAAACCACTCTAGCCACATGGGCCCTTAGAGGAGGCTTCGGCCAGCCCACCAGGGGCTGGTTTAACTCCTCCCAAAGCCCATGTAGCCTCTTGGGTCGAAATACCTCTCCTGATGGTCCCTCGGTACACTACCAGCACTCCCGGTACACTGCCGATGAGCCCGAAACTTTTCTGGTGATCAAAACAAGACTTCTTATATATCAATCTTTACCTCCGGACCATTTAGGAGCTCCTCATGACGTCCGGGATATCATCCGGGAGTTTGAAAAACTTAAGTGACCACCATACATAACTCTATACTACCGAAACGTCACCGAACCTTAAGTGTGGAGACCCTGTGGGTTCGAGAACTATGTAGACATGACCAAGACACCTCTACGGTCAATAACCAATAGCGGTACCTGGATGCCCATATTGGTTCCTACATATTCTACGAAGATCTTTATCAGTCGAACCTCTATGTCAAGGATTCAGTTAATCACGTATGATGTTCCCTTTGTTCTTCGATATGTTACTTGCCCGAGATTCGATCGTCGGTATCTCCATACCTAGTTCAACCTCGTTACCGGCAAGTCTCTTTACTCGTTCCGTAATACAAGATCTCGTGACTAACACTTAGTCACATTGCTTGCAAGGCTCATTGTGATGTTGTATTACCGAGTGGGCCCTGAGATACCTCTCCGTCACAAGGAGTAACAAATCCCAGTCTTAATCCATGCCAACCCAACGGACACCCTCGGAGATACCTGTAGAGCACCTTTATAGTCACCCAGTTACGTTGCAATGTGTGATACACACAAGGTACTCCTTCGGTGTCAGTGAGTTGCATGATCTCATGGTCATAGGAACAAATACTTGACATGCAAAAAACAGTAGCAATAAACTGACACGATCATATGCTACGTTTCTAGTTTGGGTCTTGTCCATCACATCATTCTCCTAATGACGTGATCCCGTTATCAAATGACATATCATGTCCATGACTAGGAAACCATAGCCATCTTTGATCAATGAGTTAGTCTATTAGAGGCATACTAGGGACTTGGTGTTGTCTATGTATCCACACATGTATCTCAGTTTCCGATCAACACAATTATAGCATGGATAATAAACGATTATCATGAACAAGGAAATATGACAATAACCAATTTATTATTGCCTCTAGGGCATATTTCCAACAATTCTTGACCGCCGCCCAGTACTCCATTCCAGGATCACTTTGAAACCTTCCAGCCATACTTATGGCAAGGCTGACATCGGGTCTTGTGCACAACATTGCATACATGATAGAGCCTATGGCTGAATCATAGGGGATGACACTCATCTTTTCTCTATCTTCTGCAGTCACTAGGCATTGAGTCTTACTCAACTTCACACCTTGTAACATAGGCAAGAACCCCTTGTTGGACTGATCCATTTTGAACTTCTGCAAAAATTTATCAAGGTATGTGCTTTGTCAAAGTGCTATTAAGCGTCTCGATCTATCTCTATAGATCTTAATGCCTAATATGAAAGCAGATTCTCCTAGGTCCTTCATTGAAAAACTCTTGTTCAAATATTCCTTCACGCTTTCCAGCATTTCTATATTGTTTCCAATCAGCAATATGTCATCCACATATAATATTAGAAATGTTATAGAGCTCCCACTCACTTTCTTGTAAATACAAGCTTCTCCATTAACTTGTATAAACCCAAACGCTTTGATCACCTCATCAAAGCGCTTATTCCAACTCCGAGATGCTTGCACCAGCCCATAAATGGATCGCTTGAGTTTGCAAACTTTGTCAGCATTCTCTGGATCGACAAAACCTTCTGGTTGTATCATATACAACTCTTCCTCAAGGAAACCATTGAGGAACGCTGTTTTGACATCCATCTGCCAAATTTCATAGTCGAAATAAGCAGCTATTGCCAACATGATTCTGACAGACTTAAGCATCGCTACGGGTGAGAAGGTCTCATCGTAGTCAACTCCTTGAACTTGTGAAAAACCCTTTGCCACAAGTCGAGCTTTATAGACGGTGACATTAGCGTCCGCGTCCGTCTTCTTCTTAAAGATCCATTTGTTCTGAATGGCCTTTCGCTCTTCAGGTAATACTTCCAAAGTCCATACTTTGTTTTCATACATGGATCCCATCTCGGATTTCATGGCCTCTAACCATTTCTTGGAATCAGGGCCCATCATCACTCCTCCATAGCTCGTAGGTTCATTGTTGTCCAACAACATGACCTCCAAGACAGGGTTGCCATACCACTCAGGAGCAGTACGCGCCCTTGTCGACCTACGAGGTTCAATAGTAACTTGATCCGAAGCTTCATGATCATCATCATTAACTTCCTCTTCAACCGTCATTGGTTCCATAGAAACATCTTTCTGCGCTGCGCTACTTTCTAGTTGAAGTAAAGGTTCAACAACCTCATCAAGCTCTATTTCCCTCCCACTCAATTCTTTCGAGAGAAACTCTTTCTCAAGAAATGTTCTCTTCTTAGCGACAAACACTTTGGCTTCGGATCTGAGATAGAAGGTATACCCGAGTGTCTCTTTCGGGTATCCTATGAAGACGCATTTCTCCGCTTTGGGTTCCAGCTTTCCAGGCTGAAGCTTTTTGACATAAGCATCACATCCCCAAACTTTAAGAAATGACAACTTTGGCCTCTTGCCAAACCCTAGTTCATATGGCGTCGTCTCAACAGATTTCGATGGTGCCCTATTTAAAGTGAATGCGGCTGTCTCTAATGCATAACCCCAAAACGATAGTGGCAAATCAGCAAGAGACATCATAGAAGGCACCATATCTAATAAGGTTCGATTACGACGTTCGGACACACCATTACGCTGTGGTCCAGCCGGTGTCAACTGTGAAACAATTCCACACTGTCTTAAGTGACTGCCAAACTCATAACTCAAATATTCACCTCCTCGATGAGATCGCAGGAATTTAATCTTCTTGTTACGATGATTCTCAACTTCCCTTTGAAATTGCTTGAACTTTTCAAACGTTTCAGACTTGTGTTTCATTAAGTAAATATACCCATATCTACTTAAGTCATTAGTGAAGGTGAGAAAATAACGATATCCACCACGCGCTGTAACATTCATTGGACTGCACACAATCGTATGTATGATTTCCAATAAGTCACTTGCCCGTTCCATTGTTCTAGAGAACGGCGTTTTAGTCATCTTGCCCATGAGGCATGGTTCACATGTGTCAAGTGATTCAAAATCAAGTGACTCCAAAAGTCCATCAGCATGGAGCTTCCTCATGCGTTTTACACCAATATGACCTAAACGGCAGTGCCACAAGAAAGTGGTACTATCATTATTAACTCTACATCTTTTGGCATCAATGTTATGAACATGTGTATCATCACTATCAAGATTCAATATGAATAAACCCCTCACATTGGGTGCATGACCATAAAAGATATTACTCATATAAATAGAACAACCTTTATTCTCTGATTTAAATGAGTAACTGTCTCGCAATAAACAAGATCCAGATATAATGTTCATGCTTAACACATTCACTAAATAAAAATTATTCAGGTTCATCACTAATCCCGATGGTAATCGAAGATAGAGCGTGCCGATGGCGATCTCATCAACCTTGGAACCATTTCCCACACGCATCGTCACTTCATCCTTTGCTAGCCTTCGTCTATTCCGTAGTTCCTGTTTTGAGTTGCAAATGTGAGCAACCGAACCGGTATCAAATACCCAGGCACTACAACGAGAGCTAGTAAGGGACACATCAATAACATGTATATCATATATACCTTGTTTGTCATTGGCCGCCTTCTTGTCAGCTAGGTACTTGGGGCAGTTCCGCTTCCAGTGACCAGTTCCCTTGCAATGAAAGCACTCAGTTTCTGGCTTGGGGCCATGCTTGGGCTTCTTTACAGGAGTAGCAACTGCTTTGCCATCCTTCTTGGTTTTAACCTTATTGCCCTTGCCCTTGCCATTATTCTTGAAACTAGTGGTTTTATTGACCATTAACACTTGATGTTCTTTCTGGATTTCAGACTCAACGACTTTTAGCATCTCAAACAGCTCGGCGACTGACTTGTTCATCCCGTGCATGTTATAGTTCATCACAAAGCTCTTGTAACTAGGTGGCAGTGTTTGAAGAACTCTATCAGTGATCGCCTCTGGCGGAAGGGCAATTCCCAACTCTGCTAGACAATTCGAATACCCAGACATTCTGAGTATATGCTCACTGATAGACCCGTTCTCCTCCATTTTGCAAGCATAGAACTTATCGGAGGTCTCATACCTCTCGATCCGGGCATTCTTCTGAAAGATAAACTTCAACTACTGGAACATCTCATATGCTCCATGATGTTCAAAACATCTTTGAAGTCCCGGTTCTAAGCCATACAATATTGCACACTGAACTATTGAGTAATCTCTAGAACGTGCCTCCTAAGTGTTCTTAACGTCTTCGGATGACATGTCTTCTGGTTGGTCACCAAGCGGTGCATGAAGGACATATGATTTCTGGGAAGCCGTGAGGATAATCCTCAGATTACGGGCCCAGTCAGCAAAGTTATTTCCATCATCTTTCAACTTAGCTTTCTCTAGGAATGCATTAAAATTCAGGGGGGCTACTATGCGAGCCATTGATCTACAACATAAATATGCAAAGGTTACTTAGACTATTGTTAAAGATAATGAGTTTAGTTAATCAAATTACTAAAGCTCCCACTCAAATTGACGTCCCTCAGGTCATCTGAGTGTCACATGATCCAAGTTCACCAACTCAAGTCCGATCATCACGTGAGTTGAGGTGGTTTCAATGGTGAACATCATCATGTTGATCATATCTACTATATGACTCATGTTCGACCTTTCGGTCTCTTGTGTTCCGAGGCCATGTCCGTACATGCTAGGCTCGTCAAGTTTAACCCAAGTGTTCTTCATGTGCAACACTGGCTTGCACCCGTTGTATGTGAACGTAGAGTTTATCACACCCGATCATCACGTGGTGTCTCGACACGACGAACTTTTGCAACGGTGCACACTCGGGGAGAACACAATTCATCTTGAAATTTAAGTGAGGGATCACCTTATAATGCTACCGTCGACCTAAGCAAAACAAGGTGCATAAAAGGATTAACATCACATGCAAATCATAAGTGACATGATATGGCCATGAACTTGTGCTTTTAATCTCCATCTTGGAAGCACCGGCATGATCTCCATCGTCACCGGTACGACACCATGATCTCCATAATCTTGATCTCCATCAACGTGTCGCCATCGGGGTTGTCGCGCCCATCATGCTTCTACTACTATTGTTACCGTTTAGCGATAAAGTAAAGCATTACATAGCGCTTAATGATTGACACACAGGTCATACAATAATTAAAGACAACCCTATGGCTCCTGCCGGTTGCCGTACTCATCGACATGCAAGTCATGATATTCTATACAAGACATGATCATATCATACATCACATATATCACATCATGTAATTGGCCATATCACATCACAACATACCCTGCAAAAACAAGTTAGGCGTCCTCTAATTGTTGTTGCATGTTTTACGTGGCTGCTACTGGTATCTAGCAAGAACAATTCTCACCTATGCATAAACCACAACGGTGTTACATTAGTTGCTTTTCAACCTTCTCAAGGACCGCCTTTGTTGAATCCGATCCAACTAAAATAGGAGAAACAGGCACCCACCAGCCATATTTGTGCAACGAGGTTACACGTCAGTTGATGGAACCGGTCTCTCGTAAGCGTACGAGTAAGGTTGGTCCGGGCCGCTTCATCCCACAATACCTTTGAATGAAAACACGACCAAGGGAGGAAGCAATCTAAGCATCAACGCCCACAAACTCTTTGTGTTCTACTCGAGATGTCATCTACACATAGACCTAGCTCATGATGCCACTGTTGGGAAACGTTGCATGGGAAACAAAAAATTTCCTACGCACACGCAAGATCTATCCATGGTGATGAGCATCTACGAGAGGGAGAGTGGATCTACGTACCCTTGTAGATCTCTAAGCGGGAAGCGTTAAGAAACGCGGTTGGTGTAGTCGAACGCCTTCGCGATCCAAATCGCCGATCGTCTCGCGATCCAATCACGATCTGTCCCGATCAAGTACCGAAGGGACGACACCTCCGCGTTCAGCACACGTACAGCTTGATGTCGATCTCCACCTTCTTGATCCAGAAAGAGGGAGCGGAGAGGTAGACGATTTCTCTGGCAGCATGACGGCGTCGTGGCGATGGTGGTGGAGTAATTCCGGCAGGGCTTTGCCTAAGCACTATAGAAAACCGATCTAGAGGAGAAACTATGCACTGGAGAATATGGTAGCACGTGGCTGAAAATCAAGTGCAAAAACCCTAAAACCTCTAGTATATATAAGAGGAAGATAGGAGGAGGCTTGGCGCAAGGGCCAAGCCCTCTAGGCTTCGGCCGAAGTGGGAGGAGAGGAGGAATCCTCCTCCAATCCTAGTAGGACTAGGACTCCTTCCTATTTTGCCTTTTTTGCCTTTTTCCACCTTTTCTCTTTGGGCTTTTCTTTCCCAGATGCATGGGCCTTGTGTGGGACTTACACCAGCCCACTAAGGGCTGGTATTCACTCTCCCACAGCCCATGTAGCCTCTTGGGTCGAAATACCCCTCCTGATGGCCTCTTCGGTCGAAATACACTATCGATGAGCCCGAAACTTTTCCGGCGACAAAAATAGGACTTCCTATATATCAATCTTTACCTCCGGACCATTTCGGAGCTCCTCGTGACGTACAGGATCTCATCCGGGACTCCGAACAACCTTCGGTCACCACCATGAATAACTCTATACTACTGAAACATCATCAAACCTTAAGTGTGCAGACCCTGCGGGTTCGAGAACTATGTAGACATGACCGAGACACCTCTATTGTCAATAACCAATAGCGGGACCTAGATGCCCATATTGGTTCCTACATATTCTATGAAGATCTTCATCGGTCGAACCTCTATGTCAAGGATTCAGTTAATCTCGTATGATGTTCCCTTTGTTCTTCGGTATGTTACTTGCCCGAGATTCGATCGTCGATATCTCCATACCTAGTTCAACCTCGTTACCGGCAAGTCTCTTTACTCGTTTCATAATACAAGATCCCGTGACTAACACTTAGTCATATTGCTTGCAAGGCTTATTGTGATGTTGTATTACCGAGTGGGCCCTGAGATACCTCTCCATCACACGGAGTAACAAATCCCAGTCTTGATCCATGCCAACCCAACAGACACCCTCGGAGATACCTGTAGAGCACCTTTATAGTCACCCAGTTACGTTGGAACGTTTAATACACACAAGGTACTCCTCCAGTGTCAGTGAGTTGCATGATCTCATGGTCATAGGAACAAATCCTTGACATGCAGAAAATAGTAGCAATAAACTGACACGATCATATGCTACGTTTGTAGTTTGGGTCTTGTCCATCACATCATTCTCCTAATGACATGATCCCGTTATCAAATGACATCTCATGTCCATGACTAGGAAACCGTAGCCATCTTTGATCAACGAGCTAGTTCACTAGAGGCATACTAGGGACAAAGTGTTGTCTATTTACCCACACATGTAATGTGTTTCCAATCAATACAATTATAGCATGAATAATAAACGATTATCATGAACAAGGAAATATAATAATAAACACTTTATTTATTGCCTCTAGGGCATATTTCCAACATGCCTACCTACAATATAACAAGACCGCACGCCAAGTTTTGACCCAATCCGAGAATATTTTATGCGCACTTTAAAACAACTTTTTTTGATGCCGCGGGCGCGTGCAGGTGTGGTTGGTATCGAAAAGGGCAACGTCAAGAACGGAGAGAACCGGCGACTACGAACAGATGCAAGTTTTCAAAAATGAGTGACGATGCTATGCAGATGATTCGAATGATGCAATGATGAATGCAACAACCAAATGAAACACAGACGAGAATGGAAATAAAAGGGGAATCTTCTGGAGCGTCTGTCTCGGGCTATTACAACTCTCCTCCACTACACGAGGATCTCATCTCGAGATCTAGAATGAGAATGGGAAGAGAAAGAGCAAGTGGTAAAACTTAGTTGCTTCAGAGACAAATGAGTGAAACCAATGAAACATGAAAGTTTCAATGAGATGAAGTATGACGTGAGGAACAAGCAAGAATTCACAAGAAATTTTGGCAGCACTTCAGTAGGAAAGAGAGACAAAACTTGATATGATGGAAAGAAATTGAAAGAGAGACACCAAACTTCGGTTGGATTAGAATGAAAACTTCATAACATGAAAGGACCATGAAAAGATTTCAGAGCACTCCGGTTAATGGACAAGCAAGGGAAGAACATGATCTTAATCAAAACAAGATCATGGTTCAAAGAGAGCAACACCACAATGCCTCCGAACAAAAGAATAGAAAATAGATTGATGGAAGTAAAAGAATGAAGAAGAAAATGACAACTTCTATCACCATTGAACTTAAGAAGCATAGGATGAACGGAGTTGCTGAAAAACCAACAACAAAAAGAATAGCTTGTTATGGGCTTATGGAAAACATCTCAAAATTATGAGGTGGCAATCTGCCACAACAGAAACAATTGATTGATTGAGAGCAACAAGATATGCAAAGCTTGTTTCACCAAGAGGTGGAGGAGACACTTGAATCATTTATGACACCATGATAGCAACAATCCTTAGGAGATTCTTTAGGTGAAATCCAACCCAAGATAACTCCGAGAATACAAGATGGGTTTACTTATCTTATTCTTGACAATTTCCTTCTAGACTCCTCATAATCAAGAATTGAATAACACCATCTCAAAAGACCATGGAGTAGGAATTGAACTTAGAAATGCGAGAAAAGAATGGTTGAGCTTCTCCAACAAGAATCTTGAAGAACACTTTGGGAAAGAATTACATCATTAGCAAAACACCATGAGGACCTCTTTGAGAACACCGGGATGAAAGGAAGATAGACAAGAATTGAAGGTTGCAAAATGAACAAGATTGAGGCCTTGCAAAGATTGAGCTGGAACTTCACGAAGAGATACTTGAGACAAACTAGGAACTCCGGAAAAGGAAAGATGAGAACACTTGAAACCCAGAATTGATATCATGCGTAACTCCAAAAGAGGGATTGAAATCACCTGGATGAAACTAGAATAAGAATTATGTTATGCTTATCCTTCATCAAGTTAGTTGACGACAATCAACATATTTCGCACACCACTTATTCTTCTTGAAAAGATTTGAAGAGAAAACGAGAGGTAGATCACAAACTTGAAGAAGTCTTGCACAAGAACACCAGTAAAAATTAGAAACTAAAGAGGATAATACAAATGAATGATATAACATGAGAATGAAGAGAACGAAGAGGATAATACAAATGAATGATACCCCTAATAGAAAACTTGAATGAAGCACCAGAATAATTGGGATACGAACGAAGGAACAACACTTGAGAAGAATTTGAGAATGAAAGCTGAAAGCCGAGAACGAGGAATCTTCTGAAATGATGGCCTTCGGAGGATCAAGAAATGAGAACAACTCTTGAAATGCACCGGATAGATATGGGAGGAATAACTCATGACCAAAACAATTTGAGATGATAGCAACAAGCTGAAACCATGAATCTCTAGGAGAATGGATTAAGATTTAAGAGAACTCTCCTTTGGTCTTCAAAACTGAGAATAATGACGAGAAGCAACACCATGAATTATTAATACACTCCGAAATAATGAAGAAAGAAAGGTTGAGCCAATGATGAAAAAAAATTGAAGTGATCATGGAGAAGGAATATGGCTGATGAAAATCATTCTTACGTTATATTTAAAAAGAACTTGAGGACATCTTCGGAAAGATTAGAAGAGCGAGGTAAGATCCTGGGGAAAACACCTGTGGGTTATGGGCCCGCTGAAAAGGAACCACCATTGAAACAATTGCTTAGAAAAAGAGATTGCACCGGAAAAATTAAGAACTTGATGAGGTGAGACCCTCAAAATAATTTGGAAGGATTGAAAGAAAACATGAATCTTCTAAGATATCTTCAGCCTCCGGAGAATAGAGATATGAATAAGCAAGAGAGGCATGGAAAATAAATTCCAACATGGAAACCACTGAACGAATGAGAAAGGATATGATGAACACCAAGAGCTTGAATTCAATCCACTAGAGAAGAATAACAACAAGAACAAGGAATATGAGGATAGATCTTGAAATTGAAACTCTTGAGAATCTCCACAAGAAATCACCGGATACAATACGGAAGAATGAATGCGAAAGCATTGATGAAGAGAAAGCACTTGGATGAGAATTTAATCATTGAAGAAAAAGGGCGGGAGGGTGGGGAAAACAAATAAAACTTGGGACAGATGAAATGAACTCCGGGAAAAAAATGAGGATTGATGTTGCAAATATTGAAGAAGATAGAATTATCTTGAAGAGAGCACACCGGATAAAATAATTTCATGACAACTCCAGTTGAACAAAAGGATTAGAATTCCCGCAAATATGAGAACACTACTTATAAAAGATATGAAATCACCACTTGACATCGAAGCACAACGAGTTACCATATACAAAACAAAACAAAGGATGGGGCTTATGAAACAAGCCAGAACAAATGCATAACAGAGATCCCGTCCGATATTTTCGTGGTAAGGTTCACATGGGCTCGATCGTACATTGGATTGTCATATTGAAATGACGCTCGAATATGCTCCCTAGGCGTAGCGAACTACAAGGCTTGATGAAGCATAAATCGAGACTGTCCTATGTAAGAAAGACCATGAACAAACGAGTCCACTAGATGTCGAACCCCAACCTCACATCATGATTTGTTGGAAGATAGCCTAGTTAACTACTTGAATTCCCACCTAAGAACTTCCAAAGATTTTCTAGTTATACAATCCGGTGTTGGGGATACAAGGAGGAAATATCTCACACAACTAACAAACCTACACCCCAACTGTATCCATCCTTCAACACATAACCAGAGGCTTCCGAAAATCCATCTAACTCGGATCCTCGAAAGCACAACGATACTAACCATGGTGGTACCCGGACTCCTCCCCAGTACTGGGTGACTCCGACCTTATCTCACCACGACAAGTATTGAAGCAATTCCGAACACCCTCCGTCCTGAGATACTAAGGAAGCTGAATGATAACGATGTGCCAAGAATTCCCTGGAGCTCAACTCCCCGGAAGAAATCAAGTTAGACAGGAGGCACGAAGATAGAACTCCGTCACATCGGTATCATATAGTTTCCAAAATACCTACATGATCCTAATTTTTTTTGAGCGAGAAGAGGAGTAGACTGAAAATTCCTAAGTCGTAATTCCTCACCAGAGTATAGAAGAGGAGTAAAAAGAATCTTACTATCCGATATAACTAAACTCAAAATAGATTTTTGTACTAGACTCGACTCGGCCAAGTTCGATCAATCAAGGGGGCTCCTAGGTCGGTACATGCCGTGATACCAACTTGTCATGCCCAAGATGCGATCCTATCCTCATTTTTGCACGAGGGCCTCGACAGGGATACAAGCGCATCTCGTCGTGTTGCAAGAATGGATATCATTACAAGTACATGTATAGAAGATATGAGTATATGGAATTGTCTTACATTCGCCACAAGCTACATCAATATCACATCAATACAACAACATACTCAAACATCATATAGAAGAGAAGGGTCCGACTACGGACGAAAACAAACGACAAAATGACATCCATCCTTGCTATCCTAGGCTGCCGCCTGGAACCCATCCTAGATCGATGGTGAAGAAGAAGAACTCAAATCAAACAAGCATCGCTCACATCAAAGCATCACATTACCTGTACCTACAACTATTGTTGTAGTAATCTGTGAGCCACAGGGACTCAACAAGCTCATTTCCAAGGGTATCAAGACTATTAAAGCTTAATGGGTGAGGTATGGTTAAGTGGTGAGGTTGCAGCAAGTGACTAAGCATTTATTTGGGTGGCTAACTTACGAATACAGAAAGTAAAGTATGATGGACTACGCATAACGGACAGGAACTAGAAATGATCACTAACTGATCCTGAACAACTACTTACGTCAAACATAACCCCACCGTGTTCTCTCTTGGATAAGGACTCACGATAAGAGACAATCATGGTTACGCACAAAGTTGGTGTATTTTATTTGAGTTTACTTCAAGTTTGCTATGACCGGGTGTTAAACAAAATATCCAAGTTTGCCACATAACCGCGGGCACGGCTTTCCAAAGAGATTTAACCCTGCAAGGGTGCTCCAACTCATCCATCACAAATTAACCACACGCCGTGGGAATAACCTTGACCACAGATCTCGTGATCATCCTAGGCAATTCCAAAGGAAATCCGACACCTCGAGATAGCCCGAACAAGATCAGAGTTCCTCACGCAAGACGTTCGAGAAAGGTAAAACAAATCCAACAAGGCTGCCCGACGTGTCGACGAACTAGATAAGAGCCACGTATCTCGTTCTCAGGACACAACCGAATTGGCTAAGTTTCTGGCTGGCACACCCGTTGGTGGCCCCGGCTACTGCCATTTTGGACCAATACTCATGAGTAGCACAGGCACGGGTTGTTGATTAATTATCCGCGGGTGCCGGTGGGTCCCTATGCAATTTTATTAGTTATTAAGCAAATGTAATATAAAAGTTGGGCCTTGCCAGACAAGCTTTATCCTAAAACGAAAATCAAGGGGGTCCCCACAACAACCCCGAGCATGTTAGGAGCGCTCAATTATGGAACATTACACTGGTTCACAAGTAACTACAAGCGGCAAGAGTGGAACAAAACACCGAGCAAAAGGCCAAGCCTTCCACCTTTTACCAAGTATATATGTGCATTAAATTAAATATCAATAATGTTGTGATAACAAAAGAATGTCCATGTTGACACGTGGAAGCAATTGCACCTGCAGCTAGAAACGCTATAAGAAGGGCTGAGCAAGCGGTAACATAGCCAAACAAAGGTTTGCTCGGAAGGTGGAGGGATTAGAGGCTTTCATGGCAATGTTGGGAGGCTTGTCAAACAAGAGGTAGGTAGCAAGACATAACGATAAAAGGGGAACAACTAGCATAGCAATGATAGAAGTGGTATCCGGGGAAATGTGTCATCTTGCCTAAGATCCTGCTTGGAAGAAGAACGAGTCCATGAAGAAGACGAGCCAACATAGTCGAACGGATCCTCACACTTCGAACGCTTTCGGAACTCTATCGAGAAGAAGCAAACCGGAAACAACAATCAACACACGATACACCACAATATATGCATGACATGATGTGCAAACAAATATGATGCATGTCCGGTTTACTATGCAAGGCTTGGCAAATCAACAAATAACTACTACACATTAAGTGAAGTTCAAGTTGCATATTGACGAAACTCCATGTTTGAATTACTTAGTTCATTCCCGTTTAGGTACACATCAATGTTAAATGTTGTTAGACATGGCAAGAGGTGAAGCAATAACAAACTACATCATCTAGGCATTTGAAATGAGGTCGGAAGCAACATATAGCATTTCCGAAACATCCCCATAAATATAATATGAATTTGGTCCAGATCTGAACTAACCACATTTTAGAGTTGTTAAACAGCAAAATAAATGTCACCAAGTGATTCTACGCATTTTCTAGCCAAGTTACATATGTAAAACATTTGCATCGGAGCTACGGTTAATTAGTTATGATATAAATCATGTTCACATGGCAATTATGCAAAACAATGCAAACAGCAAGGTTAAACATTTTTATTACATGTGAAATGGATATTGTGAATCTACATGAAATTATAGTCAAGTTTCATATATAAAGTTTTTACATATGATGCACGGTTAATTAGATATTAGCAATTTGAAAACAGGGGTTTTTCTATAATTTATTAATCATTGGATAATTGACAAATTCACAGCAGAGGAAAAAAACTATATTGGGCCGGATCTGGACAGGGCACTGGGCGCAGGATATCTAAGCAACGCTCTGGGCGAAGGATAGGGCACGAGGGGCGGCTCACCCATGGGCTTGGCCCGATCGGAGCAAAGGCAGGGTGGGCCGAGGCGAGGCCGGCCCAAGCGAGCGCGCTCCAGCGGGCGAGCGGGTCAACGTGCGCAGGATCGAGCATGCGCTCGTCCATGGCGGCGCGAACCAAGGGAGGCACTGGCCACTCCGGCAGGCGGCGCGCTGGCCAGAGGCAGGGATGGGGGCGGCAAGGCCGGGGATGAGGAGATCCGGCCGGCGAGGCACCGGATCCGACCGACATCGGCGACCGGTGGCGGTGGCTTGGGTCCACGGCGGCGGAGCTCTGCATCCATGGCGTCCTGGAGAGGAAAGAGACAGAGGGGTTAGGGGAAAGAGAGAAGAGAAAGGAGAAGAGAGAAGGAGAGGGAGGAGGAGGTCCGGCCTCGGGGGGTCCTTCGGCGAGCTCCGGCGGGGGCCGGCCGGCGGGGAGGCCGGCGAGGGGCTGTAGAGAGGCGGCGAGCTCGGGAGTGAGCTGCACGTCGGGGCTGTGGGGCTCTGTGGTCGCCGGACATTGTCCGGGTCGGCCGCCGAACATGCCCGGTAGGTGGGTTTTTGGACGATTTTCATCCCCAGATCTTAGATCTGAGGGCTGAAATTGGCTATGGAGGTGGGATTTCGGGGGAGAGGGAGGTGGACCTAGCAGGTGGGGTTTCCTAGGGGTGTGGCTGCAATTTTACATGGGGGAAACCCTAGAGAGTGAGCGACTCTCTCTCCATGTCGGTTTAAATAGGGAATGGCACTAGGGGCTGGCTGAGTCTCGTCTGTCCGATCGCGATCCGATGACCACGAACGGAGAGATGGGCTAGTTGGGCTAGTGGCCATGTAGTTGTGCTAGGACGGGAAGAGAGAAACAATTGTGGCCCGGCAACGGAGTTTTGCAGAACGAAAATGTCCAACGAATAACCGATGACCGCACTGCTACGGTTGACCAATGGGGTATCAAACGAACTCGGAATGCGACGAAATTTGGCAGGCGGCCTACTAGAATATAACAAGACCGCACGCCAAGTTTCGACCCAATTCGAGAATATTTTATGCGCACTTTAAAAACAAATTTTTTTCGATGTCGTGGACGCGTGCAGGTGTGGTTGGTCTCGAAATGGGAAACGGCAAGAACGGAGAGAACCAACGACTATGAACGGATGCAAGTTTTTGAAAACGAGTGACGATGCTATACAGATGATGCGAATGATGCAATGATGAATGCAACAACCAAACAGAACACAAACGAGAATGGAAATAAAAGGGAAATCTTCTGGAGCGTCAGTCTCGGGCTGTTACATGATGCACCCCTCCGTGATGGTGTTAGATTGGATCTCGAGGTTTTGGAACTTGCAGCGGCTGGAATTGTGTTTCGTCGACTCCTCTAGGGTTTTCCGAATATTTGAGAATTTATAGAGGCGATAGTTGGTGGAGGGGGGTCTCGAGGTGGGCACCACCCACCGGGACGCGCCAGGGGCCTCTCGGCCTTCCTCTCTGGTACTTCTTTGGCCCATTCGTACTAAAATAACACCTTAAGATACACATCAAGTAAAACCCTAATGTCACCTAGATACTCATTGTCACCATGAGTACCCATGGGCTTGATTATACGATATGCATCACACAATTTCAGATTCATCATGTTCATTGCAACACAAAGAACTTCAAAGAGTGCCCCAAAGTTTCTACGGGAGAGTCAAGACGAAAACATGTGCCAACCCCTACGCATAGATTCCCAAGGTCACGGAACCCACAAGTTGATCACCAAAACATACATCAAGTGAATCAATAGAACATCCCATTGTCACCACGGATATCCCAGCACAAGACATACATCAAGTGTTCTCAAATCCTTAGATACTCAATCCCATAAGAAAACTTTAAAGGGAAAACTCAATTCATCACAAGAAGATAGATAGGGGGAAACTCCATATGATTCATCTATATTAATAAAGCTCACGGTACATCAAGATTGTGCCATCTCAAGAACACGAGAGAGAGAGAGAGAGAGAGATCAAACAAATAGCTACTAGTACATACCCTCAGCCCCAAGGGTGAACTACTCCCTCCTCATCATGGAGGCCGCCGGGATGATGAATATGGCCTCTGGTGATGGTTCCCCCCTCTAGCAGGGTGACGGAATGGGCTCCCGATTGGTTTTTTGTGGCTATAGAGGCTTGCGGCGGCGGAACTCCCGATCTAGGTTCTTTATGAGGGTTACTGGATTTATAGGAGTACTTGGTGTTGGAATCACGTCAAAGGGACTGCCGAGGGCCCCACAAGCTAGGGGGTGCCCTAGGGGGCGCCTGTACGATCGATAGAAGAGTGTCTAGAGGGGAGTTGAATAGACTACTAGCAAGAATTTAAAACCTAACCTTTTCCCAAGTTAATTGGTTGGCAGATTTTATCTATTTTAGCAAGTCTAGCAAGTCTAATAGCCCTACACATGCATGTCTACAAATATGGAAGCGGAAAGTAAAGACATAGCACATGAAGTAAAAAAGGATAGGGTAGGAAGAGCAAACGCAATAGGAGACGCAAGGATTTTTCCCGTGGTTCCGATAGGTGGTGCTATCGTACGTCCATGTTTATGGAGTCTTCAACCCATGGAGGGTAACGGTCGCGAGAGTCCACGGAGGGCTCCACCCATAAGGGTCCACGAAGTAGCAACCTTGACTATTCCATACGGCTTCTGTCCACGAAGGACTAGCCTCACTATGGGTAGATCTTCACGAAGTAGGCGATCTCCTTGCCCTTAGGAACTTCTTGGTTCACTCCACAACACGAAGTAGGAGGCTCCCAAGTGACACCTAACCAATCTAGGAGGCACCACCCTCCAAAAGGTAATAGGCTCGATAATGACGATGAACTCCTTGCTCTTGTGCTTCAAGATGATAGACTCCTCAACATACAATCACTATGTCATAGATTTGGCTTGGTAGAAGAGATGGGATTGGTGGAAAGCAACTTGGGGAGGCTAGAAATCAAGATCCAGATGGTTGGAGTGGAAGATCTTGATCTCAACACAAGGGGAGGTGGTTCTCTCTCAGAAAACTAATAGGATAGGTATGTAATAGTTCTGAGTGCTTCTCTTTCGGGTAAGTGGTCGTGGAGGGGTATATATAGGCATCCCCAAAAATCCAACCGTTACACACAATAAGTCAGACTCGGTGACACCAATGTGTTAATCTCGGTGGTACCGAAGTGACCAAAAGGTGGCAACTTTTCAATCTCGGTGAGACCAGTATAGGAATCTCAGTTGCACCGACAAGGTGACCAACAATCAGAATTGCCAAACTCGGTGACGCCGATTCAACATTCTCGGATGGACCAAAAATGTGAACTTGCGTAACAGAAAGTTGGCAGCCCAACTCGGTGACACCAAAAGCAGTGTCGGCTGCAGCGAAGGGTTAGGGTTTGACTGAGTCTGTCTAGGGTTTGGAATCGGTGGCACCGGGATAGGAATGTTGGTTGCGCTAATTTTGAATGTTTGGCTATAGATTGACTTTGGTTGGAGAGCTTGTGGATGTTTTTGGTGACTATCACTTGTGCACGTATGAGCATTTTGTTCACCAACAAAACCTTACCCCCTTTTAATAGTATTGGCTTTCCTATGGACTCAAAGTAATTTCTCACAAATATAAAATATGGAGTCCTCTTGCTTGAAGCTTGGCCAACCTATTTCCTTGCATCTCGAGGTAATTCCACAATCTCCACAATCCTTTTGCCAACTCAACTCTCCATAGACTATTATCAGAAATACACTAGATAGAGGTGTTAGTCCAAGAGACAATGTATGTTCTCATGAATTATCAAAACCACCAAGGGAGCATGTTGTGCTTTCAATCTCCTCATTTTTGGTAATTGATGACAACATACGATCAAAGCTTCAAATAAAGATATGCATGGATGTAATGAAGACTTTGAGAAACACATGAGCCCCCCCCCTAAATGTGTGCAGGCCTTTAAAGGATAGTTGCTCTGGAATGCATGGACACACATATAGATGAAGGGATATAGGAAGTCATGTGTATCTTGGGTATATGCATAAAAATATATGAATGAGATGTATCCTCATTCAAGACTTCACTCTTGCAAACAATATGTGCAAGAAGCAAGAGATCATCTTGATCAAAGATATGATGCATATACTTACCTTGAGTTCTTGAGCATTCTTGTAGTAGAGACGCACTTTAGAAACAATGTTAGGAAACACAAGAGTATTCTACTAAACAAAAGCAATAGAACTCAGAATACCAAGCTATGGAGAACATATAAAATGTGAGAATCCTTAAGATTGATATGTATCCTCCTTTAGCATTAATCTTTTTTATTGCTTTTATCCCCTTGGATATGAAAGTTCTAGTACATCCTCTCCCCCTGAATCTCATCATGTAGATATTGGGATTGGATAGGGTGAGAAAAGGTAATCCTTTGTTCACTTTAGACTTTTCTCCAAAAATAGTTTTGTCCCCCTACATTGTTATTCTCCCCTTGTTTATATAAGTGTGAACTTTTGATATTTTCCTCTCCCCCTAAATCATATCTCCCCCTTTGCCTAAGCGTGTAACTCTCCCTTTAGCCTGAAGCTTTGATATTCTCCCCCTTTGGCATAAATTACCAAAAAGGTTAAACTTAGGAGTAGTTACAGGGATCGTTGACAAGGAAGGGATCCTCGAGAACAAGGGTCATTGAAAGTAGGGTTCATAGAAAAGAACTAAGGGAATCATTTAATGTAACTTCTCTCCCTTTTGCAAATATGAGTTTTCTTCTACTTGGAGCTAGGGATCCTTGAATAAACAATTTCTCCCCCGAAGTGTTGTTTGTCCTTCTCCCCCTATTTTTTTGTTTTTAAATGGGGTCATCGAAGGAACAAGAATATCACAAGAACAGAAACAAACACAGATTTAGAAAACAAAGAAAATCGATGACTGCGGGATAAATAAATCGATGGTACCGAGATTGTGTAGTGCAGCTCCTCTGCAAATTCGGTAGAACCGAGTTATTTATTTTGGTGGCTCTGAATGAGAGACCAAGTTTTTGTTCTCACAAATACAAAAGAAATACTTTTAACAAGAAATAATGCGAAATTTTTACAAAGGACATCAAATAGATAAGATTTGTGTGGTTAGGAGAGATCATGCAAATGGAGAGCAAACCACACAAGATTCTTAACTAGATGATGGGCGGTGACTAGGTCACCTATATTAGAGTATATTGACTTAGGAGCCAAGCAAGAATACTTGATCATAGGTCATACCCTACGTTAAGCTCAAATGGGGTTACCATTTTTGATTAAGCATTTTAATGTCTTCATATCACTTGAGTTGCTTTAGACCATGACTTGGAGTAAAGCCTTTTCAAGGATATGAGTACATACCTTTGAGTGATGTTGATGATGTTGCTCATAGGTGAACTTGTTGAGCATGCTCGAGGTTGATGAAAATCATATTGAATTAGGAGCAATCCTCCTCGTTCTAGTACACTAGTCACCTACAAAGGTTAGTCATGCAAGGAAGAACAATGGATATATCCAATTGACATGATACCACTTAAGATTTTGCAACTAAGATAAAGTATATGTCAAGGATATGTCTGTTGTCTTCTTCCTTCCATCATCAAGAGGGGTTGTGGATACTTGGTAATGACAAGATTGCTTATAATTGGAGTTGACGGCAATCTTGTGGAACGAAGTTCTTCCAAGTACCTACAAAAGGTTAGATGCAATATAAGGGAGCATAGAATTCCATGGCATATGATAACGAGTTATGGGAACATGGAAATAACAAGAAAGCTCATGCCCTTGCTTGCAACCGAGTGAGTCTAGCTCAAGTTTGAAGCATCAATGATGTTCAAATCACTCCTCAAGTGACAATTTTTTTCCTCATCAAGTGGATTAGTAAATATATCGGCCAATTGCTTGTTAGTGCGAACATGCTTAAGATTGATATCTCCTTTGGCAACATGATCACGAATGAAATGATGTCGAACTTGAATATGCTTAGTTCGAGAATGTTGCACAAGATTATGTCCAATTTTAATAGCGCTTTCATTGTCACAAAGTAATGGAACATTTTTAACATAAATTCCATAATCCTTAAGGGTTGGTGTCATCCATAGTAATTGCGCACAACAAGATGCAACAGCAATATACTTAGCTTCGGCAATAGATAGAGATATCGAATTTTGTTTCTTGGAGGACCAAGACACACGAGATCTACCTAAAAATTGACAAGTACCCGAGGTGGATTTTCTATCAACCTTGTCATCGGCATAGTCCGAATTGGAATAGCCAACAAGATTAAAAGAAGATCCCTTGGGATACCAAATGCCAAAGTTTGGTGTTTGTATCGAGTATCTCACAATACGTTTCACAGCCAAAAGATGATACTCTTTAGGTGAAGTTTGATATCTAGCACACATGCAAACACTAAGCATAATATCGGGATGAGATGCACATAGATATAGGAATGAACCAATCATAGATCGATAAACCTTTTGATCAACTGGTTCATCCTCCCTGGTAAGGTCAACATGTCCACTAGTTGGCTCATACCTTTGCACTCCTGCATCTTGAAATTCTTGATCAAGTCCTTGGTATACTTAGTTTGGGAGATGAAAGTTCCTTCTCTTGATTGCTTGATTTGCAATCCAAGAAAGAATTTTAGGTCACACATCATAGACATCTCATACTTCTCGGACATCAACCTTCCAAATCTTTCACTAAGTTGAGGGTCAGTGGAACCAAAGCTAATATCATCCACATAGATTTGACACACAAATAATTCTCCATTAACTCTCTTAGTGAACAAGGTTGCATCAATTTTACCAATGTCAAAGCCTTTTCCAATGAGAAACTCCATTAAACATTTATACCAAGCTCAAGGGGGCTTGCTTAAGTCCATAAAGAGCTTTATGCAGCTTGTAAACATGATTAGGTTTCTTAGGATTCACAAAACCAGGTGGTTGCTTAACATAAACCTCTTATTCAATTTCACCATTTAAAAATGCACTTTTGATGTCCATTCGATAAAGCGTGATATCATGGTGATTAGCATAAGCAAGAAGAATACGAATAGATTCAAGTCTAGCAACGGGGGCATAAGTCTCACCGTAGTCCATACCTTCGACTTGCGTATATCCTTGGGCTACGAGACGAGCCTTGTTGCACACGACTTGACCTTCTTCATCTTGTTTGTTCTAAAACACCCATTTGGTTTCGATGATGTTGTGCTCATCTTCGGGCTTCTCCACGAGTGTCCACACTTAGTTCCTTTCGAAGTTGTGAAGCTCTTCATGCATAGCGTTCACCCAATCCGCGTCTTCAAGAGCTTGTTCTACCTTTAAAGGCTCAATGCTAGAGATGAAAGAATAATGCTCACAGAAGTTAGCTAGACAGATTTTAGAGCGAGTGATTCTCCCTGTTTGTATATCACCAAAGATTTGGTTTAGGGGATGGTTCTTGGTCACTTGAGCTCAAACTCGGGTCAACTTTCGATTGTTTGATGGTGGAGCTTCTTCTTCTTCATCATCATTTCTTTCATCCTTGTTGTTGTTAAAGGTGTCGTTCCCTTGAGGTGGTGGTGAAGGTGGTTGTGGTGAATCTTCATGATGCACTTCCTCCTCTTCATCATCTCGTCGTGTACCGCTCGTGGATGTCTCCATGTCGTGTTGAGGTTCACCTTGACATGAAGTAAGGGCTTCCACTTGAGTTGATGAAGTACTTTGCTTCACCTCCATGGGACGAATCTTGCCGATGGGTAGATCTAGAATCGCTTCCGAAGGATCCTTATCACCTACATCATTTGGCAATTGTTCGACTTGTGAACCATTAGATCCTTCAAGTAAGTTGTCATTGGTGCAATAAGGCAATAAAAATTGCTTCTAAAAGTGTAAGATCATTTAGTGTAAGAGAAAATTGAGCGTTGTATGAACTTGGATGACAAAGAATAAAAGCGACAGACTACATAATAAAGGTTGTCATCTTAAGGGGCAATACAATGTGACATTCTCTTGCACTAAGGGACTGAGCATACAAACAAATAAGCGCATGACAACCTCTGCTTCCCTCTGCGAAGAGCCTATCTTGTACTTTTATGCAAGAGTCAAAGTTTTTCTCCATTCCTTTTATTTTTCTCGTTTGGCAAACATCATGTGGTGAGGAAAGATCTAGGCACATATGTCCAGTTGAATATAGATAGCATGAGTTATTATTGTTGACATCACCCTTGAGGTGAGGATGTTGGGAGGCAAAACTATAAGCCCCTATCTTTCTATGTGTCCGGTTGAAACGTTTTGCTCATGGGTATGAGGCGAGTGTTAGAAATCATAGAAGACTATATGATGGTTAAGTATGTGGACTTGCCTAAAGGCTCATATACGCGACCCTTCCTGAAAATATGATGAATTGTAGTTGCAAAGTTGACTGAGAACATAGTTTGTTGGTTTCTAATAGAGTTTTTGCTTTATACTTCGATTGTGTGATGAACTATTACTTATTCATGAGAAGTATATGATAGAAGTTCTATGATAAAGGTCCTATGTTTAATTTTGTTGCTGTTATAGTAATCAACATGATGCTTCTATGTCCGTTTTGTTTTTATCGACACCTCTCTCTCCAAGCATGTGGACATGTTTTCCGATTTTGGTTTTCGCTTGGGGACAAGCAAGGTCTAAGCTTTGGGGAGTTAATACGTCCATTTTGCATAATGTTTTCTTGCTGTTATTTATAATGTTTTTATCCATAATAATGCTTTTTCGAGTAATTCTAATGCCTTTTCTCTCATAATTTGCAAGGAACACACCAAGAGGGAGAATTCCGGCAGCTGGAAATCTGGACCTTGAAAAGCTACATCAGGCTACCTATTCTGCACAACTCCAAACAAGCTGAAACTTCACAGAGATTTTTTATGGATTATTTAAGAATTATTGGAGCAAATAACTACCAAAGGGGGCCCACCAGGTGGGCACAACCCACCTGGGCGTGCTAGGGAGCCCAGGCATGCCCTGGTGGGTTGTGCCCTCCTCGGCCCACCTCCGATGCCCATCTCCTGGTATATAAGTCATTTTGACCTAGAAAAAATAAGGAGGAGGCATTCGGGACGAAGCGCCGCTGCCTCGAGGCGGAACTTGGGCAGGAGCACTTTTGCCCTCCGGCGGAGCGATTCCTTGAACTTCCCTCCCAGAGGGGGAAATCATCGTCATCATCATCACCAACAACTCTCCCATCTCGGGGAGGGCAATCTTCGTCAACATCTTCAACAACACCAACTCGTCTCAAACCCTAGTTCATCTCTTGAGTTCAATCTTGTTACCGGAACTATAGATTGGTGCTTGTGGGTGACTAGTAGTGTTGATTACGTCTTGTAGTTGATCACTATATGGTTTATTTGGTGGAATATTATATGTTCAGATCCATTATGCTATTTAATACCCCTCTGATCTTGAGCATGATTATTATTTGTTAGTAGTTACTTTTGTTCTTGAGGTCACGGGAGAAATCATGTTACAAGTAATCATGTGAATTTGATATGTGTTCGATATTTTGATAGTATGTTTGTTGTGATTCCCTTAGTAGTGTCATGTGAACGTCGACTACATGACACTTCACCATATTTGGGCCTAAGGGAATGCATTGTGGAGTAGCAATTAGATGATGGGTTGCGAGAGTGACAGAAGCTTAAACCCCAATTTATGCGCTATTCCGTAAGGGACCGATTGGATCCAAAAGTTTAATGCTATGGTTAGAATTTATTCTTAATACTTTTCTCATAGTTGCGGATGCTTGCGGGAGGGTTAATCATAAGTAGGAGGTTTGTTCAAGTAAGAGCAGCACCTAAGCACTGGTCCACCCACATATCAAATTATCAAAGTACCGAACATGAATTAAACCAACATGATGAAAGTGACTAGATGGAATTCCCGTGTACCCTCAAGAACACTTTGCTTATCATAAGAGACCACTTTGGCCTGTCCTTTGCCTCAAAAGGATTGGGATACCTTGCCGCACTTTCGTTACTTGCTCGTTACAAATTATCTTGCTATCAAACTACTTTGCTACTTACAATTTCAGCACTTGCAGACATTACCTTACTAAAAACTACTTGTCATTTCCTTCTGCTCCTCGTTGGGTTCGTCACTCTTACTTATCGAAAAGAGCTACAATTGATCCCCTATACTTGTGGGTCATCAAGGCTATTTTCTGGCACCATTTCCGGGGAGTGAAGCGCCTTTGGTAAGTGGAATTTGGTAAGGAAACATTTATATAGTGTGCTGAAATTTATTGTCACTTGTTACTATGGAAAACAATCCTTTGAGGAGTTTGTTCGGGGTATATTCACCTCGTACGGAATCACAATTAGCTACCCCTCAACCTACTGCACCTACTGAAAATATTGAATATGAAATTCCTTCGGGTATGATAGAACAACTGCTAGCCGATCCTTATGCAGGAGATGGAACTAAACATCCTGATATGCACTTGATATATGTGGAACAAATTTGTGGATTGTTTAAGCTTGCAGGTTTACCTAGGGATCAAGTTATGAAAAAGCTTTTCCCTTTATCTTTGAAGGGAAAAGCATTGGCATGGTATAGGCTATGCGATGATATTGGATCATGGAATTGGAATCGTTTGAAATTGGAGTTCCACCAGAAATTTTATCTTATGCATCTAGTTCATCATGATCGGAATTATATATATAATTTTTGGCCTCGTGAAGGAGAAAGTATCGCTCTAGCTTGGGGGAGGCTTAATTCAATGTTATATTCATGCCCCAATCATGAGCTCTCAAGAGAAATTATTATGTAGAATTTTTATGCTCGGCTTTCTCGTAATGATCAAGCCATGCTTGATACTTCTTGTGCTGGTTCTTTTATGAAGAAGACTATTGAATTCCGGTGGGATCTTTTGGAAATAATTAAACGCAACTCTGAAGATTGGGAACTCAGCGAAGGTAATGAGTCAGGTATTAAACTTAAGTATGATTGTGTTAAATCTTTTATGGATACCGATGCTTTTCAAAAGTTTAGCACTAAATATGGACTTGACTCTGAGATAGTAGCCTCCTTTTGTGAATCATTTGCTACTCATGTTGAACTTCCTAAGGAGAAGTGGTTTAAATATCACCCACTGGTTACAGAAGAAATTAAAAAAAAACACCAGTTAAAGAAGAAACTATACTCTATAATGTTGATCCAGTTGTTCCTTCTGCTTATATAGAGAAACCACCTTTCCCTGTTAGGATAAAGGAACATGCTAAAGTTTCAACCGTGGTTAACAAAATCTATATTAGAACACCTAAACCTAAAGAAAAAAATTAAAGTAGAACCTAGCATTGCTATGGTTAAAGATCTCTTGGAAGAAGATATTGATGGGCATGTTATTTACTTCTGTGAAGAAGCTGCTAGAATTGCTAAACCTGATAGAAAAGATAACCATAGACCTGTTGTGGGCACGCCTATTATTTCAGTTAAAATAGGAGATCACTATTATCATGGTTTATGTGACATGGGTGCTAGTGTGAGTGCTATTCCTTACACTTTATATGAAGAGATTATGAAAGACATAACACCTGCTGAGATAGAAGAAATTGATGTTACTATTAAACTTGCTAATAGAAACACTATATCACCAATGGGGATTATTAGAGATTTTGAAGTCTTGTGTGGGAAAATAAAATACCCTACTGATTTTCTTGTTCTTGGTTCCCCACAAGATGACTTCTGTCCTATTATCTTTTGTAGACCTTTCTTGAACACAGTTAATGCTAAGATTGATTATAAGAAACAAACTATGGGAGTTAGCTTTGGTGACGAGTCTCACGAGTTTAATTTTTCCAAGTTTAGTAGAAATCATCATGAAAAATAATTTCCTAGTAAGGATTAATTAATTGGTCTTGCTTCTATTGCTGTACCACCTACTGATCCTTTAGAACAATATCTGCTAGACCATGAAAATGATTTACATATGCATGAACGAAATGAAATAGATAAAGTTTTCTGTGAACACAACGTCCTCTTCTTAAACACAATTTACCTATTGAAACTCTTGGAGGTCCTCCTCCACCTAAAGGTGATCCTACATTTGAATTAAAACAATTGTCAGACACTTTGAAATATGCTTATCTTGACGAAAAGAAGATATATCCTGTTATTCTCAGTGCTAACCTTTCAAAACATGAAGAATAAAGATTATTGAAAGTTCTAAGGAAGCACCGGGCTGCTATTGGATATACTCTTGACGATTTAAAGGGCATCAATCCCACTCTATGTCAGCACAAAATCAATATGGAACCTGATGCTAAACTGGTTGTTGATCACCAACGTCGGTTAAATCTGAAGATGAAAGAGGTGGTAAGAACAAAAATATTAAAACTTTTGGAAGCACGTATAATCTATCCTATAGCCGATAGTAGATGGGTAAGTCCTGTTCATTGTGTTCCTAAGAAAGGAGGTATTACTGTTGTTCCTAATGATAAAAATGAACTTATTCCACAAAGAATTGTTACAGGCTATAGAATGGTAATTGATTTTAGAAAATTAAACAAAGCAACTAGAAAAGATCATTACCCTTTGCCTTTTATTGATCAAATGCTTGAAATATTATCCAAGCACACACACTTTTGCTTCCTTGATGGATATTCTGGCTTTTCACAAATACCTATATCACAACCTGATCAAGAAAAGACCAATTTTACTTGTCCTTTTGGAACCTATGCTTATAGACGTATGCCTTTTGGTTTATGCAATGCACCTGCTACCTTTCAAAGATGCATGATGGCTATATTCTCTGATTTTTGTGAAAATATTGTTGAGGTTTTCATGGATGACTTCTCTGTTTATGTGAAGTCTTTTGATGATTGTTTAAGCAATCTTGAGCGAGTTTTGCAGAGATGTGAACAAACAAATCTTGTCTTGAATTGGGAGAAGTGCCACTTTATGGTTAATGAAGGCATTGTCTTGGGTCATAAAATTTCTGAAAGAGGTATTGAAGTGGACCAAGCTAAGGTTGATGCAATTGAGAAAATGCCATGTCCTAAAGATATAAAAGGTATTCGTAGTTTCTTAGGTCATGCTAGTTTCTATAGGAGATTTATCAAAGACTTTTCTAAAATTTCTAGGCCTCTTACTAATCTATTGCAAAAGGATATCCCTTTTGTTTTTGATGACGATTGTCTTGAAGCCTTTGAAACACTCAAGAAAGCCTTAATTACTGCACCTATTGTTCAACCACCTGACTGGAACTTGCCTTTTGAAATTATGTGTGATGCTAGTGATTATGCTGTTGGTGTTGTTCTAGGACAAAGAGTTGATAAGAAATTGAATGTTACTCATTATGCTAGTAAAATTCTAGACGGTGCTCAAAGAAATTATGCTACTACTGAAAAAGAATTCTTAGCAGTTGTGCTTGCTTGTGATAAATTTAGACCTTATATTGTTGATTCCAAGGTAACTGTTCACATAGACCATGCTGCTATTAAATATCTTATGGAAAAGAAAGATGCTAAACCTAGACTTATTCGTTGGGTTCTCTTGTTACAAGAATTTGATTTACATATTATTGATAGAAAAGGAGCTGAGAACCCCGTAGCTGATAACCTGTCTAGGCTTGAAAATGTGCTTGATGACCCACTACCTATTCATGATAGTTTTCTCGATGAGCAGTTAGGTTCCTCGTTGGGTTCAACACTCTTACTTATTGAAAAGAGCTACAATTGATCCCCTATACTTGTGGGTCATCACCTACATGTCCAAGTCTTCTATGCCAAAGCCAACCTTTAGAAGATTTTGCAATTAAACAAGTGTGAGGATTGGATCTCTTGGTGAAATCAACAATGTATAGACCACCTCTACGAAAACCGGTAAAGACCATTTAATGATTATCTTGGCGAAACACTTGGCAATCTACTTTCTTGAATAACACATTGAAACCGAAGTCGGCAAGTCTAGATATGGAAAGAAGATTGTAGCCAAGGGATTCAACAAGCATAACATTTTGAATAGAGCTATCATGGGATATGGCCACCTTACCAAGGCCAAGTACCTTACCCTTAGAGTTGTCTCCAAAGGTCATGTACCTTCAAGGACCTTGATTAGGCATGATCTCTTGAAATATGTCTTTCTCACCAGTCATATGATCCGTACATCCACTGTTGAGAATCCACTCTTTTTTCCTCCGGACATGTAATCCTTGAAGTTTGCCATAAGACTCAGATTCTTCATGATCTTCTCATGCTCGATGTCAAACAACTCATCTTCTCCAAGATAGTCATGTTCCACATTTTCATCATCAAGTGGGAAATCCTCGTCATAAAGAACAAGAGATTCGTTAGAATAGTGATCATGACAATGTTCAAGTTTATGAATGCAAATGGCTTAAAGATAATGTTGTTGATGGTCGTGACATCTCCTTTAGCACGCATAAGATCACGGAGCTCAAATAGGCATTTATCAAAGTTTGGATCACTAGGTTTCATTTTGTGAAAAGCAACAGTTTTATAAAGAATTTCATCAAGATTTCCTAATAAAAGATTTGGATATCGTTTCTCTAAATCAGTCCACAAGGTATAGGCACATGCAAAGTTCTTCAATTGAGAAAGAACAAATCTTGGTAAACCTCTAACAATAAGATTGACAGTTCTTAGGTTACCAAGCATGTTAATTTCCTCTTCGTGTGTGGTATGCAACTCATCAATAGGGAGCACATAGGGGTTTTCAATATATTTTCTCAAATGGAATTTATCAAATAGATCAATCATGGCATTCTTCCATTGACTACAATACTCTCCATCAAGAATAGGCACTCTACAACTCAAACTCTCTACTCTAGACACATCCATCTTCCTCCATGGTAATTAAACCAAAGCAATGGAGACCAATGCTCTGATACCACTTGTAGGATCGCTAGAAGAGTGTCTAGAGGGGGGAGGGGTGAATAGACTACTAGCAAGAATTTAAAACCTAACCTTTTCCCAAGTTAATTGGTTGATAGATTTTAACTATTTTAGCAAGTCTAGCAAGTCTAACAGCCCTACACATTCATGTCTAGAAATATGGCAGCGGAAAGTAAAGACATAGCACATGAAGTAAAAAGGATAGGGTAGGAATATCAAACGCAATAGGAGACGCAAGGATTTTTTCCGTGGTTCCGATAGGTGGTGCTATCGTATGTACACATTTATGGAGTCTTCAACCCACAGAGGGTAAGGGTCGCGAGAGTCCATGGAGGGCTCCACCCATAAGGGTCCACGAAGTAGCAACCTTGACTATTCCATACGGCTTCTGTTGGGGATATAACCCCGTGGTGAGACCCAACCAGGTGGGTTCGGCAATACTTGGCGGCTCATAAGCCATACCAAGGCCGATGGGCCTGGAGATATAAGGTTAAACATATGGCGGTTTACCAAGATGGGCCTGGGCGAGGCCCGGACCAAGACGGCATGAAGACCCGGGCGGTTAAGCCGTCTGAAGAGGGCTTGCCCAAGAAGGCAAGGCGACATAGAGATAGATTCAGATACATTGTAAGAGTCGGTATGAGACTTGTAACCCATGGTCTTGGCCTCCTATATAAAGGGCGAGACCCGGGACGACTTAGCCAGAAACCGATCAATCGAGAACTAGGTCAAGCGAATCCGCTCCCTTGTAATCGATACTCCAATCAATACAACACAAGTAGGACGTAGGCTTTTACCTCATCTCGAGGGGCCGAACCTGGGTAAACTCATGTCCTTCGTCCCAACCAACCCCTTTGAGTCCATCACCTTAGCGATGGCCTCGAACATAAGTCCTCAGACATCTGCCGTGATAAAACCACGACAGCTTCCGTCCACGAAGGACTAGCCTCACTATGGGTAGATCTTCACGAAGTAGGTGATCTCCTTGCCCTTACAAACTTCTTGGTGCACTCCACAACATGAAGTAGGAGGCTCCCAAGCGACACCTAACCAATCTAGGAGGCACCACCCTCCAAAAGGCAATAGGCTCGGTAATGACGATGAACTCCTTGCTCTTGTGCTTCAAGATGATATACTCCTCAACACACAATCACTCTCTCACAGATTTGGCTTGGTAGAAGAGATGGGATTGGTGGAAAGCAACTTGGGAAGCCTAGAGGCTAGAAATCAAGATCCATATGGTTGGAGTGGAAGATCTTGATCTCAACACAAGGGTAGGTGGTTCTCTCTCAGAAAACTGATAGGATAGGTATGGAATAGTTCTGAGTGCTTCTCTTTTGAGTAAGTGGTGGTGGAGTGGTATATATAGGCATCCCCAAAAATCCAACTATTACACACAATAAATCAGACTCGATGACACCAATGTGTTAATCTCGGTGGTACCGAAGTGACCAAAAGGTGGCAACTTTTGAATCTCGGCGAGACCGGTATAGGAATCTTGGTTGCATCGACAAGGTGACCAACGGTCAGAATTGCCAAACTCGGTGACCCCAATTCAACATTCTCGGCTGGACTGAAAATGTGAACTTGCGTAACAGAAAGTTGGCAGCCCAACTCGGTGACACCGAAAGCAGTGTCAGCTGCACCGAAGGGTTAGGGTTTGGCTGAGTCTGTCTAGGGTTTGGAATCGGTGGCACCGGGATAGGAATGTTGGTTGCACCGATTTTGAATGTTTGGCTATAGACTGACTTTGGTGGGAGAGGTTGTGGATGTTTTTGGTGACTATCACTTGTGCACGTATGAGCATTTTGTTCACCAATAAAACCTTACCCCCTTTTAATAGTATTGGCTTTCCTATGGACTCAAAGTGATTTCTCACAAATGTAAAATGTAGAGTCCTCTTGCTTGAAGCTTGGCCAACCTATTTCCTTGCATCTTGGGGTAATTCCACAATCACCACAATCCTTTTGCCAACTCAACTCTCCATTGACTATTATCTGAAATACACTAGATAGAGGTGTTAGTCCAAGAGACAATGTATGTTGTCATGAATTATCAAAACCACCAAGGGAGCATGTTGTGCTTTCAATGCCCTAGTGGCTTGTGGCTGCCTCGGGACTCCTCTCTGGTATCTATTTGCTCCAGTATTTTTTATATTTTCCAAAAATATTCTCCGTAAATTTTTAGCCCATTTCGAGAACTTTTATTTCTGCACAAAAAACGATACCATGGTAGTTCTGCTGAAAACAACGTCAGTCTGGGTTAGTTCTAATAAAATCGTACAAAAATCATATAGAATTATTGTAAACATGGCATGGATACTTCATAAATTATAGATACATTGGAGAGGTATCAGCATCCCCAAGCTTAATTCCTGCTCGTCCTCGAGTAGGTAAATGATAAAAGACATAATTTATGAAGTGTGAATACTAGCATAGTGCATAAATTTGATCAATGGTAGTTCTAAACACTTTTTCTAGCATCATTATATATCATAAACAATAGCTCATCTCATAAAACTTCTCATGATGAAGTAACAAGCTATTCACATGTTAAAGTATAGACCATAAAGTTTCTTGAAAACTAACAAACTATGCTTTCAGTCACCAAACAATTGCAATTCATCTTATTTTCAGGTAGGGTCTATGTAAGAGCTTTGATTTAGCAAATTCCACATACTCAACTATCATATAGTCTTCCATGATTGCTAACACCCAAAGCATATATTTAGAGCAAATGGCATCCGTCGAACACAGAGAAAGATAGGGGCTTAAAGTTTTGCCTCCCAACTTATTTATCATATAGACAATTGTCAACAATAATAATTCATGATCAAATACATTTGAATGGCCATATATGCTTGGATCTTTCCCCACCACATGATGCTTGCCAACTAAAGAATAATTGAGGTTGAACTAAGAAGGAATACTATTGACTCTTGCATAAAAGTAAATACATGAAAGTAAAAGATAGGCCCTTCGAAGAGAGAAGCATAGGTTGTCATGCGCTTTCTAATTTTGGATGTGCAAACCCTTAATGAAAAGGACTGTCATGTTGTATTGCCCTTTGTGATAGCAACCTTTATTATGCAGTCCGTCACTTTTATTTCTTTACCATCACAAGTTCGTACAACACTTATTTTCCCTTACAATAAAAGATCATACATATTTAGGAGCAATTTTTATTGCTTTTTGCACTGATGACAACTTACTTGAAGGAACTTATACAGTCCCTAGGTAGATATGGTGGACACTCATGGCAAGAAACTGGGTTTAAGCGTTTTGGATGCACAAGTAGTATCTCTACTTAGTACAAATTTTTGGCTAGCAAAAGATCCTAAGCAAGCACCACATGTTGGAGGATCCATAACAATATAACTTCTATACAAATATACCCAAGCATAACTCATTACGTTATCTTCCTTGTACAACTTCAACTAATTTTCTCAAGTTTGAAAATAATTAATGGGTATTCACAATCATAGAAGTAATGGGTATTCACAATCATAGAAAATGTCCAAGATAGTATATTTATATGTGAAATCTCTCTTCCTTCAATATTCTTTCATGAATTGTTCAAGTGACCAATGCGGTGTTTGCTAACTTTCCATAAATTTTACCACCTATACTTCTTATATGTGAAGTCATTAATCCCCATGGGATAAGCATATAAAACATATATAATTTCATATTTATGATATTCAATTCATTCAACCCTTTACTCATAGGATATAAGTGAAGCACGAGAGTAAATGACAAAACTACTCCAAAACATATAAGTGAAGATCAATGAGTAGTCAAAAAATTAAGTAGATATGTGAGGACTTTCTCTCTCTATCTATCTCAATAAAGATTTTTAGACCTGACTATTTTATTTAAACAGCAAGCAAAAGAAAAATAGCACTCCAAGAATAGGACGCATCATGTGAACGAAAAAAAATTTAGGCTCAACATAGGCTAACCGATAGTTGATGAAGAGAGGTGGAATGCGTAGCATCCCCAAGCTTAGATGCTTGAGAGTTCTTGAAATATTTACTTTGGGTGCCTTGGGCATCCCCAAGCTTGAGCTTTTGTATCTTGTTCAATCCTCTCATATCCCGGTTTCACCTATTCTCAAACACTTCATCCACACAAAATTCAAAAAGATCTCGTGAGATAGGTTAGTACACATAAGAACAAATCAACACTTCATGTACTGCCAAGACAAGTTGCACAATAATTTTCAAAAATTATTTACTGTATACTATCATTTCCACAATTTATATCTACCAATATAGGCTATGGAAGCTATAGGATAAGTAGATAACAAAACTATGACAACAATCTGTTTAAATAGAACAGTCTGTAGAAATTTACTAAACCAGAGTACTTATATAACTCCAAAAATTATTAAAAGTTAGGAAATGTTAAATAATTTATACGAAAATACCGTGTAAAAATTTCAGAAACTTTCCACATTCCAGTAAAATATTAAAATTCAAACACTACAGCAAAAGTTTCTATTTTTTACATAGCACACATCGAACATGCAATGCAAGCATCCTAAGGCAATTCCTGAAACTTTTTATTGAAAAACAAGATTATAAATAACACATAACATAGAAAAACAAAATAAAATGATGCTCCAAGCAAAACTCATATTATGTCACGAATAAAAATATAGCTCCAAGTAAGATATACCGATAGTGTTGAAGACAAAAGAGGGGATGCCTTCCGGGGCATCCCCAAGCTTAGACGCTTGAGTCTTCCTTGAATATTACCTTGGGGTGCCTTGGGCATCCCCAATCTTAGGTTCTTGTCACTCCTTATTCTCCTCATATCAGTGTCTCATCCAAAACTTGAAAACTTCAATCACACAAAACTTAACGGAACTTCTTGAGAAGGGTTAGTGTAATAAAGATAAATCATTCACTTAGGTACTCTCAAGACAGGATTCATAATTGTTATCACATAATACCTACTGTATTCTACCATTCACACAATTTATATTACTTAATATAAGCTATGGAAACACTGAAACAAGCAAACTATGCATGCAAAATAGAATCTATCAAAAACAGAACAGTCTGTGAAGATATGCAGTATAGCCATACTTACCTGTCTCTAAAATGCTGAAAAATTAGTCAAACCTAAAGAATTTTTATATCAAGACTGTGTAAAAATTTGAGATCATTATCATGCTCCAGTAAAAAATGAATATTCCTGTACTGGAGGCAAAAGTTTCTGTTTTGGTTCAGCATCAATTCTACTCATCTTGTGAGTCATCCCAAAGGTTTTACTTGGCACTCTATTGAAATAAAAGGCAGAAAACATGGTTAATACAATAGCTTAATCATGTGAACACACAAAAATAGAAAGTAAAAGTGTTGGGTTGTCTCCCAACAAGCGCTTTTCTTTAATGCCTTTTAGCTAGGCATGATTATTTTAATGATGCTCACATAGGAATAATAATTGAAACATGCAAAAGAGCATCATGAATCTCATGAAAACACATTTAAGTCTAACCCACTTCCTATGCATAGGGATTTTGTGAGAAAAAAATTTATGGGAACAAGAGTCATCTAGCATAGGAAGGCAAAACAAGCATAACTTCAAAACTTTCAACCAATAGAGAGGAAACTTGATATTATTGCAATTCCTACAAGCATAAATTCTCCCTCAGAATAATATTCAGTAGCATCTGTTGGGAGACGTAGTAGTAAATCAAAATTTTCCTACGTGTCACAAAGATCTATCTATGGAGAAACCAGCAAACGAGTGGGGAGAGATTGGATCTTCATACCTTTGAAGATCGCTAAGCGGAAGCGTTACAAGAACGCGGTTGATGGAGTCGTACTCGCAGCGATTCAGATCGCGGTAGATCTGATCAAGTGCCGAACGGACGGCACCTCCGCGTTCAACACACGTGCAGCCCGGTGACGTCTCCTACGCCTTGATCCAGCAAGGAGGAAGGAGAGGTTGGGGAAGAGCTCCAGCAGCAGCACGACGGCGTGGTGGTGGTGGAGTAGCAAGGTATCCCGGCAGGGCTTAGCCTAAGCACTGCGGAGGAGGAAGAAGCAGAATAGGGCTGCAGCGAGAGAGAAAGAGTTCGTCGTCTCAAACCTGCACAAACCCTTGCATATATATAGGAGGAAGGAGAGGGAGGGCTGGCTTGGCCCCTCCTCCAAGGAGGAGGGATTCGGCCGAAGTGGGGGGAGAGTCCTCCTCCCACACGGGAGGTGGATCTCCCCCTTTTAAATCCCTTTTGCCTCTATCTCCACATCCCTGGCGCATGGGCCCTTTCTAGAAGGTATTGGCTGGCCCAATATGGGATGGCACACCTCCTCTAAGGGCCCATGAGGTCCTTTGGTCGTCACCCCCTCCCGGGGGTCCTCCGGCACCCTCCCGGCACTCCCGGTACAATACCGATGAGCCCGAAAACTTTCCGGTGACCAAAACTGGACTTCCTATAGATCAATCTTTACCTCCGGACCATTCCGGAGCTCCTCGTGACGTCCGGGATCTCATCCGGGACTCCGAACAACCTTCGGTAATCACGTATACCTTTTCCCTATAACCCTAGCGTCATCGAACCTTAAGTGTGTAGACCCTACGGGTTCGGGAGACACGTAGACATGACCGAGACACCTCTCCGGCCAATAACTAACAGCGGGATCTGGATACCCATGTTGGCTCCCACGTACTCCACGATGATCTCATCGGATGAACCCCGATGTCAGGGATTCAATCAATCCCGTATACAATTCCCTTTGTCTATCGGTATGGTACTTGCCCGAGATTCGATCGTCGGTATCCGCATACCTTGTTCAATCTCGTTACTGGCAAGTCTCTTTACTCGTTCCGTAATACATCATCCCGTGACTAACTCCTTAGTTACATTGAGCTCATAATGATGATGTCTTACCGAGTGGGCCCAGAGATACCTCTCCGTCACACGGAGTGACAAATCCCAGTCTCGATTCGTGTCAACCCAACAGACACTTTCGGAGATACCCGTAGCGTACCTTTATAGCCACCCAGTTACGTTGTGACGTTTGGCACACCCAAAGCATTCCTACGGTATCCGGGAGTTACACAATCTCATGGTCTAAGGAAATGATACTTGACATTGAAAAGCTTTAGCAAACGAACTACACGATCTTGTGCTATGCTTAGGATTGAGTCTTGTCCATCACATCATTCTCCTAATGATGTGATCCCGTTATCAACGACATCCAATGTCCATGGTCATGAAACCGAGACCATCTATTGATCAACGAGCTAGCCAACTAGAGGCTCACTAGGGACACGTTGTGGTCTATGTATTCACACATGTATTACGGTTTCCGGTTAACACAATTATAGCATGAATAATAGACAATTATCATGAACTAGGAAATACAATAATAAACATTTTATTATTGCCTCTAGGGCATATTTCCAACAGTCTCCCACTTGCACTAGAGTCAATAATCTAGTTACATTGTGATGAATCGAACACCCATAGCATTCTGGTGTTGATCATGTTTTGCTCGTGAGAGAGGTTTAGTCAACGGATCTGCGACATTCAGATCCGTATGCACTTTACAAATATCTATGTCTCCCTCCTGAATGTAATCACGGATGGAGTTGAAGCGGCGCTTGATGTGTCTTGTCTTCTTGTGAAACCTGGGCTCCTTTGCAAGGGCAATAGCTCCAGTGTTGTCACAGAGTAGAGTCATCGGGCCCGACGCATTCGGAATCACTCCTAGGTCGGTGATGAACTCCTCCATCCAGACTCCCTCCTTTGCTGCTTCCGAAGCAGCTATGTACTCCGCTTCACATGTAGATGCTGCCACGACGCTTTGCTTGCTGCTGCTCCAGCTCACTGCCCCTCCATTCAAAATATACACGTATCCGGTTTGCGACTTGGAGTCGTCCGGATCTGTGTCGAAGCTAGCATCGACGTAACCCTTTACGACGAGCTCTTCGGCACCTCCATAAACGAGAAACATGTCCTTTGTCCTTTTCAGGTACTTCAGGATATTCTTGACCGCTGTCCAGTGTTCCGCTCCGGGATCACTTTGGTACCTCCCTACCAAACTTATGGCAAGGTTCACATCAGGTCTGGTACACAGCATGGCATACATGATAGAGCCTATGGCTGAAGCATAGGGGATGGCACTCATCTCTTCTCTATCCTTTGCCCTGGTCGGGCATTGAGTCGTACTCAATCTCACACCTTGCAACACGGGCAAGAACCCCTTCTTGGACTGATCCATATTGAACTTCTTCAATATCTTTTCAAGGTATGTGCTTTGTGAAAGACCAATGAGGCGTTTTGATCTATCTCTATAGATCTTAATACCTAATATGTAAGCAACTTCTCCAAGGTCCTTCATTGAAAAACACTTATTCAAGTAGGCCTTGATACTTTCCAAGAGTTCTATATTATTTCCCATTATCAGCATGTCATCCACATACAGTATAAGAAATGCTATAGAGCTCCCACTCACTTTCTTGAAAATACAGGGTTCTCCATAAACCTGTACAAACCCAAACGCTTTAATCACCTCATTAAAGCGAATGTTCCAACTCCGAGATGCTTGCACCAGCCCATAGATGGAGCGCTGGAGCTTGCATACCTTGTTAGCATCTTTAGGATCGACAAAACCTTCCGGCTGCATCATATACAGTTCTTCCTTGAGGAAGCCATTAAGGAATGCCGTTTTGACGTCCATTTGCCAGATCTCATAATCATAAAATGTGGCAACTGCTAACATGATTCGGACAGACTTTAGCATCGCTACGGGTGAGATGTCTCATCGTAGTCAACTCCTTGAACTTGTCGATAACCCTTAGCGACAAGCCGAGCTTTATAGGCGGTCACATTACCGTCTGCGTCAGTCTTCTTCTTAAAGATCCATTTATTTTCAATGGCTCGCTTATCATCAGGCAAGTCCACCAAAGTCCATACTTTGTTCTCATACATGGATCCTATCTCGGATTTCATGGCCTCAAGCCATTTGTCGGAATTCGGGCCCGCCATCGCTTCTTCATAGTTCGAAGGTTCACCGTTGTCCAACAACATGATCTCTAGGACAGGATTACCGTACCACTCTGGTGCGGAACGTGTCCTAGTGGACCTTCGAGTAGCAACTTGATCTGATGTTTCATGATCATCATCATTAACTTCCTCTCTAGCCGGTGTAGGCTCCACAGAAACAACTTCCTGTGCTGCGCTACTCTCCAGTTCGAGTGAAGGTACAATTACCTCATCAAGTTCCATTTTCCTCCCACTTACTCCTTTCGAGAGAAACTCTTTCTCGAGAAAGGATCCATTCTTGGCAACAAAGACTTTGCCTTCGGATCGTAGGTAGAAGGTATACCCAATAGTCTCTTTGGGATATCCTATGAAGACGCACTTTTCCGCTTTGGGTTCGAGCTTCTCAGGTTGAAGTTTCTTCACATAAGCATCGCAACCCCAAACTTTTAGAAACGACAGCTTAGGTTTCTTTCCAAACCATAATTCATACGGTGTCGTCTCAACGGATTTAGACGGTGCCCTATTTAAAGTGAACGCGGCAGTCTCTAATGCATATCCCCAAAATGATAGCGGTAAGTCGGTAAGAGACATCATAGATCTCACCATATCCAATAGAGTGCGATTACGACGTTCAGACACACCATTTCGCTGAGGTGTGCCTGGCGGCGTGAGCTGTGAAACAATTCCACATTTCCTAAGGTGCGTGTCAAACTCGTGACTTAAATATTCTCCACCACGATCAGATCGTAGGCATTTTATTTTCCTGTCATGTTGATTCTCGACCTCACTCTGAAATTCCTTGAACCTTTCAAAGGTTTCAGACTTGTGTTTCATTAAGTAGACATACCCATATCTGCTCAAGTCATCAGTGAGGGTGAGAACATAATGGTAGCCACCGCGAGCCTCGACACTCATTGGACCGCATACATCGGTATGTATTATCTCCAACAAGTCAGTTGCTCGCTCCATTGTTCCGGAGAACGGAGTTTTGGTCATCTTGCCCATGAGGCATGGTTCGCATGTGTCAAATGATTCGAAATCAAGTGACTCCAAAAGTCCATCAGCATGGAGCTTCTTCATGCGTTTGACTCCAATATGGCCAAGACGGCAGTGCCACATGTAAGTGGGACTATCGTTATCAACTTTACACCTTTTGGTACTCACACTATGGACATGTGTAACATCACGTTCGAGATTCATCAAAAATAAACCATTGACCAGCGGGGCATGAGCATAGAACATTTCTCTCATATAAATAGAACAACCATTATTCTCGGATTTAAAAGAGTAGCCATCTCGTATCAAGCGAGATCCAGATACAATGTTCATGCTCAAAGCTGGTACTAAATAACAATTATTAAGGTTTAAAACTAATCCCGAAGGTAGATGTCGAGGTAGCGTGCCGACGGCGATCACATCGACCTTGGAACCATTCCCGACGCGCATCGTCACCTCGTCCTTTGCCAACCTTCGCTTATTCCGCAGCTCCTGCTTGGAGTTACAAATGTGAGCAACTGCACCGGTATCAAATACCCAGGAGCTACTACGAGCGCTGGTTAGGTACACATCAATAACAAGTATATCACATATACCTTTAACGTTGCCGACCTTCTTATCCGCTAAGTACTTGGGGCAGTTCCGCTTCCAGTGACCGGTACCCTTACAATAGAAACACTCAGTCTCAGGCTTGGGTCCATTCTTGTTCTTCTTCTTCCCGGCAACTTGCTTACCGGGCGCGGCAACAGCTTTGCCGTCCTTCTTGAAGTTCTTCTTACCCTTGCCTTTCTTGAAACTAGTGGTCTTGTTTACCATCAACACTTGATGCTCCTTTCTGATCTCGACCTCTGCTGATTTCAGCATCGAGTACAACTCAGGAATGGACTTCTCCATCCCCTGCATGTTGTAGTTCATCACAAAGCTTTTGTAGCTAGGTGGAAGCGACTGGAGGATTCTGTCAATGACTGAGTCATCCGGGAGATTAACTCCCAGCTGAGTCAAGCGGTTGTGAAGCCCAGACATCTTGAGGATGTGCTCACTAACAGAACTGTTCTCCTCCATCTTACAGCTGAAGAACTTGTCAGAGATGTCATATCTCTCGACTCGGGCATGAGCTTGGAAAACCAGTTTCAGCTCTTGGAACATCTCATATGCTCCGTGTTGCTCAAAACGCTTTTGGAGCCTTGATTCTAAACTGTAAAGCATGCCACACTGAACAAGGGAGTAATCATCGCAGCGTGACTGCCAAGCGTTCGTAACGTCTTGGTCCGCTGGGAGAATGGGTGGGTCACCTAGCGGTGCATCAAGGACATACAATCTCTTGGAAGCTATGAGGATGATCCTCAAGCCACGGACCCAGTCCGTATAGTTGCTTCCATCATCTTTCAGCTTGGTTTTCTCTAGGAACGCGTTGAAATTGAGGTTGACATTTGCGTTGGCCATTGGATCTACAATATAGATATTAAAGGCAATTTTAGACTAAGTTCATGATAATCGAGTTCACATAATCAAATTATTCAATGAACTCCCACTCAGATAGACATCTCTCTAGTCATCTAAGTGACACATGATCCATGTCAACTAGCCCGTGTCCGATCATCACGTGAGACGGAATAGTCATCCATGGTGAACATCTCCATGTTGATCGTATCTTCTATACGACTCATGTTCGACCTTTCGGTCTTCCGTGTTCCGAGGCCATGTCTGTACATGCTAGGCTCGTCAAGTCAACCTAAGTGTTTCGCGTGTGTAAATCTGGCTTACACCCGTTGTATGCGAACGTTAGAACCTATCACACCCGATCATCACGTGGTGCTTCGGAACAACGATCCTTAGCAACGGTGCATAGTTAGGGTGAACACTTCTCTTGAAATTTTATTGAGAGATCATCTTATTTACTACCGTCGTTTTAAGCAAATAAGATGTAAACATGATAAACATCACATGCAATCAATATAGTGACATGATATGGCCAATATCATCTTGCTCCTATGATCTCCATCTTCGGGGCACCATGATCATCATTGTCACCGGCATGACACCATGATCTCCATCATCATGATCTCCATCATTGTGTCTTCATGAGGTTGTCTCGCCAACTATTACTTCTACTGCTATGGCTAACGCTTAGCAATAAAGTAAAGTAATTACATGGCGTTTGTGATTGACTCGCAGGTCATACAATAAATAAGACAACTCCTATGGCTCCTGCCGGTTGTCATAGTCATCGACATGCAAGTCGTGAACCCTATTACAAGAACATGATCAATCTCATACATCACAATGCATCACATCACATCCTTCTGGCCATATCACATCACAAGGCATATGCTGCAAAAACAAGTTAGACGTTCTCTAATTTGTAGTTGCAAGTTTTTACGTGGTTGCTATAGGTTTCTAGCAAGAACGTTTCTTACCTACGCCAAAACCACAACATGATATGCCAATTGCTATTTACCCTTCATAAGGACCCTTTTCATCGAATCCAATCCGACTAAGGTGGGAGAGACAGACACCCGCTAGCCACCTTATGCAACTGGTGCATGTCAGGCGGTGGAACCGGTCTCACGTAAGCGTACGTGTAAGGTTGGTCCGGGCCGCTTCATCCCACAATACCGTCGAATCAAGATAAGACTAGTAATGGCAAGCATATTAACAAAATCGACGCCCACAACTGCTTTGTGTTCTACTCGTGCATAGATTCTACGCATAGACCTAGCTCATGATGCCACTGTTGGGAGACGTAGTAGTAAATCAAAATTTTCCTACGTGTCACCAAGATCTATCTATGGAGAAACCAGCAAACGAGTGGGGAGAGATTGGATCTTCATACCTTTGAAGATCACTAAGCGGAAGCGTTACAAGAACGCGGTTGATGGAGTCGTACTCGCAGCGATTCAGATCGCGGTAGATCCGATCAAGTGCCGAACGGACGGCACCTCCGCGTTCAACACACGTGCAGCCCGGTGACGTCTCCTACGCCTTGATCCAGCAAGGAGGAAGGAGAGGTTGGGGAAGAGCTCCAGCAGCAGCACGACGGCGTGGTGGTGGTGGAGTAGCAAGGTATCCCGACAGGGCTTCGCCTAAGCACTGCGGAGGAGGAAGAAGCAGAATAGGGCTGCAGCGAGAGAGAAAGAGTTTGTCGTCTCAAACCTGCCCAAACCCTTGCATATATATAGGAGGAAGGAGAGGGAGGGCTGGCTTGGCCCCTCCTCCAAGGAGGAGGGATTCGGCCGAAGTGAGGGGAGAGTCCTCCTCCCACACGGGAGGTGGATCTCCCCCTTTTAAATCCCTTTTGCCTCTATCTCCAGATCCCTGGCGCATGGGCCCTTTCTAGAAGGTATTGGCTGGCCCAATATGGGCTGGCACACCTCCTCTAAGGGCCCATGAGGTCCTTTGGTCGTCACCCCCTCCCGGGGGTCCTCCGGCACCCTCCCGGCACTCCCGGTACAATACCGATGAGCCCGAAAACTTTCCGGTGACCAAAACTGGACTTCCTATAGATCAATCTTTACCTCCGGACCATTCCGGAGCTCCTCGTGACGTCCGGGATCTCATCCGGGACTCCGAACAACCTTCGGTAATCACGTATACCTTTTCCCTATAACCCTAGCGTCATCGAACCTTAAGTGTGTAGACCCTACGGGTTCGGGAGACACGTAGACATGACCGAGACACCTCTCCGGCCAATAACCAACAGCGGGATCTGGATACCCATGTTGGCTCCCACGTACTCCACGATGATCTCATCGGATGAACCCCGATGTCAGGGATTCAATCAATCCCGTATACAATTCCCTTTGTCTATCGGTATGGTACTTGCCCGAGATTCGATCGTCGGTATCCGCATACCTTGTTCAATCTCGTTACTGGCAAGTCTCTTTACTCGTTCCGTAATACATCATCCCGTGACTAACTCCTTAGTTACATTGAGCTCATAATGATGATGTCTTACCGAGTGGGCCCAGAGATACCTCTCCGTCACACGGAGTGACAAATCCCAGTCTCGATTCGTGTCAACCCAACAGACACTTTCGGAGATACCCGTAGCGTACCTTTATAGCCACCCAGTTACGTTGTGACGTTTGGCACACCCAAAGCATTCCTACGGTATCCGGGAGTTACACAATCTCATGGTCTAAGGAAATGATACTTGACATTGAAAAGCTTTAGCAAACGAACTACACGATCTTGTGCTATGCTTAGGATTGAGTCTTGTCCATCACATCATTCTCCTAATGATGTGATCCCGTTATCAACGACATCCAATGTCCATGGTCATGAAACCGAGACCATCTATTGATCAACGAGCTAGCCAACTAGAGGCTCACTAGGGACACGTTGTGGTCTATGTATTCACACATGTATTACGGTTTCCGGTTAACACAATTATAGCATGAATAATAGACAATTATCATGAACTAGGAAATACAATAATAACCATTTTATTATTGCCTCTAGGGCATATTTCCAACAACATCATGAAGGAATTCAACAAGATAAATATCACATATAGAATTCTTTTCATGATCTACAAGCATAGAAAATTTATCACTCTCCACATAAGAAAACTTCTTCTCATTGATAATAGTGGGAGCAAACTCAAAGAAATAACTATCATGAGGTACTTGATTGACATAACCACTTTGAATATTAAAATCATTATGACAAGTTTCATGGTTTTCATTACTCTTTATAGCATACATGTCATCACAATAATCATCATATATAGGAGGCACACCATCATCATAATAGTTTTGCTCATCAAAAGTTGGGGCACTAAAAATATCATCTTCATCAAACATAGCATCCCCAAGCATGTGGATTTGCATATCATTAGCATCACAAATATTCAGTAAATTCATACTAACAATATTTCTATCATGCTCATCATTCAAGGAATTATCATTAAGTATTTTCATAAATTCTTCCTCTACCAATTGATCACAATTTTCTGAACCATCATTTTCATGAAAGACATCAAAGAGAAAAAACAATTGATGCAACCTAAACTCCATTTTTTGTAGTTTTCTTATATAAAACCAAACTAGTGAAAAACAAGAAACTAAAAGATTTGATTGCAATATCACTCACCTCCCCGGCAACGGCGCCAGAAAAGAGCTTGATGTCTACTACACAACCTACTTCTTGTAGACTCGTGTTGGGCCTCCAAGCGCAGAGTTTTGTAGGACAGTAGCAAATTTCCCTCAAGTGGATGACCTAAGGTTTATCAATCCATGGGAGCGGTAGGATGAAGATGATCTCTCTCAAACAACCCTGCAACCAAATAACAAAGAGTCTCTTGTGTCCCCAACACACCCAATACAATGGTAAATTGTATAGGTGCACTAGTTCGGCGAAGAGATGGTGATACAAGTATAATATGGATGGTAGATATAGTTTTTTGTAATCTGAAAATATAAAAACAGTAAGGTAACTAATGATAAAAGTGAGCACAAATGGTATTGCAATACTTAGAAACAAGGTCCACGGTTCATACTTTCACTAGTGCAAGTTCTCTCAACAATACTGACATAGTTGAATCATATGTAAATCCCTCACATGCGACAAAGAGTTCACTCCAAAGTCACAAATAGCGGAGAACAAACAAAGAAATTATTGTAGGGTATGAAACCACCTCAAAGTTATCTTTTCCGATCAATTGTATGAGCTATCCCTATAAGTATAACGAACAGACCTAGAGTTTGTACTAAAATAACACCTTAAGATACATATCAACCAAAACCCTAATGTCACCTAGATACTCCAATATCACCACAAGTACCCATGGACTTGATTATACGATATGCATCACACAATTTAGATTCATCATGTTCAATCCAACACAAAGAACTTCAAAGAGTGCCCCAAAGTTTCTACCGGAGAGTCAAGATGAAAACATGTGCCAACCCCTATGCATAGATTCCCAAGGTCACAGAACCCGCAAGTTGATCACCAAAACATACATCAAGTGGATCAATAGAACATCCCATTATCACCACGGATATCCCATCGCAATACATACATCAAGTGTTCTCAAATCCTTAAAGACTCAATCCGATAAGAAAACTTCAAAGGGAAATCTCAATTCATCACAAGAAGATAGAGAGAGGAAAACTCCATATGATTCATCTATATTAATAAAGCTCGCGGTACAACAAGATCGTGCCATGTCAAGAACATGGGAGAGAGAGAGATCAAACACATAGCTAGTGGTACATACCCTCAACCCCGAGGGTGAACTACTCCCTCCTCGTCATGGAGACCGCCGGGATGATGAAGATGGCCTCCGATGATGGTTTCCCCCTTCGGTAGGGTGCCGAAACGGGCTTCCGATTAGTTTTTCGTGGCTACGGAGGCTTGCGGCGGAGGAACTTCCGATCTAGGTTTCTTTCTAGGGGTTAATGGATTTATAGGAGTACTTGGCGTTGGAATCACGTCAAGGGGACTCCCGAGGGGCCCACAAGCCAGGGGCGCGTCCTAGGGGGGGCGCCCTGGTGGCTTGTGGATGCCTCGGGACTCCTCTTCGGTATCTTTTTGATCCAGTATTTTTCATATTTGCCAAAAATATTCTTCGTAAATTTTCAGCCATTTCGAGAACTTTTATTTCTGCACAAAAAAACGACACCATGGTAGTTCTGCTGAAAACAGTGTCAGTCCGGGTTAGTTCTAATAAAATCATACCAAAATCATATAGAGTTATTGTTAACATGGCATGAATACTTCATAAATTATAGATACGTTGGAAACGTATCACCCATCTGGTGTCTTTTGCCCCGAAAAAGTTTTGCAAAAAGTTTCACGGTGTTTGGGCTTCGTTTGGTACTGATTTTCTGCGAAGTAAAAAACAAGGAAAAATAACAACTGACACTTTGGCACTATGTCAATATGTTAGTCCCAAAAAATGATATAAAGTTTCTATAAAATTAACATAAAACATCCAAGATTGATAATATAATAGCATGAGAAAAAGAATATAGATATGTTGGAGACGTATCAGCATCCCCAAGCTTAATTCCTACTCGTCCTCGAGTAGGTAAATAATAAAAACAGAATTTTTGATGTGGAATGCTGCCTAACATGTTCATCACATATTCTTTTGTTTGTAGCATGGACATTTTGACTTTTTTAGATGGTTGCAAACAATAGTCTAGTTTTGACATGAAAACTTTAATACTCAAGCATATCAACAAGCAACCACGTCTTTCAAAATATCAACACTAAAGCAAGTTATCCCTAGCCCATCATGCTCAATAATTGATCCATTCATGAAATACACTCAAATATTAGCTATACCTAATGCTCAAGTACGATCATAGTGCCCCCTAGTTGGTGCTTTATAAGAGAAGACGAAAACTCGAATTAAAAAAATGCATAAAGTAAATAGATAGGCCCTTCGCAGAGGGAAGTAGGAATTTGTATAGGTTCCATAGCTCAAGGATTAAATTGATAGAGAAAAATATTTTGGGTGGCATGCCTTTCTTGTCATCCAAAACGACTGAGAGATTTCAATAACTTTCCATGCTAGATACATCATAAGCAGTTCCCATACAGAAAATAAATTTTATTCCTTTTTCCACCATACTTTCACTTACCATGGCTAGCCGAATCCAGGGTTGCCTTCCATACCAACACTTTCCAAGGAATTTATTATTTAACAACATAAAGTAAATTTCTTTTCTTTTCTTTTCTTTTCTTTTCATTTCAGGATTGGGCATCCCTATTACCGCCATACTCTTGTGCAATGACAAGTGAATAAACACTCATCTTGAGAATAACACATCTAGCATGGAAAATATCGGTCACCCCCTTCTGTTTCATGAGCGGTATGAGCACATAAAATGGAAAGTTTATTTTGAAAATTAGAGATGGCACATACAAATTTGCTTGGAACGACATGTAAATACTGCATATAGGTAGGTATGGTGGACTCATATGGCAAAACTGGGTTTAAGGATTTTAGATGCACAAGTAGTATTTCTACTTAGTACAAGTGAAGGCTAACAAATAGATTGAGAAGCATCCAACCAAGAAACAAAAAATCACATAAGCGAGCATTAAGCATAACTAACACCAAATAATGCACCATAAGTAGGATGTAATTTCGTAGCACAACTATTGACTTTGGTGCTTGCATAGGGAATCACAAATCTTAACATCAATATTCTTACTAAGCATAATTACTCACTAACATAACTCACATATTACTATCGTCATGGCTTAAAACTATTACAAAGAATCAATTTTAATTTTTCCAATGATCTTCATGAAAGTTTTTATTATATCCCTCTTGAATATCTATCACTATGGGACTAGTTTCATATATTGCCATTGCTTTTGACAAGCTCAAATAAATTTAAGTGAAGAACATGAGCATAAAAGTTTCATATCTCAAAATAATATAAGTGAATCATTAGATAACTTCTTCAAAATTACTAACTCTCAAAATAATCTAAGTGAAGCATGCGAGCATTTCTTAAACATGTAAAAGCACGTCGTGCTCAAAAAGATATAAGTGAAGCACTAGATCAATTTCATAGCTCAGAAAATTAAGTGAATAATATAGAGAAATTCTAACAAATCATAGCATAATTTTGTCTTTCTCAAATAGGCGTGTGTAACAAGGATAAGAAGCAAATAAAGCAAAGATACAAGAAGCTCCAAGCAAAACTCATGATATGTGACGAATAAAAATATACCTCCAAGTAAAATACCGATAGTTGTTAGAAGAAAGAGGGGATGCCACTCGGGGCATCTCCAGCTTAGTTGCTTGTTACTCTTTGGATATTATCTTGGTGTGTTGTAGTGTCCCGAAGGTTAGTCTCTTCTTACTCCTTATTCCTTCATCCATCGTGATCTCACCCAAAACTTATAAACTTCAATCACACAAAACTTAACAAAATTCCCGTGAGATCCGTTAGTATAATAAAGCAAATTACCACTCTGAGTGCTGTTGTAAACTCATTCATATTTTATTATTGCATTATATATACTGTATTATAACTTTATCATGACTTATACCCTCCAATACAAGTCAGAGATTCATCAAAACAAGCACTCAATGTAACGAAAATAAAACCTATTTTAGACGGAACAGTCTGTAATAATATGTACTCTAACCATAATTCCACAACTATAAATATTCTTAAAAATTATAAAAATGTAAATAATTTGTATAGAAATACTGTGCTAAAATTTCAGCTCATTATCACGCTCTAGTAAAAAATAAAAAATCATGCACTGGAGACAAAATTTTTGTTTCAGATTTAGCATTGTTTCTACTCATCTTATAAATCATCCTAATTAAAACATAAAAACATAAACACTAATTAACATAAAAACACAATTATAACAGAAGTATAATTGTGCAAACACTCAAAAATAGAAAGTAAAAGATTAAAATAATTTATTCATCGGGTTGCCTCCCAACAAGCGCTGTCATTTTACGCCTCTAGCTAGGCATAACGTAAAGATTCAAGTATTGTCATCTTTAGTTTTTACTCCATAGAAGGATCTAATGATTGATTAATATGGTGGCTTAATTCTAGCTCTAGGAAAGTGTTTCATACCCTTTCTAAATGGAAACTGAAATTAATATTGCCTTCTTTCATATAAATCACGATACCTATAGTGCGTGAAAACGGTCTACCAAGTATGATGGGACAAGATGGATTACAATCAATCTATTATCTACTAAACGGAAAATACGATTCAAAAATAGATAAATATTTTTAAAAATCCCACAATAATCAGAAACATCCAACCATCAATTTAACAAACTAGCTTATCATAGCCGATGGATCTCAAAATAGATGTCCAAGTTGGAAATATTTACCCACCTGTGCACTTAATCTATTTTCCTCTTACCCCTTTGTCATGTTTGTCATCCCATTGGCACAAAACTAAGCTTGAGATCTTCATGGACAGCATCGGGGGACAATGGCAGCAACATGAGAGTTTGGTAGGTTTCTTATCCAGGTACGTGACAGCCAATGAAGCGAGGCCGGTATTGTGTGATGGCGGCGACAAGGAGGACGCGATGAACCAGGTAGGAAGCAAGAAAAACATGCCCAGTTTGCATCTGATCCGATCTAATTGGAAAATAAGGATACGAGCTCCCGTAGGTGTCCCTGCATACATCGCCGCAGTTCGCCAAGGTGCGCATCAGCATCCCTGGCGCACTATTCGCCGCACGCCGCCGTTCGCCATGGTCAGCATCAGCATCCTCGGTGTAACACCGTTCGCCGTCGGCTCTTTGCCCATGTGTGCATGTCAACAATCTCGGTGTGCCCTTGCCCGGTGGATGTTCTTCCCGTGCATGTACGTCAGCAACATTAGTATCCTTCTATCCTCATACACGGCGCCCCGCAAGACAAATTAAGAAATTGACTCATGCACACGGGCAGAACTAAGGTACTTACACATGATAGTTACCTTTCGTCTTTTCATTGCTCCATGTATTTAGATGTGGTACAAGCTTGTGTTCTCTACATTTTTTTGTTAGTGGTTAATTGTTTCATTCAATGATCGTTCCTTTCATAGGTATATTCTCCAGAGAATCTAATAAGCAAAGTAAAACAACACAAGCACATTGAGAGTATTGATCATGGTTGATGCTACCAGCAAAAAAGCAAAAAAACAGATCATGGTTGATGTGTACATGTACATGGCAACTGATATACTACATATTAAGAAGAAAAGAACTAATATTTTCATAATTGTAATATAAAAATACTTTCACACACATAGTTACTTGAGATCTTCTCCTCCAAAGACAGGTATGCAATATCTTTGTTTCGTAGCACACATGCTCTTTGACCCTAGAAATATTCTATAGTTATTTATCTTTTGGTCGTTCTGCAAATATCTTTTTTAATATATTTTGGGAAGGTTAGTTCTCTGGACTATAAGATCTTCATGATGGAAGGCACATCTACATCCTATTATAAAAATTTCCATGCCAATCTTTTTTAGGAAGCCCCAAATACTTTTTCTTCTAAGTAACTTTGGGCTATAGTCATCATTTTCATGTTTTGTTATATATATTTATGGAGATACTGATCTCAAACTATTAATTTCTCTGCCTTCAATCACATCATGGCTGTATGCTAATCCCCATGTTAAGTTTAGAGAATATAAATATCCTCACATTCTCTTTTATTGGAATCAATATGTGTTCACAAATTAAGTGGGTGAAAATCAAATATTTTGTAATGGTGTTCAAGAGCTAGATTACCATGCATGCATTTTAGTAGTGCAATAGTATTAATACAAAATAAATTGGCCAAACCACATATGGTGCCTGCAATTTTACACGAGCAAATGGAGGAGTCTGATTTTCAACTCTACACACCATAGATGGTAGGATGTCACACAGAATTGTAAATAGCAAAGATGGAGTATCATGTTGTGGAGAAGAGTTCATCAACTAAGGGGTTGTGACTGATGTTGTTGTACACGACAACAATGTTGGTGTCGCTAGATGGGCATATAAACTGGTCTATGCACTTTCCATTGCGGAAGTGTACCTATACAACTACATCCATATATTATCTCATAACATGCATCTTCCCAAGGTAGTAGCTTATTCGATGCATGCTCATCGTTTCCTATTCATTGATCGGCTGAAGACAAACTATTTGTCTAGAGGCAGTATCATTCAAGAAGAAGCTCGAAAGTCTTTCATTAGGCACATTGAAATTACATCATGGGTTTTAACAATACAACTCACAAAAGTGGCACTTTATATTTGAATCTTGGAAATCTAAGTTTTTTGTCAGGTGGACATTTTGCTATGAAATTAGCTAGCGTATTAGGCATAAAAATCATCTTCCATGGATAGAGTCATTCATATTCAGTATGGTTCATCAGAGTATTATCAACTTTGCTGCCTAGATGGGATTTAAAATTGCATAAGACAACTAATACTTACCCATGAAGATGTTCAAGGATGACATCTCACTGAGAGTTAGTACACAACTTCTCTTGATGTCCAACTCCTTAGTATAGTTAATACACACCTCTATTAATGTCCAACTCATGGCCATAAATGACCATGATCACATGGACACTACTAATTGTTATCTAATGTTATTCTACTAATCTTTGATAGAGAGTGAGAATAAGACACCACTACCCCTATTAATCAAGCATATACTTTAGCTAAGAGCAATCCATTTTCAGGGAATAAACAATGACTATTATCACATATGTACAATATTATCTATGTACCACCCCTCATTTTTAATGTATGTACCTCATAGGTGCTCAACCTTTGTGTCGTTTGATCCATTTGAATATTATAAATCCTTTTATAATATAAAATCACGGTTGGTTGCTTCCCATCATATTTCACGTGGAATTTACACTATCCTAGAATTTGGTCACATTTGTTGGTCGAAAATAATGTCAAATTTCTCTAGAGATATAGAGGGAACTTTCTTTTATGGTATAACATATATTTAGTTCTCAAATACTTATAATACACTATAGACGATTCAAAGCATTCATAATTTTTAATCATGAATTTAATGGTAGGTTCCCACTCATCATGCAATTTCCTAGGAATTGAAATCTCTAATTCCAACTTTTCTTCTAAGGATTTCGTCATGGCATCAACAATATGTTTAGTAAAAGTTTTATTTTGTTCATAAGCATGAGGTGAATTTATCATGGATTTCAGCAAATAATACAATCAACCAAGGAGCAACCCTCATAATTAAAGTCTTTTGTAATAACGAATAGTGGGCACATCACTATAAAGTTTTGACCTCTCCAAACCCACTTTTATCAAAAAATTCATCAAGATTTTCACCCTCCAAATTGTTTGGGATGCCCTCTAGATCAAGTTGACTCTTCTTCAATCCCTTTATAATCAATTTTAACATTACTAACAAGGAATCAATAGAGCAAACACCAATCATTTTAAGATCTTCATCATTGTTATGAAAGTAATCGCTAGAAAACGCTTTTCCTAAGAATTCTCTTTTAGCTCTAAGCATGGCGGTTCTTTTCTTACTTTCATCCATAGAAACATAGAAATATTTAATTGATTCATTAATCTTAGGTGGAAAAGCATTCAACTTTAGAGTTTCTACATCATGGGAAATTCTATCAATGCTTCTAGACATATCATCAATCTTATTCAACTTTTCTTCTATCGTAGTATTGAAAGACTTTTGAGCATTGATAAATTCTTTAAAAATATTCTCAAGATCAGAGGTGTTCCTATTATTATTGTAAGAAGATTACCATAGGAATTACCATAATTATTAGAGGAATTTCTAGGAACATGCCTAGGATTAAAATTACCTCTATAAGCATTGTTATTGAAATTGTTTCGTGAGATGAAATTCACATCTATGGAATCACTATTATTCTCAATCAAAGTAGACAAAGGCACATCATTAATATCAAGATGAGAATTTTTACTAGCAACCAACTTCATTAGAGCATCAACTTTTTCACTCTAAGTACTAGTTTCTTCTACCGAAACAACCTTTTTACTGGTAGGTGCTCTTTCACTATGCCATTGTGAATAATTTGCCAGAATATTATCTAGCAATTTAGTAGCATCACCCAGAGTAATTTCCATAAAATTACCCCCCGCAGCGAAATCTGGAAGATTTATAGGGACAAAATTCAATCCCGCATAAAAAATTGTATGTTCATCCAAAGATTTAAAACATGAGTAGGACAATGTCTTAGCATCAACTTCATTCTTTCACAAGATTGTGCAAAATACTCATGCTCAAGTTGCTTAAAATTCATGATTTGAGTTCTAATGGAAATAATTTTCGCGGGCGGAAAATACTTAGTAATAAAAGCGTCCTTGCACTTATCCCAAGAATCGATACTATTGCGAGGCAAAGAAGAAAATCAAAATTTTGCACGATCCTGCAAGGGGAAACGAAATAATTTAAACTTCACAATATCATTGTCCACATATTTTTTCTTTTTCATATCACACAATTCTACGATTGTGTTCAGATGGGATGCGGCATCCTCATTAGGACCAGAAAATTGATCTTTCATGACAAGATTCAACAAAGCGGCATTGATATCACAAGACTCCGCACTAGTGGCAGGAGGAGCAGTCGAAGTGCTAATAAAATCATTATTATTGGTATTCGAAAAATCACAGAACTTGGTATTTTCTTGAGTCATCGTGACTACGCAAACAAGATTGCAAGCAAACAAGAGATCCGATAAGAAAAAGGCAAACGAAAAAGAAGGGCGAATAAAAAGGCAAATTTGTGAAGTGGGGAGAGGAAAACGAGAGGCAAATGGCAAATAATGTAAATTTCAAGCAGATAAGATTTGTGATTAGGAAACTGGTAGATGTTGATGATGTCTCCCCGACGCCTAAGATTGGCACGCGAAGAGATTGCTTCTCCCCGGCAACGGCGCCGGAAATTCCTTTGACGTGGCTTGAGACCGTGTCGGTATTTCCCCAAAGAGGAAGGGATGATGCAGCACAACGACGATAAGTATTTCCCTTGGTTATGAAACCAAGGTATCAATCCGTAGAGGAAGATCAAGCACCTATGTAAACAACACCTGCACACAAATAACAAATACTTGCAACCCGACACGTAAGAGAGGTTGTCAAGCTCTCAACGATAAAAAGATAGATTAGGTTATGATAGTTTTGGCAAATAGATCTCGCAAGAACACAAGATAAAATAGGTAAAAGTGCAGCAAGGTATTTTTTGGATTAATAGATCTGAAAACAAAATGACAAAATAGTAGATCGAAAAGCAATATGTTGGAAAAGTAGATCCAAGGGCCGTAGGTTTCACTAGTGGCTTCTCTCATGAGTATAGCGCACGGTGGGTGAACAAATTACTGTTGGGAATTGATAGAAGATCAAATAATCATGATGATATCTTGGCAATGATCATTATATAGGCATCACGTCCAAGATAAGTAGACCAAAACGATTCTGCATCTACTTCTGTTACTCCACACATCGACCGCTATCCAGCATGCATCTAGTGTATTAAGTTCATGGTAAAACGGGGTAATGCAATAAGAACAGTGACATGATGTATACAAGATCTATTCATGTAGAATAGACCCCATCTTGTTATCCTTAATGGCAACGATACATGCGTGCCTTGCTGCCCCTTCTATCACTAGGAAGGAACACCGCATCCCAAAGCACCTCTTCCCATGGCAAGAAAAATCGATAGTTGTCCTAACTAAACAAAAGATTCAAAGAACAAATATGAGGCTATAAGTAATCATGCAAATAAGAGATCAAAGAAGACTCAAATCATATTCATGTATAAAAACTGATCATGAACTCAAAAGTCATCGGATCCCAACAAACACACCGCAAAAGTCATTACTGTCGGTGTCAAAACCGGAGGATCTCGGGTAGGGGGTCCCGAGCTGTGAGTCTAGGACTAATGGTAATAGGGGACGAAGGAGGCAATGTTTACCCAGGTTCCGGCCCTTCTATGGAGGTAAAACCCTATGTCCTGCTTGATTATATTGATTCGTATGAAGGTTACAGAGTTGATCTACCACATGATCGAATAGCTAAAACCCTAGATGAGTTTCCTTGCCCTACAATCTAAAACCATCCCAATTTATATAGACACCGGGGGTACCTAGAGTTTACACATGATAGGTCTCCTGTCGGGGATGGATATGTCGATTTCCTCATCTTGACTTGGAGTGCACGACGCGCCTTCGGGACTTCCTTCTAGAACATGGGGTTTTGATGTATCCGGACCCTCCTGCGACAGTCAGAGAGCGGCCCACCAATCTGGCCTATTGGGAGATAGGCCAGAGGCCCGAGGACCCCTTAGTCGAGGACTCCCTTAGTAGCCACCGAACTAGCCCCCAACGCCAAGGGTCTCGGCTCTGACAGCTCCATGTGATCAGAGTCTTCGGCTTGCGGGGTAAGTTCTCCTTCCCATTAATGATCGGCTGAGACTAGTCCGGCTTCCGATGATGCGTAATTTTTTCCAATCATACGGTCATCCGGACACCATGAGTGGCTTAGCCTCGAAGGCCAAACGCCAAAGTGTAGACAGTGTTTTTTGACAACCTTTCCGATGAAGGGTCATGACCTACCACGACTGCTGAACCAGTTATGAAAACTCGATTCGCGGTTTGAGGCCGTTTTTACATTGGCACGACTCATCAATGCATAGATCGTGCTCCGTTTCACACGGGATATGATTAACATCCTAGGTTACTTTAAGCATGTATAATGACACATACGTTTTTGGAAGCGGAGAGACTTGCGGCATAGTAAGGGGAGGCTAATCAGTGTCATGCCTCATAAAAGGGAAAAAAACCAAGGCCTCTTCACGCTTTCCATTTGCATCCCCCGCTTCCTCAATCTTCCTAAGCTCCAAGAGTCTAGATCCAAATTTTCCTCAACTTCTCCTCCGAGCTTAGCCATGGCAGGTTCGGGTTCCATGGGCAAGTGGGAGGCCTCCATGGTCACCGACAAGGACATCCGGGAGTTAAAGCTTGCCAGCTACCTCCCCTCCAACGTCTTCCACCATGCTCCACAGGCAAACCAGGTGGTCCCCACCCCTAAGCCATGAGAGAGGGTGGTGTTCGCCCCCCATTTCATCTGGGGACTGGCTTCCCGCTCCACCCCTTCGTGAGGGATCTCATGTTTTTCTATGGGTTGGACTTCCATGATCTTCCCCCGAACTCCTTCATGCATATTTTGGCATTCATTATTGTTAGCGAAGCCTTCCTGCGAGTCGAGCCGCACTTCGGCCTGTGGCTCAAGGTCATCAACGTCAAGCCGAACACTATCGCGGGCGAGCACACGGACTGTGGAGGTGCAGTAATCAGCAAGATCCCTCGCGTCAAGTGGCCAACTGGCACCTTCATCAACCCAACCAAGATCTGGCAAAAGGAATGGTTTTATATCACTGAACCAAGGGACGAGGGCTGGGTGGCACCTGCCGAGTTTAGATCCGGACCCCCTGCGAGATTAACCTCATGGCTAAGGAAGGGCCTTGACTAGGGGTCAGATGCAGAGGTGGAATCGTTGTAGAAGCGCATTTCCTCCAATGTGGGCTTATCAGCTTGAGGATGAGCCTACCGTGTGCAAACTCTTTCGCACTACCCACGATAAATTGGTGGGGAACGTTGCATGGGAAACAAAAAATTTCCTATGCACACGCAGATCTATCCATGGTGATGAGCATCTACGAGAGGGAGAGTGGATCTATGTACCCTTGTAGATCGCTAAGCGGGAAGCGCTAAGAAACGCGGTTGGTGTAGTCGAACGTCTTCGCGATCCAAATCGCCGAGCGTCCCGCAATCTCATCACGATCCGTCCCGTGATCCGATCACCATCCGTCCCGTGAACTCATCACGATCCGTCCCGCAAACTCATCACGATGCATCTCGCGATCTTGATCACGATCCGTCCCGCGAATTCATCACGATCCTTCCGATCTAGCGCCAAACGGACGACACCTCCGCGTTTAGCACACGTACAGCTCGATGACGATCTCCGCCTTGTTGATCCAGCAAGAGGGAGCGGAGAGGTAGAAGAGTTCTTCGGCAGCGCGACAGTGCTCCGGCGATGGTGGTGGAGCTATTCCGGCAGGGCTTTGCCTAAGCACTGCAGAAATCCGATCTAGAGGAGAAACTATGCACTAGAGGAACGGGTAGCACATGGCTAAAAATTCTGTGCCAAAACCCTAAAATCCTCTAGTATATATAGGAGGAGAGGAGGAGGAGGCTTGGGTGCCAAATAGGCAGCCCTTGGGTTGGCCGAACCTAGTGGGATTGGAGGATTCCTCCTCCAATCCTAGTAGGACTAGGACTCCTTATTTTTGCCTTTTTTGCCTTTTTCCACCTTTTTCTCTTTGGGCTTTTCTTCCCAGCCGCATGGGCCTTGTGTGGGACTTCCACCAGACCACTAAGGGATGGTATTTACTCTCCCAAAGCCCATGTAGCCTCTTGGGTTAAAATACCCCTCCCGATGGTCTCCCGGTACACTACCGACACTCCCGGTACCCTACCGATGAGCCCGAAACTTTTCCGGCGACCAAAACAGGACTTCCTATATATGAATCTTTACCTCCGGAGCTCCTCATGATGTTCGGGATCTCATCCGTGACTCCAAACAACCTTCGGTCACCACCATACATAACTCTATACTACCGAAACGTCACCAAACCTTAAGTGTGCAGACCCTGCGGGTTCGAGAACTATGTAGACATGACCGAGACACCTCTATGGTCAATAACCAATAGCGGAACCTGGATGCCCATATTGGTTCCTACATATTCTACGAAGATCTTTATCGGTCAAACCTCTATGTCAAGGATTCAGTTAATCCCGTATGATGTTCCCTTTGTTCTTTGGTATGTTACTTGCCCGAGATTCGATCGTCGGTATCTCCATACCTAGTTCAACCTTGTTACCGGCAAGTCTCTTTACGCATTCTGTAATACAAGATCCCGTGACTAACACTTAGTCACATTGCTTACAAGGCTTGTTGTGATGTTGTATTACCGAGTGGGCCCTGAGATACCTTTCTGTCACACAGAGTAACAAATCCCAGTCTTGATCCATGCCAACTCAACAGACACCCTCGGAGATACCTGTAGAGCACCTTTATAGTCACCCAGTTACGTTGCGACATTTGATACACACAAGGCACTCCTTCGGTATTCGTGATTTGCATGATCTCATGGTCATAGGAACATATACTTGACATGCAGAAAACAGTAGCAATAAACTGACACGATCATATGCTATGTTTGTAGTTTGGGTCTTGTACATCACACCATTCTCCTAATGATGTGATCCCGTTTATCAAATGAAATCTCATGTCCATGGCTAGGAAACCTTAACCTTCTTTGATCAACGAGCTAGTCTATTAGAGGCATACTAGGGACATGGTTTTGTCTATGTATCCATACATGCATCTAAGTCTCCGATCAATACAATTATAGCATGGATAATAAACGATTATCATGAACAAGGAAATATGATAATAACTAATTTATTATTGCCTCTAGGGCATATTTCCAACAGTCTCCCACTTGCACTAGAGTCAATAATCTAGTTCACATCACCATGTGATTCGCATTGTTATGAATCTAACACCCAATGAGTTCTGGGGCTCGATCATGCTTTGCATGTGAGAGAGGTCTTATAGTCAAAGGATCTGCGACATTCAGATCCGTCTGTACTTTGCAAATCTTTATGTCAAACCGTAAACACTGCTACCACACTCCACTTGGTACTATTCCAAATGGCTGCTCCACTATATGTATCCAGATTGCTACTACGGGTCATCTGGATTGGTGTTAAAGCTTGCATCGACGTAACTCTTTACGACGAACTCTTTATCACCTCCATAATCGAGAAACATCTCCTTAGTCCTTTAGTTACTAAGGATAATCTTGACCGCTGTCCAGTGATCCATTCCTGGATCACTCTTGTACCCCTTGACGGACTCATGGCAAGGCACACACAGGTGCGGTACACAACATGGCATACTATACAGAGCCAATGGCTAAGGCATAGGGGACGACATTCGTCCTTTCTCTTTCTTCTGCCGTGGTCGAGCTTTGAGTCTCACTCAACTTCACACCTTACAAAGTAGGCGAGAACACTTCTCTCTGACTAATCCATTTTGAACTCTTTCAAAATCTTGTCAAGGTATGTACTCATTGAAAGTCTCATCAAGCATCTTGATCTATCTCTATAGATCTTGATGCTCAACAATTAGGTAGCTTTATTCAGGTCTTCCTTTGAAAAACTCTTTTCAAACAACCGTTTATGCTTTTCCAGAAATTCTACATCATTTCTGATCAACAATATGTCAACCACATATGCTTACCAGAAACTCTATAGTGCTCCCACGCACTTTATTGTAAATACAAGTTTCTCATAAACTTTGTATAGACTCAAAAACTTTGATCACCTCATCAAAGTGTACATTCCAACTCCGAGATGCTTGCTTCAGTCTATAAAAGGACCACTAAAGCTTGCACACCTTTTAGCATCCTTAGGACTGACAAAACCTTCTCGTTGCATCACATACAACCTTTCCTCAAGTAAATCGTTAAGGAAACAATGTTTTGACATCCATATGCACGATTTCATAATTGAAAGTGCAGCAACTGCTAACATAATTTCAACAGACTTGAGAAAGTTTCATCGCAGTCAACTCCTTGAACTTGTCGTAAACTTCTTTGCAACAAGTCGAGCTTTAGAAATGGTGAAATTTACCATCGGCGTCTGTCTTCATTTTAAAGATACATTTGTACTTAACGACCTGCTGTCCAACGAGCAAGTCCACCAAAGTATATACTTGGTTTTCATACATGGATCCTTTCTCGGATTTCATGGCCTCTAACCATTTGTTTGTTTTCGGGCCCATCATCGCTTCTCCATAGTTCGTAGGTTCATCGTTGTCCAACAACATGACCTCCAAGACAGGGTTGTCGTACCGCTCAGGAGCAGTACACATCCTTGTCGACCTATGAGGTTTGATAGTAACTTGATCCAAAGCTTCATGATCATCATCATTAACTTCCTCTTCAACTAACGTAGGCTATACAGAAACATCTTCCTGCGCTGCGCTACTCTCTGATTGAAACAGAGGTTCAATAACCTCATCAAGTTCTATCCTCCTCCCACTCAATTCTTTCAAGAGAAACTTTTTCTTGAGAAGGACCCAGTTTTAGCAACAAACATTTTATGCTTGGATCTGAGATAGAAGGTTCACCCAACTGTTCTTAGGGTATTCTATGAAGATGCATTTGTCCGCTTTGGCTTCGAGCTTATTAGGGCGAAAACATTTTCCACCCAAGCATCGCAGCCCCAAACGTTAAGAAATGACAGCTTAGGTTTCTATCAAACCATAAGTCACATGGTGTCATCTCAACAGATTTAGATGGTGCCCTATTTAAAGTGAATGTAGTTGTCTCTAATGCATAACCCCAAAATTATAGTAACAAAACGATAAGAGACATCATAGCATGCACCATATCCAATAGAGCACGTCTATGACGTTCGGACACACCATCACACTATGGTGTTCCAGGTGGCGTGAGTTGTGAAACAATTTTCACAATGTCTAAAGTTGTATGCCAAACTCGCAACTCAGATATTCATCTCGACGATCATATCGTAGACATTTTTATCTTCTTGTCACGATGATCTTAAACTTCACTCTGAATTTGCTTGAACCTTTCAAACGATTCAGACTTGTGTTTCATTAAGAAAATATACACTATATCTACTCAAATCATCAATGAAGGTAAGAAAATAACGATATCCACGGCACTCTATAAGACTCATTGGATTGCATACATCAACATGCATCATTTCCAATAAGTCACTTGCCCGCTCCATCAAACCAGAAAACGGGGTCCTTAGTCATCTTGACCAAGAGGCATGGTCCGCATGTCTCAACCGATTCGAAATCGAATGAGTCCAAAGATCCATCAGCATGGAGTTTCTTCATGCGTTTTATACCAATATGACATTTAGCGGCAGTGCCACAAGTATGTGGTACTATTGTTATTAACTTTGTATCTTTTGGCATCAATTTTATGGACATGTGTATTACTATGATCAAGATTCAACAAACCATTCTCACTGGGTGCTTGACCATTGAAGGTATTATTCATGTAAAAAGAATAACCATTATTCTCTAACTTAAATGTATAACCGTGTTGCAATAAACACGATCCAATCACGTTCATGCTCAACGCAAAACACCAAATAACATTTATTTAGGTTTGTCACTAATCCCGAAGGTAGAGAGAGCGTGCGATGTTGATCACATCAACCTTGGAAACATTTCCAACACACATTGTCACCTCACCCTTAGCTAGTTCTCTGTTTATTCCGTAGCTTTTATTTCGAGTTACTAACATTTAGCAACCGAACCGATATCCAATACCTAGGTGCTACTAGGAGTACTAGCAAGGTACACATCAATAACACATATATCAAATATACTTCTGTCGATGTTGCCAGCCTTCTCATCTACCAAGTATCTAGGGTTGTTCCGCTTCAGCGACCGCTCTCCTCATAATCGAAGCACTTAGTCTCGGGTTTGGGTTCAACTTTGGGTTGCTTCACCGGAGCAACAACTAACTTGCTATCCATGAAGTTTCCCTCCTTGCCCTTCTCAAAACTAGTGGTTTTACTAACCATCAACACTTGATGCTCCTTCTTGATTTCTACCTTCGTGGTGTCAAACATAACGAACATCTCAGGGATCATTATTTATATCCCTGGCGTTTATAGTTCATCACCAAGTTCTAGTAACTTAGTGACAGTGACTTGGAGAACAATATCAATCACTATCTTATTTGGAAGATCAACTCCCACTCGATTCAAGCGATTGCAGCACCCAGACAATCTGAGCACATGCTCAACGATTGAGCTATTCTCTTTCATCTTGCAGGCAAAGAATCTTGTTGGAGATCTCATATCTCGCAACACGGGCACGAGCCTGAGATCTTGATTTCAGCTCTTAGAACATCTCATATGTTCCGTGATGTTCAAAACGTTTCGGAGCCTCAATTGTAAGCCGTAATGCATGACGCACTAAACTATCAAGTAGTCATCAAAACGTGCCTGTCAGATGTTCACAACATCGACAGACGATGCTAGACGGGTTGGCGCACCGAGCGGTGCATTAAGGACATAAGCCTTCTGTGCAGCAATGAGGACAATCCTCACATCACGGACCCAGTCCGCAATATTGCTACCATCATCTTAAACTCTATTTATCTAGGAACATATAAAAATTCAAGGGGCTATAGCGTGAGCTAGTAATCTACAACATAATTTTGCAAAGTCACTACTGACTATGTTCATGATAATGAGTTCAATTAATCATATTACTTAAGAACTCCCACTCAAATTGACATCCCTCCAGTCATTCGAGCGATACATGATCCAAATTCACCAACTCAAGTCCGATCATCACGTGAGTTGAGGTGGTTTCAATGGTGAACATCATCATGTTGATCATATCTACTATATGACTCATGTTTGACCTTTCGGTCTCTTGTGTTCCGAGGCCATGTATGTACATGCTAGGCTCGTCAATTTTAACCCGAGTGCTCTGCATGTGCAACACTGGCTTGCACCCATTGTATGTGAATGTAGAGTCTATCACACCCGATCATCACGTGGTGTCTCAACATGACGAACTTTTGCAAAGGTGCACACTCGGGGAGAACACAATTCATCTTGAAATTTAAGTGAGGGATCACCTTATAATGCTACCGTCGTCCTAAGCAAAACAAGGTGCATAAAAGGATTAAAATCACATGCAAATCATAAGTGACATGATATGGCCATGAACTTATGCTTTTGATCTCCATCTTGAAAGCACCGGCATGATCTCCATCGTCACCGGCAAGACACCATGATCTCCATCATCTTGATCTCCATCAACGTGTTGCCATCGGGGTTGTCGCGCCCAACATGCTTCTACTACTATTGCTACCGTTTAGCGATAAAGTAAAGCATTACATAGCGGTTAATGATTGACACGCAGGTCATACGATAATTAAAGACAACCCTATGGCTCCTGCTGGTTGCCGTACTCATCGACATGCAAGTCGTGATAATCTATACATCACATGATCATCTCATACATCACATATATCATATCATGTAATTGGCCATATCACATCACAACATACCCTGCAAAAACAAGTTAGATGTCCTCTAATTGTTGTTGCATGTTTTATGTGGCTGCTACGGGTATCTAGCAAGAACAATTCTCATCTACGCAAAAACCACAATGGTGATACACTATTTGCTTTTCAACCTTCTCAAGGACCGCCTTTGTCGAATCCGATCCAACTAAAGTGAGAGAAACTAGCACCCGCAAGCCATCTATGCAACAAGTTGCGGTCGAGGGAATCGGTCTCTCGTAAGCGTACGAGTAATGTTGGTCCGGGCCGCTTCATCTCACAATACCGCTGAACCAAAATCCGACCAAGGGAGGAAGCAATCTAAACATCAACGCCCACAAACCTTTTGTGTTCTACTCAAGATCTCATCTACACATAGACCTAGCTGATGATGCCACTGTTGGGGAACGTTGCATGGTAAACAAAATTTTTCCTACGCACACGCAAATCTATCCATGGTGATGAGCATCTACGAGAGGGAGAGTGGATCTACGTACCCTTGTAGATCGCTAAGCGGGAAGCGTTAAGAAACGCGGTTGGTGTAGTCGAACGTCTTCGTGATCCAAATCGCCGAGCGTCCCGCGATCTCATCACGATCTGCCCCGCGATCCGATCACGATCTGTCTCGCGAACTCATCACGATCCTTCCGATCTAGTGCCGAACGGATGACACCTCCGCGTTCAGCACACGTATAGCTCGATGACGATCTCCGCCTTCTTGATCCAACAAGAGGGAGATGAGAGGTAGAAGAGTTCTCCGGCAGCGTGACGACGCTTCGGCGATGGTGGTGGAGCTATTCCGGCAGGGCTTCGCCTAAGCACTGCACAAATCCGATCTAGAGGAGAAACTATGCACTAGAGGAACGGGTAGCACGTGGCTGAAAATTCTGTGCCAAAACCCTAAAATCCTCTAGTATATATAGGAGGAGAGGAGGAGGAGGCTTGTCTGCCAAAGAGGCAGCCCTTGGGTCGGCCGAACCTAGTGGGATTGGAGGATTCCTCCTCCAATCCTAGTAGGACTAGGACTCCTCCTTATTTTTGCCTTTTTTGCCTTTTTCCACCTTTTTCTCTTTGGGCTTTTTTCCCCAGCCACATGGGCCTTGTGTGGGACTTCCACCAGCCCACTAAGGGCTGGTATTTACTCTCCCACAGCCCATGTAGCCTCTTGGGTCAAAATACCCCTCCCGATGGTCTCCCAGTACACTCCCGGCACTCCCGGTACACTACCGATGAGCCTGAAACTTTTCCGGCAACCAAAACAGGACTTCCTATATATAAATCTTTACCTCCGGACCATTCCGGAGCTCCTCGTGACATCCAGGATATCATCCGGAACTCCGAACAACCTTCGGTCACCACCATACATAACTCTATACTACCAAAACGTCATCAAACCTTAAGTGTGAAGACCGAGACCCCTCTATGGTCAATAACCAATAGCGTGACCTGGATGCCCATATTGGTTCCTACATATTCTATGAAGATCTTTATCGGTCGAACCTCTATGTCAAAGATTCAGTTAATCCCGTATGATGTTCCCTTTGTTCTTCTGTATGTTACTTGCCCGAGATTCGATCGTCGGTATCTCCATACCTAGTTCAACCTCGTTACCGGAAAGTCTCGTTACTCGTTCCGTTATACAAGATCTCGTGACTAACACTTAGTCACATTGCTTGCAAGGCTTGTTGTGATGTTGTATTAGCGAGTGGGCCCTGAGATACCTCTCCGTCACACGGAGTAATAAATCCCAGTCTTGATCCATGCCAACTCAACAGACACCCTCGGAGATACCTGTAGAGAAGCTTTATAGTCATGCAGTTACGTTGCGACATTTGATACACACAAGGCACTCCTTCGGTATTCGTGAGTTGCATGATCTCATGGTCATAGGAACATATACTTGACATGCAGAAAACAGTAGCAATAAACTGACACGATCATATGCTACGTTTGTAGTTTGGGTCTTGTTCATCACACCATTCTCCTAGTGATGTGATCCCGTTTATCAAATGACATCTCATGTCCATGGCTAGGAAACCTTAACCTTCTTTGATCAACGAGCTAGTCTATTAGAGGCATACTAGGGACATGATTTTGTCTATGTATTCACACATGCATCTAAGTCTCCGATCAATACAATTATAGCATGGATAATAAACGATTATCATGAACAAGGAAATATGATAATAAATAATTTATTATTGCCTCTAGGGCATATTTCCAACAAAATTGTGGAAGGCATTATTCAAGCCCCGGAAGAGATGGCCAGCCAAGCAGGAGGATTCGGGCCTGCTACCTCTTGAGCTTGCATTGGTTTTCCCTTGAAGAGGAAAGGTGCAATGATGTAGATAAGTATTTCCCTCAGTTGTTGAGAACCAAGGTATCAATCCAATAGGAGGAACAAGAAAGTCAACAATGGATGCACCTACACAAACAATCAAACTATTGTACCCAATGCTATAAAGGGGTTGTCAATCCCTGCACGATTATTTGCAAGGATTAGATCTGATAGAGATAGATGTAAACGAGAACGGGAAGTAAAAGGTAAATAAATTGCAGCATTTTTTTGGTATTTTTGGTTTATAGATCTGAAAGTGTATAATGGAAAGTAGACCCGGAGGCCATAGGTTTCACTAGAGGCTTCTCTCTTGAAGGAAAATATCATGCTGGGTAAACAAATTACTGTCAAGCAATTGATAGAAAAGCGAATAATCATGTAGTTATCGAAGGCAATGATCATGCATATAGGAATCATGTCCGTATCAAGTAGATCGAAATGATTTTGCATCTACTACTATTACTCCACACATCGACCGACTCCTGCCTGCATCTAGAGTATTAAGTTCATGAAGAACAAAGTAACGCATTAAGAAAGATGACATGATGTAGAGGGATAAACTCAATCAATATGATGAAAACCCCATATTGTTACCCTTGATGGCAACAATACAATACGTGCCTCGTTACCCATACTATGTCACTGGGTGAGGACACTGCAAGATTGAACCCAAAACCAAGCACTTCTCCCATTCCAAGAATTACCAATCTAGTTGGCCAAACCAAACCAATAACTTGAAGAGACTTTAAAGGATATAAAATCATGCAAATAAGAATTCAGAGGAGATTCAAATAAGATTCATGGATAATCTGAACATAAACTCACAATTCATCGGATCTTGACAAACACACCACAAAAGAGGATTACATCGGATAGATCTCCATGAAGATCATGAAGAACATGGTATTGAAGATCAAAGAGAGAGAAGAAGCCATCTAGCTACTAGCTATGGACCCGTAGGTCTGTGGTGGACTACTCACGCATCATCGGAGGGGCAATGGAGTTGATGTAGATGCCCTCCGTGATCGAAACCCCCTCCGACAGATTACAGGAAAAGGCTCCAAGATTGGATCTCTCAGGAACGGAGGCTTCCGGCGATGAAAAAGTATTTGCGTGGCTCTTTTTGATGTTGGGGGCATATTTGGGAATTTATAGGCCAAAGATTAGTGTTAGGAGACCTGCCACGAGGTGACAAGCCTGCTAGGCACAACCAGGGGGGCGCCTGGCAGGCTTGTGACCTCCTAGCACAAGTCTCGGCGTGCAGTCCAAGCCTGGTTGATTTGTCTCCTTCCAGAAAAATTCCTTCAGAATGTTTTATTCCCTTTGGACTCTGTTTAATATTCCATGCTAAACTCAGAAAAAGGAAAAAACAGAAACTGGCACTAGGCTCTAGATTAATAGGTTAGTCCCAAAAATAATATAAAATAGCATATTAATGCATATAAAACATCCAAAACAGATAATATAATAGCATGTCATCACCAACAATTATAGATACGCTGGAGACGTAATAACATCCCCAAGCTTAATGCCCGCTCATCCTCGAGTAGGTACATGATAAAAACATAATTTTTGATGTGGAGTGCTACCTAACATATTTATCCATGTAATATTGTTTATTGTGGCATGAATATTCAGATCTGTAAGAGTGAAAACAAAAGCTTAATATTGATATAAAAACAATAACGTTTCAAGCATACTATAAAAGAAATTGTATCTCTTCAAAATATAATGGCAAAAGAAAGTTATCCCTACAATATCATATGGTCTGGCTATGCTCCATCTTCCCCACACAAAGTATTTATATCATGCACAACCCCGATGAAAAGTCAAGCAAATGTTTCCACACCTTTATTTTCTCAAACCTTTTGAACTCTCATGCAATACATGAGCGTGAGCCATGGATATAGCACTATAGGTGGAATAGAATATGGTGGAGGTTGTCAAGGAAAGGGAGAAGATAGTCTCACATCAACTAGGCGTATCAACGTGCTATGGAGATGCCCATCAATAGATATCAATGTGAGTGAGTAAGGATTGCCATGCAAATGGATGCACTAGAGCTATACGTGTATGAAAGCTCAAAAAGGAACTAAGTGGACGTGCATCATGAAGAAAAAATCCACTAGTCATATGAAAGTGAGAAAATAGGAGACTCTCTATCATGAAGATCATGGTGCTAGTTTGAAGCACAAGTGTGGAAAAAGGTAGTAGCAATGTCCCTTCTCTCTTTTCTCTCATTTTTTGGTGGGCATCTAAGGCCTCTTTTATTCATATTTTCTATTTGGGCTTCGCTGGCCTCTTTTATTTTTTCATAAAGTCCGGAGTCTCATCCCCACTTGTGAGGGAATCATACCTTCCATCATCCTTTCCTCACATGGGACATGCTCTAATAATGATAATCATCACACTTTTATTTACTTATAACTTAAAAGAAAATTACAACTCGATACTGACACGTCTCCAACGTATCTACTTTTTCAAACTCTTTTGCCCTTGTTTTGGACTCTAATTTGCATGATTTGTTTGGAACTAACCCGGACTGACGCTGTTTTCAGCAGAATTGCCTTGGTGTTATTTTTGTGTAGAAATAAAAGTTCTCAGATTGACCTGAAAATTTACAGAGAATATTTTTGGAATTAATAAAAAATATTGGCAAAAGAATCAACTGCAGGGGCCCCACCACCTGGCCACAAGCCTGGTGGGCGCGCCCACCCCACTAGGGCGCGCCGGGCAGGCTTGTGGGCCCCCTGTTGCTCCTCCGACCTCATTTCCACTTCTATATATTCCTATTCGGGGAGAAAAAATCAGAGAGAATATTTCATCGCGTTTCACGATATGGAGCCGCCGCCACCTCCTGTTCTTCCTCGGGAGACCAGATCTGGAGTCTGTTTTGGGCTCCAAAGAGGGGAAATCGACGCCTTCATCATCACCAGCCATCCTTCATCACCAATTCCATGATGCGCTCCACCGTTCGTGAGTAATCTCATCATAGGCTTGCTGGACGGTGATGGTTTGGATGAGATTTATCATGTAATCGAGTTAGTTTTGTTAGCGTTTGATCCCTAGTATCCACTATGTTCTGAGATTGATGTTGCTATGACTTTGCTATGCTTAATGCTTGTCACTAGGGTCTGAGTGCCATGATTTCAGATCTGAACCTATTAAGTTTTCATGAATATATGTGTGTTCTTGATCCTATCTTTCAAGCTGTAGACACCTATTACGAGTTATGATCCGCATCCCCTAGGGTGACAATAACTGGGATTCTTTCCGGTGATTAGCATAGTTTGAGGAGTTCATTTATTCACTAAGTGCTAATACTTTAGTCCGGTTCTCTATTAAAAGGAGGCCTTAATATCCCTTAGTTTCCAATAGGACCCCGCTGCTACGTGAGGGTAGGACAAAATATGTCATGCAAGTTCTTTTCCATAAGCACGCATGACTATATATGGAATACATGCCTACATTACATTGATGAATTAGAGCTAGTTCTGTGTCATCCTATGTTATAACTGTTGCATGATGAATGCCATCCGACATAATTATCCATCACTGATCCATTGCCTACGAGCTTTCCATATATTGATCTTTGCTAAGTTACTTTTCCGTTGTTACTGTTACAAACACTACAAAACTGCTACTATCACTTTTGCCACTGCTACCGTTACTTCCATACTACTTTGCTATTGAATACTTTGCTGCAGATATTAAGTCTTTCAGGTGTGGTTGAATTGACAACTCAACTACTAATACTCGAGAAAATTCTTTGGCTCCCTTTGAGTCGAATCAATAAATTTGGGTTGAATACTCTACCCTCGAAAACTGTGCGATCCCTTATACTTTTGGGTTATCAAGACCTTTTACTGGCACTGTTGCTGAGGAGCATAGCTTTATCAGAGTCACTTGGGATATATATGTGTTGATCACTATGAGGAATCTTAAAGATCCAAAAACCAAGATCTACCCCTCAACTACGAGGACAGGTAAGGAACTGCCATCTAGCTCTGCACTTGATTCACCTTCTGTTATGAGTAAATTTGCGACACCACCACCTGCTAGTAATTCTGATATGTCGCAAGTAATTGATGATGCTACTTCTGCTATGCATGATTCTTATGATGATACTTTGCTTGGTGATACTGTGCCACTGGGTGAATTTCTTGATGAACAAATTGCTAGAGCCAATGATGAAACTGATAATATTTCTGAATTTGATGAAATTATTGAAACTGAACACTATGATACACCTGCTAGACCTAGCTCTCCTAGATATGAATTGCCTGATATACCCGAGGGTTATGTTATGGAAGGAGAGGTAGCTAGGGACTTTCTTGCTTGTAAGGATAGAGATGATCTTAAGAAATTTCTTCGCAAGTGGAAGGAAAAATCTTTGAATGCTAGAATGCAATATGATCCTAAGTTTGCTACTTCACCTATCTTTGTTACTAATAAGGATTATGAATTCTCTGTCTATCCTGAGTTAATTACTTTGGTTGAATCTGATCCTTTCTATGGTTATGAATCTAAAACTGTTGTGGCACATCTTACCAAATTGAATGATATAGCCACCCTATTTGCTCATGAGGAAAAAATTCGCTATTACTATATTATTAAGTTGTTTCCTTTCTCATTAAAGGGTGATGCTAAGATATGGTTTAATTCTCTTGATCCTGGTTGTGTGCGTAGTCCCCAGGATATGATCTATTACTTCTCTGAAAAATATTTTCCTGCCTATAAGAAACAAGCTGCCTTGCAGGAAATATTTAACTTTGTGCAACTTGAAGAAGAGAGTCTCCCACAAGCTTGGGGGAGGCTTCTCCAATTACTTAATGCTTTGCCTGATCATCCTCTCAAGAAAAATGAAATACTTGATATTTTTATAATGGACTAACCGATGCTTCTAGGGACTACCTAGATAGTTGTGCTGGTTGTGTTTTCAGGGAATGAACTATTGAACAAGCTGAATTACTATTGAATAATATATTGAGAAATGATAATGATTGGACTATTCCCGAACCACCTTGAAAGCCAACTCTGAAGAAAAGAGGTATTCTATTCCTCAGTCCTGAAGATATGCAGGTAAGATGTTAAGAATCTACCACCTATTGAAGAAATACATGGTCTTGATAACCCGACACAGGTAGTAGAGGTAAATTCTCTCAGTAGATTTGATGAAAGAGATATTCCTTATAATAAGTCTGCTAGCCAATGCTTGGATGAATTTGATAATTTTATTGTGAAGCAAGAAAATTTCAATGCCTATGTTAGTAGACAATCGAAACATAATGCTTATATGCTTGATCGCTTGAGTGATTATTTGAATGGAACTGTCAATGATCTTAAGCTTACTAGTAAACATGCATCCATGGTAACCACTCAAGTAGAACAAGTACTTAAGGCTCAAAATGATTTGTTTAATGAGATGAATAGTAAAGACAATGATCATTCTATTAGAGTTGTGACTAGAGGAGGTAGAATGACCTAGGAACCTTTGTATCCCGAAGGCCATCCTAAGAGAGTCGAGCAAGATTCTTAGAGAGTCAATATTGATGCACCTATTCCCTCCAATAAGAGTAGGAAAAAGAATAATGATAGTACTTTGCATGCTGCTAGTGAACCTGTTATAGATACATTTGAGAATCCAAATGATATTTCTATTTCTAATGCTAAAACGCAATCTGGTGATGAACATGAGCCTAGTGATAGCATTAATATTGATGTTCATGTTGATGCTCAACCTAGTAATGATAATGATGTGAAGATTGAACCTGCTAATGATCTTGATAACCCACAACCTAAGAGTAAAAGATACTATAAAAGAGACTTCATTGCTAGGAAACATGGTAGAGAAAGAGAACCGTGGGTTTATAAACCCATGCCCTTTCCTCCCAAACCATCCAAGAAAAAGGATGATGAGGATTTTGAGCACTTTGCTGAAATGCTTAGACCTGCTTTTTTAGGTATGCGCTTGACTGATGTTTTGAAAATGTCTCCTTATGCTAAGTATATGAAAGATATTGTGACAAATTAAAGAAAGATACCGGAAGCTTAGATTTCCACCCTGCTTGCTAATTATACTTTTAAAGGTGGAATCCCTAAGAAATTAGGAGATCCCGGAGTACCTACTATACCATGCTCTATTAAAGGAAATTATGCTAAAACTGCTTTATGTGATCTTCGAGCTGGTGTTAGTGTTATGCCTTTCTCTTTATACCATAGACTTGATTTGAAGAAGTTGACACCTACTGAGATCTCTTTGCAAATGGCTGATAAATCAACTGCTCTACCTATCGGTATTTGTGAGGATGTACCCGACGTAGTTGCAAATGCTACTATCTTGACGGACTTTGTTATTCTTAACATTCCTGAGGACGACAGTATGTCGATCATCCTTGTTAGACCCTTTTTGAATACTACAGGGGCTGTTATTGATTGCAACAAGGGCAATGTCACTTTTCATATTAATGGTAATGAACATACGACACACTTTCCGAAGAAACAACCTCAAGTTCATAGTATCAACTCTATGGAAAAATTCCAATGATTATTATTGGAGACTTTGAGTTCCCTCTTCGTACTGTCAAGAAGAAATATGATATACTTATTGTTGGGGAAATGCAAATCCCCATTGAGGGTTATTCGAAAATTCTTCGGTTTCATGTTATTTGAAAGAAGTTTGTTAATAAGACTTGATCAACCTTATTGATGGATTCCTTTTGATGAGCATGAGATGGACGAATTTAGAAAGCACAACTTTCTATACCTAACTTTTACTTTCTGTTGCCTAGATGAGATTAAGTAAAAATGCTGTTATTTTTTTGTTTTCTGAGTTTCCCGTGTGATAAAAAAGTGACCTGAAAATAAAAGTTTTTCATATGTCTTGAAATTGGAGTATGATTTTTTCTAGAATATTTAAGAATTTTTGGCACTGAGCATGCATGAGGGGGCTGCACCAATGGGCCACAAGCCTACAGGGCGCGCCCACCCCCTAGGTGTGCCCTGGTGGCTTGTGGATCCCACGTGCCCCCTCCACTTATTCCAGCAGCCATTCACTTCATCTTCCTCCAGAAAAAATCCCACCATTGCTCAAACCCGTGTTCTAGCTTCTCTTGCTGCCATTTTCGATCTCCTTGCTCAAAGATCCATGTGCAAAACTATTTTAGGGGATTTCTCATCGGTATGTGACTCCTCCAATGGTCCAATTAGGTTTTGTTCTAGTGCCTTATATATTGCAGAATTTTGCTGTTGTGGTGACTGTGTTTTTGAGCTTGCATGTCAAATTTGTATGGTCCCGAGTAGTTTTGATGCATGTTATAGTCTCTAGGAACTTGAGGGACTAGTTGCTATGAGTTTTGTTCACCTTTATTTTCGTTCACTTAAAATTTCGGAATTTTTTCAGAGAAATAAAAGATGTTGAGAAGATAACTAAGAGGTTCTTCAAGCCAGGGTTCTAAGGAAGACGAAAATGAAATGAAGGAGAAACCCAAATAGTCTTCCTCACATGGCATAAATTCGACCATGTGAATGGCCGCATGACACATTCCTGAGGGCGGCCGGAATTTATGAAGATTTCTATTATTTGGCCGAGAATGCAGGCATCACTGACTTCCTCAACGATAAGTGTGACCAGTACCTCCTGCTCACTAATACCTTTGTGCAAAATTTTCACTTTCATGTTGGGGAATGTTGCATGGGAAACAAAAATTTTCCTACGCACACGTCGATCTATCCATGGTGATGAGTATCTACGAGAGGGAGATTGGATCTATGTACCCTTGTAGATCGCTAAGCGGGAAGCGTTAAGAAACGTGGTTGGTGTAGTCGAATGTCTTTGCGATCCAAATCGCCGTGAGTCCCGCGATCCAATCACGATCTGTCCCGCAAACTTGATCACGATCCGTCCCACGAACTTGATCACAATCCTTCCGATCTAGCGCCGAACGGACGACACCTCCGCGTTCAGCACACGTACAACTTGATGACGATCTCCGCCGTCTTGATCCAGCAAGAAGGAGCGGAGAGGAAGAAGAGTTCTACGGAAGCGTGATGGCGCTCCGGCGATGGTGGTGGAGCTATTCCGGCAGGGCTTCGCCTAAGCACTGCAGAAATCCGATCTAGAAGAGAAACTATGAACAGGAGGAACGAGCAACATGTGGCTAAAAATTCTGTGCAAAAACCCTAAGACCACCAGTATATATAGGAGGAAGAGAGGAGGAGGCTTGGCCCAAGGGCCAAGCCACAAGGAGTCGGCCGAACCAGGTTGTGGAGGTGGAATCCACCTCCAATCCTAGTAGGACTAGGATTCACCCAATTTTTGCCTTTTTCCACCTTTTCTCTTTGGATTTTCTTCTCTAGCCACATGGGCCTTGTGTGGGGTTTTACACCAGCCCACTAAGGGATGGTATTCACTCTCCCACATCCCATGAAGCCTCTTGGGTCGAAATACCCCTCCCGGAGGTCTCCCGGTACACTACCGGCACTCCCGGTACACTACCGGCACTCCCGGTACACTACCGATGAGCCCAAAACTTTTCCGGCGACCAAAACAAGACTTCCTATATATGAATATTTACCTCCAGACCATTCCAGAGCTCCTTGTGATGTCCAGGATCTCATCCGGGACTCTAAACAACCTTCGGTCACCACCATACATAACTTTATACTACCGAAATGTCACCAAACCTTAAGTGTGCAGACCCTGCGGGTTTGAGAACTATGTAGACATGACCGAGAAACCTCATGGTCAATAAACAATAGAGGGACCTGGATGCCCATATTGGTTCCTACATATTCTATGAAGATCTTTATTGGTCAAACTTCTATGTCAAGGATTCAGTTAATCCCGTATGATGTTCCCTTTGTTCTTCGGTATGTTACTTGCCCGAGATTCGATCGTCGGTATCTCCATACCTAGTTCAACCTCATTATCGGCAAGTATCTTTACTCATTCCGTAATACAAGATCCCGTGACCAACACTTAGACACATTGCTTGCAAGGATCATTTGATGTTGTATTACCGAGTGGGCCCTGAGATACCTCTCCATCACACGGAGTAACAAATCCCAGTATTGATCCATGCCAACTCAACAGACACCCTCGGAGATACCTGTAGAGCACCTTTGTAGTCACCCAGTTACGTGCGACGTTTGATACACACGAGGCACTCCTCTAGTACCCGTGAGTTGCATGATCTCATGGTCATAGGAACATATACTTGACATGCAGAAAACAGTAGCAATAAACTGACACGATCATATGCTACGTTTGTAGTTTGGGTCTTGTCCATCACATCATTCTCCTAATGATGTGATCCCGTTATCAAATGACATAACATGTCAATGGCTAGGAAACCTTGACCATCTTTGATCAACAAGCTAGTTCACTAGAGGCATACTAGGGACAAAGTGTTGTCTATTTACCCACACATGTAATGTGTTTCCAATTAATACAATTATAGCATGGATAATAAACGATTATCATGAACAAGGAAATATAATAATAAACACTTTATTTATTGCCTCTAGGGCATATTTCCAATAGTCTCCCACTTGCACTAGAGTCAATAATCTAGCTCACATCACTATGTGATTTACATTGTAATGAATCGAACACCCATGCAGTTCTGGTGTTGATCATGTTTAGCCCTTGGAAGAGGTTTAGTCAACGGGTCTGCAACATTCAGATCCATGTGTACTTTGCAAATATTTATGTCCTCCTCCTCGATGTAATCACGGATGGATTTGAAGCGTCGCTTTATGTGTCTGGTCCTCTTGTGAAACCTTGGTTCCTTGGCTAGAGCAATGGCACCAGTGTTGTCACAGAACAGGTTCATTGGATTCAGTGCACTGTGCACTACTCCAAGATCTGTCACGAACTGCTTCATCCAGACACCTTCCTTCGCCGCCTCCGAGACTGCGATGTACTCCGCTTCACATGTAGAATCGGCTACCACGCTTTTCTTGGAACTGCACTAGCTTACCGCTCCCCCGTTGAGAATAAATACGTATCCGGTTTGTGACTTAGAGTCATCTGGATCAGTGTCAAAGCTTGCATCGACGTAACCCTTTACGACAAGCTCTTCATCACCTTCATAAACGAGAAACATTTCCTTAGTCCTTTTCAAGTACTTAAGGATATTCTTGACCGCTGCCCAGTGTTCCATTCCAGGATCACTTTGAAACCTTCCGGCCATACTTATGGCAAGGTTGACATCGGGTCTTGTGCACAACATTGCATACATGATAGAGCCTATGGCTGAAGCATAGGAGATGACACTCATCTTTTCTCTATCCTCTGTAGTCACTAGTCACTGAGTCTTACTCAACTTGACACCTTGTAACACAGGTAAGAACCCCTTCTTGGACTGATCCATTTTGAACTTCTTCAAAACTTTATCAAGGTATGTGCTCTGTGAAAGTGCTATCAAGCGTTTCGATCTATCTCTATAAATCTTAATGCCTAATATGAAAGAAGCTTCTCCTAAGTCCTTCATTGAAAAACTCTTGTTCAAATATTCCTTCATGCTTTCCAGCATTTCTATATTGTTTCCGATCAGCAATATGTCATCCACATATAATATTAGAAACGCTATAGAGCTCCCGCAGGTTGGCCGCGGGGGTGTTGTAGACGGGCATCTTTCCGCCTAAGATTTGGGCAACCACACGGCCGTGGTCGCGCATAGCCCCACGCCAGCTGGGCTCGGTGCCAGCCGGGGTGAGACCGTAGGCGGAAGCGTATTCCCGCTAGGCAGCCTCCATGCGGCGCCGCGTGTCCGCAAGGGCGGTGGCATCCTCGAACAGGATGCGGCGAGCCACCTCGAGGTCAGCCGCGGCGACGTCCGGGTTCGCCATCGAGGCGATAGGGGTGCTCAAGCCCCGAAGGGCCACACCGAGCGGGTCGGAAGTGCCGACGTGGGTCGCGGCGGCGTCAGCCCCGGCCCGTGCACGTCCGGAGGAGGTGGAGGAGATGATGAACATTCCCCCCACACGATCATGGGAGCTGCTGGACTAGGTCATAGCAAGTGCGCCCATGGCCGTGGGCAGATCGGTGTAGACAAGCACCTGCCCGTGGTACTCGTCCGAGGCCGGAGCCTCGGCGAGGCTGAGGCTGCCGAAGCGTTCGGTGAGCGCGTCGATCTCGGCCACGAGGCCGACGGGGTCGCCTGTAGGACGTGCTGGAGCAAGCCCCACGAGCCCGCAGTATTTCCTGGACGTGCGGCGGCGGCGGGGGACGGCGAGGGGTCCTTCCCGGAGCATGAATCCGTCCGGTGCCGCGTACGGCCCCACGGTGGGCGCCAACTGTCGTCATTTTCTCACGACAGATGCCATGGGTAGGCTTATTGTAGATGGTTGGCGTCGAAGGACGCCGACCGGCTCCGGGAGCGAGATTGGGCACCGGCGGTGGCGATACACGATGTACCCAGGTTCAGGGCCCTCTGTGGGAGGTAATACCCCTAGTCCTGCTAGGTCTAGTTGGATGGATAGTTGTGTTTACAAGGGTGCTCCTGGAGCTGTGTCTAGAGGAGGAAGAAACAACAACCGGCTCATTCTCCTCCACTGCTAGTCATGGTATGAGAGGAAATCTCTATGTGGGTGTGTGTGAATGATCGTCCGTCCCTATTGCATGGGGGGGTCGGGGGGTTTTATAGGCCAACCCCCTGGCTCTATAATATGTTCTAAAGTACAAGGGTGAGGGGACCAAACTGGTAGTCTCCCCGGCTGGCTAGGGGGATCCCGCCTTTTGTGCCGTCTCGTCACCTGTAAGGTCCACCGGCTGAGCGGCCCCGTCTCCCGCTGGGCCCGCCAACCGGCTCTGCAATTGGCCCTCGCCCACTTGCAGTGTCACGGGTCACCCGGGAGGCGTCGTCTAGCGCCAGCCGGCCGAAGTCTCTGGTATGGCCGGCTTCACTGTAGCCACGCCGGGGCAGGTAATCGAGTGGGCGAGGGCGTGCCGACACTGTTTCCCCGCCCAGTCGCGCTCGCCAAGGTCAGCGGCGTGGACGGCCGGACTGTAGCCATGCGCCCCAGTGCGTCAGCGGCCACTATGGCCACAGGATCGCCCATCATGGCGGTCACGTCTAGTCGTCGTACCCGCGCCTAGGGGGATGGGACGCCACACGTCCGCCCCTGTGTCAATGGCTGGAGGCGGCCCGGAAGGCAGCCGGCCGCGCCCAGCCGGCTGGTGGTCGAGCCGGTTGCGTGACCAGCCGCCCGTGTCACTAGCCGACAGCACATCGAGCCGACCGTCCTCTAGCCGGCCATGGAAAGCCGGCCATGCAGTTTTCTTCAAAGCAGAAGGGGGGGGGAGAACCCCATTGCTTTGGCCTACCAACGGGTAATAACCCTGTCAGGAAGAGTGATGCCCGCGGTCTTCTGCGTGGATGTCGGCCAGCAGTTCGGCCCCTATCTCCTTGGAAATGCACCGCGACGCGATGTCGTTCGGGTGTCTACGGTACAAATCGCTGTCTTGCAAGCAGTAGGATGTGGCTTGTCGGGCCACGCGCTCCGCGTCCTCCTCCTTCTCCGGTAGCGTGCTGTGGAGCAGGTATGCCATGAATTCTTGCACCCAGCTATCGGCCTGGGGCTCCAAGGCCAGGAGCAGTTGTGCCCCCGAGGCCTGGCCACAGTCCGGAGCCCCCGAGGGCGGTGCTGGGGGAAGCTCCTCACTCCGAGGTGCCAGGCCTTCGGTTGGCGGTGTTGCGGAGGGCTTGTAGAGTCGCTCCTCGAAGACGCCTGGCTCTTGAGGTTCGCAACGAGAAGCTCTCCTAGCGATGTCATCCGCCTCCTTGTTTGCGCCACACGGGATGTGCTGCAGCTCCAAGCCCTGAAAACGTTTTTCAATTTTACGTACATCTTCATGATATGCCTCCATGTGCTCGTCCTTGGGCGTGTACTATTTGTTGGAGAAGTTGACGAGGAGCTAGGAGTCTCCCATGACGGTGAGGCACCGAACCCCCAAGGTTGCCGCCGCCTTGAGGCCTACGATGAGGCCTTCGTACTCCGCGATGTTGTTGGAGGCCTTCTCCCCATGCTGGAAGCAGAGCTGCACAACATAGCTGAGCTTGTCTCCTGTTGGGCAAGTGAGCACAACCCCAACTCCCACTCCCTTGTGCGTGAAGGCTCCTTCGAAATGCATGGTCCATCCTTCGGGTGCTTCGCCGCCGGGAGCGAGGGACCGGCTCCCTTCCAGCCCCCGGTCTGGGGCGTCCGTCCATTTCACCATGAAGTCTGCTAGGGATGCTCCTTCAGCTTGCCGACCTCGTGAGCGATGAACGTCTGCTTCTCCGGAGCCTGCCTCCTCGCCTTTTGCTTCACCAGGTGCGTGTTCGGGCAAACCATGAGGTGGTGCTTGATTATGTCCCTTGGGACCCCCACCAAGTCAGAGGTGCTCCACGGAATGTGAAAGCACATTTGCTCCCTTGGTGGTTTTGGTAATTAATAACAACATATAAGTCATTGAACTAATGTTTCCACCAAGGATATTTCAGGAATTGTTCAATGAGAGGATTGGCAAAAGGAGATTGTGGACAAACCCCAAGATGCAAGGAAATAGGTTGGCCAAGCTTCAAGCAAGAGGACTCTACATTTTATATTTGTCAGAAATCACTTTGAGTCATAGGAAAGCCAATACTATTAAAAGGGGGTAAGGTTTTGTTGGTGAACAGTATGCTCAAACATGCACAAGTGATAGTCACCAAAAACATCCACAAACTCTCCCACCAAAGTCTGTTCTATACCCAACACTCAAAATTGGTGCAACCAACTTTCCCACTTCGGTGCCACCGATTCCAGAACCTAGACATACTCTGCCAAACCCTAGCCACTTCGGTGCAACTAATTCCATACCGGTGCCACCGAGTTTAGGTTGCCAACTTTCTGTTACGCAAATTCACATTTTCGGTCCCACCGAGAATGTTGTATCAGCGTCACCGAGATTGGAAATCTGACCGTTGGTCACCTTATCGGTGCAACCAAGAATTGTATATTGGTCCCTCTGAGATTCGAAAGTTGCCACCTTTTGGTCACTTCGGTACCACCAAGATTAACACATCGGTGTCGCCGAGTTGCTCATTTTATGTGTAACGGTTGGATTTTTGGGGATGCCTATATATACCCCTTCACCACCACTTGCTCGATAGAGAAGCACTCAGGACTATTCCATACCTATCCTACCAGATTTTCTGAGAGAGAACCACCTACCCTTGTGTTGAGGTCAAGATCTTCCACTCCAATCATATGTATCTTGATTTCTAGCCTCCCCAAGTTGCTTTCCACCAATCCCATCTATTCTACCAAGCCAAACCTGTGAGAGAAATTGTGTGTTGAGGAGTCTATCTTCTTGAAGCACAAGAGCAAGGAGTTCATCGTCATTATCGAGCCTATTACCTTTTGGAGGGTGGTGCCTCCAAGATTGGTTAGGTGTCGCTTGGGAGCCTCCTACTTCGTGTTGTGGAGTGAACCAAGAAGTTTGTAAGGGCAAGGAGATCGCCTACTTCATGAAGATCTACCCATAGTGAGGCTACTCCTTCGTGGACGGAAGCCATTATGGAATAGTCAAGGTTGCTACTTCGTGGACCCTTTTGGGTGGAGCCCTCCATGGACTCTCGCGACCGTTACCCTTCGTGGGTTGAAGACTCCATAAACGTGGATGTACGATAGCGCCACCTATCGGAACCACGGGAAAAATCATCGTCTCTACAATTGCGTTTGATCTTCCTACCCTATCCCTTCTATAGATGCTTGTTGTTACTTTCCGCTGCTATATTCTCTTAGACTTGCATGTGTAGGGTGTACTTGACTTGCCATGAAACACTAAAAATTGTGAACCCTAAAACTTGGCATAGGCAAAACTTTTAATTGGTCAAGTAGTCTAATCACCCCCTCTAGACCTACTTTCGGTCCTACAAGTGGTATCAGAGCATTGGCCTCCATTGCTTATGTCTCACAACCTAGGAGAAGTATGGCGTCTAGTTGGGAATTTATCACCGTAGAGGTCCGTACTTTGATGGTACTAATTTTGCTAGTTGGAAGCATAAAATTAAAATGCATATTCTTGGTCATAACCCTGCCGTTTGGGCTGTTGTTCATGTTGGCTTGCAAGGTGAGTTATTTGCGGAGGGACGGGAACCGGATCGTGAAGTGACCGTGAATGAATTGAAGATGTTGCAACTCAATGCTCAAGCATGCGACATTCTCTTCAACTGCTTATGCCCTAAAAAATTCAACAAAATCAGCCATCTTGAGAATGCAAAAGAGATTTGGGATACTTTGGTTGATATGCACGAAGGAACCGAGTCCGTGAGAGAATCCAAGTTAGATGTTCTTCAGGGGCAGCTTGACAAGTTCAAGATGAAGGATGGTGATGGATTTGCAGAGATGTACTCTAGGCTAGCTCTCATCACAAATAAGATTTTTGTCTTAGGAAGCGAAGAAATGACCGACAAATTCATCATCAAGAAGATACTTAGAGCTTTGGATGAGAGATACGACACCGTGTGCACATTAATCCAAATGATGCCAAACTACAAAGATCTCAAGCCTACGGAAGTCATTGGAAGGATTGTTGCTCATGAGATGACACTCAAAGATAAAGAAGAGCTTCATCACAAGTCTAGCAGTGCTTACAACGCCACAAGTGATGCTCTCGCAACTTCAAGCAACAACCTTGTCACCAATTAAGAGATAAGCCTCATGGTCAAGAAATTCAACAAGTTCTACAAGAATACAAGCAAAGAAAGAAACTCCAACTCAAGATATGAAGAGAAGCGTTCGTCAAGTCGTGACCGAAATTGCTACAATTGTGGGAAGCCCGGACACTACTCAAATGAGTGCATGGCTCCCTACAAAAGAAGAGAAGAGTCACCTCGAAGACGAAGCTCAAGGAATGAATCACCATAGAGAGAAGGAGTAAAGATGATCATTATGAACGAAGACACTCAAGGAGAAGTAGAGATTCAGAGAAGAAGGACACGCACACCAAGAGCTACACAAGAAGAAAACATCAAACTCATGTTGGTGAATGGGTTTCAGGCTCCGACTCCAACAAGCACTCTGAGAGAAGCTATCACTCCGACTCCGACTATTGTCAAGATGAAGGTGTTGCCGAAATTGCTCTAGTGACTACCAACTCCTACGATCTATTTGATTCACCAAATGAAGCGAGTGGAAGCTGCTTCATGGCTAAAGGCCCCAAGGTATCACACCCCGAGTATCTTGATTTTGATAGTCATGAAGATGATTTACTTTGTGATGATGACTTGCTTTGTGATAAAACTAGTGATATTGATCAAAATGAACTTGATAATTCTCATGCTAGTCAAGATAAGTCATTTGATGATAAGATGAAAATAGAACAACTAACTAAAGAACTAAACACTCTTAAGTTAGCTCATGAATCTACTCTTGAAGATCATAGAGAGCTTGTGAGAACTCATGAGAAGCTACACTTCGAGAAGCTCAACTTGGAGAAAGAGCATGAGTTTCTCAAAGCCATCAATGACGATCTCTGAAAGAAGACCTCATCTTATCTAGCCAAACGACTACTCTTGTCTACTTTCATGCCTCATGTTAAAACTAAGAAATCTAGTAACAATGGCAAGAAAGGTTCTTCATCTAGTAGCAACAATAAAAATGCTAAACCCAATGATGTTGCTTCTAGTAGTTCTATTGATTCCACTAATGATGATTCTCTTAGCCAAGTCACACTTGAGCAAGAAAATGCTTTATTGAAAGGAATTATAGAAAAGGGTATCTACAAGAGTCTTGCCGGATGTAAGCAATTTGAGGAAATTGTACGCAAGCACGGAGGATACCGGAAGAATTATGGTGCTGGGTACTTCAACGGTAATGGAGTTGAGTGGGAAGAAGGTCAATATCCCAAGCCCAAGTTTATTCCTCAAAAGGAGAAGTATGAAAATAATCTTCCCAAGGGGACAAACACTCAAGATGACCTTCCACCACAAGACCACAAGCTCAAGGGCAAGAACAAGCTTCAAGAGGACATTGACTCATATGAAGATGAATCCCTAGCTTTGGTGGAGTGGGTTCCCAAGGCTACTTCAACACCAAGGATCCCCATCAACTTGATGTGGGTTCCCAACAATAAGAACTAGTAAGTTCTTGAGGGGTGACTCCGCCAATGAAATTCACTCACATTCATTATTGGCAATAACTTTTTGCACTCAACACCAACTCAATGCAATAGTTCAAGGAGTCACACATTCCCTCAAAGGTAAGCAAGGGACAAGGTAATGAACAAATCAATGGACATCATAACACATGCTTTGCACTCCATGTCCATATATATCCTTGTATTTGTCTCTTGTGTGTTGGGACTAACCCATAAGGTGTGAGGAGTAAGGAAACAACAAGGATGCTCCCAACTCTTGGTGATCTTCATCAACATTGAGCATCCACAACTATCTCACCAACATGAAGTCTTCATCGACAAAACCCAAGGTTAGTTTATCCCTCTTATGGGGGATGTCACATTAAGGTCGAGCTTTACTCTAATTCTTGAGTCGAAGCATCTCTTAGTATGTGACAACATTAAATCCTTTATGAAAAAGTGCTAACCCCACTTGTGCTTAAACGATGAGTATGACCTATGATCAAGTACTCTTACTTGGCTCCTAAGTCAAATACTCATATATAGATGACTTTGTCATTGCCCAAGTGCTTGTTAGATGCTAGAGTGTCTGTGCATGTTTGTCATGATTTCTTTTGACATTTTATTGGGTGAGCATGTTGGTCTGCATTTATTTTCTCATTCAAGGACATCCAATTGTTGCTATTTGGCTTTTGATTTATCTTTTGCCAATTGGATGGAAAAGAATGCCTAGTGCCACTCTTTAGCTATCTATGCTTTCTCACCTCATATTCCATTCATGCTGCATCACCAAATTTGAACAAGTGCTTTTCGATCCCTCTATGTGTGGAGCACTCGAAGTTCCGTATCGACAAGGACTGACCATTAAAACCTCCCAAGTGCAACTCGGTGGAACCAACACCACAATCTTGGTCTCATCGATTGCCTAGGGTTGATCTGGTTTTCAATCTCGGTAACACCGATTTCATATTCTCGGTTACATCGAGTCTCCCTGTTAGCTAACAGTTGTGGAACTCGGTGACACCAAAAACATAAAATCGGTACCACCGACAGTGAGGGGTATATATGCTGTGGACCCCGACGCTTTAAAATTCTATCTTCAACGTCACGCCCCAGAACCCTAAGCTACCGCCCCAAGACCCCTGGTCATCACCCTTGCCTTCCTGAGCTCCTCCGCCGCTAGGAATCGCCGCCGTTGACGTAATCTACACCAACGTTGCTGCCATAGAGTATCCGTGCCAAGCTAGGGTACGAATTCGATCTCTAGTGCGCTCCCCATTTGATTCTTGTGCATTAGATTCTAGATTATCATCTTTGAACCCTTTGCTTAGATATTCATCCATAGAAAACTACAAAATCTTGAGTTAGATGGATTTTCTAGGGTTTTGTTGTCCGCCCGATACATCTCAGTGGCACCGAAATGGAAATATTGGTCTCACCGATATGCGTTTCTGTGAGGGCGAGAACTAACTCGGTGGAATCGAGTAGTTCTTTTCAGTACTACCAAAAAGGCTGCAAAGTTTCTGTTAACGAGTTGGTCAGTCTCGGTCTCACCGAAAAACTCTTTTCAGCTGCACCGATATGTATTTGACAGATTGCAAAACTTTTGAAAACTCATTGCTCAATTTTCAAAATCCAGCCTCATTTTGTGATGACTCATCTCTTCTGCTCATCTACACTCCATTCACAGGGTCAGCATGTCAGGTTCAGAAGACAGCCAGAACAGGTCATAGCAAAGAGCAGATATGAGTTCAGGCACAAGCCCAGAGCCCAGTTCATTCTCGGATCTAGGCACCCCCAGCTCTCATGGGTTGCCCAAGGCTACCACCAGAACCAGGAAGAGGTTGAACTCAGATGAAGAGGATTCAGACTTTTTGCCTCAGGAGATTCTTGCTAAGAAGCAAGAGAAGGCTGCCAAGAAAGCTGCAACTGAAGCTACTTCCTCAAGAAGGGTTTTCAGCGAAATATACGCACCAGCATCTACCTTCAAGGTTCATCAGACTGCAAAAGCAACAATGTCTGTTGAGATCCCCAAGAGAGCTATGCCCAAGAAGGCAGGAGAGAAAAAGGCCAGGAAGAGGATCATTCATGTGACTGGCAGGCCTACCTCCATGTTTGAGGATCCTGAAGAAGCTACTGCTACTGAAGAAGAGGAGGTTGAGCTAGCTACAAAGGCTCCTCCCAAGAAGAAGGCAAAGAAGTTGATGTCTGATGCTATGCCTAAGACCAGCACATCCAAGATGGCTGTTGAGAAGCCCAAGAGGACAACTAGGCAGACTCCAGCTTCTAAGAAGAACAAAGGAACTGCTTCCAGAGTTGATGATGTGGATGACTTGTCAACACTAATGAAGCTCAGACCACACCTCCCAATTCATAATGCCAGCTACCCACTAGCTGAGGACATGAAGAAGAGGAAGGGCTCAGGACTGAGGGCATGGAGAGCTATTGATCCTTATGCCCAGAGGAAGAAAACAACTGTGGACTACAAGTTCTAAACCAAAGAGCAGCAGGATTTCTATGAGACTGTGCTCTTTGACAAGAGTCCAACTATCAGCGATATGCGATACATTGATTGGAAGTACATCAAGGAGAATGAGGACTACTTTCCAAGTGTCCAGGAAAACTTCCATTGCATAGGCCTGGATGTGTTCGTTGGTAGAGAATTCACAACATGGAATGACGAGATGATCATGCAATTCTACTCCACTGCACACTTCTATGGAGATGGTAGAATTGTGTGGATGACTGAAGGTGCAAGATACGAATCAACAGTGTAAGAATGGGCCGAGATCTTAGGAGTTCCTGAAGCACAGGATAGTGACCTGGATGTCTACTCAGAATCTAAGGCTAGTCACAATGCTATGGCCAATATGTACAAGGAGATCCCTGCTGACAAAGTGAAGTCTTACCAGCTAGGGTCTATTTACTTTCTCCAGGCTGGCCTACGCACTAACAACACCATTCTGAGGCATACCCTGATGCCCAAGTCCAGAGATGACAAGATGATCCAAGGCCACTCCATCAACTTGTTGATCCACCTTGACATTCACACCAGGATCAAAGTCATGGACTTGATTGTAGAGACAATCAAGAGGGTTGCTGCTCATCAGAAGTGCTCATGCTGTTATGCACCCTACATCCAGATGCTCATAAACTCAAGACTGGAGAAGCACATCTTTGCCCTAGATCACCCACATTTGCCCCTACTGCCAGATCTCGAGGACAATGTTGTGGTGATGGATGCTGATCATCCCACTTCAGCTACAACTCAGGCAGAGGCAGAGGCAACAAGAGCCACTAGTGCTCAAGCCCCTCGATCCAGGAGCGAGCAAATGGATCTGTTGATATCATCAGTTCAGGGCATGCAAAAGGACATTAAGGGGATTCTAGACAACCAGAACAGTCTTGTTAGGATATTTGAGACCAGAATCAAGACCCTTAGTCATAAGGTGGACGGGCTGACAAAGATAGTCACAGAACTTCAGCATGAAGTTGACTCCGTGTAGATCCCTCGGGTCTCTTCTACTTCAGATCAGGATTATGATGATGATGAAGATGATTCACCTCTAGGGCCAGGCACTCAGTTCACTACTTAGGCCAGATCAGCCACAGTGCCAGCTCCAATAGCTCCATCAACTTTAGCTCCATCAGTGACCACTCCAGCTCCATCCACAACGTCTACAGAAATCTTCGCCGACGCTGTCATCTCGGCTCCTTCATCAACAACTGGAGGAGATATGCCCAAGAACGCTTAGATATATGCCTTTGAACTTTTTGGTATCTTGTTGCCAAAGGGGGAGAAGTGTATATAGATCTTTAGGCTTCGAGCGAGAGAGTGATTTGGTTTTTATTGGTTTTCAAAAAACATTTGGTTCTTTTGGTTTGATGTGAGATACATGTGTGTTATGCTACTATGTTATGGGTGATGCTACTATTTACTATCATCTTAATGCTCGTGAGATGATTATTCACCTTTGTTTGATTGTGTTGTGCGTTGTTATTCATTCTAATTATTCTCGCACACCACCAAGTTGTATGTGACATGGAATAAGTGCCCCATATACCTAATCGATTGTGCATTTGCATTCAAACGCAAATTCAAAATAATGCACAAATTTAGAGGGAGCTCTTGCTTATCACATACTTCTCAAAGGGACGATTAATTTCATTGATTTTATCATATGTTGAAGCTTTGATCTATATGTTGTCATCAGTTACCAAAAATGGGGAGATTGAAAGCACATTTGCTCCGTTGGTGGTTTTGGTAATTAATAACAACATATAAGTCATTGAACTAATGTTTCCACCAAGGATATTTTAGGAAATATTCAATGAGAGGGTTGGCAAAAGGATATTGTGGACAAACCCCAAGATGCACGGAAATAGGTTGGCCAAGCTTCAAGCAAGAGGACTCTACATTTCATATTTGTGAGAAATCACTTTGAGTCATAGGAAAGCCAATACAATTAAAAGGGGGTAAGGTTTTGTTGGTGAACAATATGCTCAAACGTGCACAAGTGATAGTCACCAAAAACATCACAAACTCTCCCACCAAAGTCTGTTCTATACCCAACACTCAAAATCGGTGCAACCAACTTTCCCAGTTCGGTGCCACGATTCCAGAACCTAGACAAACTCTGCCAAACCCTAGCCACTTCGATGCAACCGATTCCATACCGGTGCCACCGAGTTTAGGTTGCCAACTTTCTGTTACGCAAATTCACATTTTCGGTCCCACCGAGAATGTTGTATCAGCATCACCGAGATTGGAAATCTGACCGTTGGTCACCTTATCGGTGCAATCGAGAATTGATATTGGTCCCTTTGAGATTTGAAAGTTGCCACCTTTTGGTCACTTTGGTACCACCGAGATTAACACATCGGTGTCACCAAGTTGGTCATTTTGTGTGTAACGGTTGGATTTTTGGGGATGCCTATATATACCCCTTCACCACCACTTGCTCGATAGAGAAGCACTCAGGACTATTCCATACCTATCCTATCAGATTTTCTGAGAGAGAACCACCTACCCTTGTGTTGAGGTCAAGATCTTCCACTCCAATCATATGGATCTTGATTTCTGGCCTCCCCAAGTTGCTTTCCACCAATCCCATTTCTTCTACCAAGCCAAACCTGTGTGAGAGAGATTGTGTGTTGAGGAGTCTATCATCTTGAAAGCCGTTATGGAATAGTCAAGGTTGCTACTTCGTGGACCCTTTTGGGTGGAGCCCTCCATGGACTCTCGCGACCGTTACGCTTTGTGGGTTGAAGACTTCATAAATGTGGATGTACGATAGCGCCACCTATCGGAACCACGGGAAAATCATCGTCTCTACAATTGCGTTTGATCTTCCTACCCTATCCCTTCTATACATGCTTGTTGTTACTTTCCGCTGCTATAAACTCTTAGACTTGCATGTGTAGGGTGTACCTTACTTGCCATGAATTACTAAAAACTGTCAACCCTAAAACTTGGCATAGGCAAAACTTTTAATTGGTCAAGTAGTCTAATCACCCCCATCTAGACCTACTTTCGGTCCTACAGAATGCGACCTTGTTTGCCCTGAGGAAGGTCACCAACGCCTCCTCTTGGTCTTGAGGCAAGCCGGTGCCGATGGTGAAAGTTGGGCCCGGGTTTTCCTCGTCCACCGGTATTTGCTTCGTTTCTGCTCGGTTCTAGGAGAACAACTGCTTCTTGTTCACGGGCGCGATGTCTGGGACGCCCCCGGGGTTCTCCGCGGCCCGGGCCGTGCCCCCGACGCTGGTGCGCACCGTGGCCACGGTCTTGTAGGAGAGCTTGAGTACGTGGGATGCGTCCTTGATATCCCCCACGATGGTGAGGACGCCTCCACTCCCGGGCATCTTGACAACATTGTAGCCCGGGTGCGTTGCCGCCATGAACTAAGCGAGGGCGGGGTAGCCGAGTATCGCGTTGTACGGGAGGTGGATGTGAGCGACATCAAAGTCGACCTAGTCGGTGCAGAAGTTGGAGCGCATGCCGAAGGTGATGGGGAGGCGAACCCACCCCACGGGAACGACCGGCCCAACCACCACCCCAATGAAGGGCCTTGAAGGTGCGAGTTGCTCGCGGGGTAACTTTAGCGCGTGGAAGGCCTCCCCGGAGATGAGGTTGAGGCTGGCGCCACCGTCGATGAGGGTCCTGGAGACGGCCACACCGCGTATGGTCGGCATGCACAACATGGGAAGTGCCTCGGTGATGTCTACTACACAACCTTCTTCTTGTAGACTCGTGTTGGGCCTCCAAGCGCAGAGTTTTGTAGGACAACGACAATTTTCCCTCAAGTGGATGACCTAAGGTTTACCAATCCATGGGAGGTGTACTATGAAGACAGTCTCTCTCAAACAACCCTGCAACCAAATAACAAAGAGTCTCTTGTGTCCCCAACACACCCAATACAATGGTAAACTGTATAGGTGCACTAGTTCGGTGAAGAGATGGTGATACAGGTGCAATATGGATGGTAGATATAGGTTTTTGTAATCTGAAAATATAAAAACAGCAAGGTAACAAATAGTAAACAGCAGGAAAAATGTTGTATAAATGCTTGGAAACAAGGCCTAGGGTCCATACTTTCACTAGTGCAATTTCTCTCAACAATATTGACATAGTTGAATCATATGTAAGTACCTCTCGTGCGACAAAGAGTTCACTCCAAAGTCACAAATAGCAGAGAACTAATGAAGAAATTATTGTAGGGTGCGAAACCACCTCAAAGTTATCTTTTCTGATCAATCTTATAAGCTATCCCTATAAGTGTCACAAACAGCCCTAGAGTTTGTACTAAAATAACACCTTAAGATACACATCAACCAAAACCCTAATGTCACCTAGATACTCCAATGTCACCACAAGTACCCATGGGCTTGATTATACGATATGCATCACATAATTTCAGATTCATCATGTTCAATCCAACACAAAGAACTTCAAAGAGTGCCCCAAAGTTTCTACCGCAAAGTCAAGACAAAAACATGTGCCAACCCCTATGCATAGATTCCCAAGGTCACGGAACCCACAAGCTGATCACCAAAACATACATCAAGTGGATCTATAGAACATCCCATTGTCACCATGTGTATACCATCACAAGACATACATCAAGTGTTCTCAAATCCTTAAAGACTCAATCCGAGAAGAAAACTTCAAAGGGAAAACTCAATTCATCACAACAAGATAGAGAGGGGAAAACTCCATATGATTCATCTATATCAATAAAGCTCGCGGTACATCAAGATCATGCCATCTCAAGAACATGAGAGAGAGAGAGAGATCAAACACATAGCTACTGGTACATACCCTCAGCCCCGAGGGTGAACTACTCCGTCCTCGTCATGGAGACCGCCGGGATGATGAAGATGGCCTTCGGTGATGGTTTCCCCCTCCGACAGGGTACCGAAATGGGCTCCCGATTGGTTTTTCGTGGCTCTGGAGGCTTGTGGCAGCGGAACTCCCAATCTAGGTTATTCGTTGTTTTTTGGAATTTATAGGAATTTATGGCGGTGGAAACGAGTCAGGATGGGCCACGAGGGAGTCACAAGCCTAGGGGCGCGCCCTTGGGGGTGAGCGTGGCCTCGAGACTTGTGACTGCCTTGTGGGTCTTCTGGACCAACTCCAACTCTCCCTGGGCTTCTTCTGGTCCATAAACATTCACCGTAGATTTTTATTCCATTTGGGCTCTGTTTGATATTCCTTTTCTGTAAAACCCAAAAACATGGAAAAACAGGAACTGGCACTGGTCTCTAGGTTAATAGGTTAGTACCAAAAATAATATAAAGTTGTAGTAAAATGATTGTAAAGCATCCAAGAATTATAATATAACAGCATGGAACAAGCAAAAATTATAGATACGTTGGAGACGTATCACCCGACGGCCAACGTGGTCTTGGGGTGGTCGTCGGGGCCGAAGGTGATGTCGATTTCCGGCCATGCGCGGCGCTCCACGGGCTCAGGCCGTGGCTGAACCGCTCCCACATGGTGGAGGAAGCGCTTGACATGGCGGCTGAAGGGTGGCGCCTGCGACCCGCCGAGGATGCAGGAGACCGCAGTGGCGACCCTGTGCGCCAAAACACCATCTTGCGCCGGGAGCCGGCGGTCGTCGGGGATCATGCCCGCCATGGAGTTGCTGAGTTGGGGCTTGGCCTTCACCACAGGTGGGGAATTCTGACATGCCCCCTACCTGGCATGCCAAATATCGGATTTCTGGCTCCGCAAAACCCTTATGATTCAAACACAGGGGCGTGTGCAAAGATCCCCTGCAGCCTCGCCCGACCTGGCTTTCTACTCGATGAACACAGCAAAGAACCCGCACGATGATGGAGAAGAAGATGAACACGACAGTTTACCCAGGTTCGGGCTACTACATAGCGTAATACCATACTCTTGCTTTGGTGGATTGCCTCTCGAGGAGGTGTGGTGGATGAACAAGTACAGTGTTTCGGGGCCTCCTGAGGGCTCTTAGTGGTGTTTGGGGCTCCTTGTGGTTTGGTGATTGGTGGAGTTTGTCAATAGGGTTTGGATTGGTCCTCTTCTATGGTGCAACCTATGCTCTATATATAGTGGTGGCCCGGGTCCTCTTCCCTTATCACAATGGCGGGAAGGGATCCCATAACGGCCAATTTCGAAGGGGGACATGGGTTGGTGCCCGCCCTGCCCAAAGGCGGTCTTCACCTGCAAAGTATGTGTCGATCCCGTAGGGGCGGGCTCAACGATGATGTCCGCCCTGCAGGACGGGTGGTTGGGGTCTTCTCGCACCGGAATGGAAAACTTTGAGGGGTTCTTTGGGAACCTGCGTATGTCTTTGCTCCCTTTGCACCAAAGGGGAAACTGCGCCGCCTGGTGCACTGGTGCTCGCCTGTCCTTCCTTGTGTCATCTTTGACTCGTGAGGCCGGGTCTTGCATAGGAAGCTCCACCGCTCTAGAGGGGTCCTAGGGAGGCCCATCCTTCGCGGGTCTTGTCGTTGTTCCTCCTCGCGAGGCTCAGGCCCTCACGAGGGCCTTCTGTTGAGTGGGGCCTCGCCTGGTCCCGTTTGGTTGACGAAGTGGGCCATGCCCTGGGTCATAGGTAGGTAGGACCGGATACCCCCGTTCCGAGAATGCCGACAATACCTATTACAAAATATGACTCCATATGCAATATGGAAGTGATGGTGCATGTCATAAAAGGAAATGATGGAAGTTGCATTGCAATATATCTCGGAATGGCTATAGAAATGCCATAATAGGTAGGTATGGTGGCTGTTTTGAGGAAAGATATATGGTGGCTGTTTTGAGGAAGGTATATGGTGGCTGTTTTGAGGAAGGTATATGGTGGCTGTTTTGAGGAAGGTGTTTGTTGTACCGGCGAAAGTTGTGCGGTACTAGAGAGGCTAGCAAAGGTGGAAGGGTAAGAGTGCGTATAATCCATGGACTCAACATTAGTCAGAAAGAACTCACATACTTATTGCAAAAGTATATTAGTCATTGAAGCCAAGTATTAAACGCATGCTCCTAGGGGAGAGGTTGGTAGGACTTAACCATCGCGCGCTCTTGACCCTCACACAAAGGTCGACAATCTATAAACAAGTCATGCTCCGACTTCCTTACATAACGGTTCACCATACGTGCATGCTACGGGAATCACAAACCTTTACACAAGTATTTTTAACAAATCACAATTACTTCCTAACATGACTCTCAACATTACAATCTTTATATCTCAAAACTTTATGCAAGGAATCAAACTTCTCCTAAATACTCAATGCACTTAATATGGAAGTTTTAATTATATCCCTCTTGGATGCCTGTCACATTAGGACTAAATTCATAACCTAGAACAATTACCATGATGTTTTTAGAGACTCTCAAAATAATATAAGTGAGGTACGACAGTTCAATTATTTCTATAAAACGCAAACACCACCGTGCTCTAAAAGATATAAGTGAAGCACATAGAGCAAAATTTCCTAACTCAAAAGATATAAGTGAAGCACATAGAGCATTCTAGAAAAATTCATGATTCAGCGTGTCCTTCTCAAAAAATATGTGCAACAAGGATTATTTTGGAAAACTAACAAGCAAAGACTCATATCATACAATACGCTCCAAGCAAAACACATATCATGTGGTGGATAAAAATATAGCCTCAAGTAAATTTACCGATAGATTGAAGATGAAAGAGGGGATACCTTCCGGGGCATCCCCAAGCTTAGGGTCTTTGGCATCCTTGAATATGACTTGGGGTGCCTTGGGCACCCCTAGGCTTAGGCTCTTGCCACTCCTTATTCCATAGTCCATCCAATCTTTACCCAAAACTTGAAAACTTCACAACACAAAACTTAACAGAAAACTCGTGAGATCTGTTAGTATAAGAAAATAAATCACCACTTTAGGTACCGTTGTGAACTCATTCTTTATTTATATTGGTGTTATACCTACTGTATTCTAACTTCTCCATGGTTCATACCCCATGATACAACCCATAGATTCATGAAAATAGGCAAACAACCCAAAGAAAACAGAATCTGTCAAAAAGAGAACAGTGTGTAGAAATATGAAAACTTCGTACACTTATGTAAATCACAAAATTCGGAAAAATTAGGACAACCTGGGAAATTTATGTATCAATCTTTTTTAAAAATTTCAGACTCATTCGTCGCTCTGACAAATTCAGAAAATTCTTGGACTGAGCGCAAAAGTTTCTGTTTTTCAGCAAGATCAAATCAACAACTACCATAGATCACCCAAAGGTTTTACTTGGCTCAAACACTAATTGAAAAACCAAAACACAATTACTACAGAAGTAATAATGTGGTAACACATAAAAACAGAAGCAAAAACAGAACACAAAAATAAAATTGGGTTGCCTCCAACCAAGCGCTATTGTTTAACGCCCCTAGCTAGGCAAAACCCAATAGATCTAGGTATTGTCATCTTTGGTATGCAATCCAAAAGTAGCTCTCATAATAGATTCATAAGGAAATCTTATTTTCTTTCTGGGAAAAGTTTCCATGCCTTTCCTTGATGGAAATTGGAATCTAATGTTTCCTTCTTTCATGTTAATAATTGCACCAATCGTTCTAAGGAAAGGTCTACCAAGAATAATAGGACATGTAGGATTGCAATGTATATCAAGAACAATGAAATCTACGGGCACATAATTCCTATTTGCAATAATAAGAACATCATTAATCCTTCCCATATGTTTTTAATAGTGGAATCCGCAAGAAGCAAATTTAGAGATCAGTCATCAAGATCATGGTAACCTAGCACATCACATAGAGTTTTCAGAATCGTGGAAACACTACACCCAAATCACACAAAGCATGGCACTCATAGTCTTTGATTTTAATATTTATAGTAGGTTACCACTCATCATGAAGCTTTCTAGGAATAGAAACTTCTAACTCAAGTTTTTCTTCAAAAGATTTTGTCATAACATCAAGTATATGTTTAGTAAAATCCTTATTTTGACTATAAGCATCAGGGGAACTAATCATGGATTGTAACAAGGAAATACAATCAATCAAATAGAAACTATCATAATTAAAGTCCTTGAAATCCAAGAGAGTGGGTTCATTGCTATTTAAAGTTTTGACCTCTTCAATCCCACTTTTATCAATCTTAGCATTAAGATCTATAAACTCCGAATCATTGGGACACTCTTTAACTAAAGTTTACTTATTTCCAGCCTATCTTTATCAATATTTATATTGGAAAACAAAGATTCAATAGGAGCCACATCAATCACTTTAAGATCTTCATCATTATTCTCACGAGAACACACTCTTTCGAGCCATTCACGCTTGGCATGAATTCTAGCGGTTCTTTCTTTACTTTCATCCATAGAAATTCTCATAGATTTTAGAGACTCATTAATATCATGCTTAGGTGGAGTAGATCTAACTTTCAAAGAATCAATCTCAAGTGAAATTTAATCAACGCTCCTAGCCAAATCATCAATCTTGAGCACTTTTTCTTCAATCTTAGCATTGAAAACCTTTTGTGAACCAATAAATTAATTAACAATATTCTAAAGATCAGAGGGAATCTTATTATATTTCCATAAGAATTGTTGTAGGAATTACCATAATTATTAGAGTAATTACTAGGAAACCGCCTAGGGTTGAGATTACCTCTATATGCATTATTACCAAAATTGTTCCTACCAACAAATTCACATCCATAGATTCATTATTATTTCCAATCAAAGAAGAAAAAGGAATATCATTAGGATCAATAGGAGCACTCTTACTAGCAAACAATATCATCAATTCATCCATCTTCTCACTCAAAGTATTTATTTCTTCAATAACATGCACCTTTTTACTAGTAGGAGATCTTTCGGTATGCCATTGAGAGTAGTTTTTCATAATATTGTCTAGGAGTTTAGTAGCTTCTCCTAATGTGATTTCCATAAAAGTACCACCCACGGCGGAATCTAAAAGATTCCTAGATGCAAAAGTCAACCCCGCATAGAAAATTTGTATAATCATCCATAAACTCAAACCATGTGTGGGACAATTCCTAATCATTAATTTCATCCTCTCCCAAAATTGTACAACATGCTCATGATCAAGTTTCTTAAAGTTCATTATATCATTCCTAAGGGAGATGATCTTAGCAGGCGGAAAGTACTTGGAAATAAAAGCATCTTTACACTTATTCCAAGAATCAATACTATTTTTAGGCAAAGATGAAAAACAAGTTTTAGCACGATCTCGAAGTGAGAACGGAAATAGCTTCAATTTAACAATATCATTATCCACATCTTTTTTCTTTTGCATATCACGCAACTCAATGAAAGTATTTAGATGGGATGCGGCATCTTCACTAGGAAGGCCAGAAGATTGTCCTTTCATAACAAGACTAAGCAAGGCAGCGTTGATCTCATAAGATTCCACACTAGTGGCAGGAGCAATCGGAGTACTAATAAAATCATTATTATTAGTATTGGAAAAGTCACACAACTTGGTATTCTCAGACATCTTGACAAAGCAAGCAATCAAGCACACAAGCAAACGAAAGAAGGGTGAATCAAAAGGAAAATATTTTCAGTATTTTCTGAAAATTGTTTTAGAAGTGGGGGAGAGGAAAACGAGAGGCAAATGGTAAATAATGTAAATGCTAGAGATGTGTCTGTGATGGGTACTTGGTAGGCTTGATGTGTATCTTCCCCGGCAATGATGCCAGAAATTGGCAAGTTGACGGGAGAGATCTTGTCTTGACTTGCTATGTTTCCTCCCCGACAACGGCACGAGAAATCGGCAAGTTGACGGGAGAGATCTTGTCTTGATTTTCTATGTTTCCTCCCCAGCAACGGCGCCAGAAATACTTCTTGCTACCTCTTGAGCTCGCGTTGGTTTTCCCTTGAAGAGGAAAGGGTGATGCAGCAAAGTAGATAAGTATTTCCCCCAGTTGTTGAGAACCAAGGTATCAATCCAGTAGGAGGAACAAGCAAGTCACCAATGGATGCACCTACACAAACAATCAAACTCTTGCACCCAACTCTATAAAGGGGTTGTCAATCCCTTCACGATTATTTGCAAGGATTAGATCCAATAGAGATAGATGTAAACGAGAACGGAAAGTAAAAGGTAAATAAGTTGTAGCAAAGTATTTTTGGTTTATAGATCTGAAAGTATATAATGGAAAGTAGACCCGGGGGCCATAGGTTTCATTAGAGGCTTCTCTCTCAAAGGAAAATATCATGGTGGGTAAACAAATTACTGTCAAGCAATTGATAGAAAAGCGAACAATCATGTAGTTATCCAAGGCAATGATCATGCATATAGGCATCACATCCATATCAATTAGACCGAAACGATTCTGCATCTACTACTATTACTCCACACATCGACCGACTCCTGCCTACATCTAGAGTATTAAGTTCATGAAGAATAGAGTAATGCATTAAGAAAGATGACATGATGTAGAGGGATAAACTCAAGCAATATGATGAAACCCCCATCTTGTTACCCTTGATGGCAACAATACACTACATGCCTCAATACCCCTACTATGTCACTAGGTGAGGACACCGTAAGATTGAACCCCAAACCAAGAACTTCTCCCATTGCAAGAATTACCAATCTAGTTGGCCAAACCAAACCAATAACTCGAAGAGACTTGCAAGGATATGAAATCATGAAAATAAGAATTCAGAGGAGATTCAAATAAGATTCATGGATGATCTGGACATAAACTCACAATTCATCGAATCTTGACAAACACACCACAAAAGAGGATTACATCGGATAGATCTCAATGAAGATCATGAAGAACATGGTATTGAAGATCAAAGAGAGAGAAGAAGCCATCTAGCTACTAGCTATGGACCTGTAGGTCTGTGGTGGACTACTCACACATCATCAAAGGGACAATGGAGTTGATGTAGATGCCCTCCGTGATCGAAACCCCCTCGGGCAAATTATCGCAAAAGGCTCCAAGATTGGATCTCTCGAGAACGGAGGCTTCCCGCGGTGGAAAAGTATTTGTGTGGCTCTTTTTGATGTTGGGGGAATATTTGGGAATTTATAGGCCAAAGATTAGGGTTAGGAGACCTGTCGGGAGGCGACAAGCCTGCTAGGCGCGTCTAGGGGGGCACGCGCCTAGAAGGCTATGACCTCCTAGCATAAGTCCTAGCGTGCACTCCAAGCCTGATTGATTTGTTTCCTTCTAGAAAAATTCCATCCGAAGGTTTTATTCCATTTGGACTCCATTTAATATTCCATATTTGCAAAACTCAAAAACAAGGAAAAAAATAAAAACTGGCACTAGGCTCTAGATTAATAGATTAGTCCCAAAAATAATATAAAATAGCATATTAATGCATATAAAACATCCAAAACATATAATATAATAGCATGCCATCATAAAAAATTATAGATACATTGGAGACATATCAGGGCCTAAGCGCCGATAACTCTCCTACCCAGGTACGATATAATTTTAATTCCCTGGCTATGTTCTTTGACGAAAGGGGCAAACACCTTCCCCCTTATCTTTGCAGAAATGGTTGAGAAAGGCCGCGGGAATTAACTGCCTATCACCACATCCCGAAGACCCCAGGTCAGATTTATTGACGATGATGCTAGTCGTGGCGCCGTACACGGCGCCAGAGAAGAAGGAGAAGAGGAAGAAGGCCAGAGAAGGTCTCCACATAAGGGACCTGTCGGACGCTGATAACCCACAAGTATATGTGGTCAATTGTAGCCTTTCTAGATAAGTAAGAGTGTTGAACCCAATGAGGAGCTAAAGGTAGAACAAATATTCCCTCAAGTTCTATCGGCCACCAATACAACTCTATGCATGCTTAATGTTCGCTTTACCTAGAACAAGTATGAAACTAGAAGTACTTTGTAGGTGTGACGGGATAGGTTTGCAAGATAATAAAGAGCACATAAATAAAAACTAGGGGCTGCTTAGATAAAGAAACAACTAAGTTAGTTTAACAAGTGTGGTAAAGTGGTGGTAGGAGTTGCGGAATTGTCCCTAGGCAATCGATAACTAGACCAGTCATCATTATTACAGTTTTATATGACAAAGAGGCATAAGCTAACATACTTTCTCTAATTGGATCATATGCACTTATGATTGGAACTCTAGCAAGCATCCACAACTACTAAAGATCATTATGGTAAAACCCAACCATAGCATTGTAAGGTACAAGTCCTCTTTACTCCCATATGCAACAACCCACCTACTCGAGTTTATGCTTCTGTCACTCAGGCAACCCACCATAGGCGAATCATGAACACATTGCAACACCCTACATAAAGGATCCCACACGCTTGCACGACACGGAGAGCACCATAGGACAACACCAATAATAAAACATGCAACTCAAACCAATCATGATCATTAATCGACCAATAGGATAACAAAAATCTACTCAAACATCATAGGATGGCAACACATCATTGGTTAATAATATGAAGCATAAAGCACCATGTTCAAGTAGAGGGTACAACAGGTTGTGGGAGAGTGGACCATTGTAGATAGATGGGGGAAGGTGATGGAGGTGTTGGTGAAGATGACATAGTTGTTGGAGTAGATCGCCGTCACGATGATGGCCTCGACGGCGTTCCGGTGCCACTGGGAGAGAGAAGGAGAGAGCCCCCCTCCTTCGTCTTCTTCCTTGACCTTCCCCCTAGATGGGAGAATGGTTTCACCTCTGGTCCATGGCCTTCATGGCGGCAGAGGGGTGAGAGCCCCTCCGAGATTGGATCTCTCTCTGTTTCCTTCTGTTTCTGCGCTCCCCGATTCTGGCCTTTCACCGTTTCTTAAATATCTAGAGATCCATAAATCCGATTGGCCTGAAATTTGAGGGATATTTATTCGAAAATTATCTTTCTTGCGGCAAAAGGACAACTCCAATTGACCTAAGGGATGGTCACAAGGGCCCAAGGCACGCCTAGGGGCTAGGTCGTGCCTGGCAGGCTTGTGACCTCCTCGGGCATCGTCTCGCGTTGATTCTTTTTCCCAAAAATCACATATATTCCAAAAAAAATCTCTGTAAGTTTTTATCGTGTTTGGACTTCGTTTGATATGGATTTTCTGCGAAACAAAAAATGCAACAAACAGGATCCGGCATTGGGCACTGGATCAATATGTTAGTCCCCAAAATAGTATAAAAAGTTGCCAAAAGTATATGAAAGTTGTAGAATATTGGCATGAAACAATCAAAAATTATAGATACGATGGAGATGTATCAGACGCTAAGTCTGAGGAAACCCATGCCTCCTCTACCCATGAGAAAGAGCATGAGGACGGGGGGAAGGCGATTCCCCCCTTACAAGAAAGACGTCGGCGTCGCCAGACGCCGCGAAGGATGTATCTCCTCCTGCCCCGAAGAGGGTGTGTCGGCCGAGGTTAATCCTGGCCGACGATAGTTCAAACTTGGATGCTGAATCCGAGGACTTTGAGAACGTTCCCCAAAGGAACCTAAGGGTCAAGCCCCTAGCCCGAAGGTACAAATCCGAAGACTCCCTAGTTCATTTATGCAAAGTTTTTAATGTTTTTAATGTATGAATGCCTTTTAACCTGCAACCCACCACACGTTCTCCCCACCGACCAAATATAGGATGGGGAGTCTCCACCCGCCGAGCTGGCAGAGAGTGGGACCGCGTCACACCCTAAACCTCCAGGGACCGCGAAGGATGCCGCGGAGGTGTCATACTGAAAGCACAATGTGCTCCCTTTGTGGTTTTGATAATTCATGACAACATACATTGTCTCTTGGACTAATATTTCCATCTAGTGTATTTCATATAAACTCCATAGAGAGAGTTGGCCTCGCAAAATGGAGTGTGGAGAGTATCCCCATGAAGAAGGAGATGGAAATAGATTGACAAAGCTTCAAGCAAAGGACTCTACATTTTACCTTTTGTGAGAAATCACTTTGAGTCCATAGGAAGGCCAATACTATTAAAAGGGGTAAGGTTTTTTTGGTGAACAAAATTCTCATACGTTCACAAGTGATAGTCACCACATGCACCCACAAAATCTTCCACAAAAGTCTATCAAAAGCCAAATACTCAAAATCGGTGCAACCAACACATTCCACTCGGTGCCACCGATTCCAAACCTCAGACAGACTCAGCCAAACCCTAGCTTTTTGGTGCCTCTAAGTTTGGGTTGCCAACTTCCTGTTACGCAAGTTTACAAAATTGGTCCCTCCGAGTTTTGTGAATCCGCGTCACCGAGATTGGCAATCTGACCATTGGTCACCTTATCGGTGCAACCGAGTTTTAAGTATCAGTCTCACCGTGATTCAAAAGTTGCTACCTTTCAGACAACTTGGTACAATCGAGATTTACACATCAGTTCCACTAAGTCTAACTTATTAGGTGTAACGGTTGGATTTTTGGAGATTCCTATATATACCCCTCCGCCACCACTCACTCGCAAGAGAAGCACTCAGAACAGTTCCCCACTCATACCTACTGATTTTTTGAGAGAGAGCCACCTACTCATGTGTTGAGATCATGCCATTCCATTCCAACCATATGAATCTTGATCTCTAGCCTCACCAAGTTTCTTTCCACCCAATCAATCTGTTCTACCAAGCCAAATTTGTGAGAGAGTGATTGTGTGTTGAGGAGTCTACCATCTTGAAGTACAAGAGCAAGGAGTTCATCGACACTATCGAGCCTATTACATTTTGGAGGGTGGTGCCTCCTAGATTGGTTAGGTGTCGCTTGGGAGCCTCCTACTTAATGTTTTGGAGTGAACCAAGAAGTTTGTAAGGGCAAGGAGATCGCCTACTTCATGAAGATCTACCCCGAGTTAGGCTAGTCCTCCGTGGACGTATGCCGTCATGGTATAGTCAAGGTTCCTTCTTCGCGGAACCCTCTTTTGGTAGAGCCCTCCATGGACTCTCGCGACCGTTACCCTCTGTGGTTTGTAGACACCATGAACATGGACGTACGATAGCACCACCTATTGGAACCACGTGATAAATCTTCGTGTCCTTCATGCGTTTGATCTCTCTATCTCTACTCCTTACTTTCATGTGCAATGTCTTTACTTTCCGCTGCTATACTTGATGACTTGCATGTGTTGGGTGTCATAGACTAGTTATTTATGCTAAAAATGCCAACTCTTGAACTTATGCTTGAGGTAGTTTTAAATTCCTGCTCATAGTCTATTCACCCCCCTCTAGACATACACTTCTAGTGATCCCTCAATTGTATTAGAGCATTGGTCTCCATTGCTTCGGTTTCAACACCTTGGAGGAAGATGGATGTGTCTAGTTTGGAGTGTTTGTATTGTAGAGTGCCCATTCTTGATGGAGAGTACTATAGTCGATGGAAGAATGCCATGATTGATCTATTTGAAAAATTCCATTCGAGAAAACATATTGAAAATCCCTATGTGCTCCCCATTGATGAATTGCATCCCACACACGAAGAGGAAATTAACATGCTTGGTAACCTTAGAACTATCAATCTTATTGTGAGAGGCTTACCAAGATTCGTGCTTTCTCAATTGAAGAAATTTGCATGTGCTTATACTTTGTGGATTGATTTGGAGAAACGATATCCAAATCTCTCATTAGGTAATCTTGATGAAATTCTTCATAAAACTATTGTTTTTCATAAAATGAAGCCTAGTGATCCAAACTTTGATAAATGCCTATTTGAGCTCCGTGATCTTATGCGTGCTAAATGAGATGTCACTACTATCAACAATATTATTATTGAAGCCATTCGCATTCATAGACTTGAACATTGTCATGGTTATGATTCTAATGAGTCCCTTTGTTTTATGACGAGGAGATTCCACCAATTGATGACAGTGAAGAACATGGCTACTATGAGGAATATGAGCTGTTCGACATTGAGCATGAAAAGATCATGAAGAATCTAAGTCTAATGGCAAACTTCGAGGATTACATGTCCGGCGGAAAAGAGTGGATTCTCGATAGTGGATGCACAGATCACATGCCTGGCGATAAATACATGTTCCAAGAGATCATGTCTAATCAAGGTCCTCGAAGGAACATGACCTTTGGAGACAACTCTAAGGGTAAGGTACTTGGCCTTGGTAAGGTGGCCATATCTCATGATAGCTCCATTCAAAATGTGATGCTTGTTGAATCCCTTTGCGACAATCTTCTTTCTGTATCTAGACTAGGAGAGTTCGGTTTCAATGTGCTATTTACCAAAGTAGATTGCCAAGTGTTTTGATTTGATAATCATAAAATTGTCTTTATCGGTATTCGTAGAGGTGATCTATACATTGTTGATTTCACTAAAAAGTCCCAACCTCGTCCTTGTCTCATTGCAAAATCATCTAAAGGTTGGCTATGTCATATAAGGCTTGGACATGTACGCATGCGCAATCTAGATAGGCTTATCATGGGCGATCATATTCTTGGTGTTAAAGATGTTATCTTTAACAATGATAGACTTTGTAGTGCTTGTCAAGCAGGAAAGCAAGTAGGTGGAAGTCATCCGGTCAAGAACATCATGACCACTAGGAGACCACTCGAGTTACTTCATATGGATCTCTTTGGTCCCAATGCTTACAAGAGTCTCAGTGGAAACTCTTATGGTCTAGTTGTAGTTGATGATTTTTACATATTTACATGGGTATTTTTTCTTGATGATAATTTGCAGGTACAAAAGATGTTCAAGAGCTTCGCACACAAAGCGCAAAATCAGTTTGAAGTGAAGATCAAGAAGGTTCAAAGCGATAACGGATCGGAGTTCAAGAACACCCATGTGGATACCTTTCTTGATGAAGAGGGTATTTCACATGAGTTCTCGGCTATGTACACACCTCAACAAAATGGATTTGTTGAGAGAAATAACCGAACCCTCATTGAGATGGCAAGAATGATGCTTGACGAATACAAGATGCCACGACACTTTTGGGGAAAAGTCGTGGAAACATCGTGTCATGCCACAAACCGACTCTACTTGCACAAGCTTCTCGATAAAATGACATACGAGCTTCTCACCGGTAACAAACCCCAAGCTGGATACTTTCGGGTATTCGGCTCCAAGTGTTACATTCTTCATAAAACATCGTCGTGCTAAATTTTCTCCCAAATCTCATGAAGGTTTCCTACTTGGTTATGAATAGAACTCTCACGCCTACTATGTCTACAACAACTTCACTAAAAATTTGAAGAGACGGTAGATGTGAAGTTTGATGAATCTAATGGTTCACAAGTCGAACAATTGCCAAATGACGTAGGTGAAAAGATCCTTCAGAAGCTATCCAAGACTTGCCCATCAGCAAGATTCATCCCATGGAGGTGAAGGACAACACTTCATCAACCCAAGTGGAAGCTCCTACTTCGGATCAAGGCTACCGACAATATGGCATGGAAGCATCCACAAGCGGTACACGACAATATGAAGAGGAGGAGGAAGTACATCATGAAGATCCACCACAACCTCCTTAACCACCACCTGAAGGAGATGACCACGTTGACAACAACAGAGATGAAGGAGATGATGAAGAAGAATAAGATCCACCAACTAACAAGCCTAAGCTACCCCGAGTTTGAGCTCAAGTGACCAAGAACCATCCCCTAAACCAAATATTTGGTGACATACAAATAGGGAGGATTACTCGCTCTAAAACTCGCTTGGATAACTTTTGTGAGCATTATTCTTTCATCTCTAGCATTGAACCCTTGAAGGTTGAACAAGCTCTTGAAGACGCGGATTGGGTGAACGCTATGCATGAAGATATTCACAACTTCGAGAGGAACGAAGTGTGGACACTTGTGGAGAAGCCCAAGGATGAGCAAAAAATATCGGCACGAAATGGGTATTTTGCAACAAGCAAGATGAAGACGGTCAAGTTGTATGCAACAAGGCTCGCCTCATAGCCCAAGGATATACGCAAGTCGAAGGTATGGACTACGGTGAGACCTACGCCCCCGTTGCTAGATTAGAAGCTATTCGAATTCTTCTTGCTTATGCTATTCACCATGATATTACACTTTACCAAATGGATATTAAAACTGCATTTTTAAATGGTGAGATAGAATAAGAGGTTTTTGTTAAGCAACCACCTGGTTTTGTAAATCCTAAGAAACCTGACCATGTTTACAAACTTCGCAAAGCTTTATATGGTCTTAAGCAATCTCCTCGTGCTTGGTACAAATGCCTAACGAAGTTTCTCATTGAAAAAGGATTTGAAATTGGTAAAATTGACGCGACCTTCTTCACAAAAAGAGTTAATGGTGAATTATTTGTGTGCCAAATTTATGTGGATGATATTATCTTTGGATCTACTAACCCACAATTTAGTGAGAAGTTTGGAAGGTTGATGTCAGAGAAATATGAGATGTCAATGATGTGTGAGCTGAAATTCTTTCTTGGTCTACAAATCAAGCAAACGAGAGAAGGTACTTTCATCTCTCAAACTAAGTACACCAAAGACTTGATAAACAAGTTCAACATGCAAGAGTGCTAAGGTATGAAAACTCCCATGCCCACTAGCGGACACGATGATCTCACCAAGGAAGGTGAACTGGTTGATCAATAGGTTTATCGATCAATGATTGGTTCATTTCTTTATCTATGTGCCTCCCGTCCCGATATTATGCTTAGTGTTTGCATGTGTGCTAGATATCAAGCTGCACCTAAAGAATGTCATCTTAAAGTTGTTAAACGCATTGTGAGATACTTGATTCATACATCAAACTTTGGCATTTGGTATCCCAAGGGATCTTCTTTTAATCTTGTGGGCTACTCCGACTCGGACTATGCCGGTGACAAGGTTGATAGAAAATCCACCTCGGGTACATGTCAATTTCTTGGTAGATCTCTTGTATCATGGTACTCCAAGAAACAAAACTCGGTATCTCTATCGTCGAAGCTGAATATATTGCTGCTGGATCATGTTGTGCGCAATTGTTATGGATGACACAAATGCTTAAAGATTATGGAATCGATGTTGAAAATGTGCCATTACTTTGTGACAATGAAAGTGCTATTAAGATTGGTCATAATCTTGTGCAACACTCTTGAACCAAGCATATTCAAGTTCGACATCATTTCATTCGTGATCATGTTGCCAAAGGAGATATTAATCTTAAGCATGTTCGTACTGATACGTACATTTTGCATCATGCTTTTATATTGATATTTATTGCATTAGGGGCTGTTATTACACGTTATAGTACAATACTTATGCCTTTTCTCTCTTATTTTACAAGGTTTACATGAAGAGGGAGAATGCCGGCAGCTGGAATTTTGGACTCGAAAAGGAGCAAATCTGAGATACCTATTATGCACAACTCCAAAAGTCCTGAAATTTTACACAGAATATTTTTGGAATTAACAAAAAATACTGGCACAAGAATCAACCAGAGGGGGCCACCAGCAGGCCACAAACCTGCTAGGCATGGCCACCCCCTGGCCACGCCTAACAGGCTTGTGGGGCCCATGTGGCTCCTCTAACACCCATCTTCTCCTATATGAAGCATTTTGACCTGGAAAAATAATCAAAAGAGAGTTTTCGGGACGAAGCGCCGCCGTCTTGAGGCGGAACTTGGGTAGAAGTAATCTAGAGCTCTGACAGGGTGGTCCTGCCGGGGAAGCTTCCCTCCCGGAGGGGGAAATCGAAGCCATCATCATCACCAATGATCCTCTCATCGAGAGGGGGTCAATCTCCATCAACATCTTCACCAGCACCATCTCCTCTCCATACCCTAGTTCATCTCTTATATCCGATCTTTGTCTCAACACCTTAGATTGGTAGCTGTGGGTTGCTAGTAGTGTTGATTACTCCTTGTAGTTGATGCTAGTTGTTTTACTTGGTGGAAGATCATATGTTCAAATCTTTTATGATAATTAATGCTCCTCTGATCTTGAACGAGGACATGGAATAAGTCTTGTTATAAGTAATCATGTGAATTTGGTATCAGTTCGATATTTTGATGAGATGTATGTTGTCTCTCCTCTAGTGGTGTTATGTGAACGTCGACTACATAACATTTCACATTATTTGGGCCTAATGGAAGGCATTGGGAAGTAATAAGTAGATGATGGGTCGCTAGAGTGTTAGAAGCTTAAACCCTAGATTATGCATTGCTTCGTAATGGGCTGATTTGGATCCATATGTTTCATGCTATGGTTAGGTTTACCTTAATTCTTCTTTCATAGTTGCAGATGCTTGCGATAGGGGTTAATCATAAGTGGGAGGTTTGTCCAATTAAGGGAAGCACCCAAGCACCGGTCCACCCACATATGAAATTATCAAAGTAACAAACACAAAACAAATGAGCATGATGAAACCTAGCTTGACGGAAATTCCCATGTGTCCTCGGGAGCGCTTTGCTTTATGTAAGAGTTTGTCCAGGCCTGTCCTTTGCTACAAAAAGGATTGGGATACCTTGCTGCACCTTTGCTACACTTGTTACTTGTTACTCATTATGAATTATCTTATCACAAAACTACCTATCACCGATAATTTCAGTGCATGCAGAGAATACCTTTCTGGAAACCGCTTGTCATTTCCTTCTACTCCTCGTTGGGTTCGACACTCTTACTTATCTAAAGGACTACGATAGATCCCTTATACTTCTGGGTCATCAAGACTCTTTTCTGGCGCCGTTGCCGGGGTGTGAAGCCCCTTTGGTAAGTGGAATTTGGTAAGGAAAAATTTATACAATGTGCTGAAATTTACTGTCACTTGTCACTATGGAAAGTAATCCTTTGAGGGGCTTGTTCGGGGTATCTTCCCCTCGACCAGAAACACAAAGAGTTGTCCCTCAACCTACTGAACCTACTGAAAATATTTATTATGAAATTCCTTCGGGTATGATAGAGAAACTGTTGGCTAATCCTTACGCAGGAGATGGAACACTACATCTTGATTTACATCTAATCTATGTGGATGAAATTTGTGGATTATTTAAGCTTGCAGGTCTGCCCGAGGATCATGTTAAGAATATGTTTTTTCCTTTATATTTGAAGGAAAAGGCATTGACATGATATAGGCTATGTGGTGATATTGGATCGTGGAGGTACAACCGATTGAAGATGGAATTTCGTCAGAAGTTCTACCCTATGCATCTAGTTCATCATGATCAGAATTATATTTATAATTTTTGGCCTCGTGAATAAGAAAGAATCGCTCAACCTTGGGGAAGGCTTAAGTCAATGTTATATTCATGCCCCAATCATGAGCTCTTGAGAGAAATTATTATTTAGAATTTTTATGCTCGGCTTTCTCGTAATGATCAATCCATGCTCGATACTTCTTGTGTTGGTTCCTATATGAAGAAAGATATTGACTTCAAATGGTATTTGTTGGAAAGAATTAAACACCACTCTGAAGATTGGGAACTCGACGAAGGTAAGGAGTCAAGTATGAACCTTAAGGTTGATTGTGTTAAATCTTTCATGGACAGCGATGCTTTTCGTGAAATTAGCACTAAATATGGGCTTGACTCCGAGATAGTAGCTTCTTTTTGTGAATATTTTGCTGCTCATGTTGATCTCCCTAAGGAGAAGTGGTTTAAATATCATGCTCCCACTGAAGTGAAAGTAGTTGAACCTATTAAAGTTGAAGAGAAAACTATTACTTATAATGTTGATCTTGTTATTCCCACTGCTTATATTGAGAAACCACCTTTCCCTGTTAGAATAAAGGATCATGCTAAAGCTTCAACTGTGGTTCGTAAGAGTTGTGCTAGAACACCTACACCCCCTGAGCAAATTAAAGTTGAACCTAGTATTGCTATGGTTAAGGATCTCTTGGTTGATAATATTGATGGACATGTTATTCAATTTTGTGATGAAGTTGCTAGGATTGCTAAACCTGATGCTAAAGATAAACATAGACCCTTTGTTGTCACGACTGTTGTGTCTGTTAAAATAGGAGATCACTACTATCATGGATTATGTGATATGGGTGCTAGTGTGAGTGCAATTCCCTTTTCCTTATATAAAGGGATTATAAATGATATTGCACCAGCCGAGTTAGAGGAAATTGATGTTACAATTAAACTTGCTAAAAGAGATACTATATCACCAGTTGGGATTATTTGAGATGTTGAAGTCTTGTGTGGGAAAATAAAATATCCTACTGTTTTTCTTGTTCTTGGTTCCCCACAAGATAATTTTTGTCCCATATTTGGTAGACCCTTCTTGAATACCGTTAATGCTAGGATAGATTGTGAGAAGGAAACGGTTACCATAAGTTGCGTCTCATGAGTTTAATTTCTCTAAATTTCATAGACAACCCCATTATAAAGAATTGCCTAGTTAGGATGAAATTATTGGTCTTACCTCTATTGCGGTGCCTCCTACTGATCCTTTAGAGCAATATTTGCTAGACGATGAAAATGACATGCACATGAATGAAAGAAATGAAATAGATAGGATTTTCTTTGATCAGCATCCTATTCTGAAACACAACTTGCCTGTTGAAATACTTGGGGATCCCCCTCCACCCAAGGGTGATCCTGTGTTTGAGCTTAAACAATTACGTGATACTTTGAAATATGCTTATCTTGATGAAAAGAATATATATCCTATTATTATTAGTGCTAACCTTCGAGAGCATGAAGAATAGAGATTATTGAAAACTCTGAGGAAGCATCGTGCTGCTATTGGATATACTCTTGATGATCTTAAGGGCATTAGTCCCACTCTATGTCAGCACAAAATTAAAATGGAGTTTGATGCTAAACCAGTGGTTGATCACCAATGACGGTTGAATCCTAAAATGAAGGAAGTGGTAAGAAATGAAATATTAAAGCTTTTGGAGGCAGGTATCATTTATCCTATTGCTGATAGTAGATGGGTTAGTCCTGTTCATTGTGTCCCTAAGAAAGGAGGTATTACCATAGTTCCTAATGATAAAAATGAATTGATCCCGTAGAGAATTGATATAGGTTATAGAATGGTAATTGATTTTAGGAAATTGAATAAAGCTACCAGAAAAAATCATTACCCTCTACCTTTGATTGATAAAATGCTTGAAAGATTATCCAAACACACACATTTCTGCTTTCTAGATGGTTATTCTAGTTTCTCTCAAATACCTATGTCAAAAGAGGACCAAGAGAAGAGCACCTTTACCTGCCCTTTTGGTACCTTTGCTTATAGACATATGCCTTTTGGTTTATGCAATTCACCTGCTACCTTTCAAAGATGCATGACTGCTATATTCTCTGATTTTTGTGAAAGGATTTTTGAGGTTTTCATGGATGATTTTTCCGTTTACGGAACTTCTTTTGATGATTGTTTGAGCAACCTTGATTGAGTTTTGTAGAGTGTGAAGAAACTAATCTTTTCTTGAATTGGGAGAAGTTCCACTTTATGGTGAATGAAGGCATTGTCGTGGGACATAATTTTTTTGAAAGAGGTATTGAAGTTGCAAGGCTAAAGTTGATGCTATTGAAAAAATGTCGTGTCCTATGGATACCAGAGGTATAAGAAGTTTCCTTGGTCATGCTGGTTTCTATAGGAGATTTATTAAAGATTTCTCTAAGATTTCTAGGCCTCTCACTAATCTTTTACAAAAATATGTTCCATTCGTTTTTGCTGACGATCGTGTGGAAGCTTTTGAAATTCTCAAGAATGCTTTGATTTCTACACCTATTGTTCAACCACCTGATTGGAACCTATCTTTTGAAATTATGTATGATGCTAGTGACTATGTTGTAGGTGCTATTCTAGGCCAAAGAGTTGATAAGAAATTAAATTTTATTCATTATGCTAGCAAAACTCTGGACAGTGCTCAAAGAAACTATGCTACCACTAAAAAGGAATTTTTAGCAGTTGTGTTCACTTGTGATAAGTTTAGACCTTATATTGTTGATTCTAAAGTAACATTTCACACTGATCATGATGCTATTAAATATCTCATGGAAAAGAAAAATGCTAAACCTAGACTTATTAGGTGGGTTCTTCTGCTACAAGAATTTGATTAGCATATTGTTGACAGAAAGGGTGGTGATAACCCCATAGCAGATAACTTGTCTAGGTTAGAGAACGTTCTTAATGATAGCTTTCTTATTGAATAATTAACTGTCATAAATGCTTCTCATAATGCTCCTTGGTATGTTGATTATGCTAATTACATTGTCACTAAGTTTATACCGCCTAGTTTCACATACCAGCAAAAGAAAAAGTTTTTCTATGATTTAAGACATTACTTCTGGGATGACCCACACCTTTATAAAGAAGGACTAGATGGTATTATTAGATGTTGTGTACCTGAGCATGAACAGTCATAGATATTACGGAAGTGTCATTCCGAGGCCTATGAAGGACACCACGCTGGAGATAGAACTGCACATAAGGTATTACAATCTGGTTTTTATTGGCCTACTCTCTTCAAGGATGCTCGTAAGTTTGTCTTGTCATGTGACAAATGTCAAAGAATTAGCAACATTAGTAGACGTCAGGAAATGCCTATGAATTACTCACTTGTTATTGAACTATTTGATGTTCGGGTTTTTGATTATATGGGACCTTTCCCAACGTCCAACGAATATACTTTCTATTAAGATGCTTAAACAAGTTATTTTCCCTAGATTTGGAGTCCCCAGATACTTAATGACTAATGGTGGTTCACATTTTATTGATGGCGCTTTCCATAAATTGCTTGCTAAGTATGATGTTAATCATATAATTGCATCTCCTTATCATCTTCATTCTAGTGGTCACGTAGAATTAAGCAACATAGAAATTAATTTGATCTTGCAAAAGACGGTTCATAGATCTAGGAAGAATTGGTCTAAGAAACTTGACGATGCATTGTGGGCTTATAGAACTGCTTACAAGAATCCTATGGGTATGTCTCCATATAAAATGGTTTATGGTAAAGCATGTCACTTACCTCTAGAGCTAGAGCATAAGGCTTATTGGGCAATCAAAGAGCTCAACTATGATTTCAAACTTGCTGGTGAGAAGAGGTTATTTGACATTAGCTCACTTGCTAAATGGAGAATCCAGGCCTATGAGAATGCCAAGTTGTTTAAAGAAAAGGTTAAGAGATGGCATGATAAAAGGATACAAAAGCGTGAATTTAATGTAGGTGATCATGTGTTGCTATACAATTCCCAGTTAAGATTTTTTGTAGGTAAACTTCTCTCCAAATGGGATGGGCCTTATATCGCCGAGGAGGTATATCGTTTCAGTGCCATCAAGATCAACAACGCCGAAGGCACAAATCCGAAGGTGGTAAACGGGCAAAGAATCAAACACTATATTTCAGGTACTCCCATTAATGTTGAAACCAATGTTATCAATACCATAACTCCCAAAGAGCATATTAGGGAGACTTACCAGAACATTTCAGACTCTGAAAAGGAATAGATACATGGTACGGTAAGTAAACCGACTCCAAAACTTTCCCAATAGCAATTTTACTCAGTTTTGGAATATTTAAAAAATTAGTAAAATAAAAAGTAGTTCGAAGGACGCACGGGGAGGTGACAAGCCTGCTAGGCGCGGCCACCCCTGGTCGCGCCTAGGGGGCTTGTCACCACCCCGTGCGCCCCTAGACTCCGTTTTCTTGTGGAACATCCCTTCGGGTTGGCAAAAATTCATTATATAATCTCCTGAAGGTTTCGACTTTCATATCACAACAATACCTCTTGTTTTCATTTTGAGATGTTTCTGTAGCAGATTTAGAGCAAGATGTCGTCTCAAGAGTCTGATGGGGAGAGCTACATATCACATTATCTTGCCAATCCCAAGCTATATGGGGACCTATATCCTTATGGATTATTCTCGAAGGAGGAACAAGAAGACAAGTACCAAGAAGAAATCTTAGATGAAGAGGAGACTCCTATGCCTCAACTAGGAGACATGCACATGGAGTTCAGGAAATCAAGGCTCCCAAACACAAGGAGAAAATCTAAAGTTTTATTTATCCCTTCTCATTTTCTGCAGGAGAGTAAAGAAGAATTATGTCAAAGGATAATGAAGCTCGAGCGGGAAGTTGATGATCAGAGGGAACAAACTTTCATGCTTAAGAGGAAATTGAACAAGCCTCCAACCTCATCAACAACTCCACCGTCATCACCCCCGAAGAAGGACACCTGAGCACATGGGTATGGGCACTCCCCTTGGCCGGTGCCAAGCTTGGGGGAGGTGCCCTGATATCGTATCATATCACACCTTTTTCCTTTTTACTTTTTGTTTTTATCTTTCCTAGTTCGATCCTTTTTGTTTTTGTATTGATCTAGTAGAATAAAAGTTTTTAATATGATCTACCCCTTTTAGTTTTTGCTTTTGCTCCCCTTATGTAAGCAAGTCCGAGAGTTATATAATAAGAAGTAGTTTTGATGATGAGGGCTTTGATAGATTACTATGCTCTTGAAAGTAATGAATAAATTATAATAGAGCAAAAGAAAAGAGAATACATAGTGATCTTACGGGGAGTGATGACTTCACATATAAAAAGTATGGTGATTGAAATTTGTTGGGAGTTGACAAACATAGTAATTGGTCATTGGTGCAATTGAAAGGAAGTTATAAAGAAAGAGAGATTCACATATAAATATATTATCCTCGACATCTTTTATGATAGTGACCACTCATTAAAATATTATATGCCAAGAAGTTGATGTTGGACAAGGAAGACAACATAATGGGTTATGTTTGCTTACCTCCGGATAGAAGATATATGGTTTTAGATCCTTCAACATGTACTGCTTGATTCCACCTCATATTAGCCAAAAGCTCTGCATCAAGTAGAGATACTACTTGTGCATCCAAAGACCTCAACCCAGTTTTGCCATGAGAGTCCACAATACCTACCTACGGATTGAATAAGATCCTTCAAGTAAGTTGTCATCGGTGCAATAAAGCAATAAAAATTGCCCCTAAATATGTGTGATCTTTTATTGTAAGGGAAATAAGCGTTGTACGAACTTGTGATAGTGAAGAAATAAAAGCGACAAACTGCATAATAATGGTTGCTATCACAAAGGGCAATACAACACGATGTTTCTCTGCATTAAGAGTTTGTGCATCCAAAAATAAAAAGCGCATGACAACCTCTGCTCCCCTCTGTGAAGGGCCTATCTGTTACTTTTACTTTCTAGTACTTACCTTTATGCAAGAGTCATGGTGGTCTTCACCACTTCCTATATTCCGTCTCTCTTGGCAAGCAGTATGTGTTGGGGAATGATCTAGACTCATATATCCACTCGGATGTGGGTGATCATGAGTTATTATTGTTGACATCACCCTTGAGGTGAATAGTTGGGAGGCTAAATTATAAGCCCCTATCTTTCTCTGTGTTCGATTGAAGCTTTGACCTCGTGGGTACCGGGTGAGTGCTAGCAATTGTGAAATACTAAAAGATGATTGAGTGTGTGGATTTGCTTTACAAGCTCTTATATTGACTCTTTACGATGTTATGATAAATTGTCAATTGCTTCAATGGCTGACATCATAGTTTGTTGGTTGTCAATAGGGTTCTTGGTTCATACTTTATATTGTGAATGAATTGTTACTCTAGTATAAAGAATCTCGTACAATGATTATTGCTGTTCTAAAGATGATCATGATGCCCTCATGTCCGTATTTTATTTTTATCGACACCTCTATCTCTAAACATGTGGACATATTCATCGATCTCGGCTTTCACTTGAGGGCAAGCGAGGTCTAAGCTTGGGGGAGTTGATACGTCCATTCTGCATCATGCTTTTATATTGATATTTATTGCATTAGGGGATGTTATTACACGTTATAGTACAATACTTATGTATTTTCTCTCTTATTTTACAAGGTTTACATGAAGAGGGAGAATGCCGATAGCTGGAATTCTGGACTCGAAAAGGAGCAAATCTGAGATACCTATTCTGCACAACTCCAAAAGTCCTAAAATTTTATGGAGAATATTTTTGGAATTAATAAAAATATTGGCGCAAGAATCAACCAGAGGGGCCCACAGCAGGCCACAAGCCTGCTAGGCGCGACCACCCCCAGTCCCCTTGGCCGCACCTGGCAGGCTTGTGGGGCCCCTATGGCTCCTCCGACGCCCATCTTCTCCTATATGAAGCGTTTTGACCTGGAAAAAATAAAAACAATGCTTTTGGGATGAAGCGTCGCCGTCTCGAGGCGGAACTTGGGCAGAACCAATCTAGAGCTCTAGCAGGGCGGTCATGCCGAGGAAACTTCCCTCCCGGAGGGGGAAATCAAAGCCATCGTCATCACCAACGATCCTCTCATAGAGAGGGGGTCAATCTCCATCAACATCTTCACCAGCACCATCTCCTCTCCAAACCCTAGTTCATCTCTTGTATCCAATCTTTGTCTCAACACCTCAGATTGGTACCTATGGGTTGCTAGTAGTGTTGATTACTCCTTGTAGTTGATGCTAGTTGGTTTACTTGGTCGAAGATCATATGTTCAGATCCTTTATGATAATTAATACTCCTCTAATCTTGAACATGAACATGTTTTGTGAGTAGTTACGTTTTTTTGTGAGGACATGGGATAAGTCTTGTTATAAGTAATCATGTGAATTTGGTATTCGTTCGATATTTTGATGAGATGTATGTTGTCTCTCCTCTAGTGGTGTTATGTGAACGTCGACTACATAACACTTCACAATTATTTGGGCCTAGGGGAAGGCATTGGGAAGTAATAAGTAGATGATGGGTTGCTAGAGTGACACAAGCTTAAACCCTACTTTATACGTTGCTTCGTAAGGGGTTGATTTGGATCCTTATGTTGCATGTTATGGTTAGGTTTACCTTAATTCTTCTTTCGTAGTTGAGGATGCTTGCGACAGGGGTTAATCATAAATGGTAGGTTTGTCCAAGTAAGGCAGGATCCAAACACCGGTCCACCCACATATCAAATTATCAAAGTGACGAACGCGAATCAAATGAGCATGATGAAAACTAGCTTGACGAAAATTCCCATGTGTCCTCGGGAGCACTTTGCTCTGTATAAGAGTTTATCCAGGCCTGTCCTTTGCTACAAAAAGGATTGGGCTACCCTGCTGCACCTTTTCTACACTTGTTACTTGTTACTCATTACGAATTATCTTATCACAAAACTATCTGTCACCGATAATTTCAGTGCTTGCAGAGAATACCTTACTGGAAACTGTTTGTCATTTCCTTCTGCTCCCCGTTGGGTTCGACACTCTTACTTATCGAAAGGACTACGATAGATCCCCTATACTTGTGGGTCATCACGTACTAACAAGCAATTAGCCGATATCTTTACTAAGCTACTTGATGAAAAAGTGTTGTGTCATTTGAGGAGTGAGTTGAACATCATTGATGCTTCAAACTTGAGCTAAGATCACTTGGATGCTGGAAATGGGATGATCTTTATTGTCTATTCCATGCTATTACCTTGAATATCATATTTTGGAATTCTATGCTCCCTTGTCTTGCATCTAACCCTTTTGTAGGTACTTGGAAGAATAACACTCCACAAGATTGCCATTAACTCATATCTTATACAATCGTGTCATGACCCAGTATCCACAACCTCACTTTGATAATGGAAGGAACAAGACAACAAAACATATCCTTGACATATATCCCTCAATTGCTAAATCTCAATTGGTATTGTGTCATTTGATCATATCAGGTTCTTCCTTGCGTGACTAACCTATGTAGGTGAAAAGTGAACGAAAACAACAAGGCTTGCTCCCAACTCAAGATGATCTTCATCAACCTCGAGCATCCGCATCAAGTTCACCTACAAGCTTTGTCAACAACATCACTCAAAGGTATGTACTCATACCCTTGAAAAGGCTTTACTCCAAGTCATGAGATAAAGCAACTCAAGTGATATGATAACATTAAAATGCTTAATCGAAAAATGGTAGACCCATTTTAAGCTTAACGATGAGTATGACCTTTGACCAAGTATTCTTGCTTGGCTCCTAAGTCAATATACTCTAATATAGGTGACCTAGTCACTGCCCATCATCTAGTTAAGATCTTGGTTGGTTCATTCTCTATTGCAAATTTTTTGGAACCATTCAAATCTTTACTGGTTGATACCTCTCTGTAAATTATTTGCAATTGGTACAATTCACATGTTTTTCTTTCCTTGTTGATTATTTTACAACTTTGTCTTTTGTTCATATTTTCACATTTGCCCACTTCTTGTTTACTGCATTGGCGCATTCGATCCAAAGGACCCGGTTCTATCGATTCTGTAGATAAGCTGCATAACAACATATCTGTACCACCGACAATTTTGTCTCAGAGCCACTAACTTTCCATTTTGTTTCTTTCTGTGTATGTTTTTGTAAAACTTTATGTTCCTTTTGTTATTTCTAAATTCTTCGATGATTCCCTTAAAAAAGGAGGGGAGAAATACTTTCAAGGATCCCTAATTCAAAGGAGGAGAAGTTCTACAAATTATTAGTTAATTCAAAGGGAGAGAAGTTATTTTCGATTAGTCCCTTATTTTTCTCATGATTATCATATTCTATGAATCCTACATTCTATGACCCTTGTTCTCAAGTATCTCTTCTTAATTAATGATCCCTGTCTCTCACTCTCTGTCTGACCTTTTTGGAAATTAATGCCAAAGGGGGAGAAATATACAAAGCTTCAAAGCTAAAAGAGGGAGATACATGCTTATCCAAAGGGGGAGATATAATTTAGGGGGGTGAAGAATATCAAAAGTTTACACTTATATATAAACAAGGGGAGAATCCCAAAGTAGGGGGAGAAAAATATTTTTAGGGAGAAAAGATCTATGTATTGCATTTGATTCTCTCATGTTAGAATTTTATCACCTTATACAATCCCAATATCTAGATCCTAAGATTCAGGGGGAGAGGATGTTCTAAATTTTCATATCTAAGGGAGAAAGTTCTAAATGATCTTGGAGACATAACAATTCTAAGGAATACTATTTTCTATATGTTCTCCATGTCTAAAGGACAAAGATATAGTGTTTACTTTTGAGTTCCATTGCCTTTGATTGATAGAATACTCTTGTGTTTCCTAACATTGTTTTCCCAAGTTTATCTCTACTACTAGAATGCTCAAGAAGTCAAGGTAAGTATATGCATCATATTCTTGATCAAGATGATCTGTTGCTTCTTGCACATATTGTTTGCAAGAGTGAAGTCTTGAACAAGGGTACACCTTATTCATATACATTTGTTGCATACTGCCAAGATACACATGACTTATCATATCCCTTTTACTACTTGTGTGTCCATGCATACCAAAGCAACTATCCTTTAAAAGGATTGCACACATTAGGCGGAGCAAGTCCAAGTCATGTTCCTCTCAAAGTCTTCATTATATTTGCATATCTTTATTTGAAGCTTTGATTGTATGTTGTCATCAATTACAAAAAAGGGGGAGATTGAAGGCACAATGTGCTCCCTTGGCGGTATTGATAATTCATGACAACATACATTGTATCTTGGACTAATATTTTCATCTAATGTATTTCAGATAAAGTCAATAGAGAGATTTGGTCTGGCAAAAAGGAGTGTGGAGAGTATCCCCATGAAGAAGAAGGAGACGGAAATAGATTGACAAAGCTTCAAGAAAATGACTCTACATTTTACCTTTTGTGAGAAATCACTTTGAGTCCATAGGAAAGCCAATAATATTCAAAGGGGGTAAGGTTTTGTTGGTGAACAAAATGCTCATACGTGCACAAGTGATAGTCACCACATACACCCACAAGCTCTTACACAAAAGTCTGTCAAAAGCCAAATACTAAAAATCGGTGCAACCTACACATTCCACTCGGTGCCATCGATTCCAAACCTCAGACAGACCCAGCCAAACCCTAGCTTTTTGGTGCAACCGATTCTGCTTCGGTGCCTCCGAGTTTGGGTGGCCGACTGCCTATTACGCAAGTTTACAAAATCAGCCCCTCGAAGTTTTATGAATCGGCGTCACCGAGATTGGCAATCTGACTGTTGGTCACCGTATCGGAGCAATCGAGTTTTATGTATCGGTCTCACCGAGATTCAAAAGTTGCTACCTTTGAGGAAACTCGGTACAACCGAGATTTAAACATCGGTTCCACCGAGTCTGACTTATTAGGTGTAACGGTTGGATTTTTGGAGATGCCTATATATACCCCTCCACCACCATTCACTCGCAAGAGAAGCACTCAGAATAGTTCCCCACTCATAGCTACTGATTTTCTGAGAGAGAGCCACCTACTCATGTGTTGGGATCATGGCATTCCATTCCAACCTTATGAATCTTGATCTCTAGCCTACCCAAGTTGCTTTCCACCCAATCAATCTGTTCTACCAAGCCAAATCTATGAGAGAGTGATTGTGTGTTGAGGAGTCTATCATCTTGAAGCACAAGAGCAAGGAGTTCATCGACTCTATCGAGCCTATTACCTTTTGGAGGGTGGTGTCTCCTAGATTGGTTAGGTGTCGCTTGGGAGCCTACTACTTCGTGTTGTGGAGTGAACCAAGAAGTTTGTAAGGGCAAGGAGATCGCCTACTTAGTGAAGATCTACCCCGAGTTAGGACAGTCCTATGTGGACGTAGGCCGTCATGGTATAGTCAAGGGTGCTTCTTCGTGGAACCCTCCGTGGGTAGAGCCCTCCGTGGACTCTCGCGACCGTTACTCTCTGTGGGTTGAAGACTCCATGAACGTGGACGTACGATAGCACCACCTATCGGAACCATGAGATAAATCTTCATGTCCTTCATGCGTTTGATCTCTCTATCTCTACTCCTTACTTTCATGTGTAATGTCTTTACTTTCCGCTGCTATATTTGATGACTTGCATGTGTTGGGTGTCATAGACTAGTTATTTATGCCAAAACTGCCAAGTCTTGAACTTATGCTTGAGGTAGTTTTAAATTCCTGCTTGTAGTCTATTCACCCCTCTAGACATACACTTCTAGTGATCCCACACATCCCTCCACGCTCCTTTGGAGCCGAACACAGGCAGCGAGGGTGACAATCTTATGGCTGAGATCAATGCCTCGACTGCTAAAGACCAAGGGGAGGAAACTCCCCTGGCCACTGAGGAGGAAGGACAGAGGGATGTCTAGTCCCGTCCGAGGACATCTCCAAAGGGTATTGTGCCTCTAGAGCTACTGGCTCAATCCCCAATTAGAGATCGGGCTTGCTGGTCACCACCGATGCCACTGATGACTGGGTGGCCGGTCCTGGAGAAGGATCTATCAGGTGCCTCTATCTCCAAGGATCACCGCATTCTTATGAGTGTGCTTTTGCAAGGCATTTTGTCCATTGATAGCAGACTAAAAGGGGCCTTCAATGGTCTCTTGACGGACTTCAAGGTGAGTCACGTCATACCCTTTTCTCAAAATATCTTTATTTTATTAAGTTTATGCTATCTTTATATATGTAGTAGTCCCCGAGCCCTGGGTGGGTTTGAAAAAACTCATCCGGGGGTCAGATACCCAGGAGTGACCAACGATGCACAAGGCACCATTAGTCCCGCACTATTCTAAAAGCCTTTAAGAGGACCGAGCACAGTGTCATATCCTTGAGAGTTCGGGGGTTTGAACGCACATAACTGGATATTTGTTTATTTTTTGTAGGCCTTGTCATCGGCGGCGGCTGTCAATGCCGTGGATCTTGCCGAGCTAAATCGGAAGCTCAAGAGCTCCGAAGAGGAGCTTGATCACCTGAACAAGAGGTTTGATGAGGCGCAAGGTAAGCCGCATTGTAATATCCAGATTCTCTATCGTTAGTGATCCACATGGGTAACCGAGTGTGATTATTTATTAATTGCTTCCACAACTTCGGCTAAGGATGTCGAGAAAGTCAAGGCCAAGCTGAAAAGATGAAGCAAGAGGCCACGAATGAGAAGGTGGCAGCCGAACAAGCAGTAGCCGCACTCTCCGCATTGAAAACCGCAAGCGATAAGCTTGAAGCCTAGGTGGAGGAGGTGCAGCATGAGCTCAAGGATTCCAGCACGAAGTGCGAGGCCCTTGAGGAGAAAGGCAAAGAGAAAGCCACCGAGCTATCCATGCTGAAATCTGAGCTCCAAAAGGAATAGGTGGACATGCGGTTCTTTGAAGAAGAAATCCGCCAAGTCAAGGCTGTCCCACATGGTAAGCCATATTTACTGCAATGTGCCTTTTGGTGGTAGAAGGTTTGTGTTGCTCACTCAGATGTGGCGCTCCTCAGGCACCTGTGCTTACCTCCAAAAGAGTGCAGCGGACGCGAACAAGTTCTATGCTTTGCGAGATGAAGACGATGAGGCTCGGCTGTTCTGGGCCCAGCTTGAATCCCCCGAGTGCTCTCCTCTTCTGATCGAGCAGATGAAGCAATTGATGGACCTGCATAGGATGGCGATGCTGGCCATGAAGGATCTCTGCATCCAACTATGGCCTGAAGTGCCGTTGTCGTGCAGCTACTTCAGCTTGGTGTGGAGGTTGTGCGATGTTGCACCTCAGATTGACGCGCTAAAGTGTTCTACATGCATTGAGGGAGCTCGGATGGCCTTTGCAAGGACCATGGTGCACTGGCTGAGGCTCAATCCGACTAAGATGGCCACCGCACCTCCACCCCCTAGAAAAGAGTACAGGCGCCCCGAGTGATACTTCTCCGCAGTGATGGAGGGTGCTCGGGCGATAGAGGCCCAATGCTCAAAGGATGTTTTTTTATGAATGACCGCATTGTAACATGTCCGAAGACATGTCCGAAGACATTGCACATGAAAGTAAGGAGTAGAGATAGAGAGATCAAACGCAATTGGTGACACGATGATTTTTCCCGTGGTTCCGATAGGTGGTGCTATCGTACATCCATGTTTATGGAGTCTTCAACCCACGAAGGGTAATGGTCGCGAGAGTCCATGGAGGTCTCTACCCATGGAGGGTTCCACAAAGAAGCAACCTTGACTATACCATGATGGCCTACGTCCATGAAGGACTAGCCCAACTCAGGGAAGATCTTCACGAAGTAGGTGATCTCCTTGCCCTTACAAACTTCTTGGTTCACTCCACAACACGAAGTAGGAGGCTACCAAGCGACACCTAACCAATCTAGGAGGCACCACCCTCCAAAAGGTAATAGGCTCAATAATGTCGATGAACTCCTTGCTCTTGTGCTTCAAGATGATACACTCCTCAACACACAATCACTCTCTCATGGATTTGGCTTGGTGGAAGAGGTTGATTGAGTGGAAAGCAACTTGGGGAGCCTAGAGAACCAGATTCATATGATAGGAATGGAATGACATGATCTCAACACATGAGTAGGTGGCTCTCTCTCAGAAAATCAGTAGGTATGAGTGGGGAACTGTTCTGAGTGCTTGTCTTGTGAGTGAGTGGTGGTTGAGGGGTATATATAGGCATCTCCAAAAATCCAACTGTTACACCTAATAAGTCAGGCTCGATGGAACCGATGTGTAAATCTCGGTTGTACCGAGTTGCCTCAAAGCTAGCAACTTTTGAATCTCAGTGAGACTAATACATAAAACTCGGTTGCACCGATAAGGTTACCAACGATCAGATTGCCAATCTCAGTGACGCCGATTCACAAAACTCGGTGTCGCACCCTGTGTTTTGTATCACTTGTTATACTGGGATTTATAAAATTTGGAGCCAATTAAAACTTTTTCAATGCTTGTGCTTGTTTGAATTGTTGCTTGTTTGATTGTTGAGTGTAGTATATGGCACTCTTAGATTCTATCCCTCTCCTTACTTGACCCAAACCTCTTGCCCAATGATCATGCCATGTGAATAGTGCCTAAAAATATTTTTATCAAATTTTGTTTTGACCAAAAATGATTTAATCAAATTAGGTTCCCAGAAACCCCTGAGATGAGGTTTGCACTGCAAGTCCTCAAATTGGGTGGATCCTTCTTCCCCAAAGGCTTTATTTCAAACCTAATATATTTATGACTTCCCAAAACCACCAAATATTAATTTTAAAGATTATTTTATATTTTATTTAAAGTATTTTTCTTAAGACTAGAAATGGTCTTTCATAGGGAAAAATATTTAAATGCTTTCAGAATATTTTAGAAAATTTAGGGAAACTCAGTGGACATATATTTTCCATATATATGAGTTTCAACACATGGGAATGTTCAAATCATGGGCAAAACCCCACAAAACCCTTTCTGTCCAAATCAAACTCTTGGAATATTTATATAAGAAATATTCTCAATAAATTCCAGGAAAATTCCAGCAAGTCAACACTATCATAGGTGATGATCTTGCAAAGTTTCATCTCAATCCAAGTTGATTTAATTCATCAAACCATTCCAAAACCCTCCCTGTCCAGATTCAAATTTGAACAACTTTACATTGTGAAGTTTCTCCACTTGACCCCAAACTTTGTGAACATGCTCTAATTACCAAATAATGATGCTACACTAAGTGGTGCATCAAAGGTAAAAGCTTAGCATAACTAGATCTATAGAAAACTGATTCTGTTAGTTTCTAGGGTTCACAAAGTTTCCATTGTCAACTTTGCTCATCTGAGCTCAAACTTGGTGATCCAGCCTATTTCTAACCACCATTTGATCCTATCAAATATCATGGCAAGCAAGGTCCATTTGCTTCCCCTAAACCCCATCAAACACCTTCTGGTCATTTGAAAAACCTGCTGTTTTCACCACTTTCACTCTCCCCCTTGCTCTTACATTTTTACCACAACCCCTCAGGGTTACTAGCTACCTCCAGTAAATTTTGTGTGCCCTCAGCTCAATTATAGATGGGGTAAAACCCACATTTTACCTCTGTTTCACCATGACAGGAGCTTCCCCCCTCCTATTTCTTTTCTCCCTAGCTCACCCTAGCTCCATAGCATCCAAAGGGCATCTCCACACCCCCCAGGGGCTACTGGACAATTTAGGACACTCCAGAGCGCGTGGGCAACGGGCATGCTGGCCATTTGGGTGCTGCGGAGCACGCTACAGTGAGCCACCACACTATAGCAGGAGCACCCCGAGGCCCTCCGACCGCCTTGGGATGAGGGAGCTTGTCCTCCTGGTCGGCCTCGACGTCCGCGGCATGGAAGGCGGTCGACCCCCTGTCCACTCTCTCTCCTCCTCCCCCTCCATGCGTGCCCGATGTAGCCCGCTTCGGCCACTCCCCGCCCGAGCTGTGGGATCCCCTCTCAGCTCGCCTCGCTCCCCCTTTCGCTTCCCAGCTTCCTGCTCCTACCCCATGAGCCCCGCATAGAGGCCCCCGGCCCCTCCCGTGGCCACCACAGCCTCTCCGGTGGCTGCCCGTGAGCTCGGTCCATGGCGAGCCCTGGCCCCCCTATAAGGAGGGACTCCCTGAGGCCCGCTCTCCTCTCTGGATCCCTCCTCATCCTCCCACACACCCTCTAGAGGCCCAACTCGACCTCCCTATGCTCGAGCACTCGGGATCGAGCCGGAACTCTCTGCGGCATCGCCGCCGTTGATCTCCGGGTACAGAGCCCCTTCGGTCCTCCCTCTTCTTCGGCTGCTCCTCCCTCGCACCGCTGATGCTTTCCCCCTTCTCCTCATCCATTTTGCAGCACGAGACAGCCCCGACGACCTTCTGCCGAAGCTCCCTCCGCCGCAAGTGCTCGCCGCCGGCGACTCCGACCACCTCCGGTGCCCCCTCGACCTTCCCCAGACGGGCGACTCGACCCTGAGTCCATCCCCGTTCTCTCCTGCCTCCGCCGTGCCCTCCACGGCCGCCGATGAGCCTCCCCCTCTCTGCCCCGAGGTGGGAGAAGGATTCGATAGGTGGGTCCCACCTGTCGGCCTCTCATCTCCCCCTCCCGCGCTCTCTCTCCCCTCGCGGTCGTCGACAGTCGGGCCCCGCGCGTCAGGTTTGAACCTGACCACGCGCGTGGCCGGCTGGCTGGCCAGCTAGGCCGGCCCAGCTGCTGGCCGCCTATGGTCCAGGCTCTGAGGCCTCTCTCTCTCCTTTTCTTTTTCTTTTCTGTGGGTTTTTTCTAAAAATCCCACAGGATTAAAAAAAATCCAAACCCAATAATCTTTCCACCTAAATTCCTAGAATATTCCATAGAATTTATTAGTTCCACTTGTAAAAATATTTGAAAACATTTAGTGTACAACTTTATTTTAAAACCCCTTTATGGCATTTTTAGCCACTGTTAAAAATGGATTCAAAAACCTTTTCATGTCAAAACCTTAGGGGAATATTTTTTATTATAGTTTTTAGCATTTATCAGAGTAGTGTAGCATTTTTAATATTAGCTTGTGTGCTCTGTTTTTGTGTGATGCTTATTTTTACTGTTATTTATCGCGACGATAGATTGCGCTATTCACGAGGGAGTTGGACCTGAAGACTTGGAAGACCCCGAAGACTTTGTTGAGCCAGGCAAGCAGCCCTTTGACCATGTTAAGAAACTTTTTCATGCATGACATATAGCACTTGTTGTTCCGATGATTGGTCATGATGTGGTGCTCCCCCCTTCGGTGGGTTGCCTCCTATACTTTTACCATTGACACTTGCATCGTGCATGACCCTACCACCTTATGAGGGTTATGCGGGTGGGTGTAGATAGGATGCTAGTAGATGCCACACAAGTGGGTTCGGGTTTATGCATAGTGATGGAAAGGAAGAAATGATTTCAAAGAGTTTTCGAAAACCCCGTCGGGTGCCACTAATGCCTGAGGGAGATGATGATGAGTTGGGTAACCACTTGATAAGGAAGTGGTGTACCGGATCAAGTGAGTGAGTGTGGTTTTTGAAACCGGATTGGTGTAAGTTGCGACCATTATGCCAACCTTACATGTACAACCACAATACCCCTTATGGGACGGGACTTTGTTGATTACTATGGATGGTGCTAGCAGGGAGCCCGCATTACTAGTGGCAAGAGTGAAGTGGTCACTCTTGAGACGGGGTCGTCCCGGAAGTGGAAGGCCATGCGCTGTCTTTACAGGTACCGGGCACACCGTTGCGTTCCCTCATGGATGATACGTGTGATGTATATCATGAGGGATGGCACCAACAAGTGGACTCTTTGTTTAGTATCACCATGGGAAAGGCATTGTTCGGGTGCTTACCTCAGGTACGTGATGTACCGTGAGTCGTGGATGACACGGAAGTTCCCCGAGTCTTGTGGGTAAAGTGTGTAACCTCTGTAGAGTAGAAAACTATTCGAATAGCCGAGTCCATGGCCAAGGACAATTGGATGACCACTCTTGTGCTACATCCAAATGTTATCAAGAACTGGTGTGTGTGTGTTGGAGACAAAGATGGTACTTGAGCTAAGTCTGATGACTTAGCATGGCAATTGAGCTAAGTCCGATGACTTAGCATAATGAATGAACATGAGATGTTCAACCCCTGCTTATGATGATATCTATAACTTGTTCATATCTACCAACTGTTAATGCATGCTTACCTAGCTACTTGATCATGTCATTGCATTAAAAATTAGCTTTCCAAAAATTACCTACTTAGTGTTGTATCATGCATCATTATTACCTTGTTCCACAACTTGGGTTGCTTGCGAGTACATTCAAAGTACTCGTGGGCTTGCCATTGGTTATTTAATTGGCCAGGCATGGAAGAACATGAGTATGTTGAAGAGTTCGTTGGAGACGAACATGCGAACTAGCATGCTTCCCAGTCAGAATGCATGTAGGTTAAGGCAGATGGCATGGGTTCATGCTTTCGATCAAGATTTCCGCTGTTTGTTCTGTTTAAGTGTTTGGCCCTCGTGGCCCTATCTATGTAAGACTAGACCTTCATGGTCTTTATTTGTGTAAGACGCTAAAATGTGGATGTAAGACTCTTGTTATTCAGCTTCTATGTGTTCAGTAAGCATTGATCTCTAGGATCATTGTACACGCGCATTCGATGATCATGACTTATGAGTTGGAGTCCCCACAGAGCTGGTATCAGAGCCATCCTGACTGTAGGAAGCCCTTAGTTAGCATGGAAGTTAGTCAGGATAAAACCGTTTTCAAAACTACACCTAGCACCTATACTTAGGAATTCTGTACTTTTTACCTCTTCTATTCTTCATGCAACACTTTGCTGAATCTCCTCCCTTCAAACCTTTGTAGATGGCCGTCGTACCCAAAGCCTACCTGACATCTGTCTTTCCCTTACTCCTTGGGGATAGCCTGGTGAAGTGCCAGTTTCGCCAACCACCCATTTTCCTCTACCACGAGCACTGGGTCGATACGTCATGAAGGAGTACCACGTGGATGTGGTGATGAAGGCAAATGACTCCCCGACTAGTTGGTTCTTTGAAGGACCATAGATGGAGACCATGATACTTGCAGTCGAGTCAGCTGCACGCAAGGCACTCCTACACCTTCGCGACATCATTCCAGAGATGGCTGACAAGACGGCTACTCACTACCTTCCCTTTAGGAAGGATGATCTTGGCGAGAGTTGGACGCTGATTCCATCCAAGGAGGATGGCACACCACTCAGGTTCCAGACCTACTTCAGCCTCTCCATCGATAGTCTGGTTCACCACTTGATTAAGGAGTCCGTGAAGCTCCGCGAGGAACTTCACCACACCCAAGAGCTACTACGGCAAGCCAAGACGAATCTAGACAAGATCAAGAAGGATGGAGCCCCCGAGGGACGACCAGCTGTCGCTTACAGAGGAGGAGTACCCCCACCTAGAGATGCACCCCACATCATCATCACATGAGTGCGAAGGAGTACTATGAGCTCTTCACCGACCCGCCAGCAAAGCGTCGTCGGGATGGACCTCCTCGTTCCCCGACCCCGTCGACCGGGAATGATGCCCGTTCAGATGATGAACATGAGGAAGACCCAGAGGAGCGTGACTATGAGACCGAGCACCCCACCACCTGAGTCCGAGAACCACTAGGGTAGGATCAGTCATGTATCCCTCGTGCGAACTCGAGTCCGTGTAATGGTTCATATGAAACCATGTGTGCTTGTTGTTTGTTTTGTTGTTTGTTCTCCGATGCAAGTCGCACTTTTGCCTTAGGAAACATGTAAGCGACTCCATCGTCTATCTTAATATATGTTGGTCTTTCGACCTTCGTTTTACCACACTTGCACTCGACCTACCCCCTTAGGTGCGCTCTTCCATTGTTGCTTTTCCTCTCATCTATCCTAGTTGTTTGACTTGGCTGCTCCAAACAGTATGGTGACTGCTACCCGCAATAGCTCTTTCGCCAACCCTGAAACCGGCGACTGAAGCCAGCAATAGGGAGCTGGTGGGGCTGCTCACGCTGGAGCACACCAGGAGCAACCACAAGGCGACATTCCCCCGCGACCACCTCCACTAGAGAACATGACCATAGCTCAGTTGCTCCAAGTTCTCCGGGAGGAACGCCAAGCCAACAATGCTGCTATCTAGCAGATGGCTTAGGCCCTTGCGAACAACCAGCAGCAAGGCAGGAACTGCAATGGCCGCTCCACGCTGTCTGAGTTCATGAGGAATTCGCCCCCAACTTTCACCAAGACTGCTGAACCTCTGAGTGTTGACGACTGGATCCACACCATCGAGGACCTCCTTGGACTGGTCAGTTGCAATGAGGACCGTGAGAAGGTGCTTTATGCCTCTCACTGCCTCGGAGGTATTGCCCGAGCTTGGTGGGATGGATTCAAGGTCATGCAAGGTGAGCGTGTGATCACTTGGAATGACTTCAAGGAAGGATTCCGCACCGCCCACATTCCTTCTGGGATCATGGCTGTCAAGAAGAGAGAATTCTGAGCGCTGAAGCAAGGAAGTGGCTTTGTCAAGGAGTACCTGCAGAAGTTGAACCTGCTGTCAAGGTATGCACCTGAAAAATTCAACACAGAGGCTGCTAAGAAGGAACGCTTCATGGAAGGACTTCAACAGAACTTGCAGTATCAGCTCATCATCTGCGAATGTCGTACCTTCTTTGACCTGGTGAACAAGGCCCTCGTGCTGGGAGACAAGTGTCATGCCATAGACGACACTCGCAAGCGCAAGATGATCAACAAGGGTAGCTCTAGTAACCAGAAGCCTCGCCCCTAGCAGCCAGCTCCAGCCAAGCCAATCTATCAGCCAGAGCAGGCTAGACTTCCTGCGCCTCGTCCGAGCTACCAGCCTCAGCAGTATGCCAATCCCAGGTCAGCTTACAACAATAACCCCAATAACAACAGCGGTGGCAGAAATTTGTAACATCCCAAAATTTCATTTTGGAATGTTATGAAATATAGCTATGCATTCCATCTGCATCATTGTTTGAATGTATGTGTTTGTTGAAATGTTCTTTCTAAAATTCTGAAAGTCCCTTCTATTTTCCCTATGTTGCTTTCACCTATTTGAAATCTTGGTAAAATGTTCAAAATAAGAGGGGAGTAACATGACACTCCACACCAGGGTCATCTTGGTGATATATTTGAACACTAAAAACCAGGGGTTATTTTGAAAATATTTGCAAAAATGATTTAAAAACAATTAGGCAATTTCTGAAAATATTTTTTTTCAAATTATTCAAATAACAGAATAAAAATGTTCATTAACTAGCATTTATTATTATGTTAATTTTGATATATAATACCCCTATATTTATAAATGGTTTGAATGTTTTAAAAGCTTTTGAATGTCGCTGGAAAATCATTAAACAGAAACGGTAACGGTTTCCTGTATTAAACGGGCCGGCCCAATGGCTTTAAAAGCCGAGACCGTTGCCGGTCGGCCGACCGACGCGCAACGGACGCCTTCCCTCTCGCTGCCACTGGACCCCACCCCCAACCGACCGTTTCGCCCGCGCGGTCGCCCTCTTCCTCGCGCGCGCGCCGGACCATCGCCGGCAGTTACTCTCTCCCCCCCGGATCTCTCTCCCCTCTCCTCCCCCGCACTCCCCAGCGCCCCTATAAGTACCGGACACTCCCCGCATCCATTCCCCCCCCCCCCCCCCCCGAGCCCCCTCTCTCCCTCGCCGAGATGCTGCCAATTCCTCGCCGGAGTTGCACCACCACCGGAACTCCCATCGTCCATAGCCAACGCCTCGGTCATCCTCGCCCCTCTCCGACCCCTTCGTTCGACGCAGGACCCCGCCTGCCGTCGTCTGAACCCCTCCACTGCCTCCCTCGACCACCGGAGACCCCTCCGATGACGTCCTCGACCACCGGCCGCCGCCTCCATCGCCGGAATTCCCACACCCCCTCCGGTAAGACGCCGGACACTCCCCCTCCCTCCGATCCAAAACCAACGACCCAGATTAGAAGCCACTTATCCCCGAACCGTTTTGCTTTTCTGACCGGTCGTCCGCCCGCAAACTTCCATGCGCACACTCTAGCCACCAATAGGAAAGCGCCACGTAGCCCCCTAACCGTCGCAAATCAATTTTTCCTTTTCTGTTTTTGTTTTAATTAACAGAATGATTTCAAAATTTGTTTTAGCTATATCTTTTAATCTATTTAGTGTTTTGAGTTGATTCTTTTTGCAATAGCTCAGATTTTTCATGTAGTTTCACCCTGTACTTTTAAATTTCAAATTTGAACTATAAAATTTGAATTTAATCAAATTTCCTCAAAATCTTCAAATCTGAATAACTAGAGTTTGAAAATAGATTTTGATATGAATCTTTTTGCTACTGTTTGGTATTAATTAGGACTACATTCATGTTTAGTTTGAGGATTTCTAGGATGATTTTGATTAGTGTTTTAGCTATAAACAGAATCTGCCTAGTATTACAATATAGTTTTATTTACTTAGTTTTAGTTAGTTTAATTTAGATTTAGTTTTAATTTGTTTAGTAGGTTCTGTTGTTTATACTTTTAGTGTTTTACTTATTGTTTATAAAAATATAAAATTGTTTAGTTTATTTCCTTGTTAATATAGGAATCACAACTTCTTTTCAAATAGGTTTATTTTGATTAAAACAACTAGTTATTATTAGTTTTGCTTTCAAACAAAGTTTTATATAATTTAATTTTGTTTTCTTTTGTAAATTCTTTTCTGTTAAGAACATGTTTTACTAATAAATAATAAGTTTGGTTTTGCTCTCTTGTTAGTAAAACTATATTTGTTCCATTTAGTGTTTATCAAAACTTTTATAAACTTTACTAAACTTTTCCCAACAAACTTAAATTGATTTTATTCTGTTTATTAATAAAATATTCTATTGTTTCCTTGCTGTCAACAATTGTTTCGTTATTTCAAAATAGTTTTATTATGTAGTAGTGTTGTATCAATCATCTCCTAGTAAACAAAACTTTGTGTGTTTTTCTTACTTGTGATTTGTGCTTTGTTTTGTCTTGATGGTTTACTAGTTCTTGGTTTATGGTTGTGAGTTAACATATTTTGTTGTATGCTTATTGAGTGCTCTTGTTTGCTTCGTTAGATTATCCGGAGTGCGAAGCTTGTTACTTAGAGTCACTCACGTACGAAGATCATCAATCAGGCAAGTCACTTTGATCATGATTACCCATGTTTTATATGCATTAGTTCTACCATCTCCCCAAATTGCATGCAAGATAGGTTAGTTGGAAACTTGGTTACATTGTAGTAGTATCATGTGGTAGGTACCCCCCCTCAAACTCTTTGACACATTGGCGACCAAATCTTGTGGGGAACGTGTGCAAAACTCTGCAGAGTACTCAAACCTAATCGGTTAGCCGTGTCCATGGCCATGGACGACTTGAGCCAAAGGAACTGAAATTTCCGAAACTCTCAACACAATTAATAATGAGGATGTGGGTATTAATAATTTGGGAATGAGAATTGGTTGGTGGAACCATCTTATTAATCAACCAACTTAGTAATATTTTGCTTAGCCCCTCCCTTGATGTAGGAAAAACTTGGCTTTACGCAAAACTTTCTACCCCACCTGCCATATATGCATATAGACTAGATGATTATCTTTTCACCCCTCTCTTGTGACTTTGCCGGCATATTCCATATGCTGACCTACACGGCTGCAACGTATCATGTTGCAGAGTACTTTTCCGACCAGGAGTGAGGACACGTTCTATGCTCAGTGAGATGCCCTTGGAGTCAGATGGACTCATCTACCTTCGACGCTTCCGCAAGATTTAGATATTATCATGAGTTGGCTTTTAGCCACTTTATTGTAATTTTTATTGTAATAAAGGACTCGAAATGAGATTTCGATTAATATATTTGCTGTGTGATTTCCCTTTGATATATACATTGATGTACCGTGTGTGTACCAGCATGATCTTGGGATGGTACGGAAACACCGGAGGCTTGACCTTTCAGGTCGGGTCGCTACAGAAATGGTATCAGAGCACACGCTAACCGTAGGATGTAACCTCTAGGATTGGAAAGCCTTAGGATTGTATCTCTTTGTCTTTAAAATTCTTATACTCTCATCTACTCATTTATGATTTCTCTCCGATTATTTCAAAATTTATAGATGGCCACCTTCATCCCAATGTTGATCACGGAGTTTTGCCAGCCTGACGCAACGATGCCCTTTGGTAAGGAGCTGATGAGGATCGTCAAGGACGTAAGGATTGCTTTGTCGAGCATCACCGGGACTCCTATCATGTCATTTCCACAAGATGGACGCTACAGGATCGAGGTGCACATCCCAGGGAAGACCTTTGGGAATCGGAAGAAACCCATCGACTTCAAGTTCGTGGCACCCAGCTGGATACTTGGAAGAGACATGGCCATTCATCGTGCCCTTGGACGTATTCAGGAGGAATACAGAGGTGGAACCATTTCACCAGGACTCAGCATGGTTTGCCGCAGAGATGCCCATGGCAACATCATAGCCCCTCCCACTGGAGACTCCACCATGTCATATATCCAGACTCTGGAGACTCACATTAGGACTTTGGAGCTTCGAGTTCGTGCTGATACGAAGACAATCAAGAATCTGATGAACCGAGAGATTGATCTTGAAGCTGACTTGCGGGAAGCCAACTATGAGCATGAATATGAGGTGAAGGATTTCTTAGAGAGGATCGACAAGCTGAACACTCGCATCGCCACTCTGGAGGAACAGATGGACATGGGTGAAAATCTTCATCCTGAGGGAGACTTGGCTCCTTTCATCAGTGACGATGATGACTATGAGGAGAGCACCACTGGAGGAGACTCAGTCACCATGTACTTCTGAGGAAAAACTTTAGTTATGCCCTCCATGTATCTTTTATTTTTCAACGTTAAAAGCGTAGGTCGATGCTTAGTTGTTTGAGATTTGTATTCCCGATGTTTGACATTGATTGAATAAATGAATGAGTGTTTGGTGTGATATGTTTGTTGCATTGCATATGGGTAGTGAATTTCTCCTTTTAGGCCCTTGTTCTATTCTAATTCTCACCCCTCTGAAAACAGCAAGATGCCTCCACGACGTGAGTCCGACTTCACCTTCCCGCCGGAACTCACGCAACTCCTTCAGCAGCAGAATGCACTGATGCAGCTATTGATCCAGAATCAGACCAACAACCACAACAACCACCACCATCCACCCCAGGCTGACAATCTCACCCGTTTTCTAAGGTTGAACCCTCCAACTTTCTCCAGCAGCACTGAGCCCATTGTGGCAGATGACTGGCTCCGTAAGATGGAGAGAGAACTTGTCACCGCTGGATGTACTGATGCTGAGAAGGTGCGATTTGCCGCACATCAACTGGAAGGACCAGCAGCTTCATGGTGGGAGAACTACACCACCACTTATCCTATTGCTGATGTAACTTGGGAGCAGTTCCAGCAAGCTTTCCGCACCGCACATGTTTCAGCTGGAGCCATGAGTCTGAAGAAGCGCGAGTTTCGCAACTTGCGCCAGGGTAATCGCTCCGTGGCCCAATATGTGGAAGAGTTCAGCATGTTGGCCCGTTATGCACCAGGAGACGTTGCCGATGATGCGGCCAAGCAAGAGAAATTTCTGGAAGGACTCAACGATGAGTTGAGCATGCAGCTGGTAGTGGCTAATTTCAACAACTACCAAGATCTGGTGGACAAGGCCCTCATCTTGGAGGGTAAACAACAGCAAATTGAGAACCGCAAGAGGAAGTACACTCAGGGGAAGTTCAACTCTGGAGCTCATCATAAGCCCCGCTACTCCTCGTACTCAGGGAATACCGTATCAGGGACCGGTAAGTTTGGAAGGCACACTCATGCTCTGCACAACCATGGAAGCCACAACCATGGAGGAAATGGGAATGCCCGTCCCAACCATGGCAATTTCAAGACTGACAATGGGAATGGGAACAACAACCAGCACCGTCACATTCCTACTCAGAAGGATCTGAGTCACATCACCTGTTTCAAGTGCCAGAAGACAGGGCACTATGCTACTGAGTGTCCCCAGAGCAAGCAGGGAAATGGAAACGGCAACTCCGCAGCCAAGAAGCCAAACCCTTTTCCTCGTGCCCAGGTGAACCACCTCGACGTGGAAGAAGTCTATGATCAACCCGAGACTGTGGTTGGTAAGTTTTTATTGCATTCACGTCCAGTTACAGTACTTTTTGATTCTGGTGCAACTCATTCATTCATATCAAGGGTAGTTGTGGATAAGTATGGTTTGCCCACCAAAACCCTTAGCCAACCTATTCAGGTCAGTTCCCCAGGAGGTATGATGATGGCAGGGATAGGATGCCATGCCTTGAAACTCAATATAGGAAAACATGTTTTTCCCACCGACCTCATCGTCTTAGAGTCACAAGGACTGGATGTAATCCTAGGCATGGATTGGATGACCAAGTATGAAGGAAATCTTGATTGCCTCAGCAAGTCTGTTTCACTCACCACCCCGGAGAACAAGAGGATTAAGTATGTATCCCGACGCACACGTATGAGTGCTCGGTTAAATGCCCTCACAGGAGTTGTTCAGGAGGAAGTACCTGTGGTAAAAGATTTTCTGGATGTATTTCCGGAAGAATTACCTGGCATGCCACCAGATAGGGAGATTGAGTTCCTAATAGAGCTACAGCCAGGGACAACACCAATTTCCAAAAGACCCTATCGGATGCCCGCAAATGATCTGTTGGAAATCAAGAAGCAAATTAAGGAGTTATTGGAAAAAGGTTATATACGCCCAAGTTCTTCACCTTGGGGAGCCCCAGTTCTTTTGGTGGAGAAGAAGGATAAAACCTTGAGAATGGTAGTCAATTATCGTGCCTTGAACGAGGTGACTATCAAGAACAAGTACCCTCTGCCAATGATTAATGATTTGTTTGATCAGATAGTAGGCGCCAAAGTATTCTCTAAGATCGATCTTCGATCAGGGTATCACCAACTGAAGATTCGTGAACAGGATATACCCAAAACAGCTTTCACCACAAGATATGGCTTATACGAGTATACAGTCATGTCCTTTGGTTTGACTAATGCTCCTGCCTACTTCATGAATTTGATGAACAAGGTGTTTATGGAATATTTGGACAAGTTTGTCGTGGTGTTCATCGATGACATTTTGATATTCTCCAAGAACGAGGAAGAACACAAGGAACATCTGCGTTTAGTTCTGGAAAAGCTAAGAGAGCATCGGTTATATGCCAAGTTCAGCAAATGTGAATTTTGGCTAACGGAAGTCGGATTCCTTGGACATGTTATTTCCGGAGAAGGAATAGCCGTAGACCCCGCTAAGGTTGAAGCTGTCACCGAGTGGAAGTCACCCACCTCAGTTAAGGAGATCCGCAGTTTCCTCGGACTTGCCGGATATTACCGGAGGTTCATTGAGAATTTCTCAAAGATTGCCAAGCCCATGACAGAGTTGTTGAAGAAAGAATCTAAGTATGTTTGGACTGAGGAATGTGAAGCCAGTTTCCAGGAGTTGAAGAAACGTTTGGTCACAACCCCGGTGTTGATTTTGCCCAATATTCGGAAGGACTTCCAAGTTTATTGTGATGCTTCACGTCAAGGACTTGGAGGAGTACTCATGCAAGATGGAAAGGTTGTAGCTTATGCATCTAGACAACTACGACCTCATGAGTTGAATTATGCCACCCATGATTTGGAACTAGCAGCCGTAGTGCACGCACTCAAGACCTGGAGACATTTTCTTATCGGAAATAGTTGTGATGTTTACACCGATCATAAGAGCCTGAAATATATTTTCACTCAGAAGGAGTTGAACCTCAGACAGAGGAGATGGTTAGAGTTAATCAAGGACTATGACATGAGATTACATTACCATCTAGGTAAGGCCAATGTTGTAGCCAATGCCTTGAGTCGGAAAACTTATGTAAACACACTCACAGCGGGAGGATTACCCCAAGAGTTAGCTGATGATCTCAGAGAGCTCAAGCTAGAGATAGTTCCAAGAGGATATGTTGCTACACTGGAAATTCAGTCCACCTTGACCGAAAGAATTCGTGAAGCCCAGAAATCGGACAAGGAGATAGCTGAGATAAAGCAGAGAATGGAAGATGGTAAAGCTAAAAGTTTTCGTGAGGATGAGCAAGGAACTTTGTGGTTTGAGAACCGCATCTATGTGCCCAATGACCCAGAACTCAGGAAGTTGATACTTCAGGAAGCCCACGATTCACCTTACTCGATACACCCAGGCAATACCAAGATGTATCTGGATTTAAAGGAAAGTTATTGGTGGACAGGTATGAAGAAGGATATTGCGGAACACGTTGCAATATGTGATGTTTGTCAGCGAGTAAAGGCGGAACATCAGAAACCAGCAGGGTTACTACAACCTTTGCCGATACCCGAGTGGAAATGGGAAAAACTTGGCATGGATTTCATCACAGGATTGCCCAGGACCCGTTCAGGTTATGATTCCATCTGGGTAGTGGTTGATCGCTTGACCAAGGTGGCTCACTTCATCCCGGTAAAGACCACCTATACCAGTGCTAAGCTAGCCAAGATATATATGACCAGGATCGTATGTCTGCATGGAGTCCGAGGAGTATCGTGTCAGATAGAGGAACACAATTTACCTCAAAGTTTTGGCATCAGTTACATGAAACTTTGGGTACGAGGTTAGAGTTCAGTACAGCTTTTCATCCGCAGACCGATGGACAGACTGAGAGAGTCAACCAGATTCTGGAAGACATGTTGAGAGCTTGTGCGCTAGATTATGGATCTAGTTGGGACGATAACTTGCCTTACGCAGAATTCTCATACAACAACAGTTATTAGACGAGTCTGAAGATGGCCCCTTTCAAAGCTTTATACGGAAGGAGGTGCAGAACGCCACTGACATGGGATGGTGTTGGAGACCGACAACTTTTTGGTCCCGATCTTATCCGAGATTCGGAAAAAAAGTCAAGTTGATTCGTGACAGACTCAAGATAGCTCAATCTCGACAGAAGAGTTATGCTGACAGCAAACGCAAAGAAGTGACGTATAAAGTGGGAGACCGAGCATATCTTCGTGTGTCCCCGCTTCGAGGAATCAAGAGGTTTGGTGTTAAAGGAAAATTAGCACCCAGATTCATAGGCCCCTACAAAATTCTTGAACGTAGAGGCGAAGTTGCATACAAACTGGAATTGCCGGAAGGATTATCCGAAGTTCATAATGTGTTCCACGTGTCCCAGCTGAAGAAATGCCATGCTGAGATGGCTGATATTCCTTTGAGAGATACAGTGCCCCTAGAGGCCATACAACTTGACAATGATCTGACCTACGAGGAGAAGCCTGTCAGAATCCTTGAGACTAACAACAGAGTTACCCGCAGCAAGATCATCAAGTTCTGTAAGGTTCTGTGGAGTCACCACACTGAGGAAGAAGCCACCTGGGAACGCGAAGAAGATCTTCGTAGAGACCACCCGCACCTATTTTCTAGCCAACCCGAATCTCGAGGGCGAGATTCATCTTAAGGTGGGTAGGTTTGTAACATCCCAAAATTTCATTTTGGAATGTTATGAAATATAGCTATGCATTCCATCTGCATCATTGTTTGAATGTATGTGTTTGTTGAAATGTTCTTTCTAAAATTCTGAAAGTCCCTTCTATTTTCCCTATGTTGCTTTCACCTATTTGAAATCTTGGTAAAATGTTCAAAATAAGAGGGGAGTAACATGACACTCCACACCAGGGTCATCTTGGTGATATATTTGAACACTAAAAACCAGGGGTTATTTTGAAAATATTTGCAAAAATGATTTAAAAACAATTAGGCAATTTGTAAAAATATTTTTTTTCAAATTATTCAAATAACAGAATAAAAATGTTCATTAACTAGCATTTATTATTATGTTAATTTTGATATATAATACCCCTATATTTATAAATGGTTTGAATGTTTTAAAAGCTTTTGAATGTCGCTGGAAAATCATTAAACAGAAACGGTAACGGTTTCCTGTATTAAACGGGCCGGCCCAATGGCTTTAAAAGCCGAGACCGTTACCGGTCGGCCGACCGACGCGCAACGGACGCCTTCCCTCTCGCTTCCACTGGACCCCACCCCCGACCGACCGTTTCGCCCGCGCGGTCGCCCTCTTCCTCGCGCGCGCGCCGGACCATCGCCGGCAGTTACTCTCTCCCCCTCGGATCTCTCTCCCCTCTCCTCCCCCGCACTCCCCAGCGCCCCTATAAGTACCGGACACTCCCCGCATCCATTCCCCCCTCGAGCCCCCTCTCTCCCTCGCCGAGACGCTGCCAATTCCTCGCCGGAGTTGCACCACCACCGGAACTCCCATCGTCCATAGCCAACGCCTCGGTCATCCTCGCCCCTCTCAGACCCCTTCGTTCGACGCAGGACCCCGCCTGCCGTCGTCTGAACCCCTCCACTGCCTCCCTCGACCACCGGAGACCCCTCCGGCGACGTCCTCGACCACCGGACGCCGCCTCCATCGCCGGAATTCCCACACCCCCTCCGGTAAGACGCCGGACACTCCCCCTCCCTCCGATCCAAAACCAACGACCCAGATTAGAAGCCACTTATCCCCGAACCGTTTTCCTTTTCTGACCGGTCGTCCGCCCGCAAACTTCCATGCGCACACTCTAGCCACCAATAGGAAAGCGCCACGTAGCCCCCTAACCGTCGCAAATCAATTTTTCCTTTTCTGTTTTTGTTTTAATTAACAGAATGATTTCAAAATTTGTTTTAGCTATATCTTTTAATCTATTTAGTGTTTTGAGTTGATTCTTTTTGCAATAGCTCAGATTTTTCATGTAGTTTCACCCTGTACTTTTAAATTTCAAATTTGAACTATAAAATTTGAATTTAATCAAATTTCCTCAAAATCTTCAAATCTGAATAACTAGAGTTTGAAAATAGATTTTGATATGAATCTTTTTGCTACTGTTTGGTATTAATTAGGACTACCTTCATGTTTAGTTTGAGGATTTCTAGGATGATTTTGATTAGTGTTTTAGCTATAAACAGAATCTGCCTAGTATTACAATATAGTTTTATTTACTTAGTTTTAGTTAGTTTAATTTAGATTTAGTTTTAATTTGTTTAGTAGGTTCTGTTGTTTATACTTTTAGTGTTTTACTTATTGTTTATAAAACTATAAAATTGTTTAGTTTATTTCCTTGTTAATATAGGAATCACAACTTCTTTTCAAATAGGTTTATTTTGATTAAAACAACTAGTTATTATTAGTTTTGCTTTCAAACAAAGTTTTATATAATTTAATTTTGTTTTCTTTTGTAAATTCTTTTCTGTTAAGAACATGTTTTACTAATAAATAATAAGTTTGGTTTTGCTCTCTTGTTAGTAAAACTATATTTGTTCCATTTAGTGTTTATCAAAACTTTTATAAACTTTACTAAACTTTTCCCAACAAACTTAAATTGATTTTATTCTGTTTATTAATAAAATATTCTATTGTTTCCTTGTTGTCAACAATTGTTTTGTTATTTCAAAATAGTTTTATTATGTAGTAGTGTTGTATCAATCATCTCCTAGTAAACAAAACTTTGTGTGTTTTTCTTACTTGTGATTTGTGCGTTGTTTTGTCTTGATGCTTTACTAGTTCTTGGTTGATGGTTGTGAGTTAACATATTTTGTTGTATGCTTATTGAGTGCTCTTGTTTGCTTCGTTAGATTATCCGGAGTGCAAAGCTTGTTACTTAGAGTCACTCACGTACGAAGATCATCAATCAGGCAAGTCACTTTGATCATGATTACCCATGTTTTATATGCATTAGTTGTACCATCTCCCCAAATTGCATGCAAGATAGGTTAGTTGGAAACTTGGTTACATTGTAGTAGTATCATGTGGTAGGTACCCCCTCAAAATCTTTGACACATTGGCCCCGAGAAACGTTGTTTTACTTTTTGCTATGCTATTAGTGGACGGGGTTGGTTGTGTGATTCATGAGAGTTGAGAGAGTTAATAATTTCAAGACCTACATAATGATCATGATTTAAGACTCCGAGTTTTCAACATACCTCTAGGTGGATGATGGTTGAACGGCACCCTGGAGAAACCAGTGGATTTGCCTAGGTGATGCTGGAGATGGCCAGTATTCACGCAGAAAGGTCCACCCAGGCACAAAGAGATGGATGGGTGCTTCAAGACCCAAGGCTTACCTGCACGGCCACAAGTCATTATGGGCTCTGGCTTGGTTGGATATCGTGGTGACCCTAGACAGGCGGTGCTACGAGAGGTAGAAGAACGGTAGGAAAGGATGGGCACCGACAGAGTCGCAGGGAAACCCTTTGGAAGACCATGTTTTGGTCATCCGTTTCTCAAACACCCTGAAGTGCGAGAAATCAAACAGAGGCGACCAAATCTTGTGGGGAACGTGTGCAAAACTCTGCAGAGTACTCAAACCTAATCGATTAGCCGTGTCCACGGTCATGGACGACTTGAGCCAAAGGAACTGAAATTTCCGGAACTCTCAACACAATTAATAATGAGGATGTGGGTATTAATAATTTGGAAATGAGAATTGGTTGGTGGAACCATCTCATTAATCAACCAACTTAGTAATATTTTGCTTAGCCCCTCCCTTGATGTAGGAAAAACTTGGCTTTACGCAAAACTTTCTACCCCACCTGCCATATATGCATATAGACTAGATGATTATCTTTTCACCCCTCTCTTGTGACTTTGCCAGCATATTCCATATGCTGACCTACACGGCTGCAACATATCATGTTGCAGAGTACTTTTCCGACCAGGAGTGAGGACACGTTCTATGCTCAGTGAGATGCCCTTGGAGTCAGATGGACTCATCTACCTTCGACGCTTCCACAAGATTTAGATATTCTCATGAGTTGGCTTTTAGCCACTTTATTGTAATTTTTATTGTAATAAAGGACTCCAAATGAGATTTCGATTAATATATTTGCTGTGTGATTTCCCTTTGATATATACATTGATGTACCGTGTGTGTACCAGCATGATCTTGGGATGGTACGGAAACACCGGAGGCTTGACCTTTCAGGTCGGGTCGCTACAAAATTACAACAACAACCCTGGGCAAGTCACTTGCTTTGGATGTGGTCAGTCTGGACACATATCTAAGCTCTGCCCCAACAAGAAGTCAGATGCCCCGCGCCCCAATGTGCCAAACCAAGGTCAAGGCCGTGGAGCACCCCCAAGGAACCCCGCTCCCCGCAACCAGCCCAACAATGGAAAGGGTCATGTGAATCACGTCACTGTAGAGGAAGCCCAAGAAGACTCTAAGGTCATACTGGGTACGTTCCTCGTCAACTCAACCCCAGCAATAGAATTGTTTGATTGTGGAGCTTCGCATTCTTTTGTCACCCAAAAGTTTGCACTAGAGAGTGGCATCAAACCTACACCCCTAGGTAGTCGTATGTTGATACAAACCCCGGATTCAATTATGAAGTCTGGGAGAGGGTGTAAAGGAGTGAAGATTAACATCAACGAGGTAGACTTCCTGGTAGACCTTATAGTTCTGGATTCACCCAGCTTGGACGTCATCCTTGGCATGAATCGGTTGACCAAGCACCAAGGTTTGTTAGACTGTGCCAAGAGGAATATCACCATGACCAATAGCCAAGGAGTGGAAGTCAAGTATGTCGCCAACCCTACCGCCACTCAAGCCCCTCAGGCTAACTGTCTATCGGGAGTTGAGTTGGATCAAGTGCCAGTGGTATGTGAATACTCGGATGTGTTCTTGGTGAGCTTCCCGGAATGCCTCCTGACCGCGACATTGAGTTCATCATTGAGCTTATGCCCGGATCAATGCCCATCTATAAGAAGACCTATAGGATGGGATCCGAAGAGTTGGATGAATTGAAGAAGCAACTGGCAGAGCAACTCAGAAAAGGATTCATTCTCCCTAGTGCCTCTCCTTGGGGATCACCTCTTCTATTTGTGTCAAAGAGGGACGGAATTCTCAGACTATGTGTCGATTATCGATCTCTCAATGAAGTCACAATAAAGAACAAGTACCCACTCCCCAAGATTGAAGACATGTTTGATCAGTTGAATGGAGCCAAGGTGTTCTCCAAGATCGACCTCACGTCTGGGTCCTATCAGCTGAAGATCAGACCCAAGACATTCCGAAGATGACATTTGTAACCCGGTATGGCATGTATGAATACACGGTCATGTCATTTGGGTTAACCAATGCCCCTACCTACTTCATGTACCTCATGAATAAGGTCTTCATGGAGTACTTGGACAAATTCGTTGTCGTCTTCATTGATGACATACTCATCTTCTCCAAGTCTAAAGAAGAACATGAGGAACACTTGAGATTGGTCCTAGAGAAGCTTTGAGAGCACCAGCTTTATGCCAAGTTCAGCAAGTGTGAATTCTGGCTGCATGAAGTTGGATTGTTGGGTCATGTGTTGACTGTAGAAGGATTATCAGTGGATCCTGCCATGATTGAAGCCGTGATTGAATGGCAAACCCCTACCACCATGAAGGAAGTCACGAACTTCCTAGGACTCGTGGGATATTACCGCAAGTTCGTGGAAGGGTTCTCAAGCATTGCCCGACCCATGACCCACCTTTTGAAGAAGGACAAGAAGTTCGAATGGACAGCTAAGTTCGAGGAGAGCTTCCAGGAGCTCAAGAAGAGATTGACCACAGCCCCAGTTTTGGCCACCCCTAATATTCAAAAGGAGTTTTTGATATACTGTGATGCATCAAGAACCGGTCTTGGAGGTGTTCTGATGCAAGAAGGCAGAGTCATAGCATATCTATCCAGACAACTACGTCCTCATGAAGAGAACTACGCAACTCATGATCTTGAGTTGGAAGCCGTGGTTCATGCCTTGAAGACCTGGCGACATTACCTTCTGGGGAAGCGATGTGAGATATACACAGACCACAAGAGTTTGAAGTATATTTTCACACAAAGGGAATTGAACATGAGGCAACGAAGATGGTTGGAGTTGATCAAGGGTTATGACCTCAGTGTTCAATACCACCCCGGCAAGGCCAACGTGGTAGCAGACGCCTTAAGCCGAAAGGCTTGTTCCTTGAATGCTATGATTAAGGAAAGGCTACCCGCCTTGTATGAAGAGCTTGAGAGCTTTGGCTTGGAGCTGGTTGCATCCAGATTCCTTGCCAAACTCGAAGCAAAGCCTACCTTGATGGATGATATCAAGGAAGATCAGAAGGGACACGAGAGCATTGAAGGCATCAAGAGGAAGATCAAGGCAGGCAACCCCAGGATTCTCAGTGGATGAGCAAGGAGTTGTATGGTTTGGGAAGCACATCTGCGTGCCCAACAAAGAGGAGCTCAAGAACTTGATCTTACAAGAAGCTCATGACGCTCCATACTCCATCCATCCTAGAGGAACCAAGATGTATCAAGACCTCAAGGCAAGATTCTGGTGGCATGGCATGAAATGGGAGATATGCACGTTCATTGCTAAGTGTGACATATGCCAGAGAGTCAAAGCTGAGCATCAGCGACCCACTGGACTATTGCAACCTCTCAAAGTGCCTGAATGGAAGTGGGACTAAGTTGGGATGGATTTCATCATCGGTTTACCAAGGTCAAGTAAAGGACATGATTCCATTTGGGTCATTGTCTCTCACCTGACCAAAGTAGCCCACTTCATCCCCGTTAAGACAACCTACAATGGGAACCATTTGGCCAACCTCTACATCAACCGGATTGTGAGTCTTCATGGAGTTCCAAAGGATATCGTGTCGGATCGAGGAACCCAGTTCACCTCAAGATTCTGGAATAAGTTCCGAGAAACCTTGGGAACCAAGCTCTCCTTCAGCACTGCTTTTCACCCCCAGAACGGTGGGTAAACAGAACGAGTAAATCAGATACTCGAAGATATGCTCCGCGCTTGTGTTCTGCCGTATGGAGCCAAGTGGGAAGATTGCCTACCATGTGCCGAGTTCTCCTACAACAATAGCTTTTAGTAGAGTCAATAGATGGCACCATTTGAGGTATTGTATGGGTGCAAGTGTCGTACTCCCCTCAACTGGTCAGAGACCGGAGAAGGGTTAGTCTTCGGACCAGACATCCTCCGCGAAGCAGAAAAGCAAGTTCAACTCATCCGAGAGCGACTCGAGACAGGCAAGGAGAAGTTGCCTATCAGCTAGAGCTACCTTCCGAGCTATCGGATGTGGACAACGTCTTTCATGTGTCACAACTCCGGAAGTGTCTGCAAGTTCCCAACCACCCCGACCTCTACAAGGAAATCGACCATCAAGCCATCGATCTTCAGCCATACCTCACTTATCGTGAGAGGCCGGTTTGCATTTTGGATGAAGCCGAGCGCTGCACTTGAAGCTACACCATCAAGTAATTCAAGGTCTAGTGGAGCAACCACACTGAAGCTGAAGCAACCTGGGAGCGTGAAGACTATCTTAGATCTAAGTTCCCTTATCTTTTTAGGGCTTAGCCTAGGAATCTCGGGGACAAGATTCTTGTAAGGGGGGTAGGTCTATCACACCCTGTGTTTTGTATCACTTGTTATACTTGGATTTATAAAATTTGGAGCCAATTAAACTTTGAATTGTTTGAATTGTTGCTTGTTTGATTGTTGAGTTTAGTATATGGCACTCTTAGATTCTATCCCTCTCCTTACTTGACCCAAACCTCTTGCCCAATGATCATGCCATGTGAATAGTGCCCAAAACTATTTTTATCAAATTTTGTTTTGACCAAAAATCATTTATTCAAATAAGGTTATCAGAAACCCCTGAGATGAGGTTTGCAATGCAAGTCCTCAAATTGGGTGGATCCTTCTTCCCCAAAGGATTTACTTCAAACCTACTATATTTATGACTTCCCCAAACCACCAAATATTAATTTTAAACATTATTTTTATATTTTATTTAAAGGCCCTTTCTTAAGACCAAAAATTGTCTTTCATAGGGAAAATTATTTAAATGCTTTCAAAATATTTTAGAAAATGTAAGGAAACTCAGTGGACATATATTTTCCATATATATGAGTTTCAACACATGGGTATGTTCAAATCATGGGAAAACCCCCTCAAAACCCTTTCTGTCCAAATCAAACTTTTGGAATATTCCTATAAGAAATATTCTCAATAAATTCCAGGAAAATTCCAGCAAGTCAACACTATCATAGTTGACGATCTTGCAAAGTTTCATCTCAATCCAAGTTGATTTGATTCATCAAACCATTCCAAAACCCTCGTTGTCCAGATTCAAATTTGAACAACTTTACATTGTGAAGTTTCTCCCCTTGAGACCAAACTTTGTGGACATGCTCTAATCACCAAATAATGATGCTACACTAAGTGGTGCATCAAGTGTAAAATCTTAACATAACCAGATCTACAGAAACCGGATTCTGTTAGTTTCTAGGGTTCACAAAGTTTCCATTGTCAACTTTGCTCATCTGAGCTCAAACTTGGTGATCCAGCCTATTTCTAACCACCATTTGATCCTATCAAATATCATGGCAAGCAAGGTCCATTTGCTTCCCCTAAACCCCATCAAACACCTTCTGGTCATTTGAAAAACCTGCTGTTTTCACCACTTTCACTCTCCCCCTTGCTCTTACATTTTTACCACAACCCCTTAGGGTTACTAGCTACCTCCAGTAAATTTTGTGTGCCCTCAACTCAATTATAGATGGGGTAAACCCCCTATTTTTACCTCTATTTCACCATGACAGGAGCTTCCTCCCTCCCATTTCTTTTCTCCCTAACTCACCCTAGCTCCATAGCATCCAAGCGGCATCTCCAGACACCCCAGGGGCTACTGGACAAGCTAGGACACCCCAGAGCGCGCGGGCAACGGCCATGCTGGACATTTGGGCTCTCTTGAGCAAGCTACAGTGCGCCACCGCACTGTAGCAGGAGCATCCCGAGCCCCCCAACCGACTTGGGATGAGGGAGCTTGTCCTCGTGGTCGGCCTTGACGTCTGTAGCACGGTAGGCGGTCGACCCCCTCTCCTCTCTCTCTCCACCTCCCTCCTCTGTGCGTGCCCGACGCCACCCACTTCGGCCACTCCCTGCCCGAGCTGTGGGACCCCCTTTAAGATCGCCTTGCTCCCCCTCCCACATCACAACTTCCTACTCCTCCCCCATGAGCACCGCACAGAGGACCCTGGCCCCTCACGTGGCCACTAGAGCCTCTCTGGCGGCCGCCCGTGAGCTCGGACCATGGCGAGCCCTGCCCCCCTATAAAGGGGTCCTCTCTGAGCCCCGCTCTCCTATATGGATCCCTCCTCATCCTCCCACACACCCTCCAGAGGCCCACCTTGACCTCCCCATGCTCGAGCATGCGGGATTGAGCCGGCACTCTCCACGGCATCGCCACCGTGGATCTCCGGGTACAAAGCCCCTCTGGTCCTCCCTCTTCTTCGGCTGCTGCTCCCTCGCACCGTTGATGCTTGCCCCCTTCTCCCCATACATTTTGTAGCATGAGACGGCCCCGACGAACTTCTCTCAAAGCTCCCTCCACCCCAAGTGCTCGCCGCCGGCGACTCCGACCACCTCCGGCGCCCCCTCGACCTCCCCCGAATCGGCAAGTCGACCCCGAATCCATCCCCATTCTCTCCTGCCTCCGTCGTGCCCTCCACCGCCGCCGGTGAGCCTCCCCCCTCTATCCAACGGGCACACCGTTGCATGCCCTCATGGATGATACGTGTGATGTATATCATGAGGGATGGTACGAACGAGTGGACTCTTTGTTTATTATCACCATGGGAAAGGAATTGTTCAGGTGCTTACCTCGGGTATGTGATGTACCGCGAGTTGTGGATGACACGGAAGTTCCCCAAGTCTTGTGGGTAAAGTCTGCAACCTTTGCAGTGTAAAACTATTCGAATAGCCGAATCCACGGTCCGATGACTTAGCATAATGAATGAACATGAGATGTTCAACCCCTGCTTATGATGATATCTATAACTTGTTCATATGGATATCTGACAACTGTTAATGCATGCTTACCTAGCTACTTGATCATGTCATTGCATTAAAATTTAGCTTTCCGCAAGTTACCTACTTAGGGCTATATCATGCATCATTATTACCTTGTTCCACAACTTGGATTGCTCGTGAGTACATTCAAAGTACTCATTGTCTTGCCACTGGTTATTTAATTGTCCAGGCATGGAAGAAAAGGAGTAGTTTGAAGAGTTCATTGGAGACGAACATGCGAACTATGATGCTTCCTAGTCAGAATGCCTGTAGGTTAAGGAAGATGGCATGGGTTGATCAAGATTTCCGCTGTTTGTTCTGTTTAAGTGTTTGGCCCTCGTGGCCCTATATATGTAATACTAGAACTTCATGGTCTTTATTTGTGTAAGACGCTAAAATGTGGATGTAAGACTCTTGTTATTCAGCTTCTGTGTGTTTAGTGAGCATTGATCTCTGGGATCACTTTACACGTGCATTTAGTGATCACGACTTATGAGTCGGGGTCCATACACTTGGTGGGACCGATTTTGTAAACTTGCGTAACAGGAAGTTGACAACCCAAACTCGGTGGCACCGAAGTGGAATCTGTTGCACCGAAAAGCTAGGGTTTGGCTGAGTGTATCTGAGGTTGAGAATCGGTGGCACCGAGTGGAAAGTGTTGGTTGCACCGATTTTGGATATTTGGCTTTGGACAGACTTTTGTGGAAGAGCTTGTGGGTGTATGTGGTGACTATCACTTGTGCACGTATGAGCATTTTGTTCACCAACAAAACCTTACCCCCTTTTAATAGTATTGGCTTTCCTATGGACTCAAAGTGATTTCTCACAGAAGTTAAAATGTAGAGTCCTTTGCTTGAAGCTTTCCCAATCTATTGTTGGGGAACGTTGCATGGAAAACAAAAAATTTCCTACGTACACGCAAGATCTATCTATGGTGGTGAGCATCTACGAGAGGGAGAGTGGATCTACTACCCTTGTAGATCGCTAAGCACGAAGCGTTTTAGAAACGCGGTTGATGTAGTCGAACGTCTTCGTGATCCAAATCGCCGAGCGTCCTACGATCCCATTATGATCCATCTTGCACTCCAATCACGATCCGTCCCGCAATCCAATCATGAATCATCTCGTGATCCCGACCACGGTCCTTTCGATCTTGCACCGAACGGAAGGTACCTCCGCGTTCAGCACACGTATAGCTTGATGAAGATCTCTGCCTTCTTGATCCAGCAAGAGGGGGAGTATAGGTAGGTGAGTTCTCCGACAACACGATGGCGCGGCGGCGGCGATGGTGGAACTATTCCGGTAGGGCTTCGCCTAAGCACCGCCGAAACTAGACTATAGGAGAAAACGATTTAGAGGAAGTAGAGGGAGCACATGGCAATTAGGGTTAGCTATCCCCTATAAATCCTCTAGTATATATAGGAGGTAGGGAGGGGAGGAGGTAGACTCAAACCCTCAAGGGTTGGCTGAAATTGGAGCTGGAGGAGTCCTACTCCAATCCTACTAGGAGTAGGATTCCTCCTCTCCACTTGGAAACACTTTCCAGCTTTCCACCTTTGGGGTTTTCCAAATATTAGGCGCATGGGCCTTAGTGGGGGCTTCGACCACCCACTAGGGGCTGGTTTGACTCCTCCCACAGCCCATGAGGTCCTTTAGGTCGAGACACCCCTCCTGATGGCCCCCGGTACCCTCCCGACACTCCTAGTACACTACCGAAGTACCTGAAACTTTTCCCGTGGCCAAAACAGGACTTCCTATATATACATATTTACCTCCGGACCATTTCGGAGCTCCTCGTGACGTCCAAGATCTCATCCGGGACTCCAAACAACCTTCGGTCACCAGCATACATAAGTCTACTATACCGAAACGTCATCGAACCTTAAATGTGCAGACCCTGCGGGTTCGGGAACTATGTAGACATGACCGAGACACCTCCACGGTCAATAACCAATAGCGGGACCTGGATGCCCATATTGGTACCTACATATCCTACGAAGATCTTCATCGGTTGAACCTCTATGTCAAGGATTCAGTTAATCTCGTACGTTGTTCCCTTTGTTCTTCGGTATGTTACTTGCCCGAGATTCGATCGTCGGCATATATATATACCTAGTTCAATCCTATTACCGGCAAGTCTCTTTACTCGTTTTGTAATACAAGATCTCGTGGCTAACACTTAGTCAGATTGCTTGCAGGGCTTATTGTGATGTTGTATTACCAAGTGGGCCTTGAGATACCTCTCCGTCACACGGATTAACAAATCCCTGTCTTGATCCATGCCCACTCAACAGACACCCTCAGAGATACCTGTAGAGCATCTTTATAGTCACCCAGTTACGTTGTGACATTTGATACACATAAGGTATTCCTCCGGGGTCAGTGAGTTGCATGATCTCATGGTCATAGGAACAGATACTTGACATGCAGAAAACTATAGCAATAAACTGACACGATCATATGCTATGTTTATAGTTTGGGTCTTGTCCATCACATCATTCTCCTAATGATGTGATCCCGTTATCAAATGACATCTCATGTCTATGGCCGGGAAACCTTGACCATCTTTGATCAATGAACTAGTTAACTAGAGGCATACTAGGGACACGGTGTTGTCTATGTACCCACACATGTATTTGAGTTTCCAATCAATACAATTATAGCATGGATAATAAACAATTCTCATGAAAAAGGAAATTTAATAATAACCAATTTATTATTGCCTCTAGGGCATATTTCCAACATCTATTTCGTTGCATCTTGGTGTATTCCACAATCCTTTTGCCAACCCATCATTGTACTTTTCCTGAAACATGCTTAGTGGAAACATTAGTTCAATGCCATATATGTTGTTATTAATTACCAAAACCACCAAGGGAGAAAATGTGTTTTTCAGTCTCCCCCTTTTTGGTAATTGATGACAACATATAGATCAAAGCCTCAACATATGATATAATCAATGAATATAATCGTTGCATTGAGAAGTATGTGATAAGTAAGAGCTCCCCCTAAATTTATGCATTATTTTTAATTGTGCGTTTGAATGCAAATGCACAATCAACTGGGTACATGGGGCACTTCTTCCATGTCACATACATCTTGGTGGTGTGCGAGAGTAATAAGAGTTAACAACATAGCACAACACATCAAGCAAAGTGAATGATCATCACATAACCATCAAAAGATAGGAAATAGTAGCAACAAACATTAAAGTGCATGATCAAACACAAAAGTATCTCACATCCAAACCAAAAGACCAATTGTTTTCTAAACCAACAATAAAAATAGATGCTCTCTCACTCGAAGCCTAGATCTATATACAACTTCTCCCCCTTTGGCAACAAGTTACCAAAAAGCTCGAAGAGATATAGCTAATCATTCTTCTGCGGATGATCTCCTCCCTTAGTCGATGTCGGAGTCAAGAGAACTGCGTTGGCAAAGACTTCTGTTGATGTCCTGGACGGAGTTGGAGTAGACACTGGAGGCACTGAAGGTGCTGATTGAGCTGATGTCACTATGGCTGGAGCAGAAGATGAAGGTCTCGTCTCCGGAGCTGGCACTATAGGTGTCCTGGCCTTAGTCGTGAACTGGGCAGTCGTCCTGACAGGTGCACTATCCTCATCATCATCAGAAGACTCGGATTCTGAAGAGGTGCGATGGATAGGAGTTTCACCAACTTCCTTCTTAAGCTCATTGACTGTCTTAGTCAGCCCATCTACCTTGTCATTGAGAGTTTTCACTCTATCTTCAAATATGTTCACAAGGCTCTCCTAGCTATCTATAATGGTTTTGATGTCCTTCTTCATGTCCATGATGGTGGAGATCAAGAGATTCATCTGCTCGTTCCTAGATTTAGGGACCTGAGCACTAGTGGCTTGAGCTGCCTCTGCCTCTACCTCTACCTCTACATGTGCCTGAGCTGCAGCTGATGTGGGATGGTCTGGGTTCATCACCACAATGTTTTCCTCAAAATCTGGCTGAAGTGGAAAGTGGGGTCTATCCAGAGCAAAGATGTGCTTCTCAAGTTTGGAGTTCACAAGCATCTGAATGTAGGGTGCATAGCAGCATGAGCGCTTCTGGTTAGCAGCAACCCGCTTCACAGTCTCAACTATCAAGTCCAGCACTCGAATCCTGGTGTGACTGTCCAGATGGATAAGCTTGTTGATGGAGTAGCCACGAATGATCTTCTCATCTCCAGACTTAGGCATCAAGGTATGCCTCAAGATAGTGTTCATGGTATGGAGGCCTGCCTGGAGGTAGTAAATTGATCCTAACTTGTGTGATTGCAAGTTAGTAGCTGGGATAGCAGTGTACATATCCTTCATAGCATTGTGGCTTTCCTTGGATTTAGAGTAGACATCCAAGTCACCATCCTCAACCTTTGGGACTCCTAAGATGGTAACCCACTCATCAACAGTAGATTCGTATCTTGCTCCTTCGATCATCCATACTATCTTGCCATCTCCATAGAAGTGAGCAGTAGATGATCATCTCATCATTCCAAGCAGTAAACTCTTTGCCTACAAAATTGTATAGGACAATGCAGTGGAAGTTGTCTTGCACACATGGGAAATAATCCTCATTTTCCTTGATATACTTCTAGTCAACATATCTCATGTCACTTACTGCAGGACTCTTGTCGAGTAAGATGGTCTCATAGAAGTCTTGGTGCTCTTTGGTATAGAACGTGTAGTCCACAACAGTTTTTCTCCTTTGAGCATATGGATCAATAGCTCTCCATGCCCTCAAACATGAATCCTTCCTCTTCTGCATATCCTCAACAACTAGCTGGCTGGCATTGTGTTCAGAAAGGTGAGGTCTAAGCTGCATCAAAACTGACATAGCATCATCATCATCTGCTTCTCTGAAAGTAGATATCTTGTTCTTCTCAGCAGCAGGAATATCTCTTGTAGTCCTCTTGTACTTCCCTGCATCCACCTTCTTGGATGCAGCCTTGGTGATCTTGGAGGGACCATGCTTAGGCATAGCATCTTCCATAAGATTCTTTTGCTTCTTCTTGGGAGGGGCCTTGACAACAGGTTCCTCCTCCACCTCCTCAGTAGCAGCACAAGTAGCCTCCTCTGGATCCTCAAACATAGAGGTAGGCCTGCAAATAACATGAATGATCCTCTTCCTGGTTGTGTTCTTCTCTGCTGCCTTCCTAGGAAAAGATTTCTTGGGGATCTCAACAGACATAGTAGCCCTAGCACTCTCATGTGCTCTGAAAGTCTCTGTAGGTGGATAAACTTTGCTGACGACCCTCCTAGATGAGGTAGCCTCATTAGCAGACTTTTTTGCAGCCTTCTCTTGCTTCTTAGCAGGAACCTCCTCTGCACAAAATAAGAATCTTCGTCATCTGAATTGAGTCTCTGTTGCAGCTTTCTGCAACCCATGAGAACTAGGAGTGCCTGGATCTAAGGAAGAACTGGACTCAGGACTAGTGCCCGAACTCATATCAACATTCTGCTCCTGCAGATTTTGGCTGTCTTCAGCATCTGACATGTCTGACCCTGTGAATAGAGTTGAAAAGAGTGGAATAGGATAAGTCATCACAAAATGTTCAGCTGCATTTTGAAAGTTTGAACTAAGAATTTCCAATGTTTACATTCTGTCACATAAAAATCGGTACAGCTGAAGCAACAAAACAGATACTACCAAGACTGACTTTCTCATTGGACGAAACTTGGCACTCCTTTCGGTGAGACCAAAAAGAAGTACTTGGTTTCACCGAGAAAGTTCTCAGCAACACAAATTATAAATCGACACTACTAGGAGAAAGCCTAGTAGTAGCGCTGGAAATACCCTTACCAGTAGCGCTGGGTCCAGCGCTACTGCTAACGCGCTATAGCTAAGTTGTAGCAGTAGCACTGGTCGGTGCAGCGCTACTGCTAAGTCTGGTTAGCAGTAGCGCTGCACTGACCAGCACTACTACTAACTATTTGCTGCTAATCCAGTGCTGCTGCTGGATGCCTTCGAGCGCTGCTACTAGTATTCCTGCTTACACAGATTCATACCCCCTCTACATATTCGTGATGTATTTATACAGTCTCTATACAACATTTTCATCATATCACAATAAACATACACTATTATCATCATATCATACACATACAGTAGTCTCGCCATACCATCATCATCATCATCATTCAACACAAATATCATCACATCTCAAAAATAGTGATACACAACTCATGTCATTTCTCGAATAAGTGCAACTGCATGGTCATGACACACACACACGTTTCATCATCTCTATCTAAACCATGATGTAGAAGAGAAGAGCGGTCAGCATGAGCAAAATCACAACTATGTAGTACTTGAGGCACCAGCAGTTCCGCCCTCGCTCTTGCCGGAGCATCCACCTCAAGTAACTCCTTTCCGCTTTGGCTCTGCCGCCGAACCCTCTATGGCTAGCACCCGGGTACTTGTCCACCTAGGCCTAAGCGTCTGGCCAGTGGTCGTAGACTCCTCGAACCTTCCCAATGAACATGGCATAGCAGCCCTTCGCCATCTCTAATCTATGTACCTGCATCGTGAATGATAATATGCAACATAATGTACTTAAGAATACAAAGAGGCATAATTAGCAAAATACAAGCAACCTATAGTAAACATAAATGACGAAGTTCCTCATACCCAAAATAATTAACTAGAGCGATCTACGCTAGTTCAGGACCACGGTTTAATTACATCACATAGTTTCGTCTGGACGCTAGTGACACATATATTGTCAACGACAATCATTCTTCGGTCCAATCTTCATAGTCAGGGAGGAAGCAACCGAGCTTCTTGAAAGGCTTCAGGTCTAGACGCTGAGCGATTAGCAGTGCTCGAACATCATCCCGCGTGATCGGCTCATGGTAGAACATCCCTGTTGGTTCGAGGACCTGATTCATGATCACTTGGGCAAGTTCACACTACACGTGATAAAACTCAGCTCAGATTCGATGATCCGGTGTCTTTCCTATGCTTGTGGCCCAGTTTACAATCTTGGCATCGTTGGTAGTAGCTGACATGCGAAGGCGTTGATTATTCCTTCTGAACTCGAGCAGGTGATGCATGAGGTAGAATCCATCAGCCTTACTCATGTGCGGTTGCTGGATGCGGCAGAAGTCGGTCTTATGGCTGAAAACCAGCCCGTTCCTCCTGTACTTTTTCACCTTGATATATCCACAAGACAGGCTGAAGGTTAACAGGGAACTATCGATAACATTCTTTATGTGCTTGTAATCCTTTTTCTTGATGTTCTTCTATGAGTCCAAATATATAGCATGGGAGTATTCTGGGTACATAACGATGAGGAGAGCGCCCCCCACTGCACAAATTAAGTACACCTCAAATTAGCCTCCATGCTTGGAAAGAAATGATTAACACTTATGAAAGGATATACGCAGATGACTTACGTGGGATGATAAGGCAAGTGAATCGCTTCCTTGTCCTTATCAGCTATCATGAAGCCGCTGATGTACTTGCTTGCATAGTCACGGTGCTCTTTGCAAACATCCAAGAAGCTCTCGTGCATATGGTATGGGTCCATGATGCAGATATATTTTATGTTCTCGATCCTGATGATGTAGTTGAGATACAACACATACATGCGGATGAACTGGAAATCCAGCTTGGTCATGTGGAACATGTCGTAGATGTAGTCAAATCGCAGGATATGAACTTATCCATGAGCCATCCCTCGACGTACAACTTCCCATCCATCACCTGAGCCGCGTAAAGCTGGTATCCTGGTTTTTCCGAGATGAGAAGGCTTTTCTCTCTAGCCATTACATCATCATGAGGTCTCCTTAGATCATTGTTCAGTATGTCCTCTAGCGCTTTCTGAGGTAGGATCGGGTGCCGGTGACATGCTGTCTACCTCTTGGGGCTTTAGAGGCAGCTAGCTGCTTGAAGCAGCTCTGGCGCCTTTAGGGCCTCTCTTGTCCAGTCTCCTCCTTTGCTTCTTGGGGGGTGGCGGTAGTGAGCCCATCATACCTTCCCTAACTATCACCCCAGTGCCATCGGGCTAATTAGTGGGCGGCCCTCGGGTTGTTGCTGTGTAGAGGCGGCATCTGGAGGCGTCTCCTGTGAGGACGGCTTGAAGAGAGACTTTTTGCATTCCGCCTTACGACGTTCCGGCTCTGGCAAATCAGGCAGCATCAAGTCATCATCTCCATGCTCATAGCCTGAGTCTTCGTCGTCCTGAGCCATCAATCCTCCATCATCATAGGCAGTATTGAAATACTTGTCTAGGTCATCATCCTCCTTCTCCATGTCATCATTAACATTTGCTTCTTTGACAACGGGGGCGACGTCATCTGGCACTAATGGAGGCTCTCCCTCGCGTCGTCTGCTATCACCCACCACGATAGGTGTAGGTAATTTGGTAGGTGGGGTGGTGTTCATACCTTCTTGAGAAGCTATCATTGGTGTGATACTGGGCGCCTTGACATGAAGAAGAGTCTTCGACCAAGGCAAGAACCAGCTCTTGCATGCGCCAATCCGTTGAGGGGTCTCCTCATCATCGACTGGTACCGGAGGAGGCAAATCCTCAAAGCCCGCTAAGACACTGGCCATGTTAACCTTGAAGACTCCATTAGGTATCTCTCGGTTGTGGAACATGAGGTCCTTCGTCTTCACAATCGTTGCCTTTCCCACATCCACCTTCTGGCCCTTTATGTCGTACAGTAGGGTGCACGAGGTATCATTGGCCTACAAAGACATGTCTGTGACGTCAAACATCCGAAAGGCAATTGAAACAGAAGAATATATAGAAATGCTGGTGAAAAGGATATGATGTGTAATTACCGTGAGGGCATCAAGCTCAGCCATAGACGAAGGCCCGTCAAGTTGGCCAAAGACGGAGGACGGGCTGCTATGAACAGGAGCGGGAGCATGTGCGGTGGCATGAGCAGGTGCTGGTGGTGCGATGTTCACCGAATTGCTCCCGACGTAGCTGGGATGCGGAAAGTTCGCTGGCCCTTTATCTGGATTTTTCTTCATCCATTCAAAAAATGCCAGAAGCAAGCTAGAAATAGAAGATGTGAAGTCAGCCGTGACACTAGCTACCGCTGCACTGACCCTTGCATCGACTATCTCTTCCATCTCTGCTTTGGTCTCAACTGTGGACTTATTGATCGCAGGCGCGACCTTCTGGTCAATGGTCTGTTGAGTAAGCAACTTTCTCGTCCTTCTTTCCTCTAGCTCCTCGTGGTAGCACGTCTTCCACAAGGCGCCATCTCCGACACCGTGCACACGTCCATAGGACGGTGGTGTGTCCTCTGGGACCTTTTTCAGTATGTTCAGGGCCCGGTTGAAATGGGTGTCCCACTTGGGCCTCGCCGACGACTATGATGAATCGTTGCTTTCGGCTGCCTTTTGGTGCTGCTCTTTCTGCAAAAGGAACGTGGATGGTTTACTAATAATGTGACAATACTTGTAGTCGAATTGATTGGAAGCTAATATGATAATGTGGTAAGATAACAATTACCAGAAGTCTCATGAACTCCCTCGTAAAAGGTCTTCTTGACGTAGTCGCACTTGTACTGGGCCCTGATCCAGTCATGCTCCAGTGGGTCGGTGAACTCTGCCAAGGAGTCTGGGATTCCATGACTTTCACGCTCGGCGTCCTCCTTGGCCCATACGTGCCTCTTCCCCTTGTAACCACGGCTTTCGAGGTGGTGGGCAGGCGTGTTCCTGGCCTAGACCACCTTCATTTTCTCTGAGATTTTCATGGTTTCATCTTTAGCACAAGTCTCCTTGAATTTTTCAAAGTCCTCTTCTGTAAGTGATGGATTGTCAGCATGAATCTTGGACCATGGTTCAGTCTTATCAATCGCTTTTTTCACCCGAACTTTCCAGCCGAACAAGTCGTTGGTGAACGTCACCATCGCCTTGCTGTTTATCTTTGTCATGGCGTCATCGTCCCACGGATCTTTTCTTTCTATGCGGCCGGGGATCAAGAACCTATTTTGCAACTTCTTTAGGAGCATATGCTCCATATGTAGTATCTTCTTCAACTTCTCATCATTGATGTTGGCGATTTCCCTGAGGATGCATCCTAGTTGATTGCCCCAGCACGAGCACACTTCATCTGGCGCCGTTCGCTCTAATTTCTTGGGGTGCATCTCCGTGACCACAATTTGTCCGATGTCGAGCTCGTTTGGTCTTTGTTTCCTCTTCTGCTTCAGTGTTTTACCGGCTACGGCAGCATCGTTTCTGGTCTCGGGGGTGGTGTCAGTGCCGGTGCTAGTGCTGGTGTCGGTGTTGGTGTCGGCGTCGGGGTTGGTGCCACTGCTGCCACCATGCACCCCCATCTGGTGTTCGTCTAGGTAATCGAAATAGTGATTTGGTGCCTCGATGGGGTCTTCTTCCAGGCGAGCAGAACCCCCGGCTGAGGCATGGCTAAACATGTTTCCTATTCAACAATTGTAAATAAAAGATATAAGGAAGAGAAAAAGCGGCCTATATTTGGTCAAAATGTTGATTCCTCCCCCTTCCGACAAATCCCGGGCACTCCATATGTCCTAGTTTCTAACACAAGTCATGCCTTTGCTGGAACGGAAATTTTTGGCATGACCTTTGCTAAAAAGTGGACATATGGAGCGCCTGAAATTTGCCGGAACGGAAATGAATCAACATTCCGGCAAAACATAGGCCACTCGGATATTCTTCGACATTCAACCAATATTGCAAACATTTTGCAACCAACATCAACTTGCAACATTTTGCAACAAACATTTTGCAACCAACATCGATTTGCATCAAACATTTTGCAACCAACAGGAGCACATATATAACATCAATTTGCAACCAACATTCAACGAACAGGAGCACATTTATAAATTTTGGCTGTTGTCTTTTATAATTTTTGCTACTGTTTTTTATACCTACAAAGCCTAGCTAGTTTTTTTTATTTAAAGCAACAAAATTTTCTAATGTTTTTATTTATACTTTAACATGGATTTTTTTCAATCACTCGAAAATGAATTTTTTTCTGTCCATAGCAAGCTTATTCTAAAACGCTAACAGATATCAACCACATGGAATTTTAGCAAACTTGTAACAAAACCCTAACAGAGAACGACAGCGGTGCTTCACACGAGGGAAGGAGGGAGGGAGGGGGTAGGGGGGGTACTCACAGAGGGAGGGAGGGAGGGAGGGGGAGGGGGGAGGGGGGTACTCAATGAGAACGGCGGCGGCGCTTCCTTGTCGATGGCGAGAGGGTGAAGGGGGGCGTCGGATACCGGGGGCGTTGAGGAAGCAAGGATGGCGAGGTCAAGGGCGGGCCCGCGCGGTGATGGTGAGGTCGAGGGAGGGCTCGGGCGCCCGCGCGAACGAGAAGGAGGTCAGAGCGGCAGGCAGGGGCAACGGCGGCGCACGACACAGAGGTGGGGAGAGGTGGGAGAGTGAGGGGATGGGAGTTTGCAAAATTTGGGCACGCGCGGCGGTTAACTCAAAATAGTAGTAGCGCTGGGTTAGGACCAGTGCTATAGCTACATTAGCTATAGCATTGTGTGGTAATCCAGCACTACTGCTAACTTTTTAAATTTTCTGTTTTTTAATTCTAAAATGCATATAGTAGTAGCACTGGATTAGTACTAGCGCTATAGCTACATTAGCTATAACGTTGTGTGGTAATCCAACGCTACTGCTAACGTTAGCTATAGCGCTGGTTAACAATACAACACTACTGATATGTATTACTTTTTCTTATTTTTGTTTTCTTTTCTGTTTACTTTTCTTTTTCTTTTGTATTACCTTCTCCCTTTTTTGTTTTTTGTATTGCTTTCTCCCTTTTTTATTTCTTTGTATTGCTTTCTTACTTTCTGTTTACAAGAGCGTCTCCCTCCCACACTGCGCGAATATCATCGGAACCATGCATGCATGTGGTGGTAACATATATATATATATATATATATCAGTTGACCAATAATGGTTACTTAAGTGCGTACACAAAATAGATGGTTTCTTAGCTACGTCGACGCCATTTCACATTGAGCTTCTTCCCTTTCTTGTTTGTTGCCGAATAATTGAGCCCCTCCTTGTGACTTTTTCGGAACCATGGAGTATGATCTTTATTATGTAATGTAGTATTGATTCTTGTTTTCACGTATGCTTCATCGTCATTGTCATATTCCCTCATCAGGTTGTCATATTGGTCGTAGTCTTCCTCGTTGGCCACTCCATCCATTCCGACGATGCTCCTTTTGCCTCTCTTCACGACAACACAACTGGGATTGGTCGTGTCGGTTTATGAAGAAGCCTTGTGTCATGTGCTTAGCATGTACCCATGGCTCAGTTTTGGCGATGACGTTAACGTTCACGGTTGCCATCTTCGCGTCAGTGGGTGGTATAGACATGGTAGTAAAATACTTGTTTTCTCTTACGACGTCCTTAGACCATCTGACACGGAACATCGTCGCATCATGCAATCCAGTATAGTCAAGCTCCCAGATCTCTTCAACCCTTCCGTAGAATCTTTTAGTTGTGCTGTTGGCGTCGGTCACGCATTCAATCGTCACCCCAAAGTTTTGGTAATCACTATCCATGTCTTTGGCCTCCGTGTAGAATGTGTACCCGTTGATATCGCATGACTGATAGGTTGCGAGTTTGGGCATGGGGCCATGTGCTAAGGCGTGTATGAGCAATCCGTACGAACTGCCCTCTTCCGGGGGATTTTCAAGAACTCGCTCTTTGAACCAACGCAAGAAAGTGGTGTTGTGCTCTATAGTAACTTCGTCGTCCTTCTTGAGCATCCCCTTATCACTGTACTTATTTGCGATGGTTTCTTTATGCCATGCCACATAATCATATATCACATTTAGGTGTTGTAGCACTACTAAGTTAGCCCTATCAAAGTTGTTTCATCGATCTAAGTAGTCCACATGCAATTCCCTCCGACCGTTGTTATGACCTTCTCCTCCGAGCCTCCCATCGTGCTTGTTGACGGGCAAACCAACAACAGGGTCTCTGACGCCTATATAATTCTCACAAAAGGTGATGCACTCATGTGTTAGATACCCCTGGACGATGCTCCCATCGGGACAAGACATGTTACGAACGAATCCTTTGATGACCCCATTCATCCTCTTGAACGGCATCATGCTGTGAAGGAATGTCGGCCCAAGGTCGACGATGTCGCCCACGAAGATGGACCATGACGTCAAAGAACGCGGGCAGGAAGTACATCTCAAGCTCACATAGTATGACAATGATCTCTTCCTATAGCCTTCAGAGCTTCTTAACACTTATGGACTTTCAAGAGATAATGTCAAAGAAGTTGCAGAGACCAGTAAGCGTGTCACGGACGTGCTTGTCCATTATCCCTATAATGGCAACCGGGAGTATCTGCGTCATCATCACGTGACACTCATGAGACTTCATCCCGCTGAACCTTTTCTTCTTGGGGTCTAGAAATCTGCTTATCTTCCCACAATAACCGGAACTGACTTTGATTCCCATAAGGCACTTGATGAATTGATCGATCTCCTTTGCACTTAAGGTGAAGCAAGAAGGGGGCAATAATTCTCCTCCTTCTTTCTGACTTTTGTGCCCCTTCCCCCTCCTCCGTCTCTATCTCCGTCTCCTCCATCGACTTTTTACGGTGGAGATATTTACTGATCTTCAAATCTTCCAAGTCTTTCCTTGCCTTCGGCCAGTCCTTGGTCTTCTCCAGCATGTTCATCTGTGTGACAAGCAAGCTCTCAAGGACATTCTTCGTGATATGAATTTGATCAAGGCAATGAGGCGTGTCATGATTGGGCTAGTACTCCAAGTCCCAGAAAACAGACCTCGTTTTCCATACCTTTGGTAGCGGCTCCGGCGCCTTTTTCATCGTTCCCGGCATGGGGCACTGTTCCCAGTTTTTCAACAACTCATTGATTTCGGCGTAGCTCCTCTTACGTGGAGGTCCTTGGTGCTCAGCCAACCCATTGAATAGATCTCCACGCTTTCTCCACGAGTCATCCTTATCAAGCCATCTACGATGCCCCATGTACACGATTTTCTCGAACCCGCCATCTTTCGTTGACATAAGCTGCTGAGACGTTGTATCATCCAATCACCTCGTGCATCCGCAGTATCCATGGCACACCTGGCCTGAGGTGTACCCATAACCGAGATAGTCGTGCACCGTCGTCATCAGCGCGACTCTCATATAGAAATACTCTCCTTTGTTGGCGTCCCATGTCCATGTTGGTCTTTTCCATAATGTGTCTAGCTCCTCTTTCAGAAGACCCATATACAGGTTAATATTATTTCCCAGTTGTTTCGGCCCTCGAATCAGCATGCTCATGTGTATGTACTTTGTCTTCATGCACTTCCAAGGGGGGGAGGTTGTACATCCATACAAAGACGGGCCATGTGCTGTGGTTAGTGTTTTGGTTTCCAAACGGAATCATGCCATCGGTACTCGCACCAAGCTCGATGTTCCTTGGATCTTCTGCAGAAAATCCATATACGATGTTGAATGCTCTCCACTGGCTACCATCTACGAGGTGTCTCAACTTTGGATCATCTCCATCATCGGGCTTCTTCCTCTCCGCGTGCCAGCGCATGAGCTTTGCTTCCTTAGGATCTATGAAATACCGCTGCAGACGGGGAGTGATCGGAAAGTACCATTCAACTTTCTAAGGAGCTTTCTTCCCTGCCTTCTTGTATCCAGAAGCATTGCACACTGGACAGCTGTTTTTTTTGCGTGCTCCCCCCAATAAAGGATGCAATCGTTGATGCATGCGTGGTACCTAATGTGCAACAAATCAAAAGGGCAAACGATTTTCTTGGCCTCATCGACACTAGTAGGACACATGTTCCCCGCGGGAAGAACTTTATTACGTAGATACTTCAAATGCTCATTGAGGCTTTTGTTTGTCCATTTGTTTTTGGCCTTCGTCTTTAGAAGTTTGAGCGTGAAACTCAAGTGGGTCACCTCGGGATCGCAACCGTCATACAATGGATTCTTCGAGTCTACTTCAAGTTGCGCCAGCTTGGCCTCCTCTCTAGAAGCAGCTCTCTCGCTAGTTGTACTCTTGCGAAGGAGGTCTCGAACATGAGAGTCCTGCACGACTTCACTTAGTAGCATCAAAGACTGCGGCGTGACCGCCACCTCTGCTTCTCCGCCATGTCCGGACTCTTCTCCACCATGTCTGGAATCTTCTCTGCCGCCATGTTCGGAATCTTCTCCGCTACCGTCATTTAACTCTTCCCCGCCGCCATGTCCGATGCCATCGTCTTCATGTCGATCGGTCATCTCTTTGTCTAGCCCCATGTCGTTATGCCCTGCCATGTGGACGTCCTCATCATCATCATCTTCACTTATCCATCGAGTATAGCCATCCATGAAACCATTCATCAGCAGGTGCGCCTTCAACCTGCCATGATCAAAAGGGTCCAAAAGGACTCATTTGCATCTTGTACACGGACATCTAATCCTAGTCCGATTATTTGCATGCATGTCCATCATCGTGGATTGCATGTATCGCCCCACCTTCCATCCACTCACCTTCATGACCGACTACATGCACAGCGTGACAAGTAAAAGGGTTATAAACAAAATGCATGCATGCATCAAAGTCATATAAAAATTTGGCATGACCTTGCCTAAAAATAGGACATATCGAGTTTGCTCGACATTCACGGAAACGGAAATAAATCGAAATTTCGGCAAAACATAAGCAACTCGGGGGCACATCACTCGCACAAATCTCTCCATATCCCAAACACACATATTCCTATTAACACACATATTCCCATTCTTGAAATGATCAACTTTTTACTCACCTATATATATCTAGATCTAGATAGATCTAGTTGTTGGGGACATATAGCTAGACCAAGTTGTTGGGGAGGAGAGATGACTCTAGGTAACTAATGGAGAGGGAGAGAGATGAGCTAGCTAGATCCATATCTAATGTAATGGAGGGAGAGCCAAACAAATGAGGTAGGGGGCATTTATGGAGTTAGCTAGAGATGAGAAGGCCATTTACGGAGGAGAGTTATGGTGGAGGGGGCATTAATGGGGAGAGAAAAGAAGTAGGAGGAAGAGAGAAGAAGGGAAACAATGGTGAGGGGAGAGGGGAAAGGAGGGGGAGAGAGGGCAATGGGGGGAGGGGGAGGGGGTGAAAAGGTGGTACCAGCCATGCATAGCAGTAGCGTTGTTTTTCATAAAGCACTACTGCTATGATACTTAGTAGTAGTGCTTTCCAGAAAGAACGCTACTATTAAGCAGGGCCCATTATCAGTAGCGGTTCCACCAAATAAAATGCTACTGCTAAAGAATTAGTAGTAGCGCAATATTCTCAACAGCGCTGCTACTACCAATAGTGTCGGTTGGCTCATTGTGTCCCGATTAGCAGTAGCGCTCTTTATGTTTACAGCGCTACTGCTAACTACTTACTTGTAGCGCTTCCTAAATACAACACTACTGATAATTAGCAGCAGATATTCTAGCGCTACTCATATTGTCCTGCCTATAAGGTTTTTCCTAGTAGTGCGATGACACCAACTAGTTCACTTCAGTTCCACTGAGTTTCATCAGGTGGAAGGCAAACCCTAGAAATTTGATCGTTCGCTATACTATGGAGTTTTTGTGTGGATAGGACAATGTGCAAACAGGGGCTTATAGATAAATCAATCTTCATTGCGCAAGAATTGGACGGGGAGCGCAAGAAGAATCGAATCCATACCCTAGCTCGGTGATGGATCCGCTACGACGTGGACGGCGGCGAATATTCGTGTCGACGGCGAAGATCCCAGCGGAGGAGGGGCGCGGGGATACAAGGGCGACAATTAGGGGTCCTTCTTCGACAGTTAGGGTTCTGAGGCGCGACCTTTGAAGAGTGATTTTCAAGGCGTCGGGGTCCATAGCATATATACCCATCACTGTCGGGGACACTGATTCTAAATTTTTGGTGTCACCGACTTTTCTCTTCTGTCAGCTCACAAGGAAACTCGGTGTAACCGAGAATATGGAATCGACAGTACCGAGATTAAAAAACCAGATCCACCCTAGGCATTCGGTGAGACCGAGATTTTTGAGTTGGTTCCACCAAGATGCATTTGGGAGGTTTTAATGGTCAGTCCTTTGTCGATACGGAACTCCAAGTACTCCTCACACAGAGAGATTGGAAAGTACTTGTTCAAATTTTGTCATGCAGCATGAATACAATATGAGGTGAGAAAGCATAGATATCTAGAGGAGTGGTCCTAGGAATTCTTGTATATCCGATTGGCAAAAGAAAAATCAAAATCCAAATAGCAACAATTGGATATCCTCGAATGAGTAAGTAAATGCAGACCAACATGCTCACACAATAAGATGTGAAATGAAAACATGGCAAACATGCACAAACACATTAGCATCTAACAAGCACTTTGACGATGACAGAGTCATCTATATATGAGTGTATTGACTTAGGAGCCAAGTAAGAATACTTGATCATAGGTCATACTGATTGTTTAAGCATAAGTGGGGTTACCACTTTTACATAAAGCATTTAATGTTGTCACATACTATGAGATGCTTTGACTCAAGTCTTAGAGTAAAGCTCCCCCTTGATGTGGCATCCCCCCATAGGAGGGATAAACTAACTTTGGGTTTTGTCGATGAAGACTTCATGTAGGTGTAGTAGTGGTGGATGCTCAAAGCTAATGAAGATCACCAAGAGTTGGGAGCATCCTTGTTGTTTCATTACTCTTCTCACCTACATGGGTTAGACCCAACACACAAGAGACAAGTACAAGGATATCTATGGACATGGAGTGCAAAGCATATATGATGATGTCCATTGATTTGTTGATTACCTTGTCCCTTGCTTACCTTTGAGGGAATGTGTGACTCCTTGAACTATTGCATGATGTTGATGTTGATTGCAACTAGTTCTTGCCAATAATGAATATGAGTGGATTTCATTGGTGGATTCACCCCTCAAGAACTTCTCTATTTCTTCTTATTGGGGACCCACGTCAAGTTGATGGGGATCCTTGGTGTTGAAGTAGCACTTGTAGAAGTTGAGCTTGTAGTAGCCTTGGGATCCCACTTCACCAAAGCTCAGGATTCATCTTCATATGAGTCAATGTCCTCTTGAAGCTTGTTCTTGTCCTTGAGCTTGGGGTCTTGTGGTGGAAGGTCATCTTGAGCTTTTGTTCCCTTGGGGAGAGTAAGTTCATACTTCTCCTTCTGAGGAACAAACATGGGATTGGGGTATTGACCTTCTTCCCATTCAACTCCATTAGTGTTGAAGTAGCATACACCATGATTCTTCTGGTATCCTCCGTGCTTGCATACACAAGAGAAGTCGTTTAGCTAGATAATAGGAAGTCTTCTTTCAAAGATCGTCATTGATAGCTTTAAGGAACTCATGTTGTTGCTCTAAATTGAGCTTCTCGAAGAAGAGCTTCTCATGTGTCCTTTGAAGCTCTATATGATCTCGTAGAGTAGACTCATGATCTAAATTAAGAGTGTTTAGTTCTTGAGTTAGTCATTCTATTTCCAACTTGTCATCATCGCACGACTTATCTAGACTAGAGTGAGTACTAGAAAATTTATTTTGACTAACATTACTAGATTTTTCAAGTAGCAAGTCATCTTCAATTAACAAGTCATCTTCATCTCTATTTAAATCAAGATACTTGGGGTGTGATACCTTGGGGCCTTTATCCATGAAGCAACGTCCACTCCCTTCATTTAGTGAATCAAATATGTCATAGGAGTCGGTTGTCACTAGTGCAAGTCTGGCAACACCTTCATCTTGACTATAGTCGGAGTTGGAGTGATAGCTTCTCTCGGAGTGGTTGTTGGATTTGGAGCCGAAGACCCATTGACTAACATGAGCTTGATGTATTGTTCTTGAGTAGATCTTAGTGTGCTTGTCCTTCTTCTCCGAGTCCCTACTTCTCCTTGAGAGTCTTCATTCATAACGATCATCCCTTCTCCTTCTCTCTCTTTGAGGTGACTCGTCTCTTGAGCTTCATCTTCTTGGTGACTCTTCTTTCCTTTTGCAAGGAGCCGTGCATTCATTGGAGTAGAGTCCGGCCTTCCCAGAATTGTAGCAGTTTCGGTCACGACTTGATGAACGCTTCTCTTTGTATCTTGAGTTGGAGCTTTGATCTTTGCTTCTATTCTTGTAGAATTTGTTGAATTTCCTAACCATGAGGCTTATCTCTTCATTTGTGACAAGGTTGTCGCTTGAGGTAGCGGGAGCATCACTTGTGGCCTTGTAAGAACTACTAGACTTATGGTGAAGCTCTTCCTTGTCTTTGAGTGCCATCTCATGAGCAACAATCCTACCTATCACTTTCGTTGGCTTGCGATCTTTGTAGTTGGGCATCATTTGGATCAATGTGCATACGGTGTCATATCGATCATCCAAAGCTCGAAGTATCTCCTTGATGATGAATTTGTCAGTCATTTCTTTGCTTCCTAAGCCGGCAATCTCATTGGTGATGATAGCTAGCCTAGAGTGTTGGGGAACGTTGCGTGGGAAACAAATTTTTTCCTATGCACACGCAAGATCTATCCATGGTGATGAGCATCTACGAGAGGGAGAGTGGATCTACATACCCTTTTAGATCGCTAAGAGGGAAGCGTTAACAAACGCGATTGATGTAGTCAAACGTCTTCGCGATCCAAATCGCCGAGCGTCCCGCGATCTCATCACGATCTGTCCCGCAATCCAATCACAATCCGTCCCACGAAATCATCACGATCCGTTCCGCAAACTCATCACAATCTGTCTAGTGATCTGATCACGGTCCGTCCGATCTAGCGCCGAACGGACGACACCTCCGCGTTCAGCACACATACAACTTGATGACGATCTCCGCCTTCTTGGTCCAGCAAGAGGGAGCGGAGAGGTAGATGAGTTCTCCGGCAGAGTGATGGCGCCGCGGCGATGGTGGTGGAGCAATTCCGGCAGGGCTTCACCTAAGCACTGCAGAAAACCGATCTTGAGGAGAAACTATGCACTAGAGGAACGAGTAGCACGTGGCTGAAAATCTTGTGCCAAAACCCCAAACACCTCTAGTATATATAGGAGGAGAGGAGGAGGAGGCTTGTCTCCCAAGGATCCAGCCCTTGGGTCGGCCGAACCAGGAGGGAGGAGTCCTCCTCCACTCCTAGTAGGATTAGGACTCCTTCCTAATTTAGCCCTTTTTGCCTTTTTCCATCTTTTTTCCTTTTGGGCTTTTTCTTCCCAGCCGCATGGGCCCTTTGTGGGACTTCCTCTAGCCCACTAAGAGCTGGTATTCACCCTCCCACAGCCCATGTAGCCTCTTGGGTCAAAATAACCCTCCCGATGGTCTCCCGGTACACTACTGGCACTCCCGGTACACTACCGATGAGCCCAAAACTTTTCCGGCGACCAAAATAGGACTTCCTATATATCAATATTTACGTACAGACCATTCCGGAGCTCCTCGTGACGTCCGGGATCTCATCCGGGACTCCGAACAACCTTCAGTCACCACCATACATAACTCTATACTACCGAAACGTCACCCAACCTTAAGTGTGCAGACCCTGTGGTTTCGAGAACTATGTAGACATGATCGAGACACCTCTATGGTCAATAACCAATAGCGGGACCTAGATGCCCATATTGGTTCCTACATATTCTACGAAGATCTTTATTGGTCGAACCTCTATGTCCAGGATTCAGTTAATCCCTAAGACCACCAGTATATATAGGAGGACGAGTGGAGGAGGCTTGGCCCAAGGGCCAAGCCACAAGGAGTCGGCCGAACCAGGTTGTGGAGGTGGAATCCACCTCCAATCCTAGTAGGACTAGGATTCACCCAATTTTTGCCTTTTTCCACCTTTTCTCTTTGGATTTTCTTCTCTAGCCGCATGGGCCTTGTGTGGGGTTTTCCACCACCCCACTAAGGGATGGTATTCACTCTCCCACATCCCATGAAGCCTCTTTGGTCGAAATACCCCTCCCGGAGGTCTCCCGGTACACTACCGGCACTCCCGGTACACTACCGATGAGCCCGAAACTTTTCCGGCGACCAAAACAGGACTTCCTATATATGGATCTTTACCTCTGGACCATTTCGGAGATCCTTGTGACATCCAGGATCTCATCCGGGACTCCGAACAACCTTTGGTCACCACCATACATAACTTTATACTACCGAAATGTCACCAAACCTTAAGTGTGCAGACCCTGCGGGTTTGAGAACTATGTAGACATGACCGAGACACCTCACGGTCAATAACCAATAGAGGGACCTGGATGCCCATATTGGTTCCTACATATTCTATGAAGATCTTTATCGGTCAAACTTCTATGTCAAGGATTCAGTTAATCCCGTATGATGTCCCTTTGTTCTTCGGTATGTTACTTCCCCGAGATTCGATCGTCGATATCTCCATACCTAGTTCAACCTCATTATCGGCAAGTATCTTTACTCATTCTGTAATACAAGATACCGTGACTAACACTTAGACACATTGCTTGCAAGGATCATTTGATGTTGTATTACCGCGTGGGCCCTGAGATACCTCTCCATCACACGGAGTAACAAATCCCAGTCTTGATCCATGCCAACCCAATAGACACCCTCGGAGATACCTGTAGAGCACCTTTATAGTCACCCAGTTACAGCGACGTTTGACACACACAAGGTACTCCTCCGGTGTCAGTGAGTTGCATGATCTCATAATCGTAGGAACAAATACTTGACATGCAGAAAACAGTAGCAATAAACTGACACGATCATATGCTACATTTTTATTTTGGGTCTTGTCCATAACATCATTCTCCTAATGACGTGATCCCGTTATCAAATGACATCTCATGTCCATGGCTAGGAAACCTTAACCATCTTTGATTAACGAGCTAGTCTATTAGAGGCATACTAGGGACATAGTTTTGTCTATGTATCCACACATGCATCTAAGTCTTCGATCAATACAATTATATCATGGATAATAAACGATTATCATGAACAAGGAAATATGATAATAACTAATTTATTATTGCCTCTACGGCATATTTCCAACATAGAGTACGTCTCAGCAACTCCTTCGCCATCCTTCATCTTGAACTTGTCAAGCTGACTTTGAAGAACATCAGAATTGGATTCTCTCACAGATTCGATACCTTCATGCATATCAACCAAAGAATCCCAAATCTCTTTTGCATTCTCAAGACGGCTGATTTTGGTGAATTCTTCGGGGCATAGGCAGTTGAAGAGAATGTCATATTCTTGAGCATTGAGTTGCAACATCTTCAATTCATTCGCAGTCACTTCGCGATCTGGTTCCCGTCCTTCCGCAAAGAATTCACCTTGCATTCCAACACGAACAACAACCCAAACGGCGGGGTTATGACCAAGCAAATGCATTTTCATTTTGTGCTTCCAACTAGCAAAATTAGTGCCATCAAAGTACCAACCTCTACGGTAATAATTTCCCTCACTAGACGCCATACTCTCCTAGGTTGTGAAACCAATGCAATGGAGACCAATGCACTGATACCACTTGTAGGATCGAAAGTAGTGTTATAGGGGGGGTGATTAGACTACTTGACCAATTAAAAATGTACTTTTTCCCAATTTTAAGTCTTGGCAGATTTTAGCATTCATAGTATGTCAAGTACACCCTACACATGCATGTCTACGAGTATTGCAGCGGAAAGTAAAGACAAACATGTAAGTAAAGAAGGGGTGGGAATATCAAAGCAATTGGTGACACGATGCTTTTTCCCGTGGTTCCGATAGGTGGTGCTATAGTACATCCATGTTTATGGAGTATTCAACCCACAGAGGGTAACAGTCGTGAGAGTCCAAGGAGGGCTCTACCCACAGAGGGTTCCACGAAGAATCAACCTTGACTATACCATAATGGCCTACATCCACGGAAGACTAACCTAACTTGGGGTAGATCTTCACGAAGTAGGCGATCTGCTTGCCATTACAATAATCTTGGTTCACTCCATCACACAAAGTACGAGGCTCCCAAGCAACAACTAACCAATCTAGGAGGCACCACCCTCCAAAAGGTAATAGGCTCGATAATGTCGATGAACTCCTTGCTCTTGTGCTTCAAGATGATAGACTCCTCAACAAACAATCACTCTCTCACAGATTTGGCTTGGAGGAAGAGGTTGATTGAGTGGAAAGCAACTTGAGGAGGCTAAAGATCAAGATTCATCTGTTAGGAATGGAATGGCATGATCTCAACAAATGATTAGGTGGCTCTCTCTAAGAAAATCAGTAGGTATGAGTGGGGAACTGTTTTGGCTGCTTCTCTTGCGAGTGAGTGGTGGTGGAGGGGTATATATAGGCATCTCCAAAAATCCAACCATTACATCTAATAAGTTAGACTTGGTGGATCCGATGTGTAAATCTCGGTTGTACCGGGTTGCCTCAAAGGTAGCAACTTTTGAATCTCGGTGAGACCGATACATAAAACTTGGTTGCACCGGTAAGATGACCAATGGTCAGATTGCCAATCTCGATGACGCCGAGTCACACAACTCGGTGGGACCGATTTTGTAAACTCGGTGGCATCAAAGTGGAATCGGTTGCACCGAAAAGCTAGGGTTTGGCTAAGTCTGTCTGAGGTTGAGAATCGGTGGCACCGAGTGGAAAGTGTTGGTTGCACCAATTTTGGATATTTGGCTTTGGACACACTTTTGTGGAAGAGCTTGTGGGTGTATGTGGGGACTATCACTTGTGCACATATGGGCATTTTTGTCACGAACAAAACCTTACCCCCTTTTAATAGTATTGGCTTTCCTATGGACTCAAAGTGATTTCTCACAGAAGGTAAAATGTAGAGTCCTTTGCTTGAAGCTTTGCTAATCTATTTCCTTGCATCTTGGGGTATTCCACAATCCTTTTTCCAACCCATCATTGAACTTTTGCTGAAACATGCATAGTGGAAACATTAGTTCAATGACATATATGTTGTTATTAATTACCAAATACACCAAGGGAGCAAATGTGCTTTCACCAGTGCCGGGCTGGCCCCTTAAGTTTCAGGGATAGATACTTGATGGTGTGGAGATCATCTCCTCATGCTATATTAATGTGGAGGAGAAAATCCTCGATCCACACTGTGGGGTCAATTGTCTCATCGTATTGCTCTAGGTTCACGGGTTTAAACCCTTCCCGGGAACTGAAGCTGCATCACCTCGTCGGTAAAGCACAGTGGGTGGGCAGCACCTCTGACCCGGGCTATGTCGCACCGGAAGTCGGCGCCTGTTCTGGCCCGGTTTTGTTCCCGACCTGTATTATTCCGGTCGAGCCAAGGTCGGTACCCATTCCTTCTATCGACGAGTACCCTCTAGATCCGTTGATGGATCTTGTGCGGCCTGTTCTGTCATCCAGGTCATGTCGCAGGTCGTATCTGCCCTCATGATTATTGGCTCTTTTCCCCTTCTGCAAGGTATCGCCAGCCTATAATCGGCGCCACCACCTGTCCTATCTTGTCCTCAGGGAGGGCGGTCCGGCTGGTCGTATGGAGTGTGTTTGGGGGACGGTGTATCGGGGACTTCGTCGTCAAACTGCGGCAGCAGCCGTTGGCGTGGATAGATCTTGGGTTGGTCCCATAGGCCGGTACCATACCCTTCCTCGGCTGATAGGACCCTCGTCCATCTATCATTGAGGGTGTCTTGTTCGTCCTTGAGCTGCCGTTCTTTTGCCTTCAGGCTTCGGGCAGTGGCTATAAGTTGTTGCCTATACTGTTTCTGATCCTAAAGGTTTTCGAGGATGGTGAAGTCTTCGGCTTCCAGGCTATCCTCCTCCTCTACTAGGGGGGAGTAGTTGTCATCCTGGTGATCATTTGGATCCTTGAGGTCGCGCTGATCTTCCGGCCTCTCCTTGTCCTCTAGTGGCTGTCGGAGATATCGAGATCTGCGAGGTCTTCCAGGGTATCATTTTCCCCGGTGCCAGCAATGGCTTCCCTTCCCTTTTTTGGCTTTGATCTTTTGCGCAGTTTTCGGCGCCTTCACGGCGCTTCACTCGATTTATCGCCATTGTTGTCGGGTGTGTAATCGCCCTTATCTGCTGGAGTATCCACCATGTAGACGACGTAGGTGGAGGTGGCAGTCCAGCGCCCGGTGTTGATGTGGGCTGGAGTGCAATCCTCTTCATCCATGTCTTCTGCATCCTCGGAGGTGTAGTCCAACATATCGGTTAAGTCTTCGATAGTGGCTACTAAATGGGTGGTGAGTGGGATGAAAAATTCCACCTGAACAGCCTTCAGACCGATCTGAGCGTGGATCGGGATTGGGTCGTCGGTGATTTTCATTGATAGGATCCGATCTAGAGGCTCTTTGAGTGTCGAGAGCTCAATCGGGTCAGTCCGACCAGAGCTTTCGGAGTTAACCTCTGATGCGTCTGCACAAGGAGTGTGTTCGGCAGGAGCTGACTCCGACCTTCCGGTAGTATAACTGGATCCGGACTAAAAGCTAGATCATCGTAGGGGTTAATCCCATAGGTGGGTTTTAATGTGAGATCTGAAGTCAAGGCCTCGGAGTCCTCAGGCGCGTCAGATGAGATTGCGAGCCCGGTGAGTGAAAGGTCACCCCAAGGGTCTACGAAGAACTCTAGGTTCCCGAATTTGACATCTTGATCAGGGGCGAAAGTCTCGAGCTGGACAAGACAGTCGGTCGGATTGGCGTGCAGCATGATGCTGCCGAAAGCGAAGAGACGTCCAGGGATAAAGGAGTCCATGTTGTGAACTTCCTCGCTAATGACTAAGCGAGCCATTGATTCCTTTGGTGATCACATCAGAATTCTCAATGAAAGCACCAATGTTAGTGTCAAAACTGGCAAATCTCTGGTAGGGGATCCTGAGATGTGAGTCTAGGATCAATGGTAAGAGGGGACGAAGGAGGCGATGTTTACCCAGGTTCGGGCCCTCCTATGGAGGTAAAACCCTACATCCTGATCGATTATATTGATGTGTATGAAGGTTATAGATTTGATCTACCACGAGATCGAATAGCTAAAACCCTAGATGAGTTTCCCTGCCCTACAATCCAAAACCCTCCCGGTTTATATAGACACCAGGGGGTACCTAGGGTTTACACATGACAGGTCTCCTGTCGGGGATGGAGATGTTGATTTCCTCATGTTGAATTGGAGTGCATGACGCGCCTTCGGGACTTCCTTCTAGAACAAGGGGTCTCGATGTATCTGAACCCTCCTACGACAGTCAGAAAGTGGCCCACCAAGCTGGCCTATTGGGATATAGGCTAGCGTCCCGAGGACCCCTTAGTCGAGGACTCCCTCAATTACATCAAATAGATCCCCAAGAGACCATTGTATTTAGAATCAAGAGAGAGACAGAGAGGAATCCATCTAGCTACTGTCTACAGACCCATAGGTCTATGGTGGACTACTCACGCATCATCGGAGAGGCACCCATGAAAACGACGCACCTACCTGTGATGGTGTTAGATGGGATCTCAAGGTTCTGGAACTTACGGTGACTGGAATTGTGTTTCGTCAACTCCTCTAGAGTTTTCCAAATATTTGAGAATTTATAGAGGCGATAGTCTATGGAGGGGGGTCTTGAGGTGGGCACCACCCACCAAGCCACGCCAGGGGCCTCTGGCACACCCTGGTGGGTGTTCCCCACCCCACCCTTCCTCTCCGGTACTTCTTTGGCCCATCTGGTGTCTTCTGTCCCAGAAAAATTCTCCAAAAAGTTTCATGGTGTTTGGGCTTCGTTTGGTACCGATTTTCTGGAAACTAAAAAACAAGCAATAATAGCAACTGACACTTTGGTACTATGTCAATAGGTTAGTCCCAAAAAATAATATAAAGTTTCTATAAAATGAATATAAAACATCCAAGATTGATAATATAACAACATCGAACAAGCAAAAATTATAGATACATTGGAGATGTATCAGTTGGCTATTCCTTTTGAATGTGTGAGTAATTTCCCTTGGGCGTGGGAGATGTAGGCGAGTGATAAGATTCATTTGTGCCTATTCTATATGTTTCCATTCATGTTTGTAGTCTTATGATATATCTAGTAAGTTGTTATTGTGTGGTGCACCCTGCATGTTGTCCAATTTAAGGGCCCAGACAACATGATCTCAAGACCTACACAGGTAACACATATTATTTCTAAAATCTGTGACCTCTGACGTGATAGGTGGAGACATATATGAGGACATAAGACAATATGAGATAACGGTGATCCATTAAACCTAATGCATGGTTCTGGTCTAATGACCTTAATTGTGGAGACGACCCCTATGTGACAACGATAAAGCAGGACCATAAAATGGAATATAACCCCCCCCCCCCGAGGAGGAGTCCCATAAACCTAGGTGATCTGCCTACCGAACAAGCAAATCAAATGCTAAACTCATGATAAAAGGTAACTGGTATTATCGTCGCACTCTAACATTCGATGTATACCGTGATATGAAATCTTTCTGCGCAAAACACCTTTACTTTATGTTTTATTTATGTTCTTTACTTCCTGGTTACTATTGCTCTCATTATCAAAAACCATTCATATTTATTGATGTCTACTATGCAACTTTACTCTTGTAGACTCGTGTTGGGACACTAAGCGCAGAGTTTTGTAGGACACTAGCAATTTTCCCTCAAGTGGATGACCTAAGGTTATCAATCCATGGAAGGTGTAGGATGAAGATGGTCTCTCTCAAACAACCCTACAATTAAATACAAGAAATCTCTTGTGTCCCCAACACACCCAATACAATGGCAAATTGTATAGGTGCACTAGTTCGGCGAAGAGATGGTGATACAAGTGTAGTAATGATAGTAGATATTGATTTTTGTAATCTGAAAAATATAAAAACAGCAAGGTAACAAGTAACAAAAGTGAGCACGAATGATATTGCAATGCTTGAAAACAAGGCCCATGGTCTGTACTTTCCCTAGTGCAATCTCTCAACAATGCTAATATAATTGGATCACATAACCATCCCTCAACATGCAACAAATAATCATTTCAAAGTTCTTATCTAGTAGAGAGCATAAGAAGAAATTGTTTGTCGGGTACGAAACCACCTTAAAGTTACCCTTTCCGATCAATCTATCCAATAGTTCGTACTAACATAACCAAGTTATCCTTTCCGATCATTCTATCTAATAGTTCGTACTAACATAACCAAGTTATCCTTTTCGATCGATCTATCTAAGAGTTCATACTAGAACAACACCATATGATACGCATCAACCAACTCTAATGTCACCTAGATACTCCAATGTCACCACAAGTATCCATGAGTTAATTATACAATACTCATAAAACAATTTCAGATTCATAATACTCAATCCAACAGAAAGAATCTCAAAGAGTGCCCCAAGATATCTACTGGAGAAGCTAGGACTAGGACGTGCATCAACCCCTATGTATATATTACCCTAATGTCACCTCAGGAATCCGCAAGTTGAGTACCAAGATATAGATCAATTGAATCACTTGAATACCCCAATGTCACTACGGGCATCCGCATGCAATATATATATATATATATCAAGTGTTCTCAAAACCAATATTCAATTCAACATAACGAAATCTCAAAGGGAAAATGCAATTCCTCACAACAAGATAGAGAGGAGAAAACACCATGTGATCCAAATATATTAACAAAGCATGTGATACATCAAGATCATGCCATCTCAAGAAAATGAGAGAGAGAGAGAGAGATTGAAAGCATAGCTACTAGTACAAACCACCAGCGTTGAGGGTGGACTACTCCCTCCTCATCATGGACCCCGCCGGGATGATGAAGATGGCCACCGGAGATGATCTACCCTCTTCGGCAGGGTACTGTTTTCTCTCCAGATTGGTTTTTCGTCAATACATAGGCCTTGCAGCGGCGGAACAAGGATTCTAGGGTTATTTATGATGGTTTCTATATTTATAGGAATTTTTGGCGTTGGTTTCACGCGGAGATGGGCCACGAGGTGGGCATGCTCCACCAGGGCGCGGGTAGGGGGCCTAGCGCGCCCTGGTGGAGGGTGGCCACCTCGTGACTCTTCTGGCCCTCCCACGAAGATTCGAAGGCCTCTTTTTTTCCAAAAAAATAGTCAAAAAGTTTCGAGTGATTCCGAGAACTTTCATTTTCTGCACAAAAAACACTACCACGGTAGTTCTGCTGAAAATAGCGTCAGTCCGGGTTAGTTCTAAATAAATCATATAAAGTGCATCAAAACCATATAAAAGTATTGTAAACATAAGTGAATATGGCATTAATACTTCATAAATTATCGATACGTTGGGGACGTATCAGCATCCCCAAGCTTAATTCCTACTCGTCCTCGAGTAGGTAATGCTAAAAATAATAATTTATGAAGTGTGAATGCTAGCATAGTGCATAAGTTTGATCAATTATAATTTCAACCACTTTTCCCAGCATCATAACAACAACTCTTTCTCATCAAACTCATCATGATAAAGTAGCAACTCATTCACATGTTACGTTTCAAACAATGAATTCTCCTGAAACTTAACAACCCACGTTATTAGTCACTAAACAATTGCAATTCAACTTATTCTCAACAAAGTCTAAGTAAGATCTCCACATACTCAATCATCATATAGTCTTGTATGATTGCTAGTACTCAAAGCATATTTTTAGAACAAATGGCATCCATCGAATACATAGAAATATAGGGGCGCAATGTTCTGCCTCCCAACGTACTTATCATAGACATAATTGTCAACAATAATAAGTCATGATCAAAAATATTTGATTGGTCATATGTGCCTAGATCTTTCCCCACCACATGATTCTTGCCAACTAATAGAAGTAGGTTGGAATAACAAGTTGATGGAACATGAAAATTAAATAACATGAAAGTAAATACATTGTCCCTTCGCGGAGGGAAGCAGGGATTTGCATATGTGCTAGAGCTCATTATTTAAAATAGAGATAAATATAATTTTGAGAGGTGCACCCTTCCTTTCAACGTTACGACCAAGAGTTATCAATATCTTCCATGTTAAACACATTAGCGGCGGTTCCCAAGCGGTAAAAGTAAAGGTCTACTCCCCCTCCACCAACAATCACACTCCATGGCTAGCCGAATCCACGGGTATCGTCCATACCAACAATATTCCTGGGGGAGTTTTGTTTAATTATTTGCATTTTTTATTTTGGGACTGGGAATCCCTATTACCACCCCTCTCATGCAAGGATGAGTGAATAAACACTCATCATGAGAATAACCCTCTTAACATGGAAAATATTGACTGCCCGTGCCGCTCCATGAGTGGTCCAGTCACACCAAATAGATGTTCATTTGAAATTTTAGAGGTGGCACATGCAAATTTACTTGGAATGGCAGTGAAATACCACATATAGGTAGGTATGGTGGACTCTCGTGGAACAAACTTGGCTCAAGGATTTGGATGCACAAGTAGTATATTTACTCAATACAAATTTTTGGCTAGCAAAAGATCCTAAGCAAACACCACATGTTGGAGGATCCATAACAATATAACTTCTATGCAAATTTACACAACCATAACTCATTACGTTGTCTTCCTTGTCCAACTTCAACTAAGTTTCTCAAGTTTGAAAATAATTAATGGGTATTCACAACCATAGAATATTTCCAAGATAAAATATTTGTATGTGAAAGTTCTCTTCCTTATACTAATCATTCAGGAATTTCTTGTATGACCAATATTGTGATTGTCGAACTTCAATAGATTTTACTTTATAAAATAGATGTCAAGCTACTACTAAGCATCAAACACATTGATAATTTAATATTTATGGTATTTCATTCATTCACAATTTTACTCTTAGGATATAAATGAAGCACAAGAGCAAAACAATCAAACTACTCTCAAAAGATATAAGTGAAGATCAGTGAGTTGTCAAACAATAAAGTAGATATGTGAGGAATATATCTCAATAAAGGTTTAAGATCTGAGTATTTTATTTAAACAGCAAGCAAAAGAAAAATAGCACTCCAAGAATAGCACATATCATGTGGACAAATAAAAATTTAGGCTCAACATAGACTAACCGATAATTGTTGATGAAGAGATGTGGGATGCGTATCATCCCCAAGCTTAGATGCTTGATACTTCTTGAAATATTTACTTTGGGTGCCTTTGGCATCCCCAAGATTGATCTTTTGTATCTCGTGCAATCCTCTCATATCATGGTTTCACCTATTCTCAAAAACTTCATCCACACAAAACTTGAAAAGAACTCGTGAGATAGGTTAGTGCACATAATAAAAAATCAACTCTTTATGTAATGCCAATACAAGTTTCATAATAATTTTCAAACATAATCTACTATTTACTACCATTTCCGCAATTTATATCTACCAATATAGGCTATGGAAACTATAGGAAAAGTAGATAACAAAACTATGACAGCAATTTGTCCAAACTGAACAGTTTGTAGAAATATATTAAACCAGTGTAATTATGTAACTAAAAAAATTCTAAAAATTTAGTAAGTTCTAAATAATTTATATGAAAAAAATTTGTTAAAATTTCAGAAACTTTCCACGTTCCAGTCAAATATGAAAATTCAAACACTACAACAAAAGTTTATGTTTTTACACAGCACATATCAAACATGTAATTCAAGCATCCTAATGCAACTCTTGGACATTTTTATTGAAAAACAAGATTATAAATATCATATAATAGAGTATGAAAAAATAAAATGATGATCCAATCAAAACACATATCATGTGACTAATAGAAATATAACTCCAAGTAACATGTACCAATAATGTTGGAGGCGAAAGAGGGGATGCCTTCCGGGGCATCCCCAAGCTTAAAAGCTTGAGTCTTCCTTGGATATTACCTTGGAGGTGCCTTTTGCATAGGTACTTGCTGCTCCTTATTCACCTCATAGTGGTATCTCACCCAAAACATGAAAACTTCAATCACACAAAACTTAACGGAACTTCGTGAGATGGTTTAGTGTAGTAAAGATAGATGATTCACTTAGGTACCGTCAAGAGAAGATTGATTATTGTTCTGAGATAATACCTACTGTATTCCATCATTAAAAAAATTGTACTACCAAATATAAGCTATGGAAACACTTGAAACAAGTAAACTATGCATGCAAGACATAATATGTCAAAAACATAACAGTCTATGAAGATCTGAATGATCACCATACTTACCTGACTCTAAAATTTCTGAAAATCTAGGAAAACGCATATAATTTTCATAGAAATGTCTTGTAAAGATTCAGATTTTTTTGAACCTCCATTAAAATCAGATAATTCATATACGATACACACGAGTTTCTATTTCTGCACAGAATCAAACAAGCAAGTATCCACACTTTCCCAAAGGCTTTACTTGGCACTTTACTAAAATAAAAGACACAAAACATGATTAATACATTATATTAATCATGTGACCACACAAAAACAGAAGGTAATAGTGTTGGGTTGTCTCCCAACAAGCGCTTTTCTTTAATGCCTTTTAGCTAGACATGATGATTTCAATGATGCTCGTACAGGAATAATAGTTGAAACATGCAAGAGAGCATCATGAATCACATGAAAAGCACATTTAAGTCTATACCACTTCCTATTCATAGGGATTTTGTGAGAAAATAATTCATGGGATCAAGAATCAATTTGCATAGGAAGGCAAAACAAGCATGACTTCAAGATTTTCAACATATAGGGAGGAAACTTGATATCATTGCAATTCCTACAAGCATATGTTCCTCCCTCATAATAATTTTCAGTAGAATCATGAAGGAATTAAATAATATAACTATCACATACAACATTCTTTTCATGATTCACAAGCATAGAATTTTTATTACTACCCACACAAGAAAAATTCTTCTCATTCAAAGTAGTGGGAGCAAACTCAACGAAATAACTATCATGTGACACTTGACTGACATAACCACATTGAATATTAAAATGATGATAACAAGTTTCATGTTTGTCTTTACTCTTTATAGCATGCATGTCATCACAATAATTATCATACATAGGAGGCATGCCATCATCATAATAGTTTTGCTCATCAAAACTTGGGGGGCTAAAAATATCATCTTCATCAAACATAACATCCCCAAGCTTGTGGCTTTGCATATCATTAGCATCATGGACATTCAGAAAGTTTCTATCATTCTCATCACTCAAGGAATTATCATCAAGTATTTTCATAATTTCTTCCTCTACCAATTGAGTACAATTTTTTGAACCATCATTTTCACGAAAGACATTAAGGAGACGGAAAAATTGAAGCAACCTAAACTCCATTTTTTTGGTTTTCTTTTATAGAAACAAACTAGTGAAAAACAAGAAACTAAAAGATTTGATTGTAGGATCTAAAGATATACCTTCAAGAACTCACCTCCCCGGCAATAGCGCTAGAAAGAGCTTGATGTCTACTACGCAAGTTTATTCTTGTAGACTCTTGTTGGGCCTCCAAGCACAGAGTTTTGTAGGACAGTAGCAACTTTTGTTGGGGAACGTTGCATGGGAAACAAAAAATTCCTACGCACACGCAAGATCTATCCATGGTGATGAACCTCTACGAGAGAGAGAGAGAGAGAGAGAGAGAGTGGATTTACATACCCTTGTAGATCGCTAAGCGGGAAGCGTTAAGAAATGCGGTTGATGTAGTCGAACGTCTTCACGATCCAAATCGCCGAGCATCCCACAATCCCATCATGATCCATCTCATGATCCAATCACGATCCGTCCTGAGATCCCATTACTATCCATCCCGCGATCCAATCACGAATCGTCTCACGATCTTGATCATGGTCCTTCCGATATAGCGCCAAACAGACGGCGCCTCCACGTTCAGCACATGTACAGCTCGATGACGATCTCCGCCTTCTTAATACAGCAAGAGGGAGCGGATAGGTAGGTGATTTCTCTGGCATCACAACAGCATGGTGGCGGTGGTGGGGAACTAATCCCGTAGGGCTTCGCCTAAGCACCACAGAACTAATCTAGAGGAGAAACTGATCTAGGAAAGAAGAGGGCAGCATGTGGCAATTAGGGTTAGCTCTTCCCTATAAATCCTCTAGTATATATAGGAGGGAGGGAGGGGAGGAGGTAGCCTCAAACCCTCAAGGTTTGGTCAAAATTAGAGGTGGAGGAGTCCTACTCCAATCCTATTAGGAGTAGGATTCCTCCGTTCCACTTGGAAACTTTTTCCACATCTCCACCTTTTGGGTTTTTCCCACCCCTAGCTACATGGGCCTTAGTGGGGGCTTAGTCCAGCCTACCAGGGCCTGGTTTGACTCCTCCCACAGCCCATGAGGTCCTTTCGGTCGAGACACACTTCCCGATGGTCCCCCGGCACCCTCCCAGCACTATGAGTACACTACCGATGAGCCCAGAACTTTTCCGGTGACCAAAACAGAACTTTCAATATATCAATCTTTACCTACGGACCATTCCGGAGCTCCTCGTGATGTCCGGGTCTTATCCGGGACTCCGAACAACCTTCGATCACCACCATACATAACTCTATACTACCAAAACATCACCAAACCTTAAGTGTGCAGACCCTACGAGTTTGAGAACTATGTAGACATGACCAAGACACCTCTACGGTCAATAACCAATAGCGGGACCTGGATGCCCATATTGATTCCTACATATTCTACGAAGATCTTTATCGATCGAACCTCTATGTCAAGGATTCAGTTAATCCCGTATGTCGTTCCTTTGTTCTTCGGTATGTTACTTGCCCGAGATTCGATCATCGGTATCTCTATACCTAGTTCAATCTCGTTACCGGTAAGTCTGTTTACTCGTTCCATACTACAAGATCCCGTGGTTAACACTTAGTCACATTGATTGCAAGGCTTGTTGTGATGTTGTATTACCGAGTGGGCCCTGACATATCTCTACGTCACATGGAGTAACAAATCCTAGTATTGATCCATGCCAACTCAATAGACACCCTCAGAGATACCTGTAGAGCACCTTTATAGTCACCTAGTTACGTTGCGACATTTGATACACACAAGGTACACCTCTGGTGTCAGTGAGTTGCATGATCTCATGGTCATAGGAACAAATACTTGACATGTAGAAAATTCTAGCAATAAACTGACACGATCATATGCTACATTTATAGTTTGGGTTTTGTCCATCACATCATTCTCCTAATGATGTGATCCCATTATCAAATGATATCTCATGGCCATGGCTAGGAAACCTTGAGCATCTTTGATCAACGAGCTAGTCTATTAGAGGCATACTAGGGACATGGTGTTGTCTATGTATCCACACATGTATCTGAGTTTCCGATCAATACAATTATAGCATGGATAATAAACGATTATCCAGAATAAGGAAATATGATAATAACTAATTTATTATTGCCTCTAGGGAATATTTCCAATAGTCTCCCACTTGCACTAGAGTCAATAATCTAGCTCACATCACCATGTGATTTACATTGTTATGAATCTAACACCCAATGAGTTCTAGGGTTTGATCATGCTTTGTATGTGAGAGAGGTCTTTAGTCAATGGGTCTATGACATTCAGATCCGTGTGTACTTAGCAAATATCTATGTCATACTGTAGACACTGCTACCACAGTCCACTTGGTGCTGTTCCAAATGGTTGCTCTATACGTATCCGGATTGCTACTAAGAGTCATCCGGATTGGTATCAAAGCTTGCATCAATGTAACCCTTTATGAGGAACTATTTATCACCTCCATAATCTAGAAATATTTCCTTAGTCCTCTAGCTACTAAGGATAATTTTGACTGATGTCCAGAGATCCACTCCTGGATCACTCTTGTACCCCTTGACAGACTCATGGCAAGGCACACACAGGTGTGGTACACAACATGGCATACTATATAGAGCCTATGGATAAATCATAGGGGATGCCCTTTGTCCTTACTCTTTCTTCTATCATGGTCAAGCTTTGAGTCTCGCTTAACTCCACACCTTACAAACCATGCAAGAACTCCTTCTTTGACTGATACATTTTGAACTCTTTCAAAATCTTGTCTAGGTATGCACTCATTGAAAGTATCATCAAGCATCTTGATGTATCTCTATATATCTTGATGCCCAACAATTAAGTAGCTTTATCCAGGTCTTCTTTTGAAAAACTCTTTTCAAACAACCCTTTATACTTTCCAGAAATTCTACATCATTTCCTATCAACAATATGTCATCCACATATGCTTATGAGAAATTCTATATCGCTACCACTCACTTTATTGTAAATACAAGTTTCTCATAAACTTTGTATAGACTCAAAAACTTTGATCACCTCATCAAAGCATATATTCCAACTCTGAGATGCTTGCTCCAGTCAATATAAGGATCACTAGAGCTTGCAAACCTTTTAGCATCCTTAGGTCTGACAAAACCTTCTAGTTGTATCTCATACAACCTTTCCTCAAGGAAAGAAAAGATGTTTTCACATCCATCTGCCAGATTTCATAATTGAAAAAACGCAGCAACTGCTAACATAATTCCAACAGACTTTAGCATTGCTACGAGTGATAAAGTCTCATCGCAGTCAACTCCTTGAACTTGTCGGAAACTTCTTTGCGGTAAGTCGAGCTTTATAAATGGTGACATTCACCATCATTGTCTGTCTTCATCTTAAAGGTCCATCTGTAATCAACGACCTGTCGTTCAACGGGCAAGTCTACCAAAGTCCATACTTGGTTTTCATACATGGATCCTTTCTCGGATTTCATGGCCTCTAACCATTTATCGAAATCCGGTCCCATCATTGCTTCTCCATAGCTCGTAGGTTCATCGTTGTCTAACAACATGACCTCTAAAACAGGGTTGTCATACCACTCAGGAGCAGTATGCATCCTTGTTGACCTACGAGGTTCGATAGTAACTTTATCCGAAGCTTCATGGTCATCATCATTAACTTCCTATTCAACTAACGTAGGCTCCACAAAAACATCTTTCTGCCCAGCGCTACTCTCTGGTTAAAACAAAGGTTCAACAACCTCATCAAGTTCTATCTTCCTCCCACTCAATTCTTTTGAGAGAAACTCTTCCTCGAGAAAGGACCCGTTTTAGCAACAAAACTTTGTGCTTGGATCTAAGATAGAAGGTTTACCCAACTATTAAGTTATGGCATTCTATGAAGATGCATTTGTCCGCCTTGGGTTCGAGCACATTATGTGAAAACCCTTTTTCACATAAGCGTCGTAGCCCCAAACAATAAGAAATGACAGCTTAGGTTTCTATCAAACCATATTTCATACGGTGTCATCTCAACGGATTTAGATGGTGCCCTATTTAAAGTGAATGTAGTTCTATCTAATGCATAGCCCCAAAACGATAGTGGCAAAACGGTAAGAGACATCATAGTATGCACCATATCCAATAGAGCATGACTACGACGTTCGGTCACACCATCACACTATGGTGTTCTTGGTGGCGTGAGTTGTGAAACAACTTTCACATTGTCTAAAGTTGTATTCCAAACTCGTAACTCAGATATTCACATCCACGATCATATCGTAGCATTTTTATCTTCTTGTCACGATGATCTTAAACTTCACTCTGAATTTGTATGAACTTTTCAAATGTTTTAGACTTGTGTTTCATTAAGAAAATATACTCATATATACTCAAATCATCAGTGAAGGAAAGAAAAATAACGATATCCACTGCATGCTACAACACTCATTGGCTTGCATACATCAACATGTATTATTTCCAATAAGTTACTAGCCTGCTCCATCATACTGAAAATGGGGTTTTTAGTCATCTTCCCCAATAGGCATGGTCTGCATGTCTCAACCGATTCAAAATTGAATGAGTCTAAAGATCCATCAGTATGGAGTTTGTTCATGCACTTTACACCAATATGACATTCAGCGGCAGTGCCACAAGTATGTGGTACTATCATTATTAAATTTGTATCTTTTGGCATCTATGTTATGAACATGTGTACTACTACGATCAAGATTCAACAAACCATTCATTGGGTGCATGACCATTGAAGATATTATTCTTGTAAGCAGAATAATCGTTATTCTCTGACTTAAATGAATAACCGTATTGCAATAAACACGATCTAATCACGTTCATGCTCAACACAAACACCAAATAACATTTATTTAGGTTCGTCACTAAGCCCGAAGGTAGAGAGAGCGTGGGATGTTGATCACATCAACCTTGGAAACATTTCCAACACACATCGTCACCTCACCCTTAGCTAGTCTCCGTTTATTCTATATCTTTTATTTTGAATTACTAACATTTAGCAATCGAACCGGTATCAATACCCAGGTGCTACTAGTAGTACTAGCAAGGTACACGTCAATAACACATATATCAAATATACTTATGTCGATGTTGACAACCTTCTTATCTACCAAGTATCTAAGGTTGTTCTGCTTCAGCGGTCGTTCCCCTCATAATAGAAGCACTTAGTCTCGGGTTTGGGTTCAACTTTGGGTTTCTTCGCTGGAGCAGCAACTGACCTGCCATCCTTGAAGTTTCCCTCCTAGCCCTTGCCCTTCTCAAAACTAGTGGTTTCACTAACCATCAACACTTGATGCTCCTTCTTGATTTCTACCTTCGCAGTGTCAAACATCGCGAATATCTCAGGGATCATTATTTCCATCCCTGACATTTTATAGTTCATCACGAAGCTCTGGTAGCTTAGTAATAGTGACTTGGAGAACTATATCAATTATTATCTTATCTGGAATATCAACTCCCACTCGATTCAAGAGATTGTAGTAGCCAGACAATCTGAGCACATGCTCAACGATTGAGCTATTCTCCTTCATCTTGCAGGCAAAGAATCTTGTTGGAGATCTCATATCTCACAACACGGGCATGAGCCTCAGATCGCAATTTGAGCTCTTAGAACATCTCATATGTTTAGTGATGTTTAGAATGTTTTGGAGCCTCAATTCTAAGTCATAATGCATGATGCACTAAACTATCAAGTAGTCATCGGAACATGCCTGACAGATGTCCACAACATCTATAGATGACGCTAGATGGGGTGGTGCACCGAGTGGTGCATTAAGGACATAAGCCTTCTGTGCAGCAATGAGGACAATCCTCAGATCACGGACCAGGTCCACAATATTGCTACCATCATATTTCAACTGTATTTCTCTAGGAACATATAAAAACTCAAGGGAGCTATAGCACAAGCTAGTAATCTACAACATAATTTACAAAGACACTACTAACTATGTTCATGATAATGAGTTCAATTAATCATATTACCTAAGAACTCCCACTCAAATTGACATCCCTCCGGTCATTCGAGTGATACATGATCCAAATCCACCCACTAAAGTCCGATCATCACGTGAGTTGAGGTGGTTTCAATGGTGAACATCATCATGTTGATCATATCTACTATATGACTCATGTTCAACCTTTCGGTCTCTTGTGTTCCGAGGCCATGTCTGTACATGCTAGTCTCGTCAAGTTTAACCCGAGTGTTCCGCATGTGCAACACTGGCTTGCACCCGTTTTATGTGAATGTAGAGTCTATCACACCCGATCATCAATTGGTGTCTCGACATGATGAACTTTCACAACGGTGCACACTCAGGGAGAACACAATTTATCTTGAAATGTTAGTGAGGGATCACCTTATAATTCTACCCTCGTCCTAAGCACAAGGTGCATAAAAAGGATTAACATCACATGCAAATCATAAGTGACATGATATGGCCATGAACTTGTGCTTTTGATCTCCATCCTTAAAGCACCGACATGATCTCCATCGTCACCGGCATAACACCATGATCTCCATCATCTTGATCTCCATCAACGTGTAACCATCGAGGTTTGTTGCACCCACCATGCTTCTACTACTATTTCAACCATTTAGCGATAAAGTAAAGCATTACATAGCGCTTAATGATTGACACGCAGGTCATATAATAATTAAAGACAACCCTATGGCTCCTACCGGTTGCCGTACTCATCGACATGCAAGTCATGATATTCTATACAATACATGATCATCTCATATATCACATATATCTCATCATGTAATTGGCCATATCACATCAAAATATACCCTGCAAAAACAAGTTAGACGTCCTCTAATTGTTGTTGCAAGTTTTACGTGGCTGCTACGAGTATCTAGCAAGAACAATTCTCACCTACGCAAAAACCAAAACGGTGATGCATAAGTTGCTTTTCAACCTTCTCAAGGACCGCCTTTGTCGAATCCGATCCAACTAAAGTAGGAGAAAGAGATAGCCGCCAGCCATCTTTGGGCAATGAAGTTACACGTCAGTCGATGGAACCGGTCTCTGGTAAGAGTACGAGTAAGGTTGGTCCAGGACGCTTCATCCCACAATACCGCTGAACCAAAACACGACCAAGGGAGGAAGCAATCTAAGCATCAACGCCCACAAACTCCTTTGTGTTCTACTCGAGATCTCATCTACACATAGACCTAGCTCATGATGCCACTGTTGGGGAACACTGCATGGGAAACAAAAAATTTCCTACGCACATGCAAGATCTATCCATGGTGATGAGCATCTACGAGAGAGAGAGTGGATCTATGTAGCGACCCGACTCAAAACGAGTCAAGCCTCTGTGTTTTCTGTGCCATCCCTGGATCAGTATGCTGGCACACACAGTACATCAATGTATATATCAAAGTGCAATCACATGTAAATAACGTAAAACTGATATATACCTTAAAATAGCAGCGGATAAAGTCAACGGGAGTGGAGTCCCAATAACACCAATGGCAAGTTGAGTGCGGACCGTAACCCTGAATCGTACTCTTACCCGTCGTAGAAGAGTATCTGCAACATAAGACGTTGCAGCCGTGTAGGTCAGTACATTGAATGTACTGGCAAGATCACCATATTAGAACAAAAGAATAAAGGCTATTCTATATGCAAGGCTTTGTGGCTCTGTGTCTGAGTTTTTGCGTAAAAGCTGATTTTATTTTCCTACAACAAAGGAATATCAGGAATTTCACTATGGAGTTACCTATCATGACATGGTTCCGCCAACCAATGTCTCAATGCCCATAAGTATCATAAGTTGCCCACAATTAGTTATCAGTCCAGTGTTGAGAGTTCAGAGATATATCCAAGTCTAGAAGCTCAAATTGTCCGTAACCGGGGACACGGCTAATCGATTAGGTTTAACTCTGCAGAGTGTTGCACACGTTCCCCACAAGATTTGGTCGCCTCTGTTTGATTTCTCGCACTTCAGGGTGTTTGAGAAACGGATGACCAAAACATGGTCTTCCAAAGGGTTTCCTTGCGACTCTGTCGGTGCCCATCCTTTCCTACTGTTCTTCTACATCTCGTAGCACCGCCTGTCCAGGGTCACCATGATATCCAACCAAGCCAGAGCCCATAATGACTTGTGGCTGTGCAGGTAAGCTTCCGGGCATGAAGTATTCATCCTTCCCTTTGAGTCTGGGTGAGGCTTTCCGCGTGAAAACTGGCCATCTCCAGCAACACCTAGGCAAATCCACTGGCTTCTCTAGGGTACCGTTCCAACCATCCCTCACCCAATAGTGTGTATTAAAAAACTTGTTTCTCGAGTCTCGAAGTCTTGAGGTCTTGAATATGCAGGTCTTGAAGAAGCCTTCATGAAGTCGTCGTTTTGACGTGGAGTCCTTCTTCACACCACCCACGAACACTCATACCAGACCCCGTCTACTTTATCATAGCATTGCACTAACTAGCGTTTCCCGGGGCTTTAGTAACAAGTGGTGGGTTCCTACCTCATGCATTCTAGTCAACTACAAGAATTTCAATAACACTACGGGAGGGATTTGTTGAATGATGTCACTACATGCAATAAAACATAGGTATGAAAAGATGGTCAAAGTGAACTTGCCTGTACTGTTGATGATGACAAAGATCGCTCTTAGAAATAACTTGATAGACTATTCGTCACTCTCCGATGAAAATCTATACAATCAAACATTGCATTCATATAAGCAATCATACTAGCAATCAATTCTAACAATCACAAGGTAACCCAAGAAACAAAAGCAACAAGGTTGATGAAGGAAATACTTAAGACAAAACTCAAAGTAACAAAACTACATCAACACAATTGTGGTGAAGGAAATACTTAAGACAAAAGTTAAAGTCAACAAAGTTTTCATAAACACAACTAAGGTAGTTTTCCCCTACAAACAACTATTTTCAAATAGTAACAAAACAAAAACAAAGTAAATATATAAAAACCAATTTAGTAAATACTTTACTAGCAAAAGAATTACTTTTGAAGAACAAGTAAAACTATGAAAACAACACCCTAACACAAAAGTGTTTGCTAAGTAAAACAATAAAATATTAAAATAAGAGAAAACAAGGTATAAAACAATTAAGTTAACAGAAAATAAAACTTATAAAACAAGTTATAAAAATATTTTCAAATGAGAGTTCCAACTAGCAATGAAATCAATTTGCAAGTTATTATGAAACTAGAATTGATTTCATGCTATCAAAATAATAACATAAAATATGTTTAGTTGAAGTACTACTGATAACTAACAGAAAACAAAAATATATATTAACTAAGTTAACAGAAAGTATATTTTATAAAACAAAATTTTATTAAAAGTATTTTCAAATAGCAAATCAAACTAGCAATAGAAATTCAATTGCAAGTTATAATTGAACTAGAATTGATTCCATGCAATCAACTAATAAAATGATATTTGTTTTGAAGGACCACTATCTTCTAAGAGAAAACTTTATAAAATTTATCAACTAATATAACAGAAAATAATTTTAACACAATTTAAAACAAAAGGAAGATAAATAATCCTAACAAGAACTAAACAGAATCTGTTTTGGTTGAAAATACTATTTTAAAATATTCTAAAAATTCCCAAACTCTACCTAATGATAACTAAGGTCACTGGTGACAAGTTGAAAAAAGAATCAATCAAAAATATTTATTTAAACTCAAGTTATTCAGAAAATAAAATTTAAATCAAATATGTTTAAATTCAAATTTAAATATTCAAATATCGCCAAACTTTATATATGCAGAAACAAGAATAAATTTTTGGCCTAATGCAAAAAGAGTCAATTTAAAACACATAAAAACACAAAAGATGTGATAAAAATAAATAAGAACTATTCATCTGGATCGGACGGACGGGGAAGGAGAGAGAGCTCACAGGGGAGGGTTGCCGGCGATGGGCGTCTCCGGCGACGGCGACGGCGGCGGCGTGATGCATGCGAGCTCTCTGGTGGGTCTCCGACGACGGCGTTGGCACTGGTCGACGCGGGTAAGCACGGCGATGACGATGGTAGTGATGAGACGGCTTGGGGGCGACGGTGACGAGCGGCATGAGTTCGAGGGCGGTTCGGTGGAGGTGGAGCTCCAGCGAGGTTGTGGTGTGGGGATCTGGAGGGGATCCGAGGCTCGGGCAGGGGGATGGGGAGGTGCGGGATAGCAAGGGGAGCTCGGGGTGGGCTCGGGTGGCGGAGGGGTGGTCGGAGACGAGCGCTAGGAGGGGAGGGGCGCGGCGGCGACCGGTGGTTCCGGCGATGGATTCCGGCAAGGTGGGGGCTCGGGCAGAGGGGCGAAGGGGTGGAATGGAGGGAGGGAGCCTCAGGATGGGGTCGGGGGCGCTCTAGATGGCCAGGGGAGAGAGATCCACGGCGGATTTGGCTCGGCTCCGACGAGGTTAGGGGAGGGGATGGAGGAGGGGGTGACCGGCGGTGGGATTTGGTCGGATGGTGGGACCCGGGTGTCAGCGAAAGAGAGAGAGGAAGGAAAGAGGAGCGGCCGACCGGTGCGGAGGGGTTTCGGGGAGGCTAATAAGGTAAGTGGGTCGGGCAGCTTTTAAAAGCCTTAAAGGATTTTCCTTTTTTAAATTACCAGCGAATCAAAACAAATAAATGGCCATAATTACTTGCCAAATTATTAAAATTTTATACCAAAATTATCAGGGGATTTAATTCCATTTAATGAACATTTTTATCTTGTCAAATTAAATATTTAAAAAATATTTTTCAGAAAATTGCCTAATAGGCTTTATTTATTTTGCAAATATTTTTCAAATAACCCCATGGGTTTTATAGTTCAAAAACATCACAAGTACCCCCTGTTTTTGGAGTGTCATTTTGATCCTCTCAAAATTCTTTGCAAGGGGTTTGGATGCTTGCAAATTCAAATAGGGAATTCAAATGAAATTGAAACTCCATATGAGAAATTCTCAAATAGTTTTCAAATTCCCGTTTTCAAATCTTTGGTTTAAACTTCCAACTCATATTTCATACATCTGAAGAAGTCATATTATCTTCTCTCATGAAAGTCATTGAGTTGCATAAAGTTTCTGAATTTGAAATATTTTCCAAATGGAATTCAAAGCTCATGGGAAAGTCATTTTATTCCCTCTCATTCAAAAGTTTTCAAAAGTTTCAAATTTTCACTCAATTTCAATCATTCAAGCAAACAAACAATCATTCTAATATTAATTATAACATTCCAAAATTTGGGATGTTACAATCTACATACCCTTTGTCGTCGTTTTCTCACAACAGATGCCATGGGTAGGCTTATCGAAGGTGGTTGGGGCCAGAGGACGCTGACGGGCTCCGGGTGCGAGATTAGGTACAAGCGGTGGTGACACACGATGTACCCAGGTTCAGGGCCCTCCATGGGAGGTAACACCCCTAGTCCTGCTTGGTATAGTTGATGGATGGGTATGTTTACAAGGTTGCTCCTAGAGTTGTGTCTAGAGGAGGAAGAGGGAGCAGCCGGCTCGCTTTCCTCCTCTATGAAGGTGTGAGTGTGAGGGAAGTGTCCTGTAGGTGTGTGCGTGAGACTCGTCGTCCCCATTGCATGGGCGGCTCGGGGGTTTTTATAGGCCAACCCCCCGGCTTAAAATATTCCCGAGGTACATAAGTGAGGGGACCGGCTGGTAGCCTATCCAGCTGACCAAGGGGTCCCGCCCCTCGAGCTGTCTTGTTGCCCATAGGGTCCACCGGCTGAGCAGTCCCATCGACCGCTGGGGCCCGCCAACCGGCTCCATGATTGGACCCCCGCCCACCTGCTACGGCGCGGGTCGCCCGAGTGGCGTCGTCTAGTGCCAGCCGACCGAAGTCTCCGGTACGACCGGTTGCACTGTAGCCACGCCGGAGCAGGTAATCGAGTGGGCAGGGGCATGCCGGCACTGTTCCCCCGCCCAGTCATGGTCGCCAAGGTGAGCGGCCCGGATGGCCAAACTGTAGCCACGCGCGCCCGTGCGTCAGCGGCCACTTTGGCTACACTCGCGTTCGTCGTGGTTCTCGTGTCGTGTCGCCATACCCGCGTGCAGAGGGACGGGACACGTGCCTGTCAGCCCAGAGGTCAATGGGGGAACCGGCTCGAAGGCAGCCGGACGTGCTCAGCCGGCCGGGGGCCAGGCCAGCCCCGTCCCAGCCAGCAACGCGTCTACCGACTGTGCAACAGCCAGCCGTAAGCAGTCGGCCACGCGCTTATTTCTTGAAGTGGGGGAGAGAACCCTGGTGCTTTGGCCTACCAAGGGGTAATAACCCCGTCAGTAGACCCTAAAGCCGGTGGGGACCCGCGTTCGGCAGACGGGGGGAGCCGGCGGCTTGTTCCCAGTGGTACCAGCCTCCAGCGCGAAGCTAAAAAGCCAGCCGGGTCGGCAGTCAAACCCGACGCCATGGGACCCGGGCCGGCCCGCCGCGCGCCACGCGGCGAGTAATGATGGTATGGGTCCCGCGCACGCGGGTAGACGGGACGTCGCCCTGGGCCTTGCCTGCTAGGCCTCGAGTGCAGCCCAGTAGGCCTCGGGGCGTAGGCGGGGATCTTTTGCGCCCCGAAGCGGCGGTTGCGTACCAAGAGGGCCGCACGTGCGCGGAGATTCCGGGGAGTGGGCACAGTTAATCCCCACGTCCCCCGGTCGTGGCCTCCCCATTTAAAAGGGGAGGGAAGACAAAGGGCACAAGCACCCGCACCCCATTTGCCCCCTCGTTTCTCCTTCTGTTCGTCTTCTCCACTCTCTCGTGCGCCGCTGCTCTTCCTGTATGTGACCGCGCTCGCACGACACCCACCGCTACGATGGCCGAAGGGTGCGCCGAAAGCTGGGTCAGGTCCCTAGTCATGGAGGCCACCATCGCGGATCTCCGCCGCGCGCATATGCTGCCGCCGGTGGAGCGCGTGATTGCCCGTGCATTGGGCGATGAGGTGGTGGCAGCGCCGCAGCACGAAGAGTTTGTCGCCTTCGCCTGGCACCGCGGACCCAACTTCTTCCGCCTAATGATGGATACATTCAACCTCCAACCGCACCACCTTGGCCCCAACACCATCCTCTACATCGCAGGATTCGTGACGCTATGCGAGGGGTACTTGGGGATTCTCCCCTTCATCGACTTCTTTAACGCGATCTTCTACCTCAAAGCGCTGAAGAGCAATGCCTGCAGGGGCGCGGCGGTGTGCTTCCGCAGCACACGCTTCCCGCACTTTAGCCTCATTGACTCCATCAAGGGCTGGCATCGGATGTTCTTCTACGTTAAGAACACCGACCCGCAACGGGACTACATCCGATTGCCGGCCTTCGTCAACATGCACTCCTCCGGAGTCAACTGGTCGGGAGCCGCCCCGCGCCGAGTGTCTCTTGCGGAGCTCGGCCAACTCGTGCAACTGAGGACCGGGGAGGGGATGGTCGCCTCCGATATGGTGGCGGCCTTCATCTCGCGCCTTGTGTTGCCTCTCTAGATGAGGCCGCATCGGATATGCGATATGTCTGGCCGCTGGGACCCCTATCGGCTGACGAGCATCGACATGATGCCGGCTCAGGTGGCGAAGCGGGTGAACGCCATCATGACGTTCAAGCTAGCGCCGGCGTCATGGACCTTCGACAAGGATCCATACGAATGCCTCAATCGACCTCCTGTGGTAAGTTTTGTCGAGGCGGCCCTTTTCGTTTGAATCTTCCCAGCCGACAGCCGGCATCCGACCTTACTTCTCTGTGCTGATCGCAGTTGTTCGTGTGACAGAAAATGCCGGATGGCCTCCACCACCAAATCTTCAAGGCGGAGCACGACCACTCCGACTACAAAGACTATGAGCCGGGAGGCCCGCCTAAAGAGAGGGTTGACTCCTCGAGAGGGGTCGAGGGGCTGGCCGACCCGGGAGCCGGCGGGCCCAGCGGAGCCGGAGGGTCCGGCATAGTCGGAGAGCCCAACGGAGCCGGTGAGTACCCTACCGGTCCCACGATCAGGGACTGGACTGATGACGATGATGATGTGATGATCCTGAATGCGCCTCCCCCCTCAGTTCATTAGGGCCGACGCGGGCGGAGCGAGGAGCGGCCGGCTCAGGCTCCGATGACCGGAGTCGCTAGCCGGGCGAAGAGGCCGGCTTAGGAGGAGCCGGCGGCCCCGCCACTTACCCGTAAGCGGGTGAAAGTGGCCATGCAGAAGCCACCGGCACGTGCCAGGCGGGTTCTGCCCGTCGTTGCCGGGTACATGATCTTCCTTTTTTGTGTGTGTTTCTTTCCGAGTCGTGGGTCGGTGGGTGTTTGACCCTTATGTGTCTTAGGGACCCCATCGAGCTCCATGAAGTGGAGTTGGCAGTTGACCCGACAGACGCCGCCAGCCGACTGGCCCGCGAGCACGCGGCCATGCAGCGGGAGGAGAAGAGGAGGCTCGCGGAGCTGCGAGCCTTGAAGTCCGGAGCACAAGGCAGGGCCTCGCATTCCGAGACTTCGAACGGTGGTAGGTGGAGGAGGTCCGCGGACCCCACGCGGGCATTTGACTCGACGGCGGAATCGACCCATCTGCCGAGGCCCCCATTGAGCGAGCTGCGAGGGGCGGCTACGGAGCCAGCTGTGCCCCCGCCTATGGAGGAGACGGCCCGATCGGGGGCGGTGGCTACGGAGCCGGTCCTCGAGGCGACCCGGCCAATGGTGCTGGACGTGACGCTACTCGCAGCCGAGCCGGACCGGGTCGATGTGCTGGAGGCTCCGGCAGCCCCGGAGGCAGCGCCGCTGACGGTAGCTATGAAGATGGAGACACCATCCGTCACGGTCGCCGCGTCGGGCCAGCGGGAGGAGGAGGCAGTGCGAGCGGCGACCGAGGGGCAACTGGGGACCGAGTCCCATGCCCTCGCCGTCATCAACCCTTCCCCAGCGGCCGGCACCATGGAGAGTGTCGGGATGGTCGCGACGGCAGCCGGGCCCGAAGGTCCATGCAGGACATGATCCGGGACTGGGAGGCGCTGGAGTGCATCCCACCCTTCTGGCTCCCCCGGCAGGTGGCCCGATCCCCGCGTTCAGGGAGTTGGGGAGCGTCCTGGATCGGTGCCGCCAGGAGCTAGCCTAGTTCACGAAGGCGGCCGACACCACCCTATAGTGCGCGGAGGTAAGCGTTGTTGTCCTTGTTGAAATTTTGAGTGGGGGCATGCAAGCGCGCCCACTGGTTGTAGCCCCTGAGATGCGGGCTGGCTGACCGACTGATGGGCAGCCGGGCCGGATCTCCTTGTGTTTCTTTTGATTTTGGCTTCATGTGGCAGGAGGGGAACTCCCAGCGGTAGAAGCTGTTTGAGGAGGCGGTCTCCATCCACGACCGTGGCAAGCACAGCTTCGACCGGCTGGAGGAGGAGCTAGTGCATGTGCGAGGTTTGTCAAGTCTTATGGGGGGCGCGTAGACACCGGGAGCCAGGCCAGCTGCCTGGCAGCCGGAGCGGGCATGGAAGTCCGGCTGATGCCCGTTTTGCTTTGAAGAGATGTTCTTTCTCCAAGTGGAACTGGCTGGCACAGAGTGTCTACCCGCTCCCGAGCCGGACCGGGCGGAGAAGAGATGTTCTTTCTCCAAGTGGGACTGGCTGGCACAGAGTGTCCAGGCGGTCACTCAGGAGAGGGATCAGCTCAGCGCCCAGCTGGATGGGCAGGCGGCCCAAGACCGCTTGAAGGCCGACATGGCGCGAGAGGTGACGGCCAATGAGAAGGCCGTCAGGGAAGCGGCCGAAGCAGCCCAATGCACCGTCGCCCTCCAAAACGAGGTGACCCACCTCGAGAGGACGCTCGAGGAGCATAGGGAGGCTCTTGCCGAGGTGGAGGCGACACTGGTGTCAGAGTGGGACTCATCGCTCCACTTCGCCATCGAGATGGACGACTCCCTCGAGCGTAAGTACCCGTTTTTCTTTTTTGGCCGGTTGTTTCCTTCTTGTCAGTTCTTGTTCTTGATTGGCCTTCTTCTCCTTCTTCCCTTTCTTCTTCAGGGTGCTTCCCGGAAACCCAGCGCCACGCTGAGCATGCTGTCAAGGAGCACCGGGAGTGTCTCCAGGCGCGCGGGCGCTCCATCGAGGAGGACTCTGGCTAGGATATGGCGGAGCTTCGGCTCACCATAGAGAACCGGCTGATCCACCTCGAGCGGAGCGTGGAGCGGCTGAAGACTGCCAGCAAGGAGGTCATTGCCGCCTTGTGGCCGGGCCGTGGAGCTCCGAAGAACCACGTGGCCTTGTGGCTGGAGCACGCCATGGCCCGACTCGAGGTATGGGAGGCGTTGGCGGTTCGAGCCGGCATGCAGATGGCAGTTCTATTCGTCACCTCATGGTATCGCGGGGTTGACCTGAACCGGTTGGCCGCTATGCAGGATGAGCCGGCTGAGGAACGGGCAACGCGCAAGCAGGTCATCGTCTGCCAGGCCAACGAGCTCGCGTTGTACATCGACCCGGACGAGCTCCTGCTGGCCCTTGGCGAGGACGGCGAGCCGGTTGCCGAGGACTCCTTCGGCAACCCCCAAGGTCCGGAGGACGAGGAGGTCGCCGATGACAGCATCGACTCCAGAACCGAGACGACTGGGACTGCGGAGGTTGCCCCGAAGGCCGCGACCACCTCCGGGCTGAGAGTCGAGCTGCCCAGCGATGCACCGGCTAGAGACGCACCGGCCGGTGACGCGCCAGTGGCCTGAGCCCCCGGGCGTCTTATCTTTTCTTTTGTTGTTTCTTCTGCATGTTTGACTCAAGTCCACCCACTGGTGGTGTAATGTAATGAATCGTAATGGCCGGTGGCTTTTCTTATTTCAAACTTGTGTGTTGAATGCTTACTGTGTTTGCCTATTATGCGTGTGTGCTCGTCCTTACTCGTTTATTTCTCCTTTGGTTCCTTCTGCTTGGCCCCTTTTCCCCTTTGGTTTCGGCCCCGCCAGACCGCTAGCCGGGAGCCGGTCTGTAGCTGTATTGGGGCATTCATCTCGAGGGAGCCGGTTCCGAACTTAGGAACCCCGAGAGTTTTTTTGGGAAGTTGGGCGGTAGAGGCGAGGCGGTGGTCCGGCTAGACCTAGCCAGCAACCCCCTTGCGGACGATTTTTCGTGTGTGCTAAGTTTCACTGCCCCGAGGTCCCGTCAGCTGGATAGCCGGGAGCCGGTCTGTAGCTGGGAGGGGTGGGAGGGCTTGCTTAGCTCACACTACTTGGTCGATTTTGGGAGAGGCGACCTAGGACTAGCCGGAGAGCCCCCGGGCCCGTGAGCCAGGTCGGAGGGCCGGTGAGTGAGGATACCTTGGAGGGAAATGGAAAGGGCATGCCCCAAGAGCCGGCCTGGGGCACCCATTGCATTCATAGGCCCAAAAGGGGAGGGATACATACATACACTAGTCTTTTCAGCAGTAAAATGGACGGAGGAGCGCCGCGTTCCACGGGCGCTTGGTCTCCTCGCCGGAGGTGTCTCTCTTGCGCTTCTGTGGGTTTTGGGCGTCTATCAGGTAATATGCGTTGTTGTGTAGTGCCTTGCTGATGATGAACAGGCCCTCCCATGGGGAGGACAACTTGTGTTGTCCGGCTCTCCGCTGGATCTACCTGAGCACTAGGTCTCCTTCGCGGAAAGAGAGTGGACGGATCCGCTTGTTGTGGTAGTGCTAGAGCTTCTGCTGATAGATTGTCGTTCGGCTCAAGGACAGTTCACGGGCTTCTTCGAGTAGGTCGACGTCGTCTTCTCTTGCCTCCTTTGCGTCCTTCTCCGTGTATAGGGAGACCCGAGGTGAGTCGAACTCGATATCAGTGGAGATGATTGTCTCCGACCCGTACACAAGGAAGAAGGGCGTGTAGTCAGTTGATCGGTTGGGGGTGGTCCTGAGGCTCCAAAGGATAGCCGGCCACCAGTAGATGTGTCATACCGCCTCATGCGGTTTTGAAGGGACCCACCATGTCCAGCCCCCATATGGTGAAGGGCCATGAGAGGGGGTGGTCTAGAGGGCCAATGCTGGCAGGTGGCTCTGCGTGCTGAAGCAGTGGCAGCCGTCGCACTCATTGACCAATTTCTTGGCTGCCTCCAAGGCGGCCGGCCAGTAGAAACCATGGCAAAAAGCCTTAGCCACCAGGGTCCTAGAGGCGGCGTAGTGCCCGCACTCGCCCTGGTGGATGTCGAGGAGGATCTCCTGGCCCTTTGCCGGCTCGACAGACCACTGGAAGACGACGATGGTGCTGCGGTGGACTAGCTCGCGATTGATGATGTTGTACATCGGGGCTCGGCGATGGATTTGTCTTTCCATGGCCTCGTCCGAGGGGAGTTCCCCACGTAGAAGGAACGCCATGATGGGTTGGGCCCACGAGGGAGCCAAGACGGGGGCCGGCTCGGAAGCCCTCGGGCCTGGTTGATCAGTCCCTGGGACCGGCTCACTAGCCCCCGAGACCGGCTCGCCAGCCCCAGGGTCGGGGACGGCTGGTGGGGCGTCGACCGTCATAATGACAACCGCGGCATTGGAGCCGGCTGCCTCGGATGCAGCTGGCTCATCTGGTGGCGGCAAGACAATCGAGGTCGAAGGAGCCGATGCAGAAGATGCCGAGGGGGCAGACGAAGCCATCGATTGGCCAGCAGCGTCTACCAGCACGAAGATGCATTCTGATTCTGGGGAAGGCTTGATCGATGGTTTGAGTAGCCGCTCGAGGGAGACGCCGGCTGGGATGGCCTGCCGAGTGGAGCCGATCTTTGCCAGCGTGTCGGCCGACTCATTGTCCGCCCATGGGATGTGGTGGAACTCACAGACCTCCAAAGAGCCGGTGAGTTGCTGTATGAGGAAGTGGTAGCTGGCCATGTTGGAATCCCTGGCGTCCCATTCTCCAGAGACCTTCTGCACCACGAGGTCGGAGTCGCCGAAGCATAGGATGCGCCTGATGCTGATCTCCTTGGTGAGCCAGAGGCTGTGAACGATGGTCTCGTACTCAGCCACGTTGTTGGAGGCAGCAAAGTGGATCTGGAGGGCGTACTTGAGCTGGTCACCTTTTTGGGGAGGAGAGGACTATGCCGGCACCCAGGCCGGTCCTCATTTTTGAGCCGTCAAAATGCATGCGCCAATGCATGGAGTCTGGGGGAGGCGGCACGAACTCGGTCTCCGCCCAGTCGACGAGGAAGTCGACCAGCGCCTGCGACTTGATGGCGGTACGAGGTTCATACCGAATCTTGTGGTCGGCGAGGGCGATGACCCATTTGGCGATCCGGCCAGTGGAGTCCCTGCCGCTCAAGATCTCGCCGAGCGGGTCCGTTCTTACCACGGTGATGGTGTGCTCCTGGAAGTACTACTTGACCTTCTTGGTGGCGAAGTATATGCCATAGCACATCTTCTGGTAGTGGGGGTAGTTCTGCTTGGAGGCAGAGAGGACCTCGCTGAGGTAGTAGACGGGGCGCTCGAATGGCAGGGATTTGCCCTCCTCCGGCCACTCAACCACCAAGACAACGCTGATGATGCGAGTGGTCACCGCAATGTAGGCGAGCAAGGGCTCCTCCTCAGCGGCGCGGCCAGGATGGGCGCGCGGGTGAGAGCCTTCTTGAGGCCGCAGAAGGCCTTGTCCGCCTCGTCGGGCCAATCGAACATGCCCGGCTTCTTGGTGTGACCCGGCTCGACTAGAGCCGTCTTGCGAAGGAGCCCATAGAGGGGCAAGGATTTCTCCCCCAGCCGGCTAATGAACCGGCTGAGTGAGGTGAGGCAACCGGTGAACTTCTGGACATCGCGGAGCCGGGTCGGCTTGGGCATCCGCTCGATCGCGTTGATCTTCTTTGGGTTAGCTTTGATGCCGCCGGTGGACACGAAGAAACCCAGGAGCTGGCCGGCTGGGACGCTGAAGACACACTTATCCGGGTTGAGCTTGATCTTGTACTCGCGCGGGTTCGCGAAGGTCTCCCGGAGATCGTCGAGGAGGCTGAAGTACTTCTTGGTTTTGACGATGATGTCGTCGACGTAGACGTGGACGTTCCTGCCTATCTGAGGCAGGAGGCACTTCTGCATGCACCACTGGAACGTGGCGCCTGCGTTCTTCAGGCCGAAGGACATGGTGATATGGCAGTAGGCCCCTAAGGGCGTCATGAAGGAGGTCTTGAGCCGGTCCTCCGGATCCAGCTTGATCTGGTGGTAGCCAGAGTAGGCATCCAGGAAGGACAGCAAGTCGCATCCGGCCGTGGAGTCGATGACTTGATTGTTTTGTGGCAGGGCGAATGGGTCCTTGGGGCATTCCTTGTTCAGGCTAGTGTAGTCGATGCACATGCGCTAGGTCTTGTTCTTCTTCAGTACCAGGACTGGGTTGGCCAGCCAGTCTGGGTCGAAAACTTCCATGATGAAGCCGACTGCGAGTAGCCGGACGATCTCTTCTCCTATAGTACGTCGCTTCTCCTCAGAGAAACGGCGTAGGGGTTGCTTGACCGGCTTGACGTCCGGCCGGACGTGTAGTTTGTGCTCGGTGAACTTCCTCGGAACACCCGACATGTCCTTGGGGGACCATGCAAAGATGTCTAATTCTCACGGAGGAAATCGACAAGCTCGCCTTCCTATTTGCTGTCGAGGCGGGAGCCGATGGTGACGCACTGAGTGGCGTTGGCCAGGTTGAGCGAGATTTGTTTGGTGTCCTTGGACGACAGGAAGGAGGCCTCGCCGACGGACCACGAGGGAGGAGCCGGCACTGCCGGCTGGCTGGCAGCAAGGGCCACGAGCTGGTCGAGCTGCCGCTTTTCCTCAGCTATCTGCAGGGCCTCGGCCAGCAGGCTATCGTCTTGAGCGCACTCGAGCGACATCTTGTAGTCTCCCACGATGGTGATGATTCCCTTGGTGCCCGACACCTTGAGCTTGAGGTAGGCGTAATGGGGGACCTCCATGAACTTGACGAGAGCCGGCCGGCCCAATAGCACATGGTAGGGACTCGCAAGTTCCACTACCTCAACAGCACCGGCTCACGGCAGAAGTGCCGAGGGCTGCCAAAGAGGACGTCGAGCATGATCTTGCCGACAGGGGAGAAGGACTTTCCACGCACGATGCCATGGAAAACCGTCTGGCTCACCTGCAGCTCATCTATTTTCAGCCCCAGCTTGCGCGTTGTGTCGAGGTAAAGGATGTTGATGCTGCAGCCACCATCAATCAGCACCCGCGAGAAGCGGCAGGTATGATTCTCGGTGGTGATGGTGGGGTCAAGGACCAGGGCGTAGCTGTCGGGACTCGGCATCACGGCGGGGTGATCTGCCCGGCTCTAGGTGATCGGCTTCTCCGACCAGTGCATGAACTGGGTAGTCGCCGGCATGGTGGCATTCACCTCACGGTGGAGCTAGCGTTGAGCATGTTTGCTCGTCTCTTCACTGGTGAAGACGACGTAGCAACCGTCCTGGTTGGGGAACTAGTTGTGCAGATGACCGTCGTTTTGGGCCAGGGCCGGGGCCGGAGCCGGCGGCTGGGCAGAAGTTGGGGCCGGGGTCAGCATGTGGGTAGGCGGCACGAGAGGAGCTGGAAGGCCGTCCTCCCAGGCCAATCGCTGTGAGAAGCTGCACTACCGGAGAGTGTGCGTGGAGGGCTTGGCCTCAGAGTGGTTCTTGCAGGGGACGTCGAGCATCTGCTCGATGGTGAGCTTGGGCTGCCAGGCAGCCTTGCCAGTACGTTGGCGCTAGCTGGAAGATTGGGCAGCCGGCTCCTTCTCCTCGATGGTGGTGACCTGCCGGTTCCCATAGCGGGAGTCTGGCTGGTCGTTCTTGCGCTTGTTGTTCTGTGGCTGCCGGTTGTCGGCAGCCGGTCGGGACGCCGCCGGTGTCGATGTTGCCTTAGCGGGCGGGGTCATCTTGACCCGAATGGTGAAATCAGCCGTGGTGTATTTGTCCGCCTTGGTCATGAGCTCGACGAGTGTAGCCGCCTCGGAGCACAGAAGCTTGTGCTTGAGGGGGGTGCCGTCACGACAGCCTTCGATGAAGTATTGTATGGCCTGCACCTCACGCACCCCCTTGCAGGAGTTGCGGAGCTCGTTCCACTGGGTTTGGTAGTCGCGGAGGGACTCGTCCGGCCCCTGAATGCACATGGCCAGTTCATGAGGGCGTCCAGGACGCTTGTAGGTGCTGGTGAAGTTGTAGACGAAGGATTTCTCGAAGTCTGTCCAAGTGTTGATGCTGCCGATGGCCAGGCTGTTGAGCCAGGTGTGGGCCGAGCCGATCAACATGAGGGGAGCGTAGAGAACGGCTACGCGTTTGTTCCCCCTAGCGATGCCGACCGCGGTGGTGTAGTCGATCAACCAGTCTTCGGGCTTGGTGGCCCCGTTGTACTTCAGGGTGTCTCGGGGGAGTGTGAAGCCGGTTGGGATCCGAGGACCAATCGAGCCCTCCTCCTCGCGGAGGGCCGACTATCCGAGCCGGTCGATGCGGAGGCGAGCATCATTCTCGCTGTGTGGGAAACATGGTCCGAGCCGGTGAGCGCGTCGATGTCAAGCGTGAGGTGGACGGAGCTGCCCGCAGGGCCTGCCGGAGCAAGCTTCACGAGCCCACGGTTTCGCCTGGACGTGCGGCGACAGCAGGGAATGGCGAGGGATCCCGCCCGGAGCATGAATCTGGCCGGCGCCGCGTATGGCCCCGCAATCGGTGCGAAATGTCCTCGTTATCTCACGACAGATGGCATGGGTAGGCTTATCGAAGGTGGTTGGGGCCGGAGGATGCCGACGGGCTCTGGGTGCGACATTAGGTACAAGCGATGGTCACACACGATGTACCCAGGTTTAGGGCCCTCCATGGGAGGTAACTATTGGAAATATGCCCTAGAGGCAATAATAAATTGGTTATTATCATATTTCCTTGTTCATGATAATCGTTTATTATCCATGCTATAATTGTCTTGATCGGAAACTCAGATACATGTGTGGATACATAGACAACTCCATGTCCCTAGTATGCCTCTAATATACTAGCTCGTTGATCAAAGATGGCTATGGTTTCCTAGTCATGGACATGAGATGTCATTTTATAACGGGATCAGTCATTAGGAGAATGATGTGATGGACAAGACCCAAACTATAAACGTAGCATATGATCGTGTCAGTTTATTGCTACTGCTTTCTGCATGTCAAGTATTTGTTCCTATGACCATGACATCATGGAACTCATTGACACCGGAGGAGTACCTTGTGTGTATCAAACGTCGCAACGTAACTGGGTGACTATAAAGGTGCTCTACAGGTATCTCCGAGGGTGTCTCTTGGGTTGGCATGGGTCAAGAATGGGGTTTGTTACTCCGTGACGGAGAGGTATCTTAGGGCCCACTCGGTAATACAACATCACAATAAGCCTTACAAGAATTCTGACTAAGTTTTAGTAACGGGATCTTGTATTACGTAACGAATAAAGAGACTTGCCGATAATGAGGTTTAACTAGGTATGGAGATACCGACGATCGAATCTCGGGCAAGTAACATACCGAAGAACAAAGGGAACATCAGACGGGATTAACTGAATCCTTGACATAGAGGTTCGACCGATAAAAATCTTTCATAGAATATATAGGAACCAATGTGGGCATCCAGGTCCCGCGTTATTGACCGTAGAGGTGTCTCGGTCACGTCTACATAGTTCTCGAACCCGTAGGGTCTGCACACTTAAGGTTCAGTGACGTTTTGGTAGTATAGAGTTATGTATGGTGGTGACCGAAGGTTGTTCGGAGTCCCAGATGAGATCCCGGACGTCACGAGGAGCTCCGGAATTGTCTGGAGGTAAATATTGATATATAGGAAGTCCTGTTTTGGTCGCCGGAAAAGTTTCGGCCTCATCAGTAGTGTATCTCGAGTGCCAGTAGTGTATCGGGGGACCATCGAAAGAGGTATTTCGACCCAAGAGGCTACATGGGATGTGGGAGGAGGTAAACCAGCCCCTGGTGGGCTGTCCGAAGCCTCCTCTAAGGGCCCATGAGCCTGGAGTGGTTTGAGAAGGAAAAAATCCAAAGGTGCAGAGGTGTAAAGAGTTTCCAAGTGGAAAGGAGGAATCCTACTCCTAATAGGATTGGAGTAGGACTCCTCCACCTCCAATTTCGACCAAACCTTGAGGGTTTGAGATTTCCTCCTCCCATCCCTCCCTCCTATATATACTAGAGGATTTAGAGGAAAAAGCTAACCCTAATTGCCACGTGCTATCTCTCCTCTAGATCGCAGTTTCTCCTCTAGATCGGTTTTCAGCGGTGCTTAGGTGAAGCCCTGCTGGAATAGCTCCACCACCATCGCCGCAATGCCGTCGTGCTGCCGGAGAACTCATCAACATCTCCGCTCCCTCTTGCCGGATCAAGAAGGCGGAGATCGTCATTGAGCTGTACGTGTCTGAACGCGGGGGTGTCGTCCGTTCGGCGCTAGATCAGAAGGACCGTGATCAAGATCGCGAGACAGATCGTGATGAGATTGTGGGACGGATTGTGATGAGTTTGCGGGATGGATCGTAATTGGATCGTGGGACAGATCATGATGAGACCGTGGGATGCTCGACAATTTGTTTCGCGAAGACATTCGACTACACCAACCGCGTTTCTTAATGCTTCCCTCTTAGCGATCTACAAGGGTATGTAGATCCACTCTCCCTCTCGTAGATGCTCATCACCATGGATAGATCTTGTGTGTGCATAGGAATTTTTTTGTTTCCCATGCAACGTTCCCCAACAGTGGCATCATGAGCTAGGTCTATGTGTAGATAAGATCTCGAGTAGAACACAAAGAGTTTGTGGGCGTTGATGCTTAGATTGCTTCCTCCCTTGGTCGTGCTTTGGTTCAGCGGTATTCTGGGATGAAGCGTCTTGTACCAACCTTACTCGTACGCTTACGACAGACCAGTTCCATCAACTGACGTGTAACCTCGTTGCACAAAGATGGCTGGCGGGTGCCTGTCTCTCCTACTTTAGTTGGATCAGATTCCACAAAGGCGGTCCTTCAGAAGGTTGAAACGCAATTTATGTATCACCATTGTGGTTTATGCGTAGGTGAGAATTGTTCTTGCTAGATACCCGTAGCAGCCATGTAAGACATGCAACAACAATTAGAGGACGTTTAACTTGTTTTTGCAGGGTATGTTGTGATGTGATATGGCCAATTACATGATAAGATATATGTGATGTATGAGATGATCATGTGTTTTATAGAATATCATGACTTGCATGTAGATGAGTACGGCAACCGGCAGGAGCCATGGGGTTGTCTTTAATTATTGTATGACATGTGTGTCAATCATTAAGCGCTATGTAATGCTTTAGTTTATCACTAAATGGTAGCAATAGTAGTAGAAGCATGGTGGGCGAGACAACCCTGATGGCGACATGTTGATGGAGATCAAGATGATGGAGATCATGGTGTCATGTCGGTGACGATGGAGATCATGTCGGTGCTTTCAAGATGGAGATCAAAAGCACAAGTTCATGGCCATATCATGTCACTTATAATTTGCATGTGATGTTAATCCTTTTATACACCTTGTTTTGCTTAGGACGACAGTAGCATTATAAGGTGATCCCTCACTTAAATTTCAAGATGAATTGTGTTCTCCCCGAGTGTGCACCGTTGCGAAAGTTCGTCGTGTCAAGACACCACGTGATGATCGGGTGTGATAGACTCTATGTTCACATACAACGGGTGCAAGCCAGTGTTGCACATGCAGAACACTCGGGTTAAACTTGACGAGCCTAGCATGTACAGACATGGCCTTGGAACACGAGAGACCGAAAGGTCAAACATGTGTCATATAGTAGATATGATCAACATGATGATGTTCAATTTGAGTTGGTCAATTTGGATCATGTATCACTCGAATGACCGGAGGGATGTCAATTTGAGTGGGAGTTCTTAAGTAATATGATTAATTGAAATCATTATCATGAACGTAGTCAGTAGTGTCTTTGTAAATTATGTTGTAGATTACTAGCTCGTGCTGTAGCTCCCTTGAGTTTTTATATGTTCCTAGAGAAATAGAGTTGAAAGATGATGGTAGCAATATTGCGGACTGGGTCCGTGATCTGAGGATTGTCCTCATTGCTGCACAGAAGGCTTATGTCCTTAATGCACCGCTCGGTGCGCCACCCCCTCTAGCATCGTCTATAGATGTTGTGATCATCTGACAGGCACATTCCGATGACTACTTGATAGTTTAGTGCGTCATGCATTACAGCTTAGAATTGAGGCTCCAAAATGTTTTGAACGTCACGGAACATATGAGATGTTCGAACAGCTGAAATTGGGATCTCAGGCTCGTGCCCATGTTGTGAGATATGAGATCTCCAACAAGATTCTTTGCCTGCAAGATGAAGGAGAATACTCAATTGTTAAGCATGTGCTCAGATTGTCTGGGTGCTACAATCGCTTGAATCGAGTGGGATTTGATCTTCCAGATAAGATAGTGATTTATATAGTTCTCCAAGTCACTGTCACTAAGCTACTAGAACTTGGTGATGAAGTATAAAATGCCAGAGATAGAAATAATGATCTCTGAGCTGTTCGCGATGTTTGACACCGCGAAGGTAGAAATAAAGAAGGAGCATCCAGTGTTGATGGTTAGTAAAACCACTAGTTTCGAGAATGGCAAGGGCAAGGAGGGAAACTTCATGGATGGCAAGTTAGTTGCTGCTCCAGTGAAGCAACCCGAAGTTGAACCCAAACCCGAGACTAAGTGCTTCTATTATGAGGTGAGCGGTCGCTGAAGCGGAACAACCCTAGATACTTGGTAGATAAGAAGGTTGGCAATGTCGACACAAGTGAATTTGATATATGTGTTATTCATGAGGACCCTTGCTAGTACTCCTAATAGCACTTTGGTATTGGATACCGGTTCGGTTGCTAAATGTTAGTAACTCGAAGTAAAAGCTACGGAATAAACGGAGACTAGCTAAGGGTGAGGTGACGATGTGTGTTGGAAATGTTTCCAAGGTTGATGTGATCGACATCGCACGCTCTCTCTACCTTCGGGATTATTGATGAACCTAAATAAATGTTATTTGGTGTTTTGCGTTGAGCATGAACGTGATTATATCGTGTTTATTGCAACATGGTTATTCATTTAAGTTAGAGAATAATTGATATTCTGTTTACATGAATAATACCAATGGTCATGCACCCAGTCAGAATGGTTTGTTGAATCTTGATCATAGTAATACACATCTTCATAACATTGATGCCAAAAGATACAAAGTTAATAATGATAGTACCAAATACTTGTGGCACTGCTGCTAAATGTCATATTAGTATAAAGCACATGAAGAAACTCCATGTTGATGGATCTTTGGACTCATTCGATTTCGAATCGGTTGAGACACGCGAACCATGCCTCTTGGGCAAGATGACTAAGTACCCCGTTTTCCGGATTGATGGAGCGGGCAATTGATTTATTGGAAATGATACATGTTGATGTATGCAATCCAATGAGTCTTGTAGCGTGCGGTGGATATCGTTATTTTCTTATCTTCACTGATGATTTGAGTATATATAGTGTATGTTTACTTAATGAAACACAAGTCTGAATCGTTTGAAAAGTTCAAGCAAATTCAGTGTGAAGTTTAAGATCATTGTGACAAGAAGATAAAAATGTCTGCGATATGATCGTGGAGGTGAATATCTGATTTATGAGTTTGGCATACAACTTTAGACAATGTGAAAGTCATTTCACAACTCACGCCACCTGGAACACCATAGTGTGATGGTGTGTCCGAACGTCATAGTCGTGCTCTATTGGATATGGTGCGGGCTATGATGTCTCTTATTGTTTTGCTACTATAGTTTTGGGGTTATGCATTAGAGACAACTACGTTCACTTTAAATAGGGCACCATCTAAATCCGTTGAGATGACACAGTGTGAATTATGCTTTGATAGAAACCTAAGTTGTCATTTCTTAATGTTTGGGGCTGCGATGCTTGTGTGGAAAAATATTTTCACCTAATGATCTTGAACCCAAAGCGGACAAATGCATCTTCATAGATTACCCTAAGAACAATTGGGTGAACCTTCTATCTTAGATCCAAGCATAAAGTGTTTGTTGCTAAAACGGGTCCTTTCTCGAGAAAAAGTACCTCTCGAAAGAATTGAGTGGGAGGAAGATAGAACTTGATGAGGTTGTCGAACCTTTGTTTCAACCAAAGAGTAGCGCAGCGCAGAAACATGTTTCTGTGGAACCTATGTCAGTTGAAGAGGAAGTAAATGATGATGATCATGAAGCTCCGGATCAAGTTACTATCGAACCTCGTAGGTCGACAAGGATGCGTACTGCTCCTGAGTGGTATGACAACCCTGCCTTGGAGGTCATGTTGTTGGATAATGATGAACCTATGAGATATGGAGAAGCGATGATGGGCCCTTCTGAGAAATGGTTAGAGGCCATGAAATCCGAGAAAGGATCCATGTATGAAAACCAAGTATAGACTTTGGTAGACTTGCTCGTTGGATAGCAGGTCGTCGAGTACAAATGGACCTTTGAGATGAAGACAGACGCTGATGGTAAATGTCACCATTTATAAAGCTCGACTTGTGACAAAGAAGTTTCTGACAAGTTCAAAGAGTTAAATGCAATGAGACTTTCTCACTCGTAGCGATGCTAAAGTCTGTCGGAATTATGTTAGCAGTTGCTGCATTTTTCAATTATGAAATCTGGCAGATGGATGACAAAACACCGTTTCCTTAACAGTTTACTTGAGGAAAAGTTGTATGTGATACAACCAGAAGGTTTTGTCAGTCCTAAGGATGCTAAAAGGTGAGCAAGCTTCAGTGATCCTTCTATGGGCTGAAGCAAGCGTCTCGGAGTTGGAATATACACTTTGATGAGGTGATCAAAGTTTTTGAGTCTATAAAAAGTTTATGACAAACTTGTATTTACAATAAAGTGAGTGGGAGCACTATAGAGTTTCTGATAAGCATATGTGGTTCACATATTGTTGATCGGAAATGATGTAGAATTTATGGAAAACATAAAGGGTTGTTTGAAAGGAGTTTTTCAAAGGAAGACATGGATAAAGCTACCTAATTGTTGAGCATCAAAATCTATAGAGATAGATCAAGATGCTTGATGAGACTTTGAATGAGTACATACCTTGACAAGATTTTGAAAGAGTCCAAATGGATTAGTCAGAGAGAAGTGTTCTCGCCTGCTTTGTAAGGTGTGAAGTTGAGTGCGACTCAAAGCTCGACCATGGCAGAAGAAAGAGAAAGGACGAATGTCATCCCCTATGCCTTAGCCATAGGCTCTATATAGTATGTCATGTTGTGTACCGCACCTGTGTGTGCCTTGCCATGAGTCCGTCAAGGGGTACAAGAGTGATCCAGGAGTGGATCACTGGACAGCGGTCAAGATCATCCTTAGTAACTAAAAGACTAAGGAAATGTTTCTCGATTATGGAGGTAAGAAAGAGTTCGTCGTAAAGTGTTACGTTGATGCAAGCTTTGACACCAATCCGGATGACTCTTAGTAGCAATTCGGATACGTATAGTAGAGCAGCCATTTGGAATAGCTCCAAGTGGAGTGTGGTAGCAGTGTTTATAGTTTGACATAGAGATTTTTAAAGTACACACGGATCTAAATGTCACACACCCATTTACTATAAGACCTCTCTCATATGCAAAGCATGATCGAGCCCCAAAACTCATTGGGTGTTAGATTCATAACAATGCGAATCACAAGGTGATGTGAACTAGATTATTGACTCTAGTGCAAGTGGGATACTATTGGAAATATGCCCTAGAGGCAATAATAAATTGGTTATTATCATATTTGCTTATTCATGATAATCGTTTATTATCCATGCTATAATTGTGTTGATCGAAAACTCAGATACATGTGTGGATACATCGACAACACCATGTCCCTAGTATGCCTCTAATAGACTAGCTCGTTGATCAAAGATGGATATGGTTTCCTAGTCATGGATATTAGATGTCATTTGATAATGGGATCACGCCATTTGGAGAATGATGTGATGGACAAGACCCAAACTACAAACGTAGCATATGATCGTGTCAATTTATTGCTACTGTTTTCTACATGTCAAGTATTTGTTCCTATGACCATGAGATCATGCAACTCACTAACACCGAGGAGTACCTTGTGTGTATAAAACGCCGCAACGTAACTGGGTGACTATAAAGGTGCTCTATAGGTATCTCCAAGGGTGTCTATTGGGTTGGCATGGATGAAGACCGGGATTTGTTACTCCGTGACGGAGAGGTATATTATTATATTTCCTTGTTCGTGATAATCGTTTATTATACATGCTATAATTGTATTGATTGGAAACTAAATACATGTGATGACACTATGTCCCTAGTATGCCTCTAGTAGACTAGCTCGTTGATCAAAGATGGTCAAGGTTTCCTAGCCATGGACATGAGATGTCATTTGATAACAAGGTCACATCATTAGGTGAATGATGTGATGGACAAGACCCAAACTATAAACATAGCATATGACCGTGTCAGTTTATTGCTACAGTTTTCTGCATGCCAAGTATCTGTTCCTATGACCATGAGATCATGCAACTCATTGACATTGAAGGAGTACCTTGTGTGTATCAAACGTCGCAACGTAACTGGGTGACTATAAAGGTGCTCTACATGTATCTCCGAGGGTGTCTATTGAGTTGGCATGGATCAAGACTAGGATTTGTTACTCTGTGTGACGGAGAGGTATCTCAGGGCCCACTCGGTAATACAACATCACAATAGGCCTTGAAAGCAATGTGACTAAGTGTTAGTCATGGGATCTTGTATTACGTAACGAGTAAACAGACTTGTCGGTAACGAGGTTGAACTAGGTATGGAGATACCGACGATCGAATCTCGGGCAAGTAACATACCGAAGAACAAAGGGAACATCATACGGGATTAACTGAATCATTGACATAGAGGTTCGACCGATAAAGATCTTCGTAGAATATGTAGGAACCAATATGGGCATCCAGGTCCTGCTATTGGTTATTGACTGTAGAGGTGTATCGGTCATGTCTACATAGTTCTCGAACCCGCAGGGTCTGCACACTTAAGGTTCGGTGACGTTTTGGTAGTATAGAGTTATGTATGGTGCTGACCGAAGGTTGTTTGGAGTCCCGGATGAGACCCCGGATGTCACGAGGAGCTCCGAAATTTTCTGGAGGTAAAGATTGATATATAGGAAGTCCTGTTTTGGTCGCCGGAAAAGTTTCGGGCTCATCGATAGTGTACCGGGGGACCATTGGGAGAGGTATTTCGACCCAAGAGGCTACATGGGTTGTGGCAGGAGGTAAACCAGCCCCTGGTGGGCTTGCCTAAGCCTCCTCTAAGGACCCATGCGGCTGGAGTGGTTTGAGAAGGAAAAAAATCCAAAGGTGGAGAGGTGGAAAGAGTTTCCAAGTGGAAAGGAGGAATCCTACTCCTAATAGGATTGGAGTAGGACTCCTCCACCTCCATTTTCAACCAAAACTTGAGGGTTTGAGGCTGCCTCCTCCCCTCCCTCCCTCCTATATATACTAGAGGATTTATAGGAAAAAGCTAACCCTAATAGCCACGTGCTACCTCTCCTCTAGATCGTAGTTTCTCCTCTAGATCGGTTTTCAGCGGTGCTTAGGCAAAGCCCTGCTGGAATAGCTCCACCACCATCGCCACAATGTCGTCGGGCTTCCGGAGAACTCATCTACCTCTCCGCTCCCTCTTGCTGGAACAAGAAGGCGGAGATCATCATCGAGCTGTACGTGTGCTAAACGCGGAGGTGCCGTCCGTTCAGCGCTAGATCGGAAGGACCGTGATCAAGATCGCGAGACAGAACGTGATGAGATCGTGGGACGAATCGTGATGAGTTTGTGGGATGGAATGTGATTGGATCGCGGGATGGATCGTGATGATATCGCGGGATGCTCGGCGATTTGGATCACGAAGACGTTCAACTACACCAACCGTGTTTCTTAACGCTTCCCGCTTAGCGATCTACAAGGGTATGTAGATCCATTGTCCCTGTCATAGATGCTCATCACCATGGATAGATCTTGCGTGCGCGTAGGAATTTTTTTGTTTCCCATGCAACGTTCCCCAACTATAACACCCCTAGTCCTGCTTGGTCTAGTTGATGGATGGGTATGTTTACAAGGTTGCTCCTGGAGCTGTGTCTAGAGGAGGAAGAGGGAGCAGCCGGCTCGATTTCCTCCGCTATGAAGGTGTGAGTGTGAGGGAAGTGTCCCATAGGGGTGTCCGTGAGACTCGTCGTCCCCGTTGCATGGGGGGCTCGGGGGGTTTTATAGGCCAACCCCCTGGCTTACAATATTCCTGAGGTACATAAGTGAGGGGCCCGGCTGGCAACCTATCCAAATTGTAGCCACGCGCACCCATGCGTCAGCGGCCACTGTGGCTACACTAGCGTCCGTCGTGGCTGTCGTGTCATGTCGCCATAACCACGCGCAGAGGGACGGGACGGGTGCCTGTCTGCCCAGAGGTCAACGAGGGAACTGGCTCGAAGGCAGCCGGCCATGCTCAGCCGACCGGGTACCGGGCCGGCTCCTCGACCAGCCGGCCCCGTCCCAGCCGGCAACGCATCTGTCGGCTATGCACCAGCCGGCCGTAAGCAGCCGGCCACATTCTTATTTTTTGAAGTGGGGGAGAGAACCCCAGTGCATTGGCCTACCCAGGGGTAATAACCCCGTCACCCTTGTAGATTGCTAAGCAGGAAGCGTTAGGAAACACGGTTGATGTAGTCGAATGTCTTCGAGATCCAAATCGTCGAGCGTCTCGCCATCCCATCACGATCCATCTCACGATCCAATCACGATCTGTCCCATGATCCCATCACGATCCCTCCTGCCATCCAATCACGAATCGTCTCGCGATCTTGATCACGGTCCTTCTGATCTAGCGCCAAACGGACGGCGCCTCCGCGTGCAACACACGTACAGCTTGATGACGACCTCCGCCTTCTTGATCCAGCAAGAGGGAGCGGAGAGGTAGATGAGTTCTCTAGCATCACAACGGCGTGGTGGCGGTGGTGGTGAACTAATCCTGCAGGGCATCGCCTAAGCACCGCAGAACTAATCTAGAGGAGAAACTGATCTAGGGAAGAAGAGGGCAACAAGTGGCAATTAGGTTTAGCTCTTCCCTCTAAATCCTCTATATATAGGAGGGAGGGAGGGGAGGAGGAAGCATCAAACCCTCAAGGTTTGGTCGAAATTGGAGGTGGAGGAGTCCTACTCAAATCCTATTAGGAGTAGGATTCCTCCTTTCCACTTGGAAACTTTTGCCACCTCTCCACCTTTTGAGTTTTCAAACCCCTAGCCGCATGGGCCTTAGTGGGGGATTACTCCAGCCCACCAGGGGCTGGTTTGACTCCTCCCACAGCCCATGAGGTCCTTTGGGTCGAGACACCCCTCCCGATGGTCCCCCGACACCCTCCCGACACTCCCGATACACTACCGATGAGCCCGAAACTTTTCTGGTGCCCAAAACAGAACTTCCTATATATCAATCTTTACCTCCGGACCATTCCGGAGCTCCTCGTGTCATTCGGGATCTCATCCGGGACTCCTAACAACCTTCAATCACCACCATACATAACTCTATACTACCGAAACGTCACTGAACCTTAAGTGTGCAGACCCTGCGGGTTCGAGAACTATGTAGACATGACTGAGACACCTCTACGGTCAATAACCAATAGCGGGACCTGGATGCCCATATTGATTTCTACATATTATAAAAAGATCTTTATCGGTCGAACCTCTATGTCAAGGATTCAGTTAATCTCGTATGTCGTTCCTTTGTTCTTCGGTATGTCACTTGCCCGAGATTCAATCGTCGGTATCTCTATATCTAGTTCAATCTCGTTACCGACAAGTCTCTTTACTCGTTCCGTAATACAAGATCCCGTGGCTAACACTTAGTCACATTGCTTACAAGGCTTGTTGTGATGTTGTATTACCGAGTGGGCCCTGAGATACCTCTCCGTCACACGGAGTAACAAATCTCAGTATTGATCCATGCCAACTCAACAGGCACCCTCAGAGATACCTATAGTGCACCTTTATAGTCACCCAGTAACGTTGCGACATTTGATACACACAAGGTACTCCTCCGATGTCAGTGAGTTGCATGATCTCATGGTCATAGGAACAGATACTTGACATGCAGAAAACTATAGCAATAAGCTGACACGATCATATGCTACGTTTATAGCTTGGGTTTTGTCCATCACATCATTCTCCTAATGATGTGATCGCATTATCAAATGACATCTCATGTACATGGCTAGGAAATCTTGACCATCTTTGATCAACGAGCTAGTCTACTAGAGGCATACTAGGGACATGGTGTTGTCTATGTATCCACACATGTATCTGAGTTTCCGAACAATACAATTATAGCATGGATAATAAACAATTATCATGAACGAGGAAATATGATAATAACCAATTTATTATTGCTGCTAGGACATATTTCCAACAATTTTCCCTCAAGTGGATGACCTAAGGTTTATCAATCCATGGGAGGTGTAGGATGAAGATGGTCTCTCTCAAACAACCCTGGAATCAAATACAAGAAATCTCTTGTGCCCCCAACACACCCAATACAATGGAAAATTGTATAGGTGCACTAGTCCAACGAAGAGATGGTGATACAAGTGTAGTAATGATAGTAGATATTGATTTTTGTAATCTGAAAATATAAAAACATCAAGGTAACAAGTAACAAAAGTGAGCACAAACGGTATTGCAATGCTTGAAAACGAGGCCTACAGTTCATACTTTCTCTAGTGCAATCTCTCAACAATGATAATATTTTTGGATCACATAACCATCCCTCAACGTGCAACGAATAATCACTCCAAATTTCTTATCTAGCGGAGATCATAAGAAGAAATTGTATGTAGTGTACGAAACCACCTTAAAGTTATCCTTTCCGATCGATCTATCCAAAAGTTCATACTAACATAACCAAGGTATCCTTTTCGATAGATCTATCTAAGAGTTCGTACTAACATAACCAAGTTATCCTAAGAGTTCCCCAAGATTTCTACTGGAGAAGCTAGGACAAGAATGTGTATCAACCCCTATGCATAGATTACCCCAATGTCACCTCGGGAATCCGCAAGTTGAGTACCAAGACATAGATCAACCGAATCACTTGACTACCCAAATGTCACTACGGGCATCCGCATCCATGACATATACCAAGTGTTCTCAAATCCAATATTCAATCCAACATAACGAAATCTCAAAGGGAATACTCAATTCATCACAACAAGATAGAGAGGGGAACACACCGTGTGATACAACTATATTAACAAAGCCCGTGATACATCAAGATTGTTACATATCAAGAACACGAGAGAAAGAGAGAGAGAGAGAGAGATTGAACACATAGCTACTGGTACAAACCATCAGCCCCGAGGGTGGACTACTCCCTCCTCATCATGGACTCCGCTACGATGATGAAGATGGCCACCGGAGATGATCTACCCTCTCCGGCAGGGTAGTGTTTTCTCTCCAGATTGTTTTTATATTGATACAGAGCCCTTGCGGTGGTGGAACGATAAGTCTAGGGTTATTTTTGATGGTTTCTATATTTATAGGAATTTTTGGCGTCGGTTTCATGCGGAGATGGTCCACGAGGTGGGCACTCTCCACCAGGGCGCGGGTAGGGGGCCTAGCGCGCCCTGGTGGAGGGTGTCCACCTCGTGACTCTTCTTGACCTCCCACGAAGCATCGAAGGCCTCTTTTGTTCGAATAAAATCGTCAAAAAAATTTGGGCGATTCTGAGAACTTATATTTTCTACACAAAAAACAACACCATTGTAGTTCTTCTGGAAACAACATCAGTCTGGGTTAGTTTTAAATAAATCATATAAAGTACATCAAAACCATATGGAAGTATTGTAAACATAGGTGAATATGGCATGAATACTTCATAAATTATCGATACGTTGGAGACACATCATTTATCACTCCGGGAAGTTTGCTTCTTGGGACACTCGCAATATTTGAAGAATCGCAAGCAGTTATTTCACATAAGAGCTGGGACAACTTTCGTGTGACCAAAATTTCACTTATAAATACGCTCCTACGCTCTTCGTTAGAATGATTATATTTTGGATGCTTACGTGAGAGTGCTAAACCACCATGTTTGACTTGTAGGCTATCAACAGGAGACCTGGATGGCGGCCCGACACTCGCAATGAATGGGTGAACAAGAAAAGAGTACCGAAAAAGTGGAACGACGCTTGTCCGTTCTATTCCTAGGAACCATTGTCGTGTTCGGTTGATCTAAGTAACTGGAACCCACTCGTTCCTGGAATGGCATATTCTCTGTTTATGCCGTTCCACGTGGTCTCTCCGAATCGAGTGAACCACAAGGAACCAATTTTCTTCCTCCCACGACTGTTGGTGTTCCCTTTTTCCCTTCCTCCTGCGACCTCCCCGGGAGCCTCCGCCACCGGAAGCACACACAGCCGCCGTTGTCGTCATAGGGAGCACACATTGCCTCGTCTAGATAGCCCCGTTGTAGGTGCCCGACTTTGACGCCTTGTGTGCCCCCGTAAATGAGCATCCAAGGCATCCATAGAGGCCATTGTGTGGGTTGGGGTGAATGAGCTCGGGTCCGTGCGAGTGAGGGTGAACTACATCGTGCCAAGACCCATGTCGGGAAGCTCCGCGTCGCCTGTTGGCGATATAACCCGTGGTATAACCTGCCCAGGAGGGGCCGGTTTAAGAGCTTGGTGGCTCATCATCAAGGCCTTAAACGGGCCTGAAGACCATGACAAGCCTGGGGGCGGTTTGCTAAGCGGGCCGAATGGAGGCCTAGAGCCGGAAGACGGCGGGTGACCCGGAGGCGTAAGCCGTTCGGAAGTAGCTTGCCAAAGAAGGCAGGGTGACTTAGAGATAAGACCAGTTACGAAGTGCAACCTGGTGTGGACTCTTGTAACCCAGGGCCTCGACCTATCTATATAAAGGAAAGTCCTTGTGACGGTTTAGGGTATGAATCAAATGATCGAGAGCTAGGTTAGGAGAATCCTCTCCCTTGTAATCGATACCCAATCAATACAACACAAAGCAGGAAGTAGGCTTTTACCTCTTTTGGGAGGGGCTGAACCTGGGTAAACTCATGTCTTTCGTCCCGACCAACCCCTTCGAGCTAGTCACGGTAGCGATGGCCTCACCCTTAAGTCCTTTCACTAGGGAATCTTCCTTGACAAAACCATGATATTTTTCACCCACCGTGGGGCAAGATGCGTCGTGGTTTGGAGTTCTCAAAGGGCTCTCTCCTAGGGATCGAGGGATACAATGTTGGCAGGATGACTAAGAGTTGTTGCGGCAAGCTCTACATCGACGATGCTGATTGGGGCCCCGAGGCCGACTCAATCAAGTACAGGTACTAGGTCCCCTTTGGTAGAATTCATGTCTTCATCGGAAAGATCGGCGGATCTGAGCCCGGGCTAGACATCTACACCAACCTCGTCGAGTCGGCCCGGCATACGCAACCCGCCCGGTTTGAACCCGATCGGAAGAGTGTTTTCATTGGCTTCACATAGGGAATGGAAGACTCCACATCGGGAGGGGAAGCGCTTGTCTACTCAAATGACGGGTCCTCGAGTGGAGAGACGTAGTCAATTTACTAGCTTTATGATGGTGGTCTTGGGGGCTATGCCGATGATGACAGTATTCCGGATCCCTACGAGCCGCCAAGCCAAGCCTCTATCTTCATGACGGGCACGGCACCGGCTCTCAATAGCACGATGACCGGAGCGGCAACGAAAACTGCCCCGATAGGGTTTGTGTCAGCCAGGCCGCCGACTCAAGTTTTGCTGGGATTGATGAATGAGCTGACAACTCTGCTGGGAACTGAAGTCACGGCTAAAAATCAAATGGAGCATAATGAGGAGATTGCAAGGCTAATGACTAGGGCCGAAGAGGACATCAATGCGATACAGGTTCAGATGGATTCTGAGTCGGAGCGTCTCAAGGCGGAGGCTTTTTGTTTAGATCTGGATCAACACGCCTTAGAGGCAGTTCTTTGGATGAGGTATCAGACCCGCCTGCCTATGCAGTTTGATTCGAGGAATCTCTTCAACACCCCGGGGGCAAGACTGAACGCGCCGCTGGCCATAACATGAACCATGGAGCTGCTAGGGAACAGGGCGGCGGCTCAACCTCGACAGCCAAACCTGCCCCGAAGAAACCAGACCCCACCGCAGTGGCTTCTGACACCCCCTGGTCGCTATTCTAACCCGGTGAATAACGTGGTGGCAGCGGCTACTAGACTCAACACACTCCCTCTTGATGAAGGGACGCCCTTCGTCGCGGAGGCCCAGAATGCCATTAAGCTCTTGCAGACAACGGTGGCTCAACAAGAGAAGTTTACCTACAGTCGAAGTCGCATGCACTCAACTCCTCTTCCGAGCCGCAATTACAGTCGACGTATGGAGTCGCCAGTAGTCTCCAGCAGCGAGCGATGTCACAACCCGCCCTATGAAGGCCCGACCGGTGTTAACGCTCAGGAAAATATGGATAACGCCAGAGCTCAGCATGAGGTGACGGCCGCGGTGACTTATCAAGAGCCGCCCCCAGTAACCCCTTTAGCTTCGTTGGAAGCCGGAATAACTTCGAGGGCTGTTGGAGTGCCAGGCTTAACGTCGGCTCTATGGAACGAGTGCCTGCCCAAGGCACGGGGGCCTCGCAAGGGATAGAGGCGCATCTTGTCGTTCGCAAGTATAGCATCATTACATCATACATTACAGAAGAGATGAGTATATGAGTTGTCTTACACTCGCCACATACTAAATTACAATTCCACACAAGATTTCAAACATCAATATGAAGATAGGGTCCGGCTACGGACAAAAAAACAAACGATAAAAGCAGATGCAATGATACTATCTCGCTAGTCCCGAAGATCACGACCATGGTCCTCTACTCATCCGGATAAGTCACGTACATCATGCCTCTTTCCTCATCATACTCCCACTAGAGCTGCATCAGATCATCCTGCACGAACTCATCTGAACCTGTACCTGGATTGTTGTAGTAATTTGTGAGCTACAAGGACTCAGCAGTCATGCGCCCAGGTACCGAGACTATTCAAGCTTAAAGGTTGGGATGGGATATGTGTTTAGTTTGCAGCAGCACTAAGCATTTATGGTGGCTAAACTTACATAACATGAAAAAAAATATGTGGCCTACGATGAATAATCAAATCTAGATTGACCTCTATGAGATTGTGAACACTTACTTACGTCAATCATAACCCCACCGTGTTCTCCCTCGGATCATGTTCACGAGCAGAGACGATCATGGTTACTCACACAGTTGGTGCATTTTATTTGAGTTTACTTCAAGTTAACTATAACCAGGTGTTAAACAAATATCCAAGTTGCCACTTAACTATGGGCACGGCTTTCCGAAATATTTGACCCTGCAAGGGTGCTCCAACTAGTCCATCACAAATTAACCACACTCCATGGGAATAGCCTCGACCACGGATCTCGTGATCATCCTAGGCAACTACAAAGGAATTCCAACACCTCGAGTTAGCCCGAAGAAAGTCAGAGCTCCTCACGCAAGACACTCGATAAAGGTAAAACAAATCCAGCAAGACCTCCCGGCGTGTCGACGAACCCGATAAGAGCCGCGTATCTCGTTCTCAGGACACGACCGGATGAGCACTACGTATGGCGGCCGGATAGAAATCACTCGAGTTGCCCCGAGGTGGCCCCGCAAGTGGCTCTAGTTTGGACCAACACTCATGAGGAGCACTGACCCGGGTTGTTGATTATTTATCCACGGGGTTGCAAAGCCCTATGCTAATTTTATTAAGTTATTAAGCAAATGTAGTACCAAAGTTGGGTCTTGCCAGATAAGTTTTAATCTCAACCGAATAAACAAGGGGGTCCCTATAACAACCCCGAGCATGTTAGGAGCGCAAAGTATGGAAACATAACACCGGCACAAGAAACTATGGCAGTAACAGCGGAACAAACACCTAGCGAAAGGCCAAGCCTTCCACCAATACCAAGATATATATGTGCATTAAATTAAATAACAGATAATATGGTGATATGCCAAATCCATGTTATCACATGGATACATCCTTCACCTGCAACTAAGAACGCTATAAGAGGGGCTCAGCAGCGGTAACTTAGCCATTCAAAGGTTTGCTAGGATGTGGAGGGTTAGAGGCTATCATGGCAATTAGGAGGCTGACATTCAAGTGGTAGGTAGCGCAATTGTAATGATAAGAGCGAGACAACTAGCAAGCGAAAATAGTATCGGGATCCGGGTACGATCATCTTGCCTGTTGGTTCTTCAGTGGAACAAGTAGCGAGATCCTCATAGTTGTACTCGCATGGCTCTTCGTACTCAGGTTCAACATTCAAGTCTACCCAAAAGAAACAGAAAGAATAAACAAACAACCAAGGTGCAATGCACAAGAAAGAATGATGCATGCTTAGTTGAAGAGTTTTAGCATGGCAATCCTACTAGTCATGTTTCTCATGCAAAGGGTTGGTTATTAGTGAATCTGGACAGAACCTGTTAAGTTATTTAGACATGCATGAACATTGAAAATATGGACGCATCATGCAAAAATGATAAACATGCATATGAAGAACGTAAGAAACGGAGATATGGTTCTCACGATACGCTCACGTCAAGATACGAAGGCAAAACACAAGACAAGAAGGACCTAGGATATTCCTTGGCATTCCAAGGTAGCCACTGGTTAGGCAATGAAAAACCAACCACAATAGAGCCAAATATCAAGCAATTCCATGGGGTATAGCTCCCACAAGTCACAAAACAATAAAACAAACAATCTGCCACAAAACAGCAACATAGCAACTTCCATAGCCAATAACTTGAGCTACAGGAATCCTACAACCACAAACAAGGCATAGACAGAAACTACATAACATGCTTATCAACTTATCCAACTACACAATCTAGAAAGGAGACACACATCAATAAGCATGAAGCTCACAAGTTGGCATGATGAAACAGATTTCTGGGACTTAGTGAAAATAACAGTTTTCTGGAATCTGAGTTAATCTGGTAGCATTTTGACAACAAAAACTAATAGTGTTAGATACCACCTCTTGGCATGAAAATTAACAGGATGCTAGAGTACAACATCTACTTCAAAACACTAGCACTAAGCTTGAGCTAATTCACAACATATCACAAGATAGCAACCACTCTTCATGGCATAAAAATAACAGCAGATTCTCAGACTTTGAAATATTTAGCATGGTGAAAACAGCAACATTAAGTTAGCCACTTTGCAGCAAGTTTCCCACTTATATGGGTGATTCTTATGTGAAACAAAAATACCATGGCATAATAGGAATAAAACACTAACACTCCCATGTTGACACATGCCCCAAAGCAAGCATGGATTAATTCATGTGAAAATGACAAAGTAGCATCACAGCAGAAAATGACAGTTTTATCAACTTACTGAAAAGTGAAATCTAATTGCACCAATAGATTCCTTGGATCTTTCTCCCAAATTCATATATTATACCCATATGGTCACATGAAGCATCATGACACAAACTACATACCAAAACATCGTCCTTTCCATTTAAGTGAAAACTTACTTAAAATACTCATGTGCAAAAATGTGCATGTCCAGATTTGGAAAAATTACTATAAATGGAAATAAGCTAATTAAACACTAAAACAAATAAACCACAAATAATTTGTGTATGACAAGTGGGGCATGGGCCCACTTGTCATACACACACTCCACACACACACACACACTACACCAGCACACACACACACACACTAGCATACACACACAGCACATGCACACTAGATCCTTCCACCATAGAGGATCCTGCTACCACTAGCACACACACACACTCTACACCACAGCCACACCAGATCCGGCCCGTGGCCACACGAGATCCGAACAGCACACACACTCTCAGCCAATCCAAAAAAGAAAACAACAGGGGGGAGGCTGGGATCGAACCCACGACCTGTTGGTCGTCTCCCCCCGTGCGCAACCACTGCGCTACTACCGCGGATCTCAATAGAAAGGCCTCTACACGCGACATATACTCAGAAAGGGAGGCTTCCTCTACCCCGAGACAGAGGAGAGGGGGGTCGCTGGCGGCCACCACGGCGACCAGCTGCTCGAGCGGGCCACCGGCGGGAGCTACGGGGGCTGCGGCGGATCCATCCCTACGGCCACCTACGGGCTGCGGGCGCGGTAGCGAGGAGCTTGAGCATGGCGCCAATGGCAGCAAGCGACGCAAGCAGGAACTGCGGGAACAGAAGTTGTGGGGGCTACGGGAACGACGCGGCGCGCGACGAGATGAGTGGGAGCACGGAAGGGGATGCAAGGCATGGCAGCACTAGTTACACCCTCTCCGAAGAATAGATTCCGAGATGGCACGGGGCGCGGGGGCACGCCAAAGACATGGTGCAGCGGGGATCTACGGGCGACCAACCGCTATGAGGAGGCAGGGAGGAGGAGAAGGGAGTACCTTCTCTACCTTGGCACAAGGAAGGGGTCGGGGACGCGGTAGACAGGCGGCGACGAGGCGAAGAAGACCGGCATGCCGCTACACGGGAACTGCAGGAGGAAGCCGGCAAAGAGGATGCCGCTTCCGGCTTGAAGACGACGCGAGCGAAGACAAGGACGACGGCAGGGACTTCACTCGCACGATCCACGCGCCGGTGAGGAAGGAGACAAGGCGGAAACGCTACCCCGAGCTCGAGCTCGTGCTCGACCGGAGCATGGCGGGCAGGGCGACGGTGAGGAGCTTGGAGGGACTTACCGATAGAGAATATGGGCAGAACCGAGAGAGGGGAAACCCTAGGGCACAGGGGACACTACAAATAGGCGGCTCGGGCTCCCGTCGGCCGTCAAATCGGCACGGACACTAACGTGGCCTCTGCCGATGAGTGCCATACAGGAGAACGGCGAACGCATGCACCTGGCGGGCTACAGGCTGCGCAACTGCTATTACTGGGCCGCTGCAGGGCAAGGAGGCCTAGGAGGCAAGCTCCCTCTCTCTCTCCTAGGAAAAACAAAGGATCTTCCTAATTTTTTTAAAGAAAGGCTCAGACAAGAAAAAATCTCCCAATAGAAAAGAAGAGGGGGGATCCCCATAACAAAATATCTTTGGACTCACAAAATTGCATACTATTTAATAAAAATGGTTGGGGCATTTTTAGGACCAGCAAATATTTAACTTGTTAAATAACTAAGCATGGTTTCCAAAATTATTACAAATGAAATAAATCCCAACCATGACATGGAACTATTTAGAAATCTTAGTGGAAGTTTTAGTAGATGACCAACATTTAAAACAAGGTAGGGCAGCAAGAGATATTTCACAATCAATAATTTGAATGGAGAGGGGGAGGTGGAGTTGTTTGAATTGGAGGAAGAAGAGTAGCACCCCAACAAGCACACATCCACACCCACATCACAACCCACATGACAACAGCCATACCACAACCAAGGAAGCACACCACAACACGTATTATGCATGACATGATGATGAGGTGACATGATGCATGATGAATGAGACAATGACCAAAAGGAAAAGAAGCAAACACAAATCATACAACACAAGGCAACAAGGGTTCACATAAGATTACAATGTCATAAAAGATAGGGACAGCACTTGGGTTGTCACACTAACTACACAGTTGATCTACCCCCAGAATCCTGGATCAAGAGTTATGAGATAGCCATGGAGATGTTGGACATGAGTGATGCGGTCTGTGTGAAGTACTTTATCATGATGTTGGAAGGACCGGCTCGTATATGTTAAAGGGTCTGCCCCCCAATACCATTAACTCCTAGGCCAAGTTGAAAGCACGATTCATCGAGAATTTCAAAGGTACATGCAAGTAGCCTATGACAATCGTTGACTTAGATCATTGCATGCAACATGAGAATGAGCCGTCTCATCATTGGGTCTGGCGGGTCTCAAACATCATCCACTCGTCTAATAATATCTCGGTGGCTCAGGCGGTCCTGATTCTGGAGAAAAATTGTCACTTCTTGCCCCTTAAGCAAAAGCTTGGATGGCTCAAGCATTCTTACCAAGACATGGGTGAGATCATGGCGGCTCTCACTAAATATGCAGATTCTGATAGCATGAAGGATCCTGGTTCTGATGTGGAGAAGTATGCTAAGGTTGAGAAGAATGGCAACGACAAGGGTCCGTAATAGAGCGGGGCAGGAAATAACAATCTGGGTAATGGCGGCAAGCGAAAGCACCCGGATGGCAGATCAGATCTGGTAGCCAACACTAATATTGGGAACAACTACGCTAAGGGCAACGGTAAACCACCTTTTGGCAAGGCCAAAACTCCCTTCAACATGGAGGCAATGCTTAAGGAACCCTGCCCAAAGCACAGTCTTCCCAATAAACCGTCCACTCATGCTTGGAAGGATTGTTATATCATGCGAGAATTCCGGAATTACAACCTTAACCAGCATCATGGTAATAGCAATGGACTGCCTGTTGGGTCAGGATCTGGTTCTCATGGGTCAGGTTTCGGTGCAGGCGGCTCAAATTCGGATTATCTGGTTCAAGGTAACCATGGAGGTCATACAGCCCGACAATGGTAGTCAGCAGCAAAACAACGAGTCAGCGTATCAGAGTAACCCAAAGCAGCTTAATGTAGGCCAATATCATGTATTCACCATGAGTCTAGACAAACGTGATCAGAAGGTGCGCAAGAGGGCGGTTCATGCAACAACGCCGGCTATTCTGCAGTACTTAAAGTGGCCAGAGCACATGATATCATGGAGCAGGGAGGATCACGTGCCACGAGTTGATAACCCGGGGCACCTGGCCCTTGTGGTAGCCCCTCAGGTAGGAGGCTACAAACTCACCAAGGTGCTGATGGATGGTGGTAGTAGCATCAATATTTTGTACTATGACACTTTCTGCCAGATGAACCTGACTGAAAGGGATCTCAAGCCGTCGTCCACAGTTTTTCACGGTGTGGTACCCGACAAGTTGGCTTATCCAGTAGGAAAGATTGCCCATGAGGTGGCTTTTGGAAATGACTACAACTACAGGGTAGAGACCTTGTGGTTTGAAGTGGTCAAGATTAAGAGTCCATATCATGCTCTGTTTGGACGGCCTGTTTATGCCAAGTTCATGTCTCGGCCCTGTTGTATTCACTTGCAACGTAAGAGGCCAGGACTGAAGGCGACGATCACGATGCAGGGTGATCAAAAAATTGCTCTTGAGTGTGAGTAAGGTGATGTTGTGCATGCAGAGTCAAGTTGTGCGGACGCGGAGCTAATGCTTTATAAAGATAATGTAGACCTGGTAGATATGACCCCATTAAAAAAGCCCACCAAAAAGTCTGACCTGCCCTTGAAATTTGTGGCAGAGGATACCAAGTTGGTGGACTTTTCCCCTGGCAACTCATCGCAGTAGTTCACTATAGGGGCTAACATGGACCCCAAATAGGAAAGCGCGCTCATCGAATTCATCCATGAGAATCGGTACATCTTCGCATGGAAACCCTCTGACATGCCAGGTGTACCGAGAGAATTCGCTGAGCACCACCTTAATGTGGATCCTAAATTTAAGCCGGTGAGGCAATTCCTCTGGCATTTCAATGAGGAGCAACGTAAAGCTACAGGATAAGAAGTTGCCCGGCTCTTGGCAGTTGGGTTTATCATGGAGTTTTTCACCTGGAGTGGTTGTCCAAACCTGTGCTCGTCCTTAAGAAGAACAACATGTGGCGTATGTGTGTGGATTACACAGAACTGAACAAGGCTTGTCCGGTTGATCCATTTGCTCTCCCCCGTATTGACCAGATCATTGATGCGACGACGGGTTGCGAGAGTTTATGTTTCATGGATGCTTATTCGGGTTATCATCAGATCAAGATGGCAGTCAAGGACCAGGAGAAGACATCTTTCATAACTTCCTTTGGAGATTTTTGTTATGCGTCTATGCCATTCGGACTCAAAAGCGCTCAGGCGACTTACCAGCGCTGTGTGCAGAACTGTCTTCATGGTAAGATTGGGCACAACATTCGTGCTTATGTGGACGATATCGTGGTCAAGTCAAGGAAGAAAGAGACTCTGCTTGCTGATCTGAAAGAAATTTTTGATAACCTTAGGGTTTACAAGATGATGCTTAACCTAGCTAAGTGCGTTTTTGGCGTACCTACAGGCAAACTGCTGGGATTTTTGGTCTTAGAGTGGGGAATCAAGGCAAACCCGGAGAAAATCAAGGCCATCACTTCACTTTCTAAACCGACGTGTATCAATGATGTTCAGTGCTTGGCGGATCGTATTGCCTCCTTAAGACGATTCATAAGCCGCCTCAGGGAGAAGGCTATCCCTTTATATCAGATGATGAAGAAGACAGATAATTTTCTCTGGAGTGACACGGCAAATGATGCGTTGGAAGCACTGAAGAAGCAGTTAACTGAGCCACCTATCTTGGCCGCTCCTGTAGACAAAGAGTCTTTGCTCCTATACGTGGCGGCTAATAACAGAGCTGTCAGCGCGGCAGTTGTGGTGGAGCACAAGGAGACGGGTAAAGAATACCTAGTCCAGTGACCAGTTTATTATGTGAGTGAAGTTTTAACCAAGTCCAAACAAAGATACCCGCTTTGCCAGGAGCTAGTATTGGGAGTGTTCATGGAGAATCCCAAGTTGAATCATTATTCCTTGGACACCCAATCACGATGGTTAGCTCTGCTCCTTTGGGAGATATCATTCAAAACAGAGAGGCCGCCGGCAGAATTGCTAAGTGGGCACTTGAGATCGGGCCTCTTAAGTTGAGGTATGTGCGTCGAACAGCTGTCAAGTCTCAGGCCCTGGTGGATTTTATCAAGGATTGGACATAGTGTCAAGAACCTGAGGAGAAGTCGAACAATACATATTGAACAATCCACTTTGACGGATCCAGGCAGTTGGAAGGTTCAGGGGTTGGAGTTGTTTTAACTTCCCCGTGAGGGGATAAATTTTGCTATGTCTTAAGGTTAATGTTTCCTTAAACCAACAATGCAGCTGAATATGAAGCCTTGCTCCACGTGCTCTGTGTGGCCAAGAAGATGAATTTGAGCCGGGTCAAGTGTCTAGGCGACTCAGATATCGTGGCTCAAAAGTCTCAGGCATGTGGGATTCTAAGGAGCCTCGTATGGCGGCTTATCGTGAGGCGGTTGATATCATTGCCGGCCATTTCAAGGGATATCAGGTGGATCACATTGATCGGCGGAAGAATGAGGCGACTGATGCACTGTCTCGGCTTGGGTCTTAGCGTAAGCCAGTGCCACCTAATGTGTTCCTTGATGTGTTGCATAATCCACCAGTCAAGTTACCTTCTAAGAAGGACATTGCTATACCTGACCCGAAGGGACAATTAGTGGGAGCTCTTCATGCTATTCTTGATTGGACGCTTCCTTATCTAGCGTATCTGACCCGCGACGAGTTACCTGGGGATGAAACTTTGGCGCGACAAATCACGAGGCGGTCCAAGTCTATGACTATTGTTAATGGCGATTTACATAGATGGAGCGTGACTGGTGTTTTTCAACGCTGTGTTTCTCCTGGGGAAGGCTGTGAAATCTTACAAGAGATACACACAGGCGACTGTGGCCATCACGCCGGCTCAAGATCTTTGGTGGACAAGGCTTTTCGGCATGGTTTTTATTGGTTAACGGCTCATAAGGTTGTCGAAGACATAGTTCTTAAATGTGGCGGGTGTCCGAAATTTGCATGACAAGCACACGTGCCGGCTCAGGAATTGCGGATGATTCCGATCACTTGGCCGTTTGCAATCTAGGGGCTTGATATGGTTGGACCGTTTAAAAGGTCTAAGGATAAGAAGACCCACCTGTTGGTGGCGGTTGACAAGTTTACCAGGTGGATTGAGGCGGAAATGGAATCCAGGTGTGATACGACAACTACTGTTTAGTTCATCAAAAAGTTGATCTTCCATTTTGGTTACCCCCATAGCATCACCACTGATAATGGTACAAATCTGTCTAAAGGGGCTATGAAAGAGTTTTTTCAAAGTGAACACATCCGACTTTATGTCTCCTCGATAGCCCATCCACAGTCTAATGGTCAAGCAGAACGTGCTAACTAGGAAATTTTGAGAGGCATTAAACACCGGCTTATAGTTCCTTCCAAACAAACGTCGGGTTGTTGGGTTGAGGAATTTCCTTCACTTCTTTGGAGAATCAGAACCACAACAGGCTACACGCCTTTTTTTCATGTTTTATGGCGCAGAGGCAGTTCTCCCGAGTGATATTCATCATGACTTGCCCAGGGTGGCGGCTTACGTTGAAGCTGATAATAAGATGGTGCGTCAGAACACACTTGATGCTTTGGATGAAGAGTAGGATCTTGCAGCAGCACGATCGGTGATTTACCAACAAGATCTGTGTCGTTATCATAGCCGTAGAGTTAAAACATGGACATTGTAGGAAGGCGGCTTAGTGCTCTGTTTGATTCAACATCAGACAGATATGCATAAGTTATCACCACCTTGGGAAGGACCTTTTGTGGTTAGAAAAAATCTCAATAGTGGGTCATATTATCTCATAGATATGTGGGAAAGCGACAAGTCACGTACCTCTGGGCAGGAAACTAGCAGGCCATGGAATATTGCTCATCTTCGGCCTTACTACACTTGAGTCATTGGATCTCAGCATACCTTTGTCATTGTATATACCTTTTTATAATTAGTATAATAAAGTTGGCATCCCCATAATTAGGGGCCTCTGCCTTCTTCCTCCAACGATTCTTTGTGCAAGAGTTGGTTTTCATATTGTCACTTGGGGGCTTCCAACTAAACAAGTTTAGCTTTCATACCTTCTTGACTGGCTTACATGCCATATTTAAGTTAAACCTGTCTGTTTGCAACTTGCTATTCAACCAGGTGACCCACCGTACGCTTGATAGTCAAACTTTTTTAAAAGACCCTGAACTTGTCAAAATTAAAACGGCGGTTTATGTCACGTGAGAGCTGGCTTACAGAGATATAGGATAAACTCACCCATCTACTGTTGTCTCTCCGCTATGTGGCCCGTTCGTACTCTTAACAGTCAATCTTTTGTAAGACCCTAAACTCGCTAAGGTTAAAACGACGGATGTATGTCATGTGAGAGCCGGCTTACGGGACTGTAGGCATTTATGCCTAGCTTCTTTGAAGCAAAAACTTTGAGTTTTTCAAAAATTATAAATAATAGTTGATCTCTTTTGGTTGTGCCTTCAAATCTGCCTTACAGAAAAACAAGATATACATGTCTATACTTTTTGTTTGTTGTTTAACAGGGAGTTTTCAGAAGGAAGTTCTAAGTTCTTGGATGACAATTGATCCGACTTAGCATCATACATTTATCAAACTTGTAGTTGTCATAACCCACCAATGGGTTTTTTGTTTGTCTTTTCAAGATTATGAGTAAACCGAGTTATTAACTCGCCCAGGAGTGTAGCCATAATTCGCCAGCACGGGAGTGGGTGAATTGATACTAATTCCATCTTCATGAAGCATCAAGACATATGATCACGTCAAGCATACACATGGTTGATAAAGGTTGCAGCAGTTAAGCCGCCAAGATATAAGTTGGTAAAGCTTAAAACGTGCACGAAGGAACGACACAGACAATTAGGTTTTAGCTAAGGGCTATTACAAGGCTGTGTGGAGCCCAAAATCTTGCACCAATGTTTTTCACAAGTTATTGCCCGATAGTTAGCTTATCTGGGTTAACTTCATCCGGATTAGCCCTTGGCTGACTTCTCGCCTACATCGCCTTCAGGTCATCCTGCACCGAGTCTCCTATTTCCTGGATCTAAAGGTTATCCACATCCCGGTTGCATTTGGTTAAGGCTTGGAATTCAGCTTCTGCATGCAAGAGGGGGGACGGGTCAACATCAGGGGCAAAGATATGCTTATGACGTTTAGGTGTCAAATCAACCGGCTCAAAAGTGGGCGGCCGAACTCGCAAATTTTTGTCGTCGTAAAGCCGCTTGATATGCCTTCAGATCTACCTCTGCAGCCAGTTAACTTGCCAACAATCGAGACGCCTTGATGCATCGAGAATAATCCTCTTGTGTGAATTCCGACTGATCATCTTTGAGCGGTGGAAACCCTCCGACCATCTCTTACGGGTTGAGGTATGGGGCATAAGCCAAGGTCCGTCTCAATGAAGCTATTGCACCCTTACGGGCGGCTGATCTCTTCAATTCTTCAATGTGCTCGGGAATCGTTGAAAGGCGTCTCAACACATCTTTGATGAACTTTACTCGGTCTTTTTCACCCCAAATATACCTGATGATGAAAATGCTTCCAGCATACAACTTCTCAATCAAAGAATATAAAGCTTTAAGCTTCAATATGTTGTCATCTAGAAGATTGCGAGTCCGACGGCCTACAAATAGTTCAAAGTCATGAGTCACCGGGTGAATCTTTTTATATATGCAGTTGTTTGAACATGAGTTATCATAAGTTAGTCAACAGTACTTACCAAAGACATCTTCGGTCATCCAGGCAACATGATGTTTACGATTGGTCAGTTCTTCAGTGATGGGTTTCAGTTGACCCTCAGCGTCCTCCACACGTTTTATCAGGGCGGCTTTCTCAGCCTCTGAGGATTTCTTGAAAGCTTCAAATTCCGCGTGGATTTTTTCTAGCCCCTCCATGGAGAGTCATAGTTTTTTGTTAGCTTTAGCTTGGCCATCTTGTTGCAGTGATAGGTTTTTTCTCAAATCGGTCATACTTGACTCGACCGCATTTAAATGCTTCCTACACAATACAATTGTCAAGTGGAAGTCGCCAATCCTAAGCCACCAACATGGTGCATAATGAAATTGGGGGCGGCGAAGAACTTTGGTAAAAGTCTCAAGTAGATTGCAAGCAATATACTTGGCACTTTGGGGCTAATGTATGTCATTTTTTTCAAGCATACAATACAAGCAGACCCGGATCATCTTCAAGAAGATAAACCGGCCCTTGGGGTCTAAAAGCTCCTCAATTTGAAGAACAGATGGCTAGTTTTTTCTTCACAACATTAAAAAGGATCGACCATCTCGAGAGATAAGCCGCTCCTTGGGGGATACATGTGGAATTTTATCATATCATCAAATTAAGTATCGGCTCATTATATACATAATGACCCGGCCCTTGGGGAATACACGATGATGTATTAAAACCTGGATGTTGCTAAAGACCCAACTTATCTCCAAGAAAATAAGCTGGCCGTTGGGGGCTACATAAGGATATATGGAATACGAGATAAGTTGAGTATAGCGCATATATTTTTCTTCATCATGCCAACCAGGTTGGCTTCCATGTCCCGACTTGCGGAGAGGCGGCTTAAGTACCCAGAGTGCAGCTCTTCAACAGTGAGATTTTCAAGATTAGAAAGGCCAATTTATTCTTCTCCTCCTCAGGCGAAGGCGCCTCATCCTTGCTAATATGCTTGGTCAACATAGTAGAAGAGCCTCAAGCTATATAATTTGTCCCGACAATAGTAACCCCCTCTTCGTGATAAGCAATATCTTCAGTCGTTTTCTGAGGACTGGGCCGTTTAGGATCAGTTTTCGGGTTAGTTCTAGTGGTCACAATATCAGCGTCTGTCGGCTCAGTAGGTTGCAGTATTTCATCTTGGGTGCCTTGATGAGCTTCAGAAGGCTCAACATGAGTTTCAGGAGCGTCAAATTCCGGATTCTTCGACTCGAGGGCATTAGGTTTGACAGATGACCCTCTTATTTTCCTCTTCTTGGCTTGGGCCTGTGAATAAAGATTTCATGATAAGTTATATGCAAGAGTAGAAGGTTAGTAAGAAACATCGGCTGCAAAGAAGAAAGTTACCCTGGATTGATAACATGGGGTGGAAGTTTTGAAGCGGTTGAGCGCCAGAGGAAGTAGGTGTTTCCTGAAAAGTTAAAGTTGGGTAGTATGATCATGTTACCGCATGAGCTAACGGGCGGAAGAAATAAAATAGAGCTATGGAGTACCTCAGTACGGCGTTTCCTAGGGGCTGGTGTGTTGGATAAGCTAGGTATTAGGTCTTCAAAGCCGCCGCTCCGGGTCTGACGCCTAGAATCATGTTGATGTTTCTTCACAAGAAAATTGGGGTATAAGTGAGCAATAGGGTGTGAAAACTTTACTTTCTGGATGACCCGTTGTAATTTCTCTTCGGGCAAAGTCTCTGAGTCTGAGGAGATGGTAGTTACCTCTGTGGCATCAGTTTGGCTCGTTTCACCTTCGACCCGAGAGAAATCAGCGTAAATAAGTTGTATGAAAAGACGACCAAGGGAGTCAAGTTCTACCTCTGAGTCATCTAATTCAACAAGATCTTGAGCTGATGTTTTCTTTGGACGACCCGAAGCACGGGTCTTAATCGCGTTGGCTTTCTTCTTCTTCGTAGAAGCTGCATTTAGTCTCCTCTTCCAGAAGGGAGAGTCAGCCTACATACATTTGTACAAAGATTAGAAATAATGTGAAGTACAAAATTCAGATGAAACAAGGAGTTTATTCAAATATTTTTTACCTCTGGAGCCGGGTTATGAACATAGAAGGGATTTAAGCCCGTCTTGTTGCAAACCTCCTGAGGTTCTCCAAGCAGTGATTTGACAATTGAATTGAGGTCTTTATATGTCAGAGGCGTCTAGTTGAAGCATAGAGGGTCATCCACCTTGGCTCAATGGTAAAATTCTCCAAGTAACCCCGCACCAGGTCAAATTAACGCTAGTTAACCCATTTGCTAATAAAGCCCCGATCTTTGAAAATGTGGGAGCATATTGAGCGCTTTGTGAGGTGGATAACCGGTCTGGAAGCTCGATGGTGGTGAAGCGGATAACATGAGAATCGAGGCGACATGATAATGATTGACTAGGAAAACACCTCAATTTTCGGATTGAACAGTTAATGCGAAAGATCTGTTTTGACGTCATGAAGATTTTCTGGATTTTTTAGAGCTGACATCATCCATTTTTACATGGCGGGTCATGAAGATTTACTTTAGATTAAAAAATTAAAAGAGACATGAGATTCACTAACCAGAAGACTTGAAGATTGACATGAACAAGTTCAAATCAATCTGGGGCCTGATGTTGGGGATACAACCCGCCGTATAACCCGCCCAGCAGGGGCCGGTGAAGAGGTTGTCAGCTGATTAGCAAGGCCTTAAATGGGCCTGAAGACCAAGACAAGCCTGGAGGCGGTTTGCTAGGTGGGCTGGACAGAGGCCTATAGCCGGAAGACAGCAGGAGAGGCATAAGTCGTCCGGAAGTAGCTTGCCAAAGAAGGTAGGGCGACTTAGAGATAAGACCGGTAACGAAGTGAAACTCATTTTGGACTCTTGTAAGCCCAGGGCCTCGACCTATCTATATAAAGGTGAGTCCTTGCGGTGGTTTACGGTACGAAACAATTGATTGAGAGCTAGGTTAAGCAGATCCACTCCCTTGTAATCGATATCCAATCAATACAACACAAAGCAGGACGTAGGATTTTTACCTCTTTTGGGAGGGGCTGAACCTAGGTAAACTCGTGTCTCTCGTCCCGACCAACCCCTTCGAGCTAGTCACCATAGCGATGGCCTCACCCTTAAGTCCTTTCACTAGGGCATCTGCCATGAAAAAAAAACGACACCATCACACTTGACGGAGTAGCTGCTCCCAACGCTGGCCCTTGATCGCGCCTGAGTGCCTGGATCTTGCGCTGGTTGTTGATCATCTCTACGATTTGAGTCCGTTACTTTTCTAGTTCTTTGCGAGCAAGCAACCATCGATTTGTTTTGCAATCTAATCGATGCATGCATGGATGGATGAAATCCAATGGCTCACGCTCCTTCGGTTCTCTGCGATTTGTCTCTGGCAGAGCGTGTTCAAGCCTGTTTGCATGGATGGATTGATAGGTGGCCATTTTTGTTAGGGATATAACTACATGGTATAACCCGCCTAGGAGGGGCCGGGTTAAGAAGTTGGCAGCTTAGCAATGAGGCCTTATGCATGCCAGCACACTAAGACAAGCCCTGGAGGTAATCTACTGGACGGGCCGGGTGGAGGCCCAGGGCCGAAAGACAATATGTGACCTGAAGGTGTAAGCCGCCGGGAGGTGACTTGCCAGATAAGGCAAGGAGATTTAGAGATAAGGTCGGTTGTTAGATATAAGCCAGCCCGGACTCTTGTAAGCCCAGGGCCTCGACCTGTGTATATAAAGGCGAGTTCCCTGGGCGACTTAGGGGAGGAAACAATCCATCGAGAGCTAGGTCAAGCGAATCTGCTCCCTTGTAATCGATACCCAATCAATACTACACAAAGCATGACGTAGGCTTTTACCTCTTTCCGAGGGGCTCAACCTGGGTAAACTCGTGTCTCTTGTCCCGATTAACCCATTCGAGTTAACCGCCATAGCAATGGCCTCGAAGCTAGGACCATTCACTAGGGCATCTGCCATGACAAAACCATGACAAGTTTAGTCTGCATTTTTTGTTTGACTAAATCCAATGCAACTCTAGGTGAGATGAACAAATCCATCTCATTTCGTTTCTCAAACCAAACATTAAAATATAACCGTTCCATTCCTTTGAATTGCCTCTACAAAACATAAAGATGGAACCGACCCATTCTAGTAAAATGAAACCATTACATTCCATTACATTTGATTCTCGAACCAAACACACTAACATTAGATGTCAAATCTCACCACAACAATTCGCGTATGAAAAAGGCAGAGGTGAGCGCGAGCAAAGAAGAGGATCCTTAGCCGCCTGATCCCATGACAGGGTCCAAAGACACACAGTCAAAACCGGAGATCCGGCCGCAACCCCCACAACTAATAGGCTCAACCATTACTAAAAAAGCTAATAGGCTCAACCATCTAAATCCTCAACCCAGCAAAAGGCACATATCTTGCTAAAAAAATGTATCATTACATCGAACAAGGGACAAAAAAGCATACGAACCTAAGACCATGCCGTCGAGCCGAATTTCGAGCACACCCCAAGTGCAAACGAGCTGAACCATCAGAACCAGGCACTAAGTACACACAAACTCTATCGACCAGCCAATCCCTTAGGTGTACAACAGTTGGATGGACCAACAGTATACACTCCGATGAGTAGCCAATCGCAATGTCTGGTGACAAAGCGCCCTACAAGCCAAAGTTAGAGCATATATAGTCGCACATGACAAATCCGGCCCCTCAAACACCGGCGGACGCGCCCGGATGTGTCCACGGCCACTGACCGGGCATGCCTCAAATCCGCTCGTCCGCATCCGTCTCCTTCATATCTGAACCCCTATTTGCATACTACCCATGCAACATGGATCAAATTGCAACAAAAGTTCCACCAATTCATACATACGATGGGCAAATTTAAAACTAAGCTAATGTAACTAGTACTTGCAGGCTGGACCTTTCCCCTTGCGGTCGCTAGTGTAGTTGTAGCCGGCGGCGGCGAGGGGGGTGGTCACAGGAGGAGGAGGAGGAGGAGCCATCATCGTCGGCGGAGAAGGAGTCGAAGACGATCACGAGGCCCTTCAGCCGCTCTGCCGCCCGGTCCTACCGGCGCTTGAGCTTGGCCAGCTTGGCCCGCTCCTTCGTCGTAACTGCCGCTAGCCGCTCAGACTCCTCAATGGAGATGCGGACGGCCTTGGTGTTCTTACGTCGGAGCCTCCTCACGTCCGACTCCGCCTTCGTGAGCAACCGGTAGCAGACCCACATGAGGAGGTGGTCCTCATCCAGATCCATCAAAGCCCGTGCCCGCTCCTTTGCCATCTTTGCGGCCTCCCTCTCCCTCAGCCGCTGCCTCTCGCGGCGGGCGGCTACGCCTCCGACTCTGGCATGCGCGTCCGGTACGGAGGAGAGGGCACAAGAACCCATCATTGCCCCATAGGGGGAGTAGCGGCGGGCAGAGGGAGGGCATGGCGGGAGGGATCCTGCCCCGCCGGCGTGTACTGGGCTGGCCGTCGGTCGTCGTTGCCCATGGCATGGGAGGGCTAGCGCCGGCGTACGAAATGCGTCGGTGGGGAGCGGTTGGCTGCGAGGACGCTCCAGATCTGGAGCTGCCTCCAGTCTCCAACTTGGACTGCTCCAAGGCGATGCGGAGAGCTAGCTTGTACTCCGGATCGGAGTCACTGGAGGCACTGCCGGAGCTCAACATGCTGGTCGGCGGGGGAAGAGGAGCGAGAGTGAGTGAGCTAGGGTTTCACCGGACGAGGTTTTTTAGTTGGACAGGGTTGGGTCGGTGTGGGCCAGGCTTGTCACGCGGACGTGCGCGGGTGCTCACATATCCGCCCCATATTTGGGCTGGATATGGAGGGTGTCGATCAGTCCGGACGTTTGAGGCCCGTTTGAGGGGTCTATTTGGATCAACTCTTTTTGATCGGACAGCCCGCCCGGACGTATGAGGTGTGTTTGAGAGGTCTGGTTGTAGATGCTCGTAGCTAGATCCCGCGACAACAACAGTCGAGGCGGGAAACACCCGGGTAAAAGCATCGCACCTTCCCATGCAACAAACCAACTAGAGTGTACGCAAACATAGCCGGGTAGACAAACCCCTTCAGCCCAAGGACCAAGGACGGTGACGCAACATGTCAAGCAAGTCGCGCCGACAGAGCGCACCAACCTATGATTAAATGGTTAGAGTGACTGTGGTATTCCCTAACTATCAGAGTTCAAGTCCTCGTGCTTGCATTTATTTTTGGATATATTTCAGGATTTCTGATGATGCACATTCAGTGGGAGGAGACATTCCCGTCGACGACGAGACGCCTATGATGACTTCGTAAATCTCAAGATGATATGCCGACTCAGTCTTTTGGAGGTGTTCATAGGGATTGGGTGTATGCATGTGCGTTCATATGGATGAGTGTATGCGTGTGTATATGAACGCTTGTGTTTGTACTGTGTTTGAGAAAACATCACGTCGGCATGCCCGACTCGTGTGAAAAACAAACCTAGACAAGCACGAACAACTTTTACATGCCACTCGGCTCTACCACCGTGCACGCAGTAGTGCGCGAGACGACGCATGTGGGCACGAAACAAAACCACCCAAGAGATGTGGCCCCAAGCATGCACGCAACCCACACATGACGGACCCCCGAGCAGAACCATCTGAGTACGTTAGAGACGCATCAATCTGATGGACAAGAGCACGTTACAGAGCGATTGACACAAAGTGCGGCTAGACAATCCCGATGCATGCCCTACTCGACGCAATCGAACAATCGCGTGGGGCTGAAGGGGCGATAGGCAGGTCGGGCTAGTTCGTCATGCGTTGGTGCGTATGTGATAAACCACATGTGTGCGTGACCAGAGCAACCACATGATGGTGGTTTCACATAAGCCCTTAGTCGACCCGTCATGGACCGTCTAGACGTGTCGCCAAAGTGTGTTGTCCCGTTAGATCAGACAATGCGGAAAGGTCCCGAGAGGAACCTACAACACACCACATGAAAACGAATGACGTGATATGCATTCTTTCATCAATGCCGCCCAGGAGGCGGACGATAATCCATTATCCTTTTATGAGTATTGATGACACCAACCACTTGATACGGTAGAGAAGCATGTGCATAGAATGAACCGATTTCTTGAAAAAAAATTCAAAAGTACTACGAATTGTGCACCAAATTTGAAAAAAATGTTATCAATTTGAAAAATTACAAAAGTAGTACCCTGTCGGCCATAGTTGGGACGACCGGCCACTCGTCTGCTTTTACCAGGCCGAAATCGGTCCATCGGCCGAAGACAGGCCGAACAGGCTAGCTGTCGGGCCACGCCAAGCCGAGCGCCACCCATCGGCCGCCAGGGGACGACCGGTCCCTGGATAAGGCCAACGTAGCCAGCCCCCTTCTTCCTCCTCCAGCTCTCTCTTTCTCTCATACTTCGGCCGAAAATTCCCCTCCCCCCTTGATCTCCTTTTCCCTTCACCCATTTTCCCATTTCAATCCGATGAAACGATAGATCGTCTTCTTCTCCCCCGTCCTACGGTTTCAGTTTTTGCAACGTGGTAGTGATTTGTTCGTGTGGAGGAGAAATGGTGTGGTGGTGGAGGTGTGAATGGTGAGAAGGTGGAGTGGTGGAGAGGAAGAAGAAGGTGGAGAGGAAGAAGGAGGGCACTCATGCGTCAAAGGTATAATTTTTTATGTTAGTTTAGGTTAGTTTTTTGTTAGTTTTTTAATGTACGTGAAATTATTTTAGGTTATTTTTATTAGTGTAGTGATTTTAGGTTACTTTTATTAGTGTAGTGATTTTAGTGTATGTTTTCCGAGTATAGGTTTAGTTAGTGTAGTCATATTAGTGTCGTTTTTTCTTTTGCAAAGTTGATTTTAGTGTAGGTTTTTTTAGAATACGTATGTATATTTTAGTGTACATTTTAGTGTATGTTTTCCGAGTATAGGTTTAGTTAGTGTAGTCATATTAGTGTCGGTTTATTTTTGTGAAGTTCATTTTAGTGTAGGTTTATTTAGAATACGTGGGTATATTTTAGTGTACATTTTATTTTAGTGTCGATTTATTCGTTGCGAATAATGAGAAGCTGGCAATGTCTGACAGGTTAAAATGTCTGAATCCGTAAATTTCATCGTGTCTTACAGCCCTGGTAATGTTTGATATAATGAGTTGGGGGTTGATCTTAGCGAGTTTAAAAGAGGCGAGATGACACTTTCAGACCCGGATAGACTGGACATTAGGCAGTTGAAGCACTGGTTGACAACTAGTTTTGGCCTGGATCCTGAAGTTTGTTCCGTCAGTATTCATGCCTTGTGAACCAAATCCTGTAAAAATGTGAAGTGGGATTTGATTCCGATAGATAGGAGCCAGCACTGGTTGTCTCTGTTAAGTCGTTGTAGAGACCGAAGAATCCATCCGTATGCCCTAGTGCAACCAGTGGCGAAGGAGGAGAATATTGTACCACCCACCATGGGGTATGAACCAGGCCAGAGTAGTCAAGTGGCTAACGAGATTTATGTATCCGAGTCACAGCCACCGGATGTGAATGTTAGCCAAGCCGAGAAAGAGTCAGATTATGTGCCACACAATGTTAGTGGTCATGCTCCTGGTCAGAGGATTCAGTCGATAGTATTAGCTGCCTCTAGTGTTGCTGATGGGGATGAGGAAGGCGATGAAATGCAAAGGGTGATGGAGGAAGAGGACGAGGATGGGATTGCAGAGGAACTTGATTCTGAAAATTCTAAGGATGGGGAGGAGGTACCAATTCCTGTTGCATGGGAGCAGGACATATCCGCATGCTTTACTGTCAACGATGGCCATAAGACTCCATGGCAATATAATCTGAACCAAATCCAGATCGGGTCTATGTTTGACACAAAGAAGAAAATGAAATATGCGGTAATAAAGTGGGCTATGTCTACGCAGAGGGTTTTTCGGACACACATATCTAGTCCAACGAAATATACCGTGAAGTGTGTTGAATCAGGTTGTCCTACGAAGGTGCACGGCCACGTGCCAAAGTATAACATCCATTGGGTTGTGACAAATGTTGTCCCGCATAATTGTGTTAGGAAAAACATGTTGGTTCGTCATCCAAACCTTACTTCAACTCTCATAGCGCAACTCATGTATACTAAGATAGTGACGAAGAAAGATATGGAAGCAAAACACATCTAGACATCAGTGAAGGTCAGATGGAAGTATGACATTCCATATGGGAAGGCTTGGAGGGCTAAGCAGAAGGCTATGGAGGAGAGGTTTGGGACGTTCTTTGACTCCTATGATAATGTTGTCCGTCTCCTTGACGTACTGAAGGAGAGGAATCCCGGCACTTATGTTAACATTCAGCACACGAGGTTGGATAGTATACCAGATTACAAGGTGTTCAAACGAGTATTCTTCTCTTTCGGTATGTGCATCGAAGCTTTCAGGCATTGTCCTCCTGTGATGTGTGTGGATGGTACATTCCTGACTGGTCAGTACAAAGGGCAAATCCTGACTGCTATTGGTGTGGACGGGAACAACCAAATCATCCAACTAGCCATGGCATTTGTGGAGGGTGAAAACTTTCCGAGCTGGGTATGTTTCTTCCAGCAAGTTAAAATTGCAATCGTGAAGGACCGATCAAATGTGTGTCTCATTCATGACAGACTTCCCGGTATATTAAAGGCCGTGAAGACACTGAGTAATCCAATTGCCGACGAGCCAACACCTTGGAAGGACTTGCAAAGTCGGTGGTGCATGCACCATTTGGGTGCTAATTTTTTCTCACAGTTCAAGAACAAACGGTTGATGTACTTGTTCAAGAAGTTATGCAAGCAGAACCAGCAACGCAAATACGATTTTATTTGGTCAAAACTAGATGAGTTCACTAAGAAGCAGGTCCTTGCGAGGAAGAAAATGGAAAAAGACCAGGTTAAATTAACAGCACTCATTGCGGAGCTTGAGGAGCCAGTTAGTCTTTGTGACTTGCCAGCAATTGACCCTCCTAATACGAAGAGAAAGAAGGGCAGGGCATAAAGAATTTTTCTGAGTGGATAGAGAAAGAGCCTCCAGTGAATTGGTCTTTGCTGCATGACACCCATGGAGCTAGGTATGGCCACATGACAACCAATCTTGCAGAGATCTATAACTTTGTACTCAGAGGGAATAGAGCATTGCCACTGACATCTATTGTGGAGGGTGTATTCCATGGCACTGTGAGATATTTCAAAGAAAGGCATGAGTTATCAAAGAAGCATATTGCAGATAATCAGAACACTCCTTATTGTAGCCGTGTCATGGAGTACATGGCTGAGAAGATAAAGAAAGCAAAAAAGCACACTCTCACACTCATAGGTAATCAGGAAAGGAGGTATGAGATTTAGCTTCCTACTGATGGTTTTGGTTATGCAAATGAGGTGAAGACGCTTGAGGTTACAATTGGAGCAGAATTTTATCCAACTTGTGAGTGTACATGCAACAAACTGAAGTTATTGCACCTGCCTTGCTCACATGTGTTGGCTACCTGTGGCGAGATTCAGTTGGACGCTATCTCCTTCGTGTCTCCGTACTATTCAAAGCAGGCAGTACTCAATGTCTAGACAAGTGAGATGACAGGGTTTAGAGTCGTCAGCAACTTCAACAAGGTAAACGATGGTGATAGAGTATACATCCCGGATCCTGCACTACGGCGAACTAGCAGGGGCAGGCATAAGGTAAAGCGCATACGAAACGATATGGACCAATCTGAAGCTGGTGGAGCAACCAGACAATGTTTGATCTGCGCGGCTTATGGGCATAGGATGAAATATTGCCCCGACCTGAAGAAATACGGTGCTTCCACATCGTCGAGCGCTTCCACATCGACGACTGCAGCAACAGTTGCAAGAGGTGGTCCTGGAAGTCGTGGTGGACGAGGCTCTCGAGGCCGAAGGGGCAGGAGAGGAATAAATAACTCAGAAGCTGCATAATATGTCGGACTATGTTTCTATTTGTAATATGTCAGACTATGTTTTTATTTGTAATATGTGTGCACTATGTTTTTATGTGTAATATGTGAGACTATGCTTTAATGTGTAATATGTGAGACTAAGTTTTTATTTGTTATATGTGAGACTATGTTTTTATTTGTAATATGCAAACATCTATGTTTTATTTTGTAATATGTGTGGACTATGTTCTAATTGCAGATATGGCTTCGTATCCGATGCTTAATGGTAATATCGATAGAGGTCACCGAGGCGCACTTACGGAATCGGGCACGAACTTAGACATGTTGATCACTCGCACCCCAAAGTCTAACTGGATGATACACCCTTCATGGGTGGATAGGTATGTGTCGGTATAATCACTTGCTATGTTTGACATCGCTTTGATAGAAGCTAATTGTAATCTACATTCTGTTTATTTTGTAGGTTGAATTGGGATGTACTTCTACCCTTGGCACGACTGGTTGAGGGTACATTGGATGAGTGGGTTGATCACGTGGACTTGGATGACGCAGGTGAACCAATGCAGTTGCACAAGAGGCAAGTATCACGCTTCTCTTACGACAGGTCACTCCTTAGCTGCTTAGTAGATAGATGGAGACCAGAGACACATACGTTTCACTTTCCCTGGGGAGAGATGGCTCCTACTTTACAGGATGTGTCCTACTTGTTGGGATTACCTCTGGCCGGTGCTGCCATAGGACCTTTAGAGGTAGAAACTGGTTGGCTAGCATCTATGCATTCCCGTTTTCTGGCTGCAGTGCCAACTACCAAGACACTAGACAAGGATCGACACGGGCCTCTTTTCAGGTAGTTGAGCCAGTTTCAGATTGTCGCCTTAGGATATCCCACTTTTTAGTTGTCAGAGGCACAGATTGACCGGTCCCTAGAGGCATATATTATGTGGTTGTTTGGCAAGACGATGTTCACAGAGAACCACGTGACCACTATAGATGCATGACTGATCGGTGTTGCACGACAGATAGCTGACGCACGTTCCCTAGAGGACATTGTGTAGAGGAGTTTTGGTTCTGCTGTGTTAGTAGCTACGTATAGAGGCATGTGCAAAGCTTGCTAGTTGAGGTCAAGGAAATCTGGTCTTCTCCGATGTCCACTATTGTTGCAGCTTTGGTCATATGAGAGATTCCCTATTGGTCGACCTTACGTCAGCGTTGACAAACCTTTTGGTAATGAGGACATGGCTGGACATTACGTGCCTTCTATCGGCGACTTGCCTACTATGGGATCTGTTTGGGCATGGAGAGAGGTATTTTCATTATTAACAATATGAATTAGTAATGTTTATTTCTCGCTATTCAATATTATGTACTAATGTTTGTTGTCATGCACAGAGACAGTTTACGCCTCGCCAGGTGAGGGGCTGCTACCCCTCCTTCACGGCGCAGTTTGATAGTCTGCACGAGGATCAGGTTATATGGGAACCATACACCCGTAATGCTATTTCAGAAAGGTACCCAGGTGGGATTTCTGGATTCTGCACTAGAGATCAGCATTATTGGATGACCAAGGCCAAGTTGGTGTTCGACGTGACGGTTGAGGAGATGGCTATTAATAGGGTGATGAGACAGTTCGGTCTATGCCAAGAGGCTGACATTCCGGTTATTTCACAATTACCAGATCACGTGCACAAGTAAGTAATACTACTTTGGTTCTCAGCTCTGCATTAATAGGTTGTTGAGACAGTTCGGTCTACTTATAGCTATTCATGTTACGTGCATTTCAATCTCAGGTACAGTCGCGTAAGAGGAAACAAGTCCTAGGCTTCTTGGTTTCGCGACATCAGACCTTACATCAAGGAATGGACTACTGCCCCGACAAATATCTGGGATGAAGTTCGTGTCTTCGACTCGGACAAGTTCGAGTTGTATCTGAAGCGTTACAGACAGAGCACAAGGATCTACTTGGTTCCATCATCTACTCCGGATCATATCCTAGTTCCTCTCGCCAGCGATCTGTTCCCAACTTCCTCAGTTGCGGGAACCAGACACCACACGGTATGTCCTCAGTTTTTCTCACATGCTACGTTTTCCCTATACATGAATATGTACAATTGGTTAACTTTCTATGTACAGGGTGAATTGTCAACTCAGGTGCCAGAGGAGGTTACCGCTTTGGTGGACCGCGTTGACAGAGGAGAAAATATCCCACAGCGAGAGCAAGCAACAAGGTTGAAGAGTCTTCAAGCAAAGATACGCAGGATTGTCGCAGCTGTTACATGTAGACGATCTTCCAATGTTATTGACACTCGTGCAACACATCATCCGCCACGCCCCTCTCTGTAGTGTTCAGAACCTCGACCTTCACAACCAGGGAGCTCCTCCTGGCAGCAGGCACCTCCTTCACAGCCAGGTAGCTCCTCCTGGCAGCAGGCACCTCCTTCACAGTCAGGGAGCTCCTCGTGGCAGCAGGCACCTCCGTCACAACCCGGGGGTTATTTCTACCAGCAGCCACCTCCTTCACAGCCCGAGGGCTATTTCTACCAGCAGCGAACTCCTTCACAGCCCGGGGACTCTTCCTGGCTTCAGCAGATGAACCTAGGTAACTTAACTTTGTACATTCTTCTACAAAATGTAGCTTCGTAAGTCATTCTTTACATGTTTTAATTTACCAGCAGGCGGCAGCCAGTCACAACCGTTCATGACTTCAGTTCAGTCACCTTTGTTTACTGGTCCTGGTTCGTACATACCTGGCGACGGCGAGGACGATGACCATGGTGCATGCACCTATGGTATCTCGAAGACAGTTCTTGCCACTCCACCACCACCATCGACGCAGGAGACACAGACACCGACGGACGAGGTGTTCTATGGTCGTGGTCATCGTGACACTCGTCCACCGCCTCAACGCTTATCGCCTTCCGGTCCACGTCCGAGGAAGCCCAAGATTCGTCGCAAGCCCCATGAGTGATATGGTCATCTACGTACGAGACATGACTATCTATTTATGTATGAGACATATGTAGCCTTTATGTATCGGGCATATTCATGTATTTTACTTATTTAGCCTCTATGTATTGGATATATTCATGTATGCGACATATTTATGGTTGAGACTTATTTGGTTTGGAGAGAGAACAACAGTAACACAAACCAAATACGTCCAAATGAATTAGAAAGTATAACTGAATTAAACGTTAAGACTGAATTAAACGTTACAACTGAAATAAATGTTACAACTTAATTAAAATGCACTACATAAAACACCACTACAGAAAATAGTACTACATGAAAAACGTATTACATGAATGCATCATCATCATCCTCCGTCGATGCAGATCTCTTCCCCTTTGTCGCTGCAGAACTGTTGCCCATCGAATGTGCGGTCGTCTTCACCTTGGTACTCGGCATGAAGACGTCGTCTTCGTCCTCCGTCGATGCAGAACTCTTCCCCTTCGTTGATGTAGAACTCTTCCTCTTCGTCGATGCAGAACTCTTGCCCTTCGATGCAGAACTCTTCACCTTGCTGCTCGGCATGAAGAGGTTGTCCTCGTCCTCACTTTCTGCTGACCATAAACTTGAATTATTCACAACAATCCTGAGATAAGCATCACCCTTGTGCAGTTGCTTTTGCCATCTAGCATGCAACCTCCAAAGTTCTTTCCGTATCTCCTCAAAAGTCCTAGGAGGCCACCCACTCCTAGATAATTGGTGAGCCAACTCATTCATTATGAAGTCACTACTAATGAGTTCCTCCCATGGAACTACTCTATCATTCATCTTGAAATTGGCAGCTAGACGAAGAAGACGGTCGGACATACCCTTGTGAAAACTACGATCAAAAGGATAGTGAGGATGAGGAGGACGAGACATCTCTATGAAAGGATGGCGAGAGCGGAAGGATGGCAGAGCGAAAGGGAAAGGAAGGGCCTGCTCACCCTCTTTGCTGCGAATGTGGTTATATAGGCGGGAGAGAAAGTGGTGGGAGAGAAAGGCGGGAAAGACAATGGCGGGAACGAATGGCGGGAGAGAAATTGGCGAGAGAGAAAGTGGCGGGAGAGAAACTGGCGGGAGAGAAACTAGCGGGAGAGAAAGTGGCGGGAGAGAACCAATGCAGTTGTACAAGAGGCAAGTATCACGCTTCTCAGTGAAATTAAGACAATTTGCTGAAATTAAGATACAACTTGCTGAAATTAAGATACAACTTGCTGAACTTGAGTTACAAGAATATAAATCTACTGAGCCCAACATGGATATTTTCCTTTTCCATCTGCAGCTTCTTCTGCTGCCTGGACTGCATGAGCCCTTTTTTTCTCTCTCTGCCTCTCAGCCTCACGGGCCTCCTCTCGCTGTCGGTAGACCTCCGCCAGTCGAAGTTGGTTTTCTTGGTTTTTCTTCTTCATCTCAACAAGAAAAACCCTCTGCTCCACATAGTACTCTTTCCTCTCCTACTCTGCTTTGTCCTCTGCTGCCGCCTTCTCGCAGCGCTCCTCCAAGTCCAAACTTGCCCATGCACGATGACTTTTTTCACGTATCTCAGTCACCGCCCAGTTTGGCTTTTTCGTGTCTATCCAACAATAGTACTGGCACAGGGGCGAAGGAGACTACAAAAGAAACAAAAATATAAAAATCAAATCAACAAAAATATCAACAACGTGTTTATTCTAGGTGACTGAAACATACCGGAGGCATGATGTACGGTGAAGGACCAACGGGTGGATCTTCTTCATAATTAGCGCACATGAAAAACTACATGCCCAACCAATCTGAAAAATCCGTCACCTCCTTCACCTTGTAGAGATCCCCGCACTAACAACGAACTGCTTCCAACCCCTAAGGCAACTTCACACTCTTTCATTTGCTAGGCCTAATGCTTTGATCCGAACAAGGCAAACTCATAATGACTACCGCGCTGGGTTTTTCGAGTGTTGGTGGCCGATGGAGGAAGGCAGATACAATGCCTCCTTTTATAGGCAAATGACAAAAACAATGGCGGGAAATCGGGCGGGAAAATTTGGCAGGAATACTTGGCGGGAGAAAATGGCGGGAGAAAATGGCGGGAGAGAAAGGCGGGACAGAATGGAGGGAGAGAATGGCGGGAAGGAAAGTGGCGGCAGAGAATGGTGGGAAAAAGGTGGCGGCACAGTATGGCGGAAAATAATAAGGGGAATAGTACGGCTTGCTGAAATTAATATACATCTTGCTGAAATTAAGATACAACTTGCTGAAATTAAGAGACAACTTGTTGAAATTAAGATACAAGAATATAAATCTACTGAGTACAACGTGTATATTTTCTGCTGCCTGGGCTGCACGAGCCCTTTCTTTCTTTCTCACTGTGACAGATAGCTGAAAACAACAGCTAGCTCATGTTCACGCTATTTGAATGTTACGAGCACCAAATTGTTGACTTCAATAGATGATGCCAGCAAAAAATTACCGAAACCTTCCTTCTTCAACACCATTCGATCACCCAAGCCAGTGAAGTAGGAACAAGGAATGCTCACAAATATCTCATCATCTTCTGAATCTAAAGTAATTTCAAGAGTTAAAGAACCAGTCCTAGGAATAGCCACAAATTCCATCAAACTCCTCACAACCATGGTAGGAATAACTTGACAAAAACAAGCAAGTTATATGATCCATCCTATGAACCAGCAAAAAACAAACAAATAATAAAAACCAGAAACCAAAGCTCACCATATGTTGAGAAATAACATTCATGCGATCCATCCTATGAACAAAAGGAGTACACAGTATGTAGTTGTCATCAAAGAGCTGCCGCGACATGACATACATTTGATGATAATTTAGAGTGACACCACGACTGTAAAAACAACTGTCAACAAGTTCCCTCTGAGTTTCACTCAGATCCTCAAGAGCTACAAAAAAATTATTTCACTAACTCAGATGAACAGCAAACGTATAAGCTGAAACAAATCTGAAAATCAGTCAAAAACAAATATCTTACCAACATGGGGTAAAGGAAACAACATAACACCATCCCGATGAAATTCGAGACTAATATAAGTTCCATAGTGCTCAAGCATAACAGTCATCATGTCACTACGACGGAGACCATAATCATTCACAAGTTCCTCCCACGAAGGACCATGGAATTTACTGCTCATCCTACCACGTGTAAATATAACATGTTATAAGTTACCCTCACTGTTGTGCAGAGCAAGATCAATATTTGTGTCACCTCTCCAAATAGCTAAAGCTCTGCACTCCTCAATGTACCAAGCAAGATGTGACCTAACACTGCACGGAACATACTACAACAAGAATGGAAGCAAACATCATAATCATATAAACAAAGGCATTCGAATATGCCACAGTCAGATAATCAAGACATAGAATCTTACAACACGTCTTGAACATCGACGATCCAGCACCACAGTAAATACAGACGCACCGGAATCAACGGCAGCACAAGGGCCACCTAGAGCTCGGCAAAATGGGCAAGTCATTTACCTGCAGACGGACGGTGACCAATAAGAACTAAATCCACTACCGACTTGAGAGTTCTCATTCGATTGAGTTGAAAGCCAAAAAAATACCGTAGGCCGGTGGAGAGCGCCCTGATCTATTGTTTACGCGGGTACGATAACAACATGGGTGGACGAGCAAAGAGATCGGCGAGGCGGTGGAAGCACCGGAGAGCAACGAGAGTGAGAGGTGGAGAGGGGCAGACTACTAGATGGGGGAGGGTGAAACGAGTGGTCGGAGGAGGAAGAAAGAAGCCCTGGGCCTTATCCAGGGGCCCATCGGCCTCCCTCTGGCCGACAGGTGGCTCTTCGGCCCCCCTCTGTCCGACAGGGGGCTCTTCGGCCGGGTGCTGGCCGACAGGCCCCTCTCCGGCCTGGTGCTGGCTGACGGGCCCCTGTTCTGCCTGGTGCTAGCCGACGGGGTAGTAATTTCGAAAAAATTCAACTACTATAGCTCTATTCAAATTTGGTACAAAATTCGTACTAGTTTTGAAAAAAATTCTGATTTCTCGTCACACACAACATCATTTCTGCATAGCCGTATAGAGCAAAACATAGTTGTTACTGCGACATGGAAGATAGCGTCGCATCAAGGAGTTCCATTAGTAGGTCGGCCCAATCGCACGGGTTTCTATACATTTCTTCCTTGGGTTCTTTTAGTATTCTTCCAATTTTCCTTCTGGATTCGATTTGTTCCTTTGATTTGTTTCATCAGTTTTTCTCCGATTTTCCGCATTTCTTCATCTATTTTTAAGTTTATCTTCTTTATTTTTTTTCCCTTTTCTCTTTTCCCAATGCCTAGTTTTCCCAGTACACAGTGCAATCTCTTCATATATATGCAGAACATTTTACATATTTTGAACATTTTGTTTACTAAATTTGATATTTTTCAATACATGTTGATTTTCTTTAAATGATAGATACATTTTCTAAAACCACGTGAACATGTTTTACACTGTAATAAATATTTTTTTCAAAAATTCGAACATATTTTTCGAACGTGTAACATTTTCTTTAATGTCACGTTAACATTTCCGAATGAGAAGAAACACTTTGTTAGGCTCCATGATTTTTCTAAATTATATAATAGTTTTGATTTTTTTCATGTGTGAACATTGTTGAAAATATCACGTATTCCCTCGGATACATATGATTATCAAAAATATATGCTGAATTTTCTAATGTATACAAAACGCATACTGCCTTGGAAACAATTTTTAATATATTCGTGATGCTCACAAAAAATGTACAACGTACATTGAATAAAATTAGACGTGAAAACATACTATGCGTGTCTCAAAATTAAATTGAATTTATTTCTAAATTATAAAAAAGTCTAAAAAGGTTCATGATGTAGACACAACTATATATGATGGGCCAGAACTGTTCAAGCGAGATATAGCGCAAGAGATTTGCGGGCCTGGCTATAAGCTGTGTTACAAATAGTTTAAACTCTATGTAATCTCATCTAAACTCTATCTCTTCTCCCTGTCTTCCCGTAGCTATTCAGGTTTCCTCATGTACGATGGTTGAGTCCTAGCGACCAACCTATTCCTTGTATTACACGGCATATTGCCAGGATCAATAAATATCGATGCGGCTCTCCCCTGGAAGAGTAGGAATGCTTCTTCTTACATGGTACCGAAGCCACCTCTTCCAATCTAGCGACAGAAACAACCCAGCCACCCACCCATCGCGATCATGTCTTCCGCCTCAGCTCCGGTTGTCCTCAACCTTGGGCAACCCCCATCTGAGAAGCTATCGAGGGGCAACTACCTCCTATGGAAGGCCCAGGTGATGCCTGCCCTGCGAGGAGCGCATGTGACAGGGCTCCTGGATGGATCGGATGCAGCGCCTCCGAAGCAAACGGAGCGGCAACAGCAAGACAAGACCATGGCCATGAGGCCAAATCCCCTCTATGGACCTTGGCTCTCGAAGCATCAGCAGGTTCTGAGCTACCTATTGAACTCCTTGTCAAAGGAAATTCTCGCGCAAGTCATCGGGAAAGAAAACACCTTCGATCTCTGGACTGCCCTCACCACCCTCTTCGCGTCCCAATCCCAATCCCGCATCACCAACCTTCGGATGGCCATCACCACCACCAAGAAGGGCGCCATGAACAGCTCGACTTATATTGCGAAGGTGAAGTCTCTCGATGATGAGCTAGCAGCAGCCGGGCGCCCTATTTCTGATGCCGAGATGGTGGACTATCTCCTCGCCGGACTTGACCGTGATTACGATCCGGTTGTGGCAGCCATCGGTGCCGTCAAGACCTCCATCACTGTTGATGAGTTGTTTGCTCATATTTCTGCCTTTGATTAGCGCGTTGAGATGCTTGGTGACGGAGGCGAAGGAGGCTTTCACTCATCTGCTAATATGGCCTACAGGGGGCGCAGCCAATTCAGATCACGGGGGCATGCTCGTGGCACCAGGGGGCGTGGCCGTGGGCGGCGCCCTCCTCCCCCCTCAAGCAACGGTGGGAGCACCTCACGGGGCCGTCCACAACAACATCAGCACCAGCGTCAACCTCCTCGCGATTACCTGGAGTGCCAGATATGTCTCAAGCACCACCGAGGGGGTTCCCATGAATGTTGGGATCGTTACGAGGAAGATGAGTACGAGGAGAAGGAAGCCCATGCTATCACTGACTCCTACGACATCGACACAAACTGGTATGCAGATACCGGTGCTACACATCATATCACGGGAGAGCTGGGCAAGCTGACGATCAAGGACAAGTACCGTGGACAAGACCAAATACACACTGCAAGTGGTTCTGGTATGAAAATTAGTCATGTTGGTAGTTCGATTGTTAAAAACCCCATGAAAAAAGCTTGCATCTAAACAAAATTCTCTATGTGCCTGAAGCATCCAAGAATCTTATCTCGGTTCATAGATTTACTCTTGACAATTGTGTGCTAATTGAATTATATCCTTGATTCTTTTTGGTTAAGGATTTGGACACGAGGAGAATACTTCTTAGGGGCAAGTGCGTGGGAGGTCTCTACCCACTCATCGTTTCATCATCGTCATCGAATAAACAAGCTTTTGTTGCTGTCAAGCCCTCTTCAGCAAAATGGCATAGTCGATTAGGCCATCCCTCATCAGTTATTGTTAAGCTTATTCTTAATCAGAATAATCTTCCCCACTCTCATGAGTCTAGTGTTGAGTCAGTTTGTGATCCATGTCAACAAGCTAAAAGTCATCAGCTACCATACGCTATTTCTCTCAGTGTTTCTACTACACCCTTACAACTTATCTTCTCAGATGTTTGGGGGCCAGCACCTATTTCAGTTGGTAGACATTCATATTATGTAAGCTTCATCGATGATTTTAGTAAATTTTCTTGGATCTATCTTCTTAAGAAACGATCTGAAGTATTTCAACTTTTCGAGAATTTCCAAAATCTTGTCAAGCGGAAACTAAACACTAAGATCATTGCCATGTAAACTGACTGGGGAGGTGAATATTGGAAGCTCAATTCTTTTTTCGAACAACTTGGCATCTCACATCATGTTTCGTGTCCCCATGCTCATCAACAGAATGGCTCTGCTGAACGCAAACATCGCCATGTTGTTGAGGTAGGGCTAGCATTGTTAGCTAATGCTTTCATGCCACTAAAATTTTGGGACGAAGCATTTTTGACTGCCACATATCTCATCAACTTGCTCCCTAGCAAAGTCATAAAATTTGAGACTCCTATCACACGTATTTTGGGTATCACCCCGGATTATAAATCCCTTCGTATGTTTGGTTGTGCATGCTGGCCCAATTTTAGGCCATACAATACTTGTAAACTCGCCTTTTGTTCAAAAAAGTGTGTCTTTCTTGGATACAGTGCTATTCACAAAGGGGTTAAATGTTTAGATGTGTCCACTAGCAGGGTCTATATCTCTCATGATGTTGTATTTGACGAGTCTGTTTTTCTGTTTGCATTCCTTCGTCCAAATGTCGGCACACTTCTTCAACAAGAAATTCTTCTTCTTCCTCCAAATCTCCAAAGTTTTGATCATGGGGGCAACAATTGCACTAACCAAACTGATATTTCTACCACCACTAGTGTTTTGTCTTCACCAGTGCAGGCTCATGGCGAAAATGCAGCTGAAAATGGTGTAGAAAATTATCAAAATTTTGCAGAAAATGAAGCTATATTTCATGCAGAGGAAGAAGACGAAGGAGGCGCTAGACACGAGGCACATCAACTGTCACCTAGAACTCCTGTATGTTAGGAATCTTCAACTCATGCAAGGGAATCATCCCTAGAGTGCATGCCCGTCAGGGGCCCTTTCCACCAGAGCGCGGCTACCACGTCGCCAGAGGCAGCGACCTGCCTCAGTCCCACGTGTGAGCTAGCACAAAGGACAGCGATCGGGTCAGGCCCATGCCTCACATGCAGGTTGAGTCCTGCGGTTGTGCAAGATTCTCTCGGATATTCTGTGGCTATCGAATCAGGTGCGAGTGCAACTTCAAACACACCACAGTCCACCAGATCTGGTACGGGATCGGATATGCAAAGTGGATCCAATACTTCAGGATCCTTTGTGGTTGGATCTCCTATGTCAACTTTTGTACAACAAACTACGCACCCTGCTCCACAGCCAGTTGCGACATCTCATGTTATGACTCGACTACAAAAAGGTATAAGAAATTCAAAAGTCCGAACTGATGGTACTGTACCATATGGCATGTTGTGTATTGCAGGGGAGCCAACAAATCTAGAAACTGCATTGACTGATCCAAGATGGAAAAATGCAATGGATGAAGAGTACCTAGCACTTATGAGTAAGAAGACATGGCGTCTTGTACCTGAACCAAGAGGTAAAAATATTATTGACTGTAAGTGGGTCTATAGAATTAAAAAAAGGCAGATGGCTCACTTGACAGGTATAAGGCACGTCTAGTTGCAAAAGGTTTTAAACAACGTTATGGGTTGGATTATGAAGATACTTTCAGTCCTTTTGTCAAAGCTGCAACTATTAGACTTGTGTTAGCTATTGTTGTGTCCAGAGGATGGAGTTTAAGACAACTAGATGTTCAGAACCCATTTTTGCATGGTGTTCTGGAAGAGGAGGTTTACATGAGACAACCACCTGGGTATACAGACAAGCAAACACCTCACTATGTGTGCAGACTTGATAAAGCACTCTATGGCTTGAAGCAAGCTCCAAAAGCATGGTACTCAAGGTTCAGCTCTCACTTAAGGTGCCTTGGTTTTGTTGCATCTAAAGCTGATACGTCACTCTTCAACTATAACAAGGCAACCACAGTTTTATTTGTGCTAATATATGTTGATGATATTATAGTTGCAAGCTCCTCACAAAGTGCTACTAATGTTCTTCTTCATGATCTAAGTTCAGAATTTGCACTAGAGAATCTTGGTGATTTACACTTCTTCCTAGGAATTGAAGTCAAGAAGACTCTAGATGGCATAGTGTTGAATCAAGAGAAATATGCCTCTGAACTTCTAGCTCGTATGGGAATGAAAGACTATAAGCCTTCACCCACACCATTGTCTTCCTCAGAAAAACTTTCAGCTTTTGAAGGAGAACTACTTAAGGAAGAAGAGCGCACAAAATACAGAAGTACTGTAGGAGCCCTACAATATTTAACACTAACGAGACCAGACATATCTTTTGTTGTAAACAAAGTTTGTCAGTATCTACATGCACCTACTACTACACTCTGGACAGCTGTTAAAAGAATTGTAAGATATATAAAGCACACTGCAAGCTTAGGTCTTCAGTTAACACATTCTAATTCTACCCTTGTCAGTGCTTTTTCTGATGCTGTCAGGACAGGCTGCAGTGATGACACAAAGTCCACTGAAGGATTTGCAGTATTTTTTGGCTCTAACCTCATTTCATGGAGTGCTAGAAAACAGGCAACCGTGTCAAGATCAAGTACGGAGGCTGAGTACAAGTCATTAGCTAATGCAACAGTTGAGATCATTTGGTTGGAATCACTGCTAAATGAGTTGGGAATCTAGCAATGCCGTGTCTCATGTTTGTGGTGTAATAATCTAAGAGCTACCTATCTCTCTACTAATCCGGTCTTCCATGGAAGAACTAAACATATCGAGTTTGACTTTCATTTTGTACGAGAAGGAGTTGCAGGGAAGAAGTTGGACATCCGGTTCATCCCATCCAAAGATCAAGTGGCAGATGGTTTTACTAAAGCCTTACCAATCAAGCCATTTGAAGAATTCAAGAGGAATCTGAATGTAGGTTAGTTGAGATTAAGGGAGGGTGTTAGAAATAGTTTAAACTCTATGTAATCTCATCTAAACTCTATCTCTTCTCCCTGTCTTCCTGTAGCTATTCAGGTTTCCTCATGTATGATGGTTGAGTCCTAGCGACCAACCTATTCCCTGTATTACACGGCATATTGCCAGGATCAATAAATATCGATGCGGCTCTCCCCTAGGAGAGTAGGAATGCTTCTTCTTACAAGCTGCACAGAGCCAAAACATGGCAGGTCTAGTAACTAGACGCCGCGCCGTGCTGACAAAATGGTTTTGTTTCTATATTTTCCTCTTTTGTATTCTTTCCCATTTCTAACTTTTAATATGAAATATAATTTACGAAAATTCTTTATATTACAATCCAAAATTTTAATTTTCAAAAGTGTTGAACGTGTATAGAAAAGTGTTTCTGTGTATACAAAAAGTTTAACGGGAATGGGAATGCATAATGTTGATCAGGTGTACAAAAAATGTTAATATGTGTATATCTTTTTTTTGTAATGATTAAAAAATGTCACACATTTCAAGCAAGTGTATGTGACAATTAGAAAAAAAAACGTAAAAGAAATACCGTGCAAGAAGAAAATGTTTCCTACATTAACAAATGCATATCATATTCAAATAATTGTTCACAAGTTTGAAAAATGTCTTCAAGCTATTCTGAAAAACAAATTGTACATTGTAAAAAATGTTTTTTATTTTAAAAACTAATTTTATCATTCGTAAGTGTTGTATTTGAGATTTTTTAACACTTATTTTAAATATATATTCACTATTTTGTGTTTGTAAAAAATGTTAAACATATATTTTAAATATGACAAATGCTTATAATAATGTTCTACATGTATAGACAAAGTGCACAACATATATCTAAATGTAGATTGTTTGCTAAAACAAACCAACAATAGAAACTGAAAAACAAGGAAGAAACGAAACAATCTAAAAAACAATGAAAACGAAAGTATAATAATAAGAAAAAAAAAGAAGAAAACCATTGAAAGTACAAAAAAATACTAAAACATAACAAAGATAAAGAAAAGCCGAAGAAAACAGATGAAAAACAAAGAAGGCCTAAGAAAAAAGACAAAAAAAACAGACTGAATGGTTCCACTGCTGCGAGCGAACACATCTACCGACACAGCTAATGTGCCGGCCCGTACTCATCCGCCTGTAGGCAAACAAGAAAACGGGCGCCCCTATGTCTCCCTTATAGCAAGACGTAGGGAAACCTCGCGTCAAGCTGAGTGCTAGATGGGGCGACCTAGGTGCCCTGAAGGCCATAATGTCAAATTTTCTTTTCTTTTGACGATTTTGTTTCGTTTTTAATTTATTTTCTTTTTTTGGTGATGCTTACAGATATTCTAAATAAACATATTAAAACACTTCGCATATTGTTTTTTGAAAAAAGATGTAAACCAAGTATTTGAAAGAGGTTAAATGTCTATACATAAAATGATTTTCATGTATACCAAAATGTATACGAAAAATATACAATATGTGTGAAAAAAAGAAGAACATGTATTTAATTTTTTTTAATCCAAGAAGTGAAACAAATGTTAAAATTATTTTAGAAATATTAATCAAATATTTGAATAATGTTAAATGTGTATAAAAAAATCTAAACATGTAGTTGGAAAATGTTAACTGAGGATTATAGAGAAATATTTTCTTATATATACGAAAAATGAATACAAAAATATACAATGTGTTTGAATATTTTGAAAAGTATTTAAAAATTGATAGTCTAAACATTGAAAAAATTTGTTAAACAACTGTTTCTAAACTGTTAATAGGGAATTTAAAAAAATATAAATGTTCAATAGAAAAAAAGGTTGGCCATATATATAAAAAATTATTTAAGAGTTTGAACTATGTTAATTATGTACAGATAAATTGGTGACCATGTATTAAAAATATTAATCTTGTATTTGAGAAATATTAAGCGTGTATTAGAAAAATGTATTAGATATATACCAAAAACATGTGTAGGAAAACTGTAAAAACTGAGAGAGAACAAAAAAAATATGAAAATGGGAAAGAAACGAACAAAATTGGACAAAAAAGAAAGACAGAAGGAAGGACATGAAAATCAAGAAAGAAACGGAGAAAACCAACAAAAAATAAAGAAAAAGGAAGACCGAAAAACCCAATGAAAACAAAGATAGAAACAAAAAAAGCCCGGTGAAAATAAGGTAAATACAAAAAAAAAACTGGAAAACCAGTGAAAGAACCGTCTCTTTACTTTACACCCTTCTCTCTATTTTTTTTAAGTGTAGGCTAATAGGCGACCTATTATTCTGGATAATTCAGGCGAGAGCTACTTCCTTCTCGCTATAAGAAAGATATAACTCTTGCGAGAGAAAGCAGCACCCCCACCAATGCTCGAGCTATGTCTCGCTTGTAACGAAATCACTAGTTAGTGAGTACACCTCGCAAAGGTCACGCGGGGTGTTCTTCGCGCGCGACAAGTGTCGCGTTGTGGGCGCGTTGGAGGTCTTTTAAGCGTGCTCCGTGCGTGGCACTTGTCGGGCAGAGAATACCCCGCGTGATATCCGGTTTCCAGTTTCCTTTTTCTGATTTTCCCTTTTGCAATTAAGTCCTTAAAAATTTTAGTGTTTACAAGTAATGCTCTGATCTATTTATTCATATTTGTTTCTCTGTTGGGTTAGTCGTCATGCCGGACAAGTCCCACCCAGTCTTCCCGCTATCGTCTTGCTTCGGCCATCGTCCCGCCGTCGTTGCCCTGCTGTGGTCGTGCTTCGGCCGTCGCCCCACCGTCGTAGCCCTGTTGTGATCTTTGGTTCCGTTGTCGCCGCCCCTTCATCGTACCCTGGTAATCGTGTAGTCGTGGTTTCCTTTTTCGTGTTTTCTTTTTTCCCATTATATTTCCAGCAAATTGAGATTTTAGGGGGAATTATGGGTGGGGGCTTACAACACAATCAAATGTCAACTTTCAACTCGGTTGTGGTATCATATCTTATTGGTCACTGTTTCTTTGCAGGTAATGGCTTGCCCCTTTTGCTGAGTTCCAGGTGGCCCTTGTTCTTCCTTTAATTCTTGTGCGTCTGTGTTCACTGTGGTGCTGGATCGTCTCAAGGCATGTTGTAAGATTCTATTTCTTGTGTTATGTGATTGTGGCATATGGTTGATGTTGTTTTGGTTGGAATGTAATCTAATGCCTTTGTTTATATGTTTATATGATTATGATGTTTGCTTCCATTCTTGTTGTAGTATGTTCCGTGCAGTGCTAGATCACATCTTGCTCAGTACATTGAGGAGTGCAGAGCTTTAGCTATTCGGAGGGGTGGCACAGATACTGATCTTGCTCTTCATAACAGCGAGGGTTACTTATACCATGTTTTGTTAGACATGGTCGAATGAGCAGTAAATTCCATGGTCCTTTGTGGGAGGAACTTGTGAATGATTATGGTCTTCGTCATTGTGACATGATTATTGTTAGGCTTGAGCACTATGGAACTATGATTAGTGTCGATTTTCATCGGGATGGTGTTATATTGTTTCCTTTACCCCATGTTGGTAAGTTATTTGTTTGACTGATTTTCAGTTTTGTTTCAGCTTATACGTTTTGCTGTTCTGGCTAGTTTGTGAAAAAAAATTGTAGCTCTTGAGGATATGAGTGAAACTCAGAGAGAACTTGTTGACAGCTGTTTTTATAGTCGTGGTGTCACTCTGAATTATCATCAAACGTATGTCATGTCGCGACAGCTCTTTGATGACAACTACATATTGTGTACTCCTTTTGTTCATAGGATGGATCGCATGAATGCTATTGCTTAACATATGGTAAGCTTTGTTTTTGTCTACTGTTTATTTATTTGTTCTTTGCTCTGGTGTACCGTTTTAAATTTGTAAGCTGAACACCATATAACTTGATGTTTTTTCCATGTTATTCTGAGCATGGTTGTGAGGAGTTTGAAGGATTTTTTGTCAATTCCTAGGACTGGTTCTTTGACTCTTTAAATTACTTTGGAATCTGAAGATGATAATATATCTATGAGCATTCCTTGTTCCTAATTTATTGGCTTGGATGGTAGAATGGTGTTCAAGAAGGAAGGTTTCGGTGATATTCTTCGTGCATCATCTATTGAAGTCAACAACTTGGTGCTCATAACCTTCAAAGAGCATGACCGGGAGCTTACTGTCATTTTTAGCCCTCTGTTGTAGTGATCCTACTTATAGACTGTTGAAGTGGAACATTTATGTGGCGTATAGTTGTATGTAGGTGTTTTTTATAAAATGTATGGTACAAAAAATTGTTATTCATAATTATAGATATTCAGAAATGTAAGACTTATATATTTATAGGTGTACTGTGCTTCTTGTCTTGCAGCAAATTGTGTGTTTCTTACATTGTACATCAGTGCACCTTCCTAGTATAAAATCGTGTTGTATTTAAAACAGTGCTCTGTCTTACATATGAGCCGTGTGTCTCGTGCACACACCGCCATGGACGTGTTGTATACAGAAACAGTGCATGTTACTAATATAAAAAAGTGCTCTGTCTTACATACGATCCGTGCCTCTCGTGGACGCACCGCCATGGACATGTTGTGTACAGAAATGGTGCATGTTACTAATATAAAACAGTGCTCTGTCTTACATATGATCCATGCCTCTCGTGGACGCACCGCCATGGACGTGCTATGTATAGAAACGGTGCATGTTACTAATATAAACAGTGCTCTATCTTACATATGATCTGTGCCTCTAATGGATGCACCGTCGTGGACTTGCTGTGTACAGAAATGGTGCATGTTACTAATATAAAATAGTGCTCTGTCTTACATATGATCTGTGCCTCTCGTGGAAGCACCGCCGTGGACGTGCTGTGTATAAAAACGGTACATATTACTAATATAAAATAGTGCTATGTCTTACATACGATCTGTGCCTCTCGTGGACGCACCGCCGTGGACTTGCTGTGTACATCAACGGTGCATGTTACTAATATAAAACAGTGCTCTGTCTCACATATGAGCCGTGCCTCTCGTGGACGCACCGCCGTGGACATGCTGTGTACATTAACGATGCATGTTACTAATATAAAACAATGCTCTGTCTTACATATGATTCGTGCCTCTCGTGGACGCACCGCTGTGGACATGCTTTGAATATTATATGCTCAATGGAGGTTCTGGAGAAAGAACGGAATGAAGACTGTTTTGTACCGGCAAACAATATGAGTGAAGAATTAAGAGGTAAAAATAGAGTCTGGACAAAAATAATATAATGTACAGTATCTAGGACCATAGAAATATTGCTACGGCTTCCAGAAATGTAGGGCCAACAGATGGGTTATGGTTCGTATACATAGAGGCAGTGAACACCTAACCGTCTTTCCAGATCCACCGTACACATCGCTGTCTTACCCTGGCAATGGAGATGGGGATGTGCTCTGCCCCTAGCACCAAGATGGCGAGGCGCGCTCCACCGGTGACGCCGTCCTCTGGGTGTGCGGTGGTGGTCGAAGGTGCAAGAGGCGGCGATTGCCGCCCCCCTTGATCAGACGAACACGGAGAGGGATTTGGTCTGGACATCAGCAGCAGCCTGCCGGATGCCGCCCTAGATGAGATCGTCTCCCATATCCCCACCAAGGATGTCGTTCGCACACAAGTTCTCGCATCACGGTGGCGGCCCCTATGGCACACCGCTCATCTGAATCTGGACTGCCGTGAGATCCCTGCTACTTGTCTTTTTAAGCATCTAGAAACAATTCATATAGAGATCACCTCTTTGTGTATCGTGCTACAACAAGGAGGTCGTCCACAAAAGTTACTCTCAAACTTGGGTTAGTGTAGAACCTGTAGGTGATGATTTGAGCCTTCCTGAAGTCATCCTCTCCGGTCATGAGGGCGCAATTCGCCGGTTATGCATCCCGGCGTGCTACCTCCAGTGCAGACCATCTACCGTTGATGCGTAGATTCGATCGCCAAAACTCGACAATATTATTGAGGTGCTTGATTTCTACTTCTTGGTCCCACAATTCGCGAATCATGAGTTCACATTACTAGATGCATGCCCTTCACCTACGCCTCCACTAGTTATGTCCATCTTCCGGTTTTCCTCTTCTTTGCACACCGTCAGCTTCGCTCTTTGCCAGATAGGTGACAACTATGTCCAAATGCTTGAACTGCCGCTGGTCAAGAGGCTTTCCCTTGTGCTGGTTGATATATCAAACGCCTCTCTGGACAGCATAATCCACTCTAGTTGTCCTGCACCGGAGTTACCGCTGCTTGTTTTGAACAAAAAAAGCCATTGCATCAGAATAAACTCAGCTAAGCTTCTAAGCATTGACATCTCCTGCGGGAAATTTGAACTCATTATCCAGGATGCCCCTGCACTTCAACGACTGATTTATGATTTGGATAGCAGACCCCTGCTATTAACCATAGTCTCTGCACCTAATTTGGAGACATTGGGTGAATTCATTAACCCGGGTGTTGACGATTCTCTCATGGTACTGAATTTCCACAATACTTTCACCTTGTTTCATTGGAGGAAACGAGATTGACGTCATCCATCCTTTTATTTTATTAACATTGTTCTATGTTTCCTGAAGGGTTTGATGGCTGTTGGGCTAACAAAAATAAGGGAATCCGTCAAGACTTTTTTTATATTGCAACATTATAAAGTTGAACAAGCTTTTCAATTGTTGGACCTCTTTCCAAACCTGGAGAACTTGTTTGTTGCGGTAATGTTTTTTCACAAACATTTCATAGTGTAGCATTCATACCTCCGTGTCAAAAAAATTGTCTTACATTTGTCAGGATTGGTATACCTGTGTCTACAAAAGCTTTACTGATAGATACATCCGGATCTAGACAAATATATGACAAGCTTTTGGGGATGAACATAATATAGTTAATCGTTCTTTTGCTGTCTCCACTTATGTTAAGTTTTTTTCACATGGTTTAGGGAGGATTTAATCATTCTGGTGGTAAACAAACATTTTGGCGCCGTAAGTTCCAACTATTTATCGAAAACCATCCCATTCATCTCAACACAGTAACACTAGAAGATTACGAAAGCTGTGAGGAACACATTGAATTTGCGACGTTCTTTATTTTGAATGCAAGAGAGTTGGAGACCATCAAGATTAAGTTTCGCTACCTTCCAGGCTTCATGTCCCCAGAAACCAGGTTATATTATTATGTCGAGCAACAGAAGGTGTTTAAGTGGCACAAGAGGGCTCGCCTTATATTAACTTCAAGTTGCAAACACACCAGGCTGGATTTTAAAAAAGTGTTAAATACTTGGACTTGACCAATCCATTCAGCTATGAATGCTGAAAACAGCTCTGTGCGGGGAAGCTTTCAGAGTTACATGTTGTAGCGCCTTCTGTGGGGAAGCTTATGGAGCTTAGAGATTTAGACATGATAAAAAACCTTTGTAATTTTTGCATCGTCTATAAGGTTGTTTGTTTTTGTTGTTGTAAGTTTGTTTGTTGTACTTGACGAAGCAGTTCACGTGTCCTAAAAATCAATCCAGTTTCTGTCGTTTTCTGTGGACGTTTTCAAGAGTCTCTAGTCCCGTGGAAACGACGTGATGAACGTTTCCTTTGTTAATGTGAGGGCAGTTCACATGTAGTCACGACATTGTCTTACATGTACCTCATGGCCATCTGTGCGGCAATGAACTGTGCATTCCATTGAGCACATACTAGAATCTAGCTAGTACTATGCATTTGCTCCAGTAGCAACAGTGCAGATTCTCCCAGACATCCGTGATTTTCCTAGTATACATTCTAATAGCGGCTGATGAATGAGTGACATAGGAAAGCACACCTATCCATTCCTCCCTTGTTCCCCCTTCCCATTTAACCTTTGTCTTTTCTCTATCGGCACAGTCAATACCTAGCCGTCTTTTCAGATCCACCACACACAATGCTGCACTGGGGCGCCGGGACACCCCGAAGATGGAGGTGGAGGTGGAGTCCGCTGCCCCTAGTGCGAAGAGATCGAGGCTTGCACCACCGGTGATGCCATCCTCTACGTGCGTGGTGGTGGTCTAGGGGGCGAGGAGCACCAAGGGTTCGCGTACTGGATCTTTGAAGCAAGATCAATCTCGTCCTGACTACATCAGCGACCTCCCAGACGCAATCCTAGGTGAGATCATCTTCCGTCTCACCACGAAAGAAGCCATACGAACTCAAGTGCTGGCACATAGGTTTAGCCATCTCTGGCGAACCTCTCCTCTGAATCTCGACTGCAGCATGATCCCTGTTGGACGTATTTTTAACCCTCTAGCAGCAGTCCTTATCGACACAATCTCCATGCTCCACACCAAGGAGTTGATCCAAATAAGATACTTTGGAACTCGATGTCGTGGACAATTTGTCGTTGATGATGTGAGCCTTCCTGAAGTCATCCTCTATGGTCATGAGGGCGTAGTTCACCGCTCTACATCCCGACGTGCTACCTACAGTGTAGAACTTCTACCGTCGACGCCTCGCTTCGATCTCCCAAATTGGACAATCTCCAGGTGCTTGAGTTCTACTACATGTTCCCACATTTCTTGCGAAAGCTTGCGAGTCTACCATTCACGCGCCCTTCATCTATATCCTCACCACCGACGTCCAGCTTGCGGTTTTCCTCGTCTCTTCACACAATCACCTTTGCTATTTGCCAAATACTAGACACCTATGTTGGAATGCTTGAACTACCACTGGTCAAGAGACTTTACCTTCTTGACGTTGATATATCAGATGTCTCACTGCAAAGAATAATACATTCTAGTTGCCCTGCCCTAAGGTGGCCGCTTCTCGTCTGTAATAACCTAGATCACTACATCAGAATAAACTCTCCTATGCTTGAAAGCATTAACATCCTTTGTGACAATGGCAAACTCGTTATCGAGGATGCCCCCTCACTTGTACGGCTGATTCATGACATCCGTAGCAGAAACTTGGAGATAAATGTTGTCTCAGCCACTAAACTTGAGGCAATGGGTAAATTTTATTCAGGGTACCTTGATTCCAAGATTGCGTTTGGTTCTATAGTTATTCAGGTATCGATTTTACGCCTTACTCTGATCTGCTTATTTTTTAGCTCATAAGTTTCATGTCATCCAACATCTCTACTCTATTAATTTTATGTTATATGCTCAATGAAGGCTTTGTCCATAGTCAGCATATCAACAGTGGTTCGTTGTGTCAAGACGTTGCTTATCCACATGTCATTCGACCTCGACAAGGTCATTCCCTTGATGCAATGCTTTCCAAGCTTGCAGAACCTGTTTATAGAGGTAATGATTTTCAAACATGTTGGAAAGCCCATACTCTGCATATTGTAGTATAATTAATCATGGTTTACCATTTCTCCAGTCTCTCTCTTTATAGGCATTATTGAGTGTTTTTGCTCTTCATGTATGCTTAGGGCGGATTCAGTCATCAAGAAGGTGTAACAAATAAGTGGCGTCATAGGTACGGGCTGTTCCGTAGGCATCATGACATTTGCCTGAAGACAGTAACACTGGAAAAGTATAGGCACTGCCAGAAAAACATTGATTTTGCGATGTTCTTTATCCATAATGCAAAGGAGCTAGAGACAATGAGGATTAAGTTTCGTTCCCCCCCGGTCCTGACGGAAAACTTTTACAAACAGCAACGGAGAGCCCTTCTGTGGGAGAAGAAGGCCTCTAGGCGTGCTCGGCTTAAGTTATCAACATCCCGCAACCACATGGACTTGGACTTGTTAACATATATGTGGGAGAAACAGTGCCCAGGCCTCGATTTACCATATCCATTGAACTGTGGTTGCTGATAACAGTGCTCAGGCTAGTAGAGTTAGGTGTTGTTGCGCCCTTTCTAGTCTCAGTTTTATCTAAACATGTCTTTTAAACATCATCACACTGTCTGTATTGTTGTTATGACCTTGTTATGTCTGCATGTTTATGTGTTTTTGATTTCATGTCAATCCTATGGAAATGCGCAAAATCATGCATTTGTCACAACACAAATTCAGACACACTGATATGATTGTCGTCTTAAACGACAAAGCTAGCTTTTAGTTGCAACAGATTTGGTTCTCATGAGCCTCTCCCGAGTTAAACATGTTGCTCTGTGGGAATTAAACGTGTGACCGGCCAAGCCTTCCCTGCACGTGCTGCTCAATATATCGTGTTTACCTCTAGCATACGCATACCCGTGGATCTAGTATACGCAGACCCGTGCGTCTGTTTAGCATAGATTCATGATTTCCGTTTTACATCGTGGAAGTTCGCTGCAAAAAAATGTGCTTTGTGTTTACCTCTAGCATACGCAGACCCGTGCGTCTGTTTAGCATAGATCTATGCTTTCCTTTATACATTGCGGAAGTTCGCTGCAAAAAAACATGCTTCGTGTTAACCTCTAGCATATGTAGACCCATGGATCTAGCGCGTACAGACCCGTGCGTCTGTTTAGCATAGATCCATGCTTTCTTTTTTACATTGCGGAAGTTCGCTGCCAAAAAACGTGCTTCGTATTTACCTACATCATATGTAGACCCATGGATCTAGCGCGTGCAGATCCATGCGTCTGTTTAGCATAGATCCATGCTTTTCTTTTTACATTGCAGAAGTTCGCTGCAAAAAAATGTGCTTCGTGTTTACCTTTAGCATACGCAGACCTGTGGATCTAGCATATGCAAACCCGTACGTCTGTTTAGCATAGATCCGTGCTTTCCTTTTTACATCACGGAAGTTCGCTGCTGCAAAACGTGCTTCGTGTTTACCTCTAGCATACGTAGACCCGTGGATCTAGCGCATCCAGACCTGTGCGTCTGTTTAGCATAGATCTATGCTTTCTTTTTGACATTGCGGAAGTTTGCTGCAAAAAATGTACTTCGTGTTTACCTCTAGCATACGTAGACCCATGGATCTAGCGCGTGTAGAGCCATGCGTCTATTTAGCACAGATCTGTGCTTTCCTTTTTACATTGCGAAATTTGCTGCAAAAAAACGTGCTTCGTGTTTACCTCTAGCATACGTAGACCAGTGGATCTAGCATGTGCATACCCGTGCGTCTGTTTAGCGTAGATCCGTGCTTTCCATTTTTAGATTGCGAAAGTTCGCTGCAAAAAACGTGCTTCGTGTTTACCTCTAACATATGCAGACCCGTGAATCTACCATACGCAAACCCATGCGTCTGTTTAGCATAGATCCGTGCTTTCCGTTTTACATCGCGGAAGTTCGCTGCAAAAAAACCGTGCTTCCTGTTTAGCTCTAGCGTACGTAGACCCGTGGATCTAGCGCGTCCAGACCTGTGTGTCTATTTAGCATAGATTCGTGCTTTCTGTTTTATATCGCAGAAGTTTGCTGCAAAAAAATGTGCTTTGTGTTTACCTCTAGCATACGCAGACCCGTGCATCTGTTAAGCATAGATCTCTGCTTTCCTTTTTACACTGCGGAAGTTCGCTGAAAAAAATGTGCTTTGTGTTAACCTCTACATATGTAGACCCGTGGATCTAGCGTGTGCAGACCCGTGCGTCTGTTTAGCATAGATCTATGCTTTCTTTTTTACATTGCGGAAGTTCATTGCAAAAAAACGTGCTTCGTATTACCTATAGAATATGTAGACCCGTGGATCCAGCACGTGCAGACCCGTGCGTCTGTTTAGCATAGATCCGTTCTTTCCTTTTTACATTGCGGAAATCCGCTGCAAAAAATGTGGTTCGTGTTACCTTTATCATACGCAGACCCGTGGATCTAGCATACGCAAACCCGTGCGTCTGTTTAGCATAGATCCGTGCTTTCCTTTTTACATCGCAGAAGTTTACTGCAAAAAACGTGTTTCGTGTTTACCTCTAGCATACGAAGACCCGTGGATCTAGCGCGTGCATACCCGTCCGTCTGTTTAGCATAGATCTGTGCTTTCTGTTTTACATCGCGGAAGTTCGCTGCAAAAAACCGTGCTTCGTGTTTAGCTCTAGCATACGTAGACCCGTGGATCTAGCGCATCTAGACCCGTGCATCTGTTTAGCATATATTCGTGCTTTTCGTTTTACATCACAGAAGTTTGCTGCAAAAAAACGTGCTTCGTGTTTACCTCTAGCATACGTAGGCTCGTGCATCTGTTTAGCAAAGATCCATGCTTTCCTTTTTACATTGCGGAAGTTCGCTGCAAAAAAACGTGCTTCGTTTTAACCTCTAGCATATGTAGACCCGTGGATCTAGCATGTGCAGACCCGTGCGTCTGTTTAGCATAGATCCATGCTTTCTTTTTTACATTGCGGAAGTTCGCTGCAAAAAAAGCGTGCTTCGTATTTACCTACAGCATATGTAGACCCATGGATCTAGCGCGTGCAGACTCGTGCGTCTGTTTAGCATAGATCGTGCTTTCCTTTTTACATTGCGGAAGTTTTCTGCAAAAAAACGTGCTTCGTGTTTACCTTTAGCATACGCAGACCCGTGGATCTAGCATACGCAAACCTGTGCGTCTGTTTAGCATAGATCCGTGCTTTCCTTTTTACATCGCGGAAGTTTGCTGCAAAAAAACGTGCCTCGTGTTTACCTCTAGCATACGCAGACCCGTGGATCTAGCATCCACAAACTCGTGCGTCTGTTTAGCATAGATCCGTGCTTTCCGTTATACATCGTGGAAGTTCGCTGCAAAAAACCGTGCTTCGTGTTTAGCTCTAGCATACGTAGACCCGTGGATCTAGCACATCAATACCCATGCATCTGTTTAGCATAGATTCGTGCTTTCCGTTTTACATCATAGAAGTTTGCTGGAAAAAAACGTGCTTCGTATTTACCTCTAGCTTACGCAGACCCGTGCATCTGTTTATCATAGATCCATGCTTTCCTTTTTACATTGCGGAAGTTCGCTGCAAAAAATGTGCTTCGTTTTAACCTCTAGCATTATAGAGCCATGGATCTGGTGCGTGCAGACCCGTGCGTCTGTTTAGCATATATCCGTGCTTTCTTTTTTACATTGCGGAAGTTCGCTGCAAAAAAAATGTGCTTCGTATTTACGTACAACATATGTAGACCCATGGATCTAGTGCGTGCAGACCCGTGCGTCTGTTTAGCATAGATCCGTGCTTTCCTTTTTACATTGCGGAAGTTTGCTGCAAAAAAAGTGCTTCGTGTTTACCTTTAGCATACGCAGACCCGTGGATCTAGCATATGCAAACTCGTGCGTCTGTTTAGCATAGAGCCGTGCTTTACTTCTTACATCACGGAAGTTTGTTGTAAAAAAACGTGCTTCGTGTTTAACTCTAGCATACGTAGACCCGTGGATCTAGCACGTGCAGTCCCGTGCGCCTGTTTTGCATAGATCTATGCTTTCCTTTTTACATTGCGGAACTTCGCTGTAAAAAAATGTGCTTCGTGTTTACCTCTAGCATACGTAGATCAGTGGATCTAGCGCGTGCATACCCGTGCGTCTGTTCAGCATATTTCCATGCTTTCCTTCTTTTACATTGCGGAAGTTCCCTGCAAAAAAATGTGCTTCATGTTTACCTCTACCATACGCAGACCCGTGGATCAAGCATACACAAAACGGTGCGTCTGTTTAGCATAGATCCGTGCTTTCCGTTTTACATCGTGGAAGTTCGCTGCAAAAAACTGTGCTTCGTGTTTAGCTCTAGCATACGTAGACCCGTGGATTTAGTGCGTCTAGACCCGTGTGTCTGTTTAGAATAGATTCGTGCTTTCCGTTTTACATCGGGGAAGTTTGCTGCAAAAAAATGTGCTTCGTGTTACCTCTAGCATACGCGGACCCGTGCATCTGTTTAGCATAGATCCGTGCTTTCCTTTTTACATTGCGGAGGTTCGCTGCCAAAAAAACGTGCTTCGTGTTAACCTCTAGCATATGTAGATCCGTGGATCTAGCGGGTGCAGACCCGTGCGTCTGTTTAGCATAGATCTGTGCTTTGTTTTTTACATTGCGGAAGTTCACTGCAAAAAAATGTGCTTCGTATTTACCTATAGCATATGTAGACCCGTGGATCTAGCGCGTGCAGACCCGGTTTGTCTGTTTAGCACAGATCCGTACTTTCATTTCTACATTGCGGAAATCCGCTATGAAAAAACGTGCTTCGTGTTTACCTTTATCATACACAGACCCGTGGATCTAGCATACGCAAACTCGTGCGTCTGTTTAGCATAGATCCGTGCTTTCCTTTTTACATCACGGAAATTCGCTGCAAAAAGCGTGCTTCATGTTTACCTCTAGCATACGTAGACCAGTGGATCTAGCGCGTCCAAACCCGTGCGTCTGTTTAGCATAGATCCGTTCTTTCCTTTTACATCGCGGAAGTTTGTTGGAAAAAACCGTGCTTCGTGTTTACCTCTAGCATACGTAGACCCATGAATCTAGCGCGTGCAGACCCGTGCATCTGTTTAGCATAGATATGTGCTCTCCTTTTTACATTGCGGAACTTCGCTGCAAAAAAATGTGCTTCGTGTTTACCTCTAGCATACGTAGACCAGTGGATCTAGCGCGTGCAGACCCGTGCGTCTGTTTAGCGTAGATTCGTGCTTTCCCTTTTTACATTGGGGAAGTTCGCTGCAGAAAAACGTGCTTCGTGTTTATCTTTAGCATACATAGACCCGTGGATCTAGCACGTGCAGACCCGTGCGTCTGTTTAGCATAAATCTGTGCTTTCCTTTTTTACATTGTGGAAGTTCGCTACAAAAAACCGTGCTTCGTGTTTACCTCTAGCATACGCAGACCCGTGGATCTAGCATACGTAGACCCGTGCGTCTGTTTAGCATAGATCTGTGCTTTCCTGTTTACATTGCAGAAGTTCGCTGCAAAAAACCGTGCTTTGTGTTTACCTCTAGCATAATTAGACCCGTGGATCTAGCGCGTGCATTCCCGTGCGTCTGTTTAGCATAGATCTGTGCTTTCCTTTTTACATTGCGGAAGTTCGCTGCAAAAAAACGTGCTTCGTATTTACCTACATCATATGTAGACCCATGGATCTAGCGCGTGCACACCTGTGCGTCTGTTTAGCATAGATCCATGCTTTCCTTTTTACATCACGGAAGTTCGCTGCAAAAAACGTGCTTCGTGCTTACCTCTAGCATACGTAGACCCATGGATCTAGCGTGTGCAGACCCGTGCGTCTGTTTAGCATAGATCTGTGCTTTCCTTTTTGCATCGTGGAAGTTTGCTGCAAAAAACGTGCTTCATGTTTACCTCTAGCATATGCAGACCCGTGGATCTAGCGCGTGCAGACCCGTGTGTCTGTTTAGCATAGATCTGTGCTTTCCGTTTTACATCGTAGAAGTTCATTGCAAAAAACCATCCTTCATGTTTACCTCTAGCATACGCAGACCCGTGGATCTAGCGCGTGTAGACCCGTGCGTCTGTTTAGCATAGATCTGTGCTCTCCATTTTACATCGTGGAAGTTCGCTGCAAAAAACCATGCTTCGTGTTTACCTCTAGCATACGCAGACCCGTGGATCTAGCGCGTGCAGACCCGTGCGTCTCTTTAGCATAGATCCGTGCTTTCCGTTTTACATCGCGGAAGTTCGCTGCAAAAAATTTGCTTCGTGTTTACCTCTAGCATACGCAGACCCGTGTATCTAGCGCATGCAGACTCGTGCGTCTGTTTAGCATAGATCCGTGCAGATTGTGTGTAGAACCGTTCTTTGTGATTCGGTGCCAGGTGTGCGTGTTGCACACAAAGTACTGGGTGCAGTTTTATTCTTCCCAACCGTCTTGCACACAAATTCAGTTTACAGGATGTTGTCAGACTTCACTCTTCCTTGTCCGTTGTGCCTACACACCCGTGTTGTACATAGTGGCTACGTCCGTGCCTGTAATGCTTTGACTTCCGTGACTCGGGCGCCTGTAGTACAATATGCGCGTGGGTATATAGAGTTTACAACTCTGTAGCTGGGTATTCGGACGCATGGCAGTTGTACCACATTTTGTGTATGTAGAGGGTGATGTTACCAGTGCATCAAGAACCCCCATGTGCGTGCCTGTAGAGGCTTGAACCGCATGACTCTTTTGCGTACACACCCGTGCACAAATCTATAGGCTATATGAGGTTGTACACATAGAGGCTAGGAGAGCCATATGTGTGGTGCCGTCGGATCTAAGATGGACGATTGGTTGTCCCTTAGCATTCTCGCACTCTTCTCTAGGTGTGTACACTAGTCAAAGGACCACTCATGACTGATGTCGCGCCTGTTTGATGTGATTATTCAGTTACCTTGCCATGATTAATTTGGATGTGACTATTGAGTTACCTTGCCCTTAAATTGTTTGGCCAGTGGTGAGTGCAGGAGGAGTCATGATTTGACGCTCTTGGGAAGCTCAACCGTTTATTGACGGTTTGTAATTATCATTGATAGACATGGTAATTGAGGTTGTCTTCCATCAAGTTTATATACCAATCAGTTCCTGCAGGTCACCACATGTCCCCATTCTCTCCACGGAAGCGACGCATGTGGCCATTTCCCCATCGTCCTCATCACGCCCAATTCTTTTCACAGAACCTCAGCTCTAGATTCCAACGAAACGTTTCTTGTTTGGCATGGATGACAGGAAGAACACTACCGAGTATCACGAGATACGAGCTGATGGGAACACAAAGCTCGACGTCTGGTACACCAACGAGCCTTACAAGGTCGAGGAGATCATTGCCATGTATGAGCAATGGTTGCGGGAGGACGAGTACAAGTTTGTTGGTCTGGACCTGGAGTACACTTGGAAGGATTATTGGGGGAATAGGAAAGTTGTAGTGATTCAACTGGCGATGCGCAAGCATGTTTTCCTCTATCACATGTGCAAGGCGAGATCACAGTGTCTGACTTTGAAGGATTTCCTCGAAAAAAGAGGTATAACATTCGCTAGCGTCGATGTCAGTATGGACAAAAGGGTTCTCTTTCAAAGTTACATTAATATTCCAAGAGAGTATCACATCGACATTCAAGAGGAGTATATGATCAAAGGCGGCCAAGAAAGGGACTCCATGGCAGACCTGGCGGCAGACATCATAGATGAATCTTACATGGATATGAAGTCAATGTTCCCAAGAGATAAGCATCACTACTCGGATTGGAAGCCACTTTCTCTAGAGCATTTGAAATATGCAGCAATTGTATGTGATTTTTTTAATTTGAATTTTTGTTTTCGCAAAGATGCTTGTTCTTATTCTAAATTTTCATGTCTGTTCACTTTTTATTTAGGACGGGTACGTTAGCTATGAACTTTACTGCCGTATTCTCAAGATGAAGGACCGTCTGCATAAGCTCTTGCTCCCTTGCTACAGGCGTCGACGTTTTTGAGCAATCTGCTTTCTGGATGGGGTCTCAAGAGAAATACGTAGTAGTTAACTTCCATCACTTGCATTTAGTTACTTTTTTATTTTGTGTAAAATGTTGTGGTGTTTGTTCTCCCGGAGGAAGTTGTACTTTGAAAAATTGTGACTTCCTGACTCCATTGTAGCCATGCTTCTCGCACACCCACCCTCATTCATGCTCTGCGTGGACATTAGTGCATCTTCCTATTATAAAACTGTGCTCTTGTTCTACATCACAGACCTTTGCTTTATGTCTTCGTGCCAGTCGTGTATTTTGCACAAGAAGTACGGTGCCTGTCCAAAGTTCCTATATGTGTATTTTTCCTCATATGAATCGTGCTTCAGTTTTGCATCATCGACTTTCCTTGCTAAACCAGTGCTTCAAGTTTGCATATTCACCGTGCCTCTTGCCCGTGGACCCTCCGAGTACACAACTGTGCATTTTTTGATTATATGACCGTGCTCTAGTTTTTCATGACGGACCTTTGCTTTGTGTTGTCTGCCAGGCGTGGTTTTCACACACGAATCATAATGCATATCCATAGTATCCATATGTGCAGCTTCCTGGTATGAATTCGTGCTTCTGTGTTGCATGATGTATGTTCCTGTCGAAAAATCTCCTCCATGACTGTCGCTCACTCACGACCCTCACACTGGAGTTAATGTGTTTTTTTATCGGTCAGTAGTTAAAGTGTTTACAATGGAACTTTGAGAAGTTGAGGCTAAAGAAACATAGTTGTACAAACACTAGTGGAACTGAAGGACGACAATATCGAAGCATTCCGATTTTTTCATGGGTACGGTAGTGAAGTTAGGAGAGTCATTGAATTTTGTTATGTAGAGTCACGGTCTCTCGTGATTGTGTCGAACGTTTGTTCTGAGATGTTTCCTCAGAGAAGCACTGTCCCTTGTTTATGAGGAACCACTGAGCTATGATAGGAATAGTCAAGGTCTTGTTTCTCTATGCCAAAATTTCACCACCTTTTTATATGACAAATATACTTTTTATATGACATATATCTCGTGTGGATATAAATGTATATTGAATCACAGAGCACGAGACAAAATTGGTGAATTTTCTTGTTCTGACAACTAGGTGTTAGAATAGTAGACTTCAAATGTTTGGTCTTCTACGTTGTATCTTGTGCTGGTTGAAGACATTTTGCAATTCTTCGAATATTTTGCCCTTGTTGTGGCCAGTTGTCATCATTTTGTAAGTTAGTTGTTCTCGCAACGGCTTCACATAGATCTGCAAGGAGAGAAATAACAAATTTAAGAAGAAATATTCTAAATCTCAATGGTACATGTCTTTTGTATCAACAGTATATAGTGTAACATCTTGTGATTTGACACAAACCAAAATTACTTTGTTGATAAAAAAGGATGACCTCGTATCAATGAGCGACATCAAGTGCATTATGAATATACCGCTGTCATCCCTGTCGATTGAGAGTAATATAAAGGTGATTACAAGATGAATAACTCATATGGATTATGAATTACAGGTTGACAAGCACATATTGATGTATAGGTACAGTAACAAGAGACTCACTCTCTTTCGGAGTTAGTTATGCATGTCACGGGTTGTACACTGAAATTGTTTATTCTGTGAGGATATGTATTGTAAGCTGAACGGTACAGTCTCTTGAAGTTTTCAATCACAATGTCCGAATGTTCCTTTATACCCTCACAACTAATAAAAGGACCCAGGATCTCGAAGCCTTTCTTCTCGAAATTAACGATTACCAAGTATATAAAGTGGCTTTGTCTCATAGGAATTAACACCTAAAACAGTGAGCAGGAATATTTGTGAGGGAAAATAATAGGAAAAACTAGATAAACAAAGATTAACACAGTAGAGCGAAGTTAGCAAGATCAACTCACAAAGTTGCAGACATTTGACATCCTGTAGCCAATTGTTTTTTCTACAATGTATTGTTTTAGAAGTTCAATGCTTACATCTTTGACATGAAATTTGTCCTGCAAAAGATAGATGCTTCCTTACTATTCTTTGGTACAGTTTTTATTCATATTTAAAAAAAGGTAGAGGAATTAAATTAAAACTTACTGAAGCTTCGATGTACATTATGTGCTTGTCTAAGTTGTGTCTACTGTAAAATTGTTCTTGCAACAACAACTCTGAGTAAGCATCCATTACGTAATCGTTCATATAACTGCAGACCTTCATCGATAGACCGAAGGTTCGATGGTGTGCCCAGCGTCGTTTGATGAAAAATATCCTCTTGCTGCAAAAAAAGGCCCATTAAATTTTATGAATTAATTATTTTAATATTTAACTTGATTAGAGGCGACGAGTTTTCAAAATGCAAGTATAGCCCTAATCTACAGTGACAAGAAGTACAACAGTGTGATCAAACTACAAGGACAGTTTTGTTGAAACATGGTGAAACCAAAACTTTGTTTCGAAGTAATATGTAAACAAAAAAAATGAAAACTACAGGCTAACCACTTGAATGTCTTAGATCCAAGATTCTAGCCATTATAATAATAATAATAATAATAATAATAATAATAATAATTCAATTGAGCAAAAGTTTTCTATGTCGGGAACAATGATCTCGTTACCTGTCATCTCTGCCTGTTAGTGGCCTGTTCTCAACAACTGTTTCATAGACGAGTTTCTCTACGAGTGTAGAATCTCTTATATCCAACAACCTGAAGGAATCATGTTGGATATTTGTTGGACCAGTTAGCCGTGGTTGTTGCTGCAGATCATAATGATTGTTCTGGGAGTGAGGTGCAATGGAACCAACTTGACCATTAGTGATATGTTGTTGGCCATGGTAATGGTTTTGGTGTGGGCCCTCATTGTAATGGTTGTTTCTCTGTAGTACAGGCCCTCTTGTTTGCTGTTGTTGCATCTGTGTTGTAGACATACTGATGCCTGGTTTGCTGATTTGGTTCGGAGCAATCTCTGCTGATGTATTGTGTTGATGTGGGCATGAAGAATGTGTATTATTCATCCATGAATGTAAGCTGCTGTAACTTTGCCGATGGTTATGCTGATGGTTGTATTCATTGGGTGGGCACTGCTGGCTATGCAAGTGATCATTACTTGGGACATTTCTATGATGGGAGGATTGTAAATTACAATCAGAAGGTTGTTGCTGGTATTGTTAGTTGAAGAACTGGAGATTATAATCAGAGGGGGTTGTTCCTGGCAATGTGTTGACAGAGTATTTGTTCTGACAGTTTGTGACCAGGCAGATTGGGTTAAATCCACGGAGTGTGACGTGACAATGGGACTTTGTGACCAAGGAGATCGGGTTAAACCCACGGAGTATGTTGTAGCAGTGGGCTGTGAGAGGCAACTAACGTTTAGCATTGACTTAGGAGCTGATGTGGTAGCTATAGTTGACCCTTCAGTATAAGTAAGCGTGGACCTTGCTAATGAGCTTGTAGTCCCGTATATGTGCATCGGAGTATTAGGTTGACATTCTTTGAAGCATACGTTCTCAGAGTTGGCTGGCCTGTCCTGTTATTTTGTTGCCTTGTTAATTTCTTCATATATTGTTGGGTCAGACCATATGCTATCATCTTCAATGAATGCAGCATCATGCAGGGCTGTTTGGTTGTCAACAACTTGTCGCTTATTGGAAAGATCTTTGGGTGACTATCCTAAAGGCTCTATTATCCTTACTCTTTTCTTAGTTTTCCGCATGGCCTCGTTTGCTGCATTGGGCATCATCGGTGAGGGTCTGTTGTCAGCCGTCATTCGTTCGTTGGCTTGGTTTATATGCTGCCTCTTGAAGACTTTAGCGCTCACACTGTTAGTTGGATTCTTGGTAGCTGGTGCCCGTATTTGTACAGTGACATCTTTCCTTGTGCTGCTAAAAGTGGCAGCAATGGATTGAGTATCACTGGTGGATGCAGGATTTTTTTGTTGAGCATGTTCGCCAGTTGTGTGAAGCAGTTCAATTCCAGAACCGGTACCGGAACTACAGGGGACTGCTGCTGTACTAGTGGGCGTGTGGCTGAACTTGGAGTCTAGTTCAAATTCATAAGATTTGGACCCAACAATCTTGTTCTCATCACTCAAATTGCTAGTAGCATTGACCTGGGCTTTCATGGTGGCAGAAGAGCATTTGTCGGTAGTAGTGTCTATCTTGTTACCATCTCCGGATACAATGAGCTTCTTCGTGCTTTTTAGAAAAATTTCAACAATTGTGTCATCGGTGTTGGAACATGCAATACCGTCTGACATTTGAATAATTAACAAGAGAAGCAGGCTGGTTAATAGTCTCACTTGTCAATGGAGCGACGATGTTTAACTATTTCTCATCTGTACAGTCTGAGGTGTGAGCTTCAGCAGCAGTAAATTTGCTTGATTGTGTTGGTTCTGTGATTACATGTTCCCGTTCTGTGGAAGCTATGTTGGAGATGTTGGCTGCAGTTGGTGTAGTGTTCTCAGATGAATTTTCGCCAGTTAGTATCATTTCTATGTTCTTGTCCAACAAGTCAGATGTTGACACGAAATGTTCATGAACAGGTATCCCATCAAGGCAGGCATTATAAAAGTCTCTCATAGTTTCTAGATGTGACCTAGCATCGGCATTCAAGTCATCGGTCTTGAGGTCTATCTCAATCACCTCCAAGTACAATTTAAGCTCGATTGATGTTTGACGCTATAAGGATAGCTGGGTACTGAACTGTTCCTTATCATACTTGTTTTGGGAGGGTGACACAGGAGTACCGCAGCAACCATTTATATTATCCATCGAGTATGATGAGGGACGTGCAAAATTGCTTGAGCCACTGCTACATGATCTTTGAGGATTTTCTTTGTGGTAATAAGGAAGTGATGGAAAAGTGGAAGGAAGTGATGAAAACGTTTCTTCTTCATTGGATTTATCTTTCTGTAAGTTACAATGTACATCGCAGTCAGTTCATTTGACTTCCTTCACACCAAATTCCCGAGCAATAGAAAGAACCTTTTCCAGTTTCTGCTCAATGACGGGTTGCATCGCACAGAAAAATTCCGTGTACATCTCGTTAATGATTTTGCCAATATCTGCTTTAGCCTACAAACTAGACATAAAAAAACAGCATATGATATTAATATAACGTTAAATGAATAATAACATGCAAAAAATCTGTATGGAATGCTGGACTGCATGAAGCATAGTTAAGACTAGTGCATGAAGCATACGAGGAATCACACACGGCCTATCCAAGAATCACAGTTATAAAAATCACATAATCACAACTGGACTACTATTGGGTAACACAGCTAGCCTACTGTATGAAGCACAACTAATTTATCGTATGAGGAAGGGCTATAACCATCATAGAACCAGAAACTACCTATTGTTTGTTCTCAAGCAGCGCAACTAACCAACTGTAGGTAGGAGGCACATGTAACGTAAACGAAGCATGCTGTAGAAAGGACGGCCAACATGTAACCTATTGCAGGTAGCGCACCTAAAATGATTGTGTAGTGGCAGTTATATCTTAATGCAACGAGCCCAGGTACCTGTTTCCTATATATGCTGACTTATATGTTGAGTCAGTTTGAAAACTCACAGGGTGTGCAATTATTGACAATTTAAAACAAACAAAATGGGCCATGGGATCGACATGGCTCACCGAAGATAATTTGCATTCTGGCACAAACTATTCTAAGTAGGCTTCTAGTTTGGTACCCATTCGAAAGAATGACCCTTCAGAGCCATTTGGTGGGTAGAAAGGTGTGCACCTTATATCCTTTAGTTGTGATAATGGGCAAGAAAACAAATAAGTACAGGTCAAATTAAATTAAGGTATGTCAGCTAAATCATTCTATTGAGAGGTAAGAGTCCATAGAGTAACAAAGAATGAACTTCACTCACAGGGTGTTTGCCAAAATTTCCTTCCTCTGATGATAGTCTATCTAGGTTAGTATAATTCTTAACAGTGTTTATATCCCAGATAGATAGCCCCGATGGCAAATCATTTTTCATATGCATGACCTTGATATCTAGGTACTCACAGTAGCTTATCTGCTATAGATAAAAAAGGTTAAAATGGATCAGATGCTCAGCACTTACGACGGAAGAGAATTCAAAAGAAAAAAGTAGTGAACCAACCACGGGTATCAGGAGGCAACCACACAATGCGTCGATGAATTCCTTATCCTTGAATGTCTGGAGTGATGTCACCAACTTGTCTAGAGTAGCTCCGGACCAATCATACAAATGGATATCTAATGTTGGTCCTTCAAGAGCTGCTAGGTAATCTGGGCTTACACATTCATATGTCGTCGGGCATAGAAATACTGCAGTTGCAAACATCACAAAAAAACCCTGAAATAATTCTCTTGTCAGTTTCGGGGTCATGAGATCAATCAGTTCTCTAATGCTTGGAGTCTGCGCGGCACAATTTGTCTCAGATTTAACCTAACATCTCAAAGCTTCTGAGCACCTTTTAGCAATAATTTTGCCTCCCGGTGGAATTCCCAGTATGCGGTGCATGGTGTAAGAGTTTATAAGGAATGTGAATCCACTAGGTAATATGAAAGAACTTGAGCTGTCGTCAAAGTAACATACAAGCCATTGAATCAAACACCTTTTAGCAGCACAAGTCTAGTAGATTCTCGAAACCAATGTCTCTAACAAGTTGCTTCTGGTCGTCTGTCAGCTTGTCACAAAGATATATGAACTTCTTAAGGCTCAGTTTTGTACTGAAATTTTCTTCATACTCGGCCATTGTATCTGCTCTGCAAACAAAATTAAGAATTGAATTTCAAAAAATGTATTGAATCTTCAGTATAAACGTCTTGCCAATAAGAAACACGCATGAGACCATTATTACTCATTTTTTAAAGCAAAAGCAACCATACACATGGGATTCACTCGAAAAAAGAACCTACTGCGAGCCTGATATTTGCTTCTTCCTTCTGTACTCCTGAACGAGCTTTTTGTGCGATGTATGTTTGGACTCGGTTCTTATCCTTTCCATTTCTATTTGTTCAGGGACCAGGAAATCTTGTGTCACAAGCTCTGTGCCATCGACAGACTGAGACTGGGTCTCTGAGAGCTATGGAGTGGAGTCCATCCCATCCATTGCTACATAATAGGCCATGAGACATGATGATTACTACCTCAACTAACTAGGACAGATGTTAACAGCTGCTGTGACATTATCATTAGCATCTGAATTAATTGAGAGAGATATTTAGTCGGAGTTAACTAGCGTAAGTACTATCTGACTATTATAGAGGATGAAAGGTGTTCGTAAAACTTTGAATAGGAGGATCAAAATTAAAATCAGCATACAACTGACAGGTTAGAACTGTGGGTCAGTCTAGTGAAACCTCGGTCGGAACTGTAAGTAACGCCCATCAACTCTTTCCTGTGAAGCAATTCCACGACCTCGACCAGCGACCCTAACCCCTGGGATTTTGAAAAATATTTCGATAAATTTAATTTGCGCCCCATATCTCTCGTGTTGCATTCCTCATCCAACGTGAATTTAGCTAGTCTTGCCAAAAAAAATTGTTCAAAAATTGAAACAACATGCAAAGCGCTGCGAAGAGGAAGAAAGTAGCAGGTGCAAGGTGTAATGTGTTACCTCAACAGGAGGCTCACGGCGTGGAGGAAGAGGGTGGGCGATTTTGAAGGGAAGAGGGAGGAGTAGAGAGAAATTGTATGACCAATCAGGAGGAATTCCTCGGGAGAGTTAGGATATCTAGCCTCCAATTGTTTTCAATGATGCCACATGGGGAGTGAACGAACTAAGAACTGGAATTCATTGACGGTCAACCCCATTAGCCAGATGGGGAGTGAACGAACTGAGATCTAGAATTCATTGACAGCAGACCCCGCAGGTCAGTAAGAGCAACCATTGTAGAGCCCGCATGTTAGTATGGCTCAAGTGCATCTAGGACTTTTCGTGTTGTTGCACGAAAAGTGACCCCACTTGTCTGTCAAAGAAACCTTTGGAGGGCCCATTTGTCAGTACGATGGCTCAGGCTCTGCTCCAGACTTTTCTTGCAGGCCAAGAGAGAAGGATGCTCTCTTTATTTTTCGCGTCTCTGTCGCTTTCCCTGCGTCTCGTTCAAATTCAAAATCACCCATGGAGATTTGAGAGTTGCCTTGATCATGAAAGTAGATCACGCACAAAATTGAAGTGGATCCGGGTTCGAGCGGTCTAGGGTTTAGATTCAACAAACAAAGGTTAGCTAAAAAAGATCAAGTCATCCTGTGATGTTTCCTGACGCGCGTGGTAGATTGGATTTTTGCCGCTCGGCATTTTTAATACTTCCTGATGAACTAGCAGGGTCACTGCAATATATTAATGTTTTGGTTATGCGTCTTCGATGTTCTCGTTGGTTTTCTGCACCCTTATTTTTTTAATCATGGTTTCAGTTTGCTCATAGCAGGAGGTAGGGTGTGTCATAATTCATATTGGATCCGTTCTTATGTAATCGATGATGCAACCGCCATACTTGGTCTTCACGGCGGTGCAGAGAGAAGCTTCAGGCCATAATTGTTGTGTCATGGTTGTTAATTTCCCTAGCAATGTGGTGTGTGAGTAATAAAAGTGCTTTGTTCCGTGCTGGCTTTTGAGCATTGATACTTTTGCAGGAACAGGATGTTTTTGACCATATTTCATGGATATCTATTGTTATATTATGACATAGTGTCAGATTAGCACAAGGATCTTACATGTATTTGGGATCCTGTGTAGTATGTTAAATAAAATATATTCTATACATCAATTCTATCTAAATAAAATTACTTGTCAATTCTATTGTAGTGAATATAAGTTATTTAGATGTCAGGTAAAAAAACAATCATGTTTAAATAACACTGTACAACAAATTTTAGGTCTTTGTATACTTTTTTTCCCTACAGATGTTGAGGATCGGACCAGCTGATCAGGGCAGTAAGGTTGGTGTATCTCTAAATGATATTGCAAAGGCATATGAAAAGGTGTAATAGCAAAAAGTGAATCACACTAGATTCATTTATGGCAAAATCAATTGAATCTTAGGTGTTGGATGATATCTTCTCTTTTTTCTCTGCATTATATACTCTCAAGATGTAACGTGTCACTATTCATTAATGTAATGTTTAGGCCCATGGGCACCAATAACAGGTAGAAAAAATTATGAATATTTCTTGGTTGAGTGCTGTAACGAGTCACTATTCCATCTATGTTCTCTGTAGTTAAAGATCGATAGATGGAAGACAAAGAAACTGCTACAAGTGGAGAACAAAAAAAAGAGTGCAGATGACGTTCAGCATGCACATGCCAGGCGGGCTGGGGTAAATGTAGTCAAGGTTGAGAAACAAGTGCTCGGTAAGCGTCCCAACCAGGAAGAAGCTGTGCAACAAACACATGCTAAAAGGAGCATTCTAAGCAGCAGAGTAAATTTTGCTGCAATGTCCCCGACTTCGGCCTGTAATCCAAAGTCGCAACACAGAAATCGTAGCAACGAGTCGCTCCAGGTAACGATAAAAAACTTGAAAGTTCATCCTTGTTTTGCAAATCTGGACACACGAGATCGTTTCATATGTTTTATTTTTAAAATTGCTAATGCTTCATAATACACACATGTGCGTCTAATGTCGATATGTTTCAAAACTCAAGGTCGTGCAGAGCAGTCGTTCCGATAGAGTAGTGTTTTTGATGGTCGTGGTGAAGAGGTACATGATAACAGAAGAATTTTTTATGTTGGCACTTTGAATGATGCCAATAAAGGCACAAATGATGAATCATCAAGCATGATTGATAGAAGCAGTATCCCAGTAGTTGGAGGAAGAATCTTTACTGATCTGCATCATCAGAACATAGCAGAGGTGATAGCAACGTTGAACAACCGAAAAATATGTCAAACTTTGTGTTATTTTAATTTAATCGTGAAAATTTCTTTGTCTTTTTGTGTGCCATAGGCCTGTCAGCAAAGAAAGAAGGATCAGGCGAGGGAACAAAGGCTCCAACGGATTGGATATACTGGTGACAATTTAAAGTTGACGAGGCAAGGTCCTTTGAGAGGATCGCCATTGGCGTTTAGCATGAGAGGTCCTTCTAGAGGATCTCCAATGGCATTCCGGATTGTCAACGAGATCTTGAATGCACAGAGGATGTCGCCAAAATGTGCTGAGCAGGAGAGACATGAGAAAAGAAAGGTAACTACACTACTATGTTCTCACCTGCTTTAGATTGTAGAGTGGAAGCAGAAGCATGGCCCTGCCATTCTGATTGTAAAGTGCGAACAAAAGAACGGTCATGCCTTTGGCACGCCCACCGATGTGGATATCGTGTGTCCACACCCGTGCATCTTAGCTGATATAAATTCGTGCTTATGGTTTACATCACGGATGTTCTTGTCAAAAACCCACTACTAAATCCTGGTCGATGTTTCTCCAAACAACGGAGTGGAACAAATGATGGACCATACAAACATCTGTTTTAAAACTTTCTATACGAGAAAATAACATGCATATGTCTCAGATGTCTCTGATATCTAATTTATTGCAACCTTCATGTGTAGGACTTGACAGAGAGCATGAGAGATGAGCCACATAACTGCAAGATTCCTTTACACACAGTTAAGGGAAAACAACATGTAGAGAAGCAAGTAGTATACAGAGACGGCTATGGTGATAGCACAAATGTTATGGTGGAAGCAGCGTAGGTCCTCAGGTTTCCGAGTACCGGAGGTACAGAGAACAACATTCGCGAAGATGACGGGAGAGAAGGCGGCAACAACATTCGAGAAGTAGTGATGGACTGGACCTCAAGCAGTGATGGCGTCGCTGCATCCAACAAACAAGTGAGCTACAGCAGCTCTGTCAGAAATGAGCTAACGCCTGGTCATGAAAGTATTGATATCTCAAGTGACAATGATGACCACGATGGAGACACGTTAGACAACATTGATATGGGTAAGGCAATGCAAGAAGAGAAAGATATGGACGAAATGTTCAAAGGAAGCGCATTCACATTGATTGAAGAAGTGACACAAGCACGTGAACCAGAGGATGGTTTGCATTTCAAAACAAGGCATGATGCCTTCTTTTTCTTCTGCACATATGCCAGAAAGGTTGTTTTTTCCGTGAAGCGATCAACCACTAGAAGAGTAGGTCCCGAGCATCAGATTGACAAGCAAGTGTTCCGGTGCACAAAGAAAGGTGCTAATAAAACAACCGAGAGACTTGTGAAGCACAGAAGGAGCAATTGCTTGATTAGGACAGGCTATCACGTTGAGATAACAGCAAAGAGAAATACATAGAGAGGTATATGGTACTTGAGGAATGTATGCCTAGAGCACAACCACGTGCTACACCCGTCTGACTGGATGCTGAAATTTATGAGGTGCTATAAGAACATGAGACCTGAGGAGAAATCTTTTATCCAGGTCCTTCAGAAGGCAAGTTTAGAGCCAAGGAAAGTGATGCAGATCTTTATTGCTATGGGTAAACCGAGGCGAGAAATTATGTTCGACACGATTGACATAAGCAACATTGCATGCAAGGATAGGGCTGGAGAAAGGAACACAGATATCGAGGACACCATGAAGCTCTTTGCGGAAATGCAGAGGAACAGGGTAGGGTTTCACCATGTGGAAGAGACCGATGGAAACAACATGGTGCGAAGCTTGTTCTGGACAGACTCCTTATGCAAGATGAATTACGGACTTTACGGAGATTTCGACATTTTCCACAAATATATATGGCTTACCGTTCACACCAATCATAGGTGTTGACAACCATGGGTCAATCGTCCTGTTTGGAATAGGCCTCTTAAAGGATGAGACTATAGGGTCATTCAAATGGCTCCTAAGTACATTTGTCGAGGGAATGGGAGGAAAGGAACCGAAGTACATAATAACAGACCAGGACAAGGCGATGAAGGCGGCAATAGAGCAAGTACTTCCGAGGACCAGGGACAGGTTCTGCTTGTGGCATATACGGAAGAACTTGAAGGAGAACAACACAACAATGTTTGCACAACACCCAGGGATGTCTCATGAGTTATTTCTAATAATCGAAAACTCACTAAATCCAGATGAGTTTGAAGGTTCATGGAGAAGAGCGATTTCAAAATACAATGCAGAAGGAAACACACACCTTAATATGTTGTGGGAACTACGTACATTTTGGGTGACAACCTACTTCAAGGACTACTTTTATCCATTCTCATCAACAACCACGCGTAGTGAGAGCACAAACTCAAAGTGGAAAAATTATGTGTACCACAAGGATACCATAACGAGGTTTGTCGGTGCGTATAACATCATTCAGAAAAATTGTCTTGCCACACTTGACAAGAAAAGGCACCGAACAGAAGAGAATATACCATCACGAGAGATGGTTTTCCTATTGAAACAAAAGCAAGCGAAATATACACTAATGAAAATTTCAAGAAATTTCAGCTAGAGCTGCATAACCGCACATACTATAAGTGCCACGACCTGGCAAGAGGTAGGCAATACATTTTAAAAAGGATATCATCGAAAGAAAAAGACAAGAAACCATACCCAGGTGAGGAATTTGATAGGTCTGAATTTAGGGTAGACGTGGATGAGCATAAGGAAATATACACGTGCAGCTGCAAGAAGATGACTAGGGATGGCATTCAATGTTGCCATGTACTTAAGGTTATGGACCAGACAGGTATGGTTGAGCACCTTCGAAAGTCTTTTTTCATCCCAAAATGGACCAGAAATTGGTCAGATAGCTTGATACTATTGGCTACAAGTCAAGGTAACAACATGACCGCACAAGAAGGTGAAACTATGAGATTTGGTCTCGCGTACGCAGAGTTGTGTGATATATGTTTACATGCTTGCAGAAAGGACAAAGAATACAATGTGCTACTGGAGTGTATGCAAGAAATGAAAATAAAAGTTATGACTGCACTTGCAGATGAAACAGACACGGGGAAAAGTCCATGTGATGCTGGAAGTCTCAAAAACCCTCCCATGAGTGGCTCGAAGGGAACAAAGAAGGAGACCGAATCAAAGCTGGTTCTAAGATGAAAGGAAAAAAGCAAACCCATTTGTGGACGTTGTAGGACAAAAGGTCATACGAAAACAGTTTGCCCGACTAACTGGAAGTGATTGAAAAAATGAGGATTCAAGAGGAGAAGAGGAAAGCACATGAGGAGAAGAAGGCAAGGTCAATGAAATGGCCGACAACACCAATGACCGCATCTAAAATATCAAATGGAGGAGGAGAATGCACTCCAAGTCCAGGACCAAGATGGTTAACACCAGCATCAACGCCAGCAACCCCACTATCAAAGGCAACAACCGCACTAACAACAGAGCATCGAAAGCAAAGTCCTCCAACCACACCAGAATCTAGTATAACACAAGGAAGACACACAAAATGTCCGCAAGCAGACTTGATTCAAGCAACATAATGTCTGCAGCCTACCTTGAGAAGAGAAAGAACGGAATGGAGACTATTTTGTACTGGTGAACAATATGAGTGAAGAATTAAAAGGTAAAAATAGAGCCTGAACAGAAATAATATGATGTACAGTATCTAGCATCGTAGAAATATTGCTACGGCTTCAAGAAATATACCCATGACGAATTATTCTAATTTTTTTTTTCCATTTATTATTTTTTAATAGGAGAACGGCGAGGAAGAATGGAAAGTATATGCCGATTTGGAGAAAGAAGAATGTTTATCTGAATATTCAAAAAACAACACCATCCGTTGTAGTAAAGTGTCTTGTAAGTTTTCTTGTGTCTGCAGGAGAGAAAGGGATAGCAAGATTTATTTTTATTATGGCGTGGTAATAAAAAATGACTTGTAAGTTCTGCTTTATGGTACAATAGACACCGACATATACAAGACCTATAGATTTACTTCTATATTTACCCGGTGGTGCGGTTGTGCCATCTGATAATTAACGTCTGAACACGTGGCCATGCATTTGCAGCTATGCCTATTTTGTCCTGGCGGCGTTGCACCTTTGAAAATTATGTTTTGGCACTCTTCTTGAACAGGTGCAACGACCAAAGACATTTTGAACATAGAGTCACACACGTGCGTTCTATGCATGTATACACGTGCCTCTAATGACCGGATCTCCTACTCCTGTGATATTTGACATGGAGTGCCTCCACTAGAGTCCCGACTGTGCCTCTACAAGCGGACGTGTCAGACATAACATTTTATAGCCCAGAGGCAGTACTATGGTTTTGCTGCATCATCACACGTGTTCCTGCTTTAATGTTAAAGCGCACGATGCACGTTCATAACATTGCCTCTCGTTTTTATTGTTCTGTGAATTTTTTTCTTGACTGAATTAAGGCCAATACTTGTAAAGAAAAATAAGATTATTGTTCTTAGGGTTTATGACATGTAGGGCCAACAGATGGGTTACGGTTCATATACGTAGACGCAGTGAAGACCTAACCGTCTTTCTAGATCCACCATACATACTATTGTCTTACCCCGGCAATGGAGATGGGGATGTGCACCAAGATGGCGAGGCTCGCTCCATCCGTGGACCTAACGCGTACTGAGCCGTGTGTATGGTTCTCATAGATTCATGATTTCCATTTTACATCGCAGAAGTTGCTGGTAAAAAAATGTGCTTCGTGTTTCCCTCTACCACAAGCACACCCGTGGACCTAACGCATGCAGACCCGTGCGTATGGTTCTCATAGACTTGTGCTTTCTGTTTTACATCGTGGAAGTTGCTGGCAAAAAAACCGTGCTTCGTGTTTCTCTCTACCACAAGCACACACGTGGACCTAGCGGGTGCAGACCCGTGTGTATGGTTCTCATAGACCCGTGCTTTCTGTTTTACATCGCGGAAGTTGCTGGTAAAAAACCGTGCTTCGTATTTCCCTCTACCACAAGAACACCCATGGACCTAATGCGTGTAGACACATGTGTATGATTCTCATAGATTCGTGCTATCCGTTTTACATCTTGGAAGTTGCTGGTAAAAAACCATGCTTGGTGTTTCCTTCTACCACAACCACTCCCATCGACTTAACACGTAAAAACCCGTGCGTCTGGTTAAGAAAAAATAGTGATCAAAGAAAAAAAATACACGATCACAGACGAACCCACGGTCCCAATGGTAGCATCAGTAAAACCCACGATCACAGAAGAAGAAGAACCCAGATCTCCACGACCGCATCATGATGGAGGATTGTGCGGTTCCTCCCTTGCGGCCGCCCATAAATACAGACCTCCAGAACAACATAGATCACCATTGCACTGCCATCACTTCCCCTCCTAGTCTTTCCTATGCACGAGAAATCCATGAATCCTTCTCAAGGAGGGCTCCCGACAATGGGTTTCATCAGGGAACTCAAGGAGGTGGAGGCACACGGTACCATCAAGTTGCACATGATCCACACCAACGACCTAAAGAAGGTGGAGGAAACGATCAAGCACTACGAGATGCACCTCAAGTACCAGCGCAACAAGATCATCGGTGTTGATGTCGAGTACACCAACGAGCCAGCGCACATGCAGAAGGATGCCCTCGTCCAGCTCTCCGTCGGCAAGACCCAGCCGGTGATGTTGTTCCAACTGAGCGCCACCAAAGACAAGTGAACGGTGTTTGATAACTTCCTCACAGACACAAGGTACACTTTTGCTGGCTTCTCCATCGACCAGGACATCGAGAAGCTTAACCGTGTCGGCCTGGAGATCGGCCACTTTGTCGACATCTAGAAGGAATGGAGGGTGCCCGGAAGCACCAAGTACTTGGACTCGCTTGGCAACGTCTCCTCCATGCTGATCGACGACTACTACACCGACATGAAGTTCAAGATGACCGACCAAGATCACAGGCTCTGGGACAAGATGCCCCTGCCCGAGAAGCACATCGAGTATGCGGCAAAGGACGCTTATGCCGCGTACGAGTTATGGCGCCTCCTCACTGTCGTCCGAGATGGACTTCGCCGCGCAAAGCTGGAGAAGTCCAAGAAGCGTGCCAGGAACTACTGAAGATGAAGATGATGCACCCCAAGAAGTATCTTCACGATTGCTCGTAGTCATCTTAGATTACAAGTTAATTTGCTTACGAGTTGTTAGTTTTATTTTGCTTTCCGCAGTATGCTTGTGTTGTTCATTTGCTTTGGAATCATGTAGTAGTTTGCTTAAGTACGAATCAAGCTTAGTCTGATGTAAATTACTGGATGCTGGAGTATTATGCTGATGGTGAAGATGAAGTTTTCCTTCTAACATACCACGACCATAGAACCTCCTTCATGTGTCACTTCCTTCGAAGGCCTCTGGCGTAGCAGCATGTCTTTTCCTCTATTTGCTTTACAAAAAACTATGATGCTAGTAAATGCAAGGCCACGCTTTCTGTTTTACATCACGGAAATTCCCGACAAAAAACCATGCTTCGTGTGACCCTCTAGCACACGCACAACCATGGATTTAACATTTGCAAAATCGTGCAACTGGTTGGATACATCCGTGCTTTCTGTTTTACATCTTGGAAGTTCCCTGCAAAAAACCGTGCTTCGTGTTTTCCTCTAGCATACTGACCCGTGGATCCTAGGCGTGCATACGCGTGCGCCTATTTTGGATAGATCCATGCTTTCCTTTTTACATCATGGAAGTTTGCTGCAAAAATCGTGCTTCGTGTTTCCCTCTACCACAAGCATATCTGTGGACCTACCGTGTAAACACCGGTCCATACTCCGTGCACATATTCGTGATTCGCAATGGTTCTTGATACTGCCCTATATTTTTTATCTTTATATTTTTTTATCTTTTCCATATTCTGCAAAATAATTCCTTCTTCGATTTATTAAAATTTATTTAGGGTTTCTCTTAATTTTAAGCTTTTTCCTTTTTTTGATTGATGATTTTCAATTAGCTAATTTTGCACAGACATTTTTAAACAGCAGTGTACATAGGCAGACACACGAAAGAAAAACTTCTAGTTGGGCTGATGGTCCCACGCGTTGCGGCCGCAGGCAAGCCGCATCCCACTTCATTGAGCGACTACTAACTTACTCAAATGTGGCACCCCGCTACCCCTCCATGCGCCCCACTACCACACTACCACCGGTTCAGTTTCCCAAACATCTACATAGGTGTCACCTCAGTCATAGAGTCCCTTGACATTCGAACTGTTTCTTTTTTCCTTCCTATCTCCTCTCCTCCATTCCCCATCTCTTTCTCCGGAGTTTCCTCTCATCGTCTTCCTCGGAAACTCTGATATTTCGATGGGATCTGATCCCTTTTTATTCTTCCTTGCATTGTTTTGTTCAGGCACTTCATTGAGGTCTGCCATCGTTCAATCCTCCGTTCTATTTCTTGTTATTTATTCAAATGTTTTTGATGAAAAGGTTTCATGTGCCAGTAGTGTAAATCCTAGGTTCCTAAATCATTAATATGATTCTCTGTGCGATTAGCGTGGCCCTCGTTCTTTAGGGTCCCTCGTATAAATTTCATGTGCTTATTAGTTTTCTGTACACTAGGTTGATTTTTTTGACTGAAACGCTGAAGCAACCATTCTTCAGGGTTTCTTTTTTTTCTTTCTGTTTTCCTATGTAGATGTTATGCCTTCAACTAGAGAAAGCATTTCTTTAGTTCCTGATAGTTTTTTTTGTAGATCTGGTTTGTTGGAACAATTATCAATAAAATAGATACATTTGCTCGTTCTTCTGGATCTGATTTATTTGGGTTCCAAATTTTTGTAGATGGACACATCTGCTTCTTCTTCATCAAAGTGAAAAGGAGAGGTTTCTAAGGTTACAAATTTGCTCAATAATTACTGTAGTAGTATGCTTATGTTTTTTGTGTTATGCTTTCATATTGTTATTTACATGTTAATCTTTCCGTCGTAGGCCAAAAGGCTCAGAGTGGATTGTGATCAAGTTGGTGATATTTTTCGTGGTCTTTGAAGTTTTTAATGTTCCTTTTTTCTTCCTTACTTTTGATATTTTTCAAACCTGAAACACGTCTGTGTTCATAGGACTTATGAAGAAGATTTTTTTGTAATAACAATTGTAGAACTAATTTTTCATGCACAGTGGACCTGCTGCGTACATACTCGTGCATCTCGCTAGTGCAAATCCATGCTTCCTATTACTACTGTGATTCCTATTACTCCTAGCGTATATCCATGATTTCCGTTTTACATCCCTGAACTTCCTTGCAAAAAACCCAAACCTTCATGTTTTCCTCCAGCACACGCACAACAGTGATCTACCGCGTACTTAACCGTGGACCTACGGTCTACTCACCCGTGGACCTACAAAGTACTAACCCGTGCGTCTACCTAGCGTGTATCCGTGGAAAAAAATAAACTTTCGTGTTTCCCTATAGCACACGCACACCCAAACCCGTGGACCTACAGCGTACTCACCCGTGCGTCTCCCTAGCATATATCCGTGGTTTCCTTTTTATATCACCGAAGTTCCTTGCTAAAAACCCAAGCCTTCCTGTTTCCCTCCAGCACACGCACAACCGTGGACCTACCCGGTACTCACCCGTGGACTTACCGCGAACGCACCCATACGTCTACCTAGCGTGTATCTGTGGCAAAAAAACTTTCGTGTTTCCCTATAGCACACGTAGATCCAAACCCATGGACCTACAGCGTACTCACCCATGCATCTGCCTAGTGTGTAATTTATGGATAAGTTGTAGAACTAATTTTTCTTGCATAGTGCACCTGCTGCGTACATACCCGTGCATCTCGCTAGTACAAACCCATGCTTCCTTTTACTATTGTGATTCCTATTACTCCTAGCGTATATCCGTGATTTTTGTTTTACATCATTGAAGTTCCTTGCAAAAAACCCAAACCTTCATGTTTTCCTCTAGCACACGCACACCCGTGATCTACCGCGTACTTAACCATGGACCTATGGCGTACTCACCCGTGGACCTACAGAGTACTAACCCATGCGTCTACCTAGCGTATATCCGTGGGAAAACACCAAACTTTCATGTTTCCCTATAGCACACGCACACCCAAACCCGTGGACCTACAGCGTACTCACCCGTGCGTCTTCCTAGTGTATATCCGTGGTTTCCGTTTTACATCACCGAAGTTCCTTGCTAAAAACCCAAGCCTTCCTGTCTCCCTCCAACACACGCACAACCATGGACCTACCCGGTACTCACCCGTGGACCTACCGCGAACGCACCCGTGCGTCTTCCTAGCGTCTATCCGTGGCAAAAAAAAACTTTCGTGTTTCCCTATAACACACGCAGACCCAAACCCATGGACCTACATCGTACTCACCCGTGCGTCTGCCTAGCGTGTAATTTATGGATAAGTTGTAGAACTATTTTTTCTTGCATAGTGGACCTGTTGCGTACATACACGTGCATCTCGCTAGTACAAATCCATGCTTCCTATTACTACTGTGATTCCTATTACTCCTAGCGTATATCTTTGGTTTCCGTTTTACATCACCGAAGTTCCTTGCAAAAAACCCAAACCTTCGTGTTTTCCTCCAGCACACGTAACATACCCGTGGACCTACGGCGTACTCACCTATGGACCTACCGCATACTCACCCCTGCGTCTACCTAGCGTGTATCCATGGCAAAAAAACCAAACTTCCGTGTTTCCCTACAACACACGCACACCCAAACCCGTGGACCTACAGCGTACACACCCATGCGTCTGCCTATTGTATATCCGTGGTTTCCGTTTTACATCACCAAAGTTCCTTGCAAAAAACCCAAACCTTCGTGTTTTCCTCCAACACACGTAACATACCCTTGGACCTATGGCGTACTCACCCGTGGACCTACAGCATACGAACCCGTGCGTCTTCCAAGAGTGTATCCGTGGCAAAAAAGCATCCCTATTAACTTCAAGATGCCCACGAGGAGTGATCCCAAATTAGCACCTTGCCAAGAGGAATCTGACAGGGAAAATAGTATACAATCTTTAAAATAGGGTGAAGAAAGATGGAAAGAGGAAGCAGAATAGAAGAAGAAAAAGAAGAAAAATAGGGTGAATAGTATCGCTTCTTCCTAAGTACATCTTTATTTCACTTTCTCCCCAAGGGGAGATTACAAGAAGAAAGGGATGGAAAGAGGAGGAAGACTACAAGAACAAAAGGATGAAAAGAGGAGGCAGACTACAAGAAGAAAAAGATGGCAAGGGGCCTCCTACGAGAACCTGGACCTCCTGGACCAACATTGCATGGAGGAGAGGGCCAGCATTGCACAGAGGAGAAGACTAGCATTGCGTGAACGAGAAGGGGAGCCCCAGAAGCCGAAGTCCACGGGCCTGCCGGAAGATCCAGCTAGAAGATGAGGTAGCGCCCACGACAAGGACCCCGACAAGATAGTCCTGTCAGGAGGAGGAGAGGCGTGAGGATGACGATGATGGTTTAGCCGCCAATCAGTCAGAGCTTAGGTCGTCGTATTCCGACTTGACGGCCTGGAGCTCGGACTCATCATCTCTTTCACCGACACCGTCCTCCTTGTCACTGCCACTCGAGGATGAGCTTTCGGCGCCACCCGAGCTCTCTTCGCAGCAGCTGAGATGGACGCCTGAGCGCCCATAAATCTTGACAGAGAGCAGATTGGCCTCCATCATTTTGAGAGGAAGGACGTGCCCATCCCAGAGGTTGTCGACACGGGCGAACGATTTCCAGCGACACCTGAAGAACATGACGTGCCTCTTCGGATACTCGACGTCCACCCGTGTGGCACCGTTGCAGCAGCCATGCGCCTGCAACCACAACGCCGGCGGTTCGTTGTCCTCCATGGCCCTAGCGAAAGGGTGAGGAAGGCATAGATGGCCTCGAAGGGGATTGCACAGTTCGATAACGCACTCCAATGCCGTGCCCTCGGCGTGGGTTTCTTTGAGGAAGGGTCCTGGCGTCGAAGGGAGAGATGGAGCAGCACTCCGCCTCCCCCGGCCTCGGCCTCCACGATGACAACGGCCCCTCGTGCCTCTCCTGCCGACAACACCCGAATCACCCTCCGCCTCTACGGCGGAAGTGGTGGCATGATCCAGACATGAACTCCTCCTTGGTACGGAGGACGGTGGGTGCCCTCGCCCCCTAGTCATGGCTAAGGGTGGGCGCCACTCAATGGGTTTGGAAAAGGTGGAAGGGATAGCTCTGGAGATTTGCACTTGATGAGGAAGGAAGAATGGATGAACATCGCCCTCCCAAACCCTCAACTTATAGGGGGGCACTGGGGGCTAGCTGTCCCCTGCTCCAAGGGTCGCCGCCCACCTCCTCCAACAGCAACTGCCCCGTTGCTCCAATCCACGATGCTGAAGTTTCTACTGCAGCCAGGACTTTAAGTCACGGGCGCCTGTTGCTGGCTATCCGCTATGCATGTGGCGCGTGTGGCGGAAACAACCTGACGCAGCCATGAAAATAATTATTACATTCCCGCACACGTATTGCCCTGGCCCCTCGTATCCATCCCGCCTTTAATTTTTTTACTGGTATCCATCCCGCCTTTATATGTATGGCAGGTGTGTTAGAAGGTGGATGGCCCATTTTGTCAAATGAATAAATCGTTGCGCTGCCTTCATTATCATGCATATCCTTAATATAAACTTGTACTTGTATTTTACATTACGGAGTGCTTCATAATTCCGTAGTATCTGTGCCTTCCGCGCAGTGAACCTGCTACGTACATGCCCGTGCATCTCGCTAGTTCACATCCATAATTCCTATTACTACTGTGCTTCCTATTACTCCTAGTGTATATCTGTGGTTTCCGTTTTACATCACCAAATTTCCTTGCAGAAAACCCAAACCTCTGTGTTTTCCTCCAGCACACGTAACATACCCATGGACCTACGGCGTACTCACCGTGGATCTACCACATACTCACCCATGCGTCTACCTAGCGTGTATTTGTGGCAAAAAAACAAACTTCCATGTTTCCCTACAGCACACGCACACCCAAACCCATGGACGTACAGCGTACTCACCCGTGCGTCTGCCTATTGTATATTCGTTGTTCCTGTTTTACATCACCTTAGTTCCTTGCAAAAAAAACTTCGTGTTTTCCTCTGGCACACGCACACCTGTGGACCAACAACATACTCACCCATGGACCTACCGAGTACTCAGCCGTGGACCTAACGCGTACTCACCCATGCGTCTACCTAGCGTATATCCATGGTAAAAAAAGCATCCCTATTAACTTCAAGACGCCCGCGAGGAGTGATCTCAAATTAGCACCAGTTCATCCCATGCTTAGATTCTTACATCCATACAAAAACATGCAAAATAAATAAGTGCATACTACGTAGATACTCCTCATAGGAGATGTGAACTATCTCCGCAACCTCCGACGGTTACATATGTGTCAGCTGCAGCTCGCCCCCCTCCGGCACCTCATCCTGCTCTGCTTCAGCCTCCTCTGCCGCCATCTCCGTGTCAAGTTCGTCGAAGAGAGCGTCCACCTCCGCCTGCTGCTTCCGGATAAGTTGCCGGTTGGCCTCCACCTCGGCCTCATCCTGGATTGACTCCATTATGGCCTGTTGCTCCACCGTCATCTCGACTAGGTCGACGGAAGAGTCTGTGTCTGACTCGAGGGAAGAGTCTGTGTTTGACTCCTCCATGTCGAGCACCGGAGCAGGCTCCTCCGCTTCGTCCTCCTCCTGAACCATTATGCCTATTACTACTGTGCTTCCTATCACTCCTAGCGTGTATCCGTGGTTTCCGTTTTAAATCACTGAAGTTCCTTGCAAAAAACCCAAACCTATGTGTTTCCCTACAACACACGCACACCCAAACCCGTGTACCTACAGCGTACTCACCCGTGTGCCTGCCTATTGTATACCCATGGTTTCCGTTTTACATCACCGAAGTTCCTTGCAGAAAACCCAAACCTTCGTGTTTTCCTCCAGCACGCGTAACATACCCGTGGACCTATGGCGTACTCACCCGTGGACCTACTTCATACTCACCCGTGTGTCTACCTAGCATGTACCCATGGCAAAAAAAAACTTCCGTGTTTCACTACAACACACGCACACCCAAACCCGTGGACCTACAGCGTACTCACCCGTGCGTGTGCCTATTGTATATCCGTGGTTTCTGTTTTACATTACCGAATTTCCTTGCAAAAAAACCAAACCTCCAGCACACGTAACATACCCGTGAACCTACGACGTACTCACCCGTGGACCTTCCGCATACTCACCCATGCGTCTACCTAGCGTGTATCCGTGGCAAAAAAACAAACTTCCGTGTTTCCCTATAGCACACGCACACCCAAACCTGTAGACCTACAGCGTACTCACTTGTGCGTCTGCCTATTGTATATCCTTGGTTTCCGTTTTACATCACCGAAGCTCCTTGCAAAAAAACCAAACCTCCAGCACATGTAACATACCCGTGGACCTACGGCGTACTCACCCGTGGACCTACCGCATACACACTCGTGCGTCTGCCTAGCGTATATCCGTGGTAAAAAAGCATCCCTATTAACTTCAAGACGCCCGCGAGGAGTGATATCAAATTAGCACCAGTTCATCCCATACTTAGATTCTTACATCCATACAACATCATGCAAAATAAAAAAAGTGCATACTACGTAGCTACTCCTCATCGGAGACGCGAACTATCTCCGCAACCTCCGACGGTTACATACGTGTCATCTGCAGCTCGGCCCCCTCCGGCACCTCCTCCTGCTCCGCTTCGGCCTCCTCTGCCACCATCTCCACGTAAAGTTCGTCAAAGAGAGAGTCCACCTCCGCCTGCTGCTTCCGGATAAGTTGCCGGTTGGCCTCCACGTCGGCGTCATCCTTGATTGACTCCATGATGGCCTGTTGCTCCACCATCATCTCGACTAGGTAAACGGAAGAGTCTGTGTGTGACTCGACGGAAGAGTTTATGTCTGACTCCTCCATGTCGAGCACCGAAGCAGGCTCCTCCACTCCGTCCTCCTCCTGAACTGCCACCTCCATAAGCTCCGGCAGCTTCCCTCCTTCCTCGTCACCCATCGGCTTCTTGTCATCCTTCTCCTACTCCGGCGAGTCCGGTGGCTGGCCGGTAGTGATGCGAGCGGCGCACCTACCTTGGATCTCCACCTGGATCTACATCCGGTGCTCAGGAGTGAGCATTGTGTAGGTGGTGATCTTACGGCGGACCATGACTAGGCCGGAGAGCTTGCGAGATCGGTGTATAGAGCAAACAGAAGGGCTCGGGTGGCGTCACGGAGAGGAAAGAGGTGGGTGTGATAGGTCTTCAGAACGCCGGATGCCTTAAATGGATGGACTTGGTGTCGGGCGTCGATCCAAAGGGGTGACACGCGGCGTTCACATGGCGGCAACCGAAGAGGCGTCCGTCCGTATTCTGAAAGTGAAAGTGCTGACGGACAACGTGGCCCTGGCCCATCGTATCCATCCAGCCTTTTTCTTTTCTTTTGAGTGGTATCTATCCCGCCATTGTATGTATGGCAGGTGTGTCAGACGGTGGATGGCCCATTTTTTCAAATGAATCAATCGTTGTGCTGCCTTCATTATCCTGCATATCCTTAACATAAATCTGTGCTTCTATTTTACATTACGAAAGGACGTTCCTACATAATACGTTGCTTCCTGTTCCTATTTTCCGTTTAATACCATAGTATCCGTGCCTTTCGCACAGTGGACCTGCTGCGTACATACCCGTGCATCTCGCTAGTACAAATCCATTATTCCTATTACTACAGTGCTTCCTATTACTCCTAGCGTAGTATCCGTGGTTTCCGTTTTACATCACCGAAGTTCCTTGCAAAAAACCCAAACCATCGTGTTTTCCTCCAGCACACATAACATACCCGTGGACCTACGGCGTACTCACCCATGGACCTACCGCATACTCACCCATGCGTCTACCTAGCATGTATCCGTGGCAAAAAAAAACTTTCGTGTTTCCCTACAGCACACACACACCCAAACCCGTGGACCTACAACGTACGCACCTGTTCGACGGCCTATTGTATATCCGTGGTTTCCGTTTTGCATCACCGAAGTTCCATGCAAAAACCCCAAACCTTCATATTTTCCTCCAGCACACGTAACATACCCGTGGACCTACGATGTACTCACCAGTGGACCTACCGTATACTCACCTGTGTGTCTACCTAGGGTGTATCCGTGGCAAAAAAACAATCTTCCATGTTTCCCTACAGCACACGCATACCCAAACCCATGCACCTACAGCGTACTCACCCGTTCGTCGGCCTATTGTATATCAGTGGTTTCCGTTTTACATGACTGATGTTCCTTGCAAAAAACCCAAACCTTCGTGTTTTCTTCCAACACACGTAACATACCCGCGGACCTATGGTGTACTCACCGGTGGACCTACCGCATACTCACCCGTGCGTCTACCTAGGGTGTATCCGTGGCAAAAAAAACTTCTGTGTTTCCCTACAACACAGGCACTGTTGGAAATATGCCCTAGAGGCAATAAATAAAGTGTTTATTATTGTATTTCCTTGTTCATGATAATCGTTTATTGTCCATGCTATAATTGTATTAATTGGAAACATGGATACATGTGTGGATACATAGACAAACACAATGTCCCTAGTGTGCCTCTAGTGAACTAGCTCGTTGATCGAAAGATGGTTAAGGTTTCCTAGCCATGGACATGAGATGTCATTTGATAATGGGATCACATCATTAGGAGAATGATGTGATGGAAAAGACCCAAGCAACAAACGTAGCTTATGATCGTGTCAGTTTATTGCTACTGTTTTCTGCATGTCAAGTATATGTTCCTATGACCATGAGATCATGCAACTCACAGATATCGGAGGAGTACCTTGTGTGTATCAAATGTCGCAACGTAACTGGGTGACTATAAAGGTGCTCTACAGGTGTCTCCGAGGGTGTCTGTTGAGTTGGCATGGATCAAGACTGGGATTTGTTACTCCGTGTGACGGAGAGGTATCTCAGGGCCCACTCGGTAATACAACATCACAATAAGCCTTGCAAGCAATGTGACTAAGTGTTAGTTGCGAGATCTTGTATTACGGAACGAGTAAAGAGACTTGCCAGTAACGAGGTTGAACTAGGTATGGAGACACCGACGATCGAATCTCGGGCAAGTAACATACCGAAGAACAAAGGGAACATCATACGGGATTAAATGAATCCTTGACAGACAGGTTCGACCAATAGAGATCTTCGTAGAATATGTAGGAACCAATGTGGACCTCCAGGTACCGCCATTGGTTATTGACCGTAGAGGTGTCTCGGTCATGTCTACATAGTTCTCGAACCCGCAGGGTCTACACACTTAAGGTTTGGTGACGTTTCGATAGTATAGAGTTATGTATGGTGGTGACCGAAGGTTGTTCGGAGTCCCGGATGAGATTCCGGACATCACGAGAAGTTCTAGAATGGTCCAGAAACAAAGATTGATATATAGGAAGGTGGTGTTTGGACTCCGGAAAGATTTCGGACACTTTCGGTAGTGTACCGGGAGTGACGAATGGGTCCCGGGGGTCCACCAGTGGGGACAACCCACCCCATGGGCCAAAGTGGCGATCCACCAGCCCCTAGTGGGCTGGTGGGGTCGGCCAAGGTGGCCTAGGCGCAGGGGAGAGAGGCCCAAACCGAATTGGGGTGGAGTCCTCCGCAAGTTCCACCTCTCGTGTGAGGGGTGGACTCCCAATTGGAGGAGGACCCCCCCCTCCACCAGTTTGGCCGAAACCAAGGGAGGCCCTCCCCTTGGGTGCAGCCTCCTCTCCCTTCCTCCTATATATACTAGTGGATTTCTAGGGTTTTGCACAGATTTTTCAGCCACGTGCAAACCCTAATCTCTAGTGCATAGTTTCTCCTCTAGATCGGTTTTCTGCAGTGCTTAGGCGAAGCCCTGCCGGAATTGCTCCACCACCATCGCCGGAGCACCGTCAGGATGCCGGAGAACTTTTCTTCCTCTCCACTCCTTCTAGCTGGATCAAGACGGTGGAGATCGTCATCAAGTTGTACGTGTGCTGAACGCGGAGGTGTCGTCCGTTCGGTACTAGATCGGAAGGATCGTGATCAAGTTCGTGAGATGGATCGTGATCAAGTTCGTGGGACGGATCGTGATCGGATCGTGGGACGGATTGTGATTGGATCGAGGGACTGATCGTGATTGGATCGCGGGACACATGGCGATTTGGATCGCGAAGACGTTCGACTACACCAACCGCATTTCTTAACGCTTCCCGCTTAGCGATCTACAAGGGTATGTGGGTCCACTCTCCCTCTCGTAGATGCTCATCACAATGGATAGATCTGCGTGTGCATAGGAAATTTTTTGTTTCCCATGAAACGTTCCCCAACAGTGGCATCATGAGCTAGGTCTATGTGTAGATAAGATCTCGAGTAGAACACAAAAGGTTTGTGGGTGTTGATGCTTAGGTTGCTTCCTCCCTTGGTCGGATTTTGGTTCAGCGGTATTGAGATGAAGCGGCCCGAACCAACATTACTCGTACGCTTACGAGAGACCGGTTCCCTCGACGCAACTTGTTGCCTAGATGGCTTGCGGGTGGCAGTTTCTCTCACTTTAGTTGGATCAGATTCGACAAAGGCGGTCCTTGAGAAGGTTGAAAAGCAAATTATGTATCACCGTTGTGGTTTATGTGTAGGTGAGAATCGTTCTTGCTAGAAACCCATAGCAGCCACGTAAAACATGCAACAACAATTAGAGGACGTCTAACTTGTTTTTGCAGGGTATGTTGTGATGTGATATGGCCAGTTACATGATGTGATATATGTGATGTATGAGATGATCATGTGATGTATAGAATTTCATGACTTGCATGTCGATGAGTACGGCAACCGATAGGAGCCATAGGGCTGTCTTTAATTATTGTATGACCTGCGTGTCAATCATTAAGCGCTATGTAATGCTTTACTTTATCGCTAAACGGTAGCAATAGTAGTAGGAGCATGGTGGGCGCGACAACCCCGATGGCGACACGTTGATGGAGATCAAGATGATGGAGATCATGGTGTTATGCCAGTGATGATGGAGATCATGCCGGTGCTTTCATGATGGATATCGAAAGCACAAGTTCATGGCCATATCATGTCACTTATGAATTGCATGTGATGTTAATCCTTTTATGCACCTTGTTTTGCTTAGTACGACGGTAGCATTATAAGGTGATCCCTCACTTAAATTTCAAGATAAATTGTGTTCTCCCCGAGTGTGCACTGTTGCGAAAGTTCGTCGTGTTGAGACACCACGTGATGATCGGGTGTGATAGACTCTACGTTCACATACAACGGGTGCAAGCCAGTGTTGCACGCGCAGAACACTCGGGTTAAACTTGACGAGCCCAGCATGTACAGACATGGCCTCGGAACACAAGAGACCGAAAGGTCGAACATGAGTCATATAGTAGATATGATCAACATAATGATGTTCACCATTGAAGCCACCTCAACTCACGTGATGACCGGACTTGTGTTGGTGGATTTGGATCATGTGACACTCAGATGACCTGAGGGATGTCAATTTGAGTGGGAGCTTTAGTAATTTGATTAACTAAACTCATTATCTTGAACAATAGTCTAAATAAACTTTGCATATTTATGTTGTAGATCAATGGCTCACGCAGTAGCACTCCTGAATTTTAATGCGTTCCTAGAGAAAGCTAAGTTGAAAGATGATGGAAGTAACTTTGTTGACTGGGCCCGTAATCTGAGGATTATCCTCACGGCTTCCCAGAAATCATATGTCCTTGATGCACCGCTTGGTGACCAACCAGAAGACATGACCTTCGAAGACGTTAAGAACGCTTGGGAGGCACGTACTGGAGATTATTCAATAGTTCAGTGTGCAATATTGTATGGCTTAGAACCGGGACTTCAAAGACGTTTTGAACATCATGGAGCATATGAGATGTTCCAGGAGTTGAAGTTTATGTTTCAGAAGAACGCCCAGATCGAGAGGTATGAAACCTCCGATAAGTTCTATGCTTGCAAGATGGAGGAGAACGGGTCTATCAGTGAACATATACTCAGAATGTCTGGGTATTCAACTCGTCTAGCGGAGTTGGGAATTGCCCTTCCGCCAGAGGCGATCACTGACAGACTTCTTCAATCAGTGCCACCTAGTTACAAGAGCTTTGTGATGAACTATAACATGCACAGGATGAACAAGTCAGTCGCCGAGCTGTTTGCGATGCTAAAAGTCGTTGAGTCTGAAATCCAGAAAGAACATCAAGTGTTGATGGTCAATAAAACCACTAGTTTCAAGAAAAATGGCAAAGTCAAGGGCAAGGGCAAGAAGGGTAAAACCAAAAAGGATGGCAAAGCAGTTGCTACTCCTGTAAAGAAGCCCAAGCATGGACCCAAGCCAGAAACTGAGTGCTTTCATTGCAAGGGAATTGGTCACTGGAAGCGGAACTGCCCCAAGTACCTGGCTGACAAGAAGGCGGCCAACGACAAAAAAGGTATATATGATATACATGTTATTGATGTGTACCTTACTAGCTCTCGTAGTAGTGCCTGGGTATTTGATACCGGTTCGGTTGCTCACATTTGCAACTCAAAGCAGGAACTACGGAATAAACGAAGGCTGACAAAGGACGAAGTGACGATGCACGTGTGAAATGGTTCCAAGGTTGATGTGATCGCCGTCGGCATTATCTCTCTTCTATTACCATCGGGATTAGTGATGAACCTGAAAAATTGTTATTTAGTGCCTGCGTTAAGCATGAACATTATATCTGGATCTTGTTTATTAGGAGACAGTTACTCATTTAAATCAGAGAATAAAGGTTGTTCTATTTATATGAGTAATATCTTTTATGGTCATGCACCCAATGTGAGGGGTTTATTCATATTGAATCTTGATAGTGATGATACACATGTTCATAACATTGATGCCAAAAGATGTAGAGTTGATAATGATAGTACCACTTTCTTGTGGCACTGCCGTTTAGGTCATATTGGTGTAAAACGCATGAGGAAGCTCCATGTTGATGGACTTTTGGAGTCACTTGATTTTGAATCAATTGACACATGTTAACCATGCCTCATGGGCAAGATGACTAAAATGCCGTTCTCTGGAACAATGGAATGGGCAAGTGACTTATTGGAAATCATACATACTTATGTGTGCGGTCCAATGAATGTTACAGCGCGTGGTGGATATCGTTATTTTCTCACCTTCACTGATGACTCAAGTAGATATGGGTATATTTACTCGATGAAACACAAGTCTGAAATGTTTGAAAAGTTCAAGCAATTTCAGAGTGAAGTTGAGGATCATCGTAACAAGAAGATTAAGTTCCTGCGATCTGATCGAGGAGGTGAATATCTGAGTTATGAGTTTGGCAGTCACTTAAGACAATGTGGAATTTTTTCACACTTGACACCGCCCGGAACACCACAGCGTAATGGTGTATCCGAACGTCGTAATCGAACCTTATTAGATATGGTGCGTTCTATGATGTCTCTTGCTGATTTGCCACTATCGTTTTGGGGTTATGCATTAGAGACAGCTGCATTCACTTTAAATAGGGCACCATCAAAATCCGTTGAGACGATGCCATATGAACTATGGTTTGGCAAGAAGCCAAAGTTGTCGTTTCTTAGAGTTTGGGGATGTGATGCTTATGTCAAAAAGCTTCGCCCTGAAAAGCTGGAACCCAAAGCGGAGAAATGCGTCTTCATAGGATACCCGAAAGAGACAGTCGGGTATACCTTCTATCTCAGATCTGAAGGCAAAGTGTTTGTCGCTAAGAACGGTACATTTCTTGAGAAAGAGTTTCTCTCGAAGGAATTGAGTGGGAGGAAAATAGAGCTTGATGAGGTTATTGAACCTTTACTTCAACCAGAAAGTAGCGCAGCGCAGAACGATGTTTTTGTGGAACCTATGACGGTAGAAGAGGAAGTTAATGATGATGATCATGAAGCTTCGGATCAAGCTACTATTGAACCTCGTAGGTCGACAAGGCCGCGTACTACTCCTGAGTGGTACGGCAACCTTGTCTTGGAGGTCATGTTGTTGGACAACAATGAATCTACAAGCTATGGAGGAGTAGTGATGGGCCCGGATTCCGAGAAATGGTTAGAGGCCATGAAATCCGAGATGGGATCCATGTATGAAAAGAAAGTATGGACTTTAGAAGTATTACCTGAAGGGCGAAAGGCCATTCAGAACAAATGGATCTTTAAGAAGAAGACAGACGCGGACGGTAATGTCACCGTCTATAAAGCTTGACTTGTGGCAAAGGGTTTTTCACAAGTTCAAGGAGTTGACTACGATTAGACTTTCTCACCTGTAGCGATGCTTAAGTCTGTCAGAATCATGTTAGCAATAGCCGCTTATTTTGACTATGAAATTTGGCAGATGGATGTCAAAACAGCGTTCCTCAACGGTTTCCTTGAGGAAGAGTTGTATATGATGCAACCCGAAGGTTTTGTCGATCCAGAGAATTCTGACAAAGTTTGCAAACTCCAGCGATCCATTTATGGACTGGTGCAAGCATCTCGGAGTTGGAATAAGCGCTTTGATGAGGTGATCAAAGCGTTTGAGTTTATACAAGTTTATGGAGAAGCTTGTATTTACAAGAAAGTGAGTGGGAGCTCTATAGCGTTTCTAGTATTATATGTGGATGACATATGGCTGATTGGAAACAATATAGAAATGCTAGAAAGCGTGAAGGAATATTTGAACAAGAGTTTTTCAATGAAGGACCTAGGAGAAGCTGCTTTCATATTAGGCATTAAGATCTATAGAGATAGATCGAGACGCTTAATAGCACTTTCACAGAGCACATACCTTGATAAAGTTTTGAAGAAGTTCAAAATGGAACGGTCCAAGAAGGGGTTCTTGCCTGTGTTACAAGGTGTGAACTTGAGTAAGACTCAATGCCCGGTAACTGCAGAAGATAGAGAAAAGATGACTGTCATCCCCTATGCTTCAGCCATAGGCTCTATCATATATGCAATGATGTGCACAAGACCCTATGTCAGCCTTGCCATAAGTATGGCCGGAAGGTTTCAAAGTGATCCTGGAATGGAGCACTGGCAAGCGGTCAAGAATATCCTTAAGTACCTGAAAAGGACTAAGGAAATGTTTCTCGTTTATGGAGGTGATGAAGAGCTTGTCGTAAAGGGTTATGTCGATGCAAGCTTTGACACTGATCCGGACAACTCTAAGTCGCAAACCGGATACGTATTTATTCTTAACAAGGGAGCGGTAAGCTGGTGTAGTTCCAAGCAAAGCGTGGTAGCTGATTCTACGTGCGAAGCAGAATACATTGCAGCCTCGGAGGCGGCGAAGGAAGGTGTCTGGATGAAGCAGTTCATGACAGATCTTGGAGTAGTGCCCAGTGCACTGAATCCAATGAACCTGTTCTGTAACAACACTGGTGCCATTGCTCTGGCCAAGGAACCAAGGTTTCGCAAGAGGACCAGACACATAAAGAGACGCTTCAACTCCATCCGCGATTACATCGAGGAGAAGGACATAAATATTTGCAAAGTGCACACGGATCTGAATGTTGCAGACCCGTTGACTAAACCTCTTCCAAGGGCTAAACATGATCAACAACAGAACTGCATGGGTGTTTGATTCATTACAATGTAAATCACATAGTGATGTGAACTAGATTATTGACTCTAGTGCAAGTGGGAGACTATTGGAAATATGCCCTAGAGGCAATAAATAAAGTATTTATTATTGTATTTCCTTGTTCATGATAATTGTTTATTGTCCATGCTATAATTGTATTAATTGGAAACATGGATACATGTGTGGATACATAGACAAACACAATGTCCCTAGTGTGCCTCTAGTGAACTAGCTCGTTGATCGAAAGATGGTTAAGGTTTCCTAGCCATGGACATGAGATGTCATTTGATAACGGGATCACATCATTAGGAGAATGATGTGATGGACAAGACCCAAACAACAAACGTGGCTTATGATCGTGTCAGTTTATTGCTACTGTTTTCTGCATGTCAAGTATATGTTCCTACGACCATGAGATCATGCAACTCACAGATATCGGAGGAGTACCTTGTGTGTATCAAACGTCGCAATGTAACTGGGTGACTATAAAGGTGCTCTACAGGTGTCTCCGAGGGTGTCTGTTGAGTTGGCATGGATCAAGACCGGGATTTGTTACTCCGTGTGACGGAGAGGTATCTCAGGGCCCTCTCGGTAATACAACATCACAATAAGACTTGCAAGCAATGTGACTAAGTGTTAGTTGCAAGATCTTGTATTATGGAACAAGTAAAGAGAGTTGCTAGTAACGAGGTTGAACTAGGTATGGAGATACCGACGATCGAATCTCGGGCAAGTAACATACCTAAGAACAAAGGGAATATCATACGGGATTAAATGAGTCCTTGACATGGAGGTTCGACCGATAAAGATCTTCGTAGAATATGTAGGAACCAATGTGGACATCTAGGTCCCGCCATTGGTTATTGACCGTAGAGGTGTCTCGGTCATGTCTACATAGTTCTCGAACCCGCAGGGTCTGCACACTTAAGGTTTGGTGACGTTTCGGTAGTATAGAGTTATGTATGGTGGTGAACGAAGGTTGTTCGGAGTCCCGGATAAGATCCGGACGTCACGGGAATTCTGGAATGGTCCGTAAACGAAGATTGATATATAGGAAGGTGGTGTTTGGACTCCGAAAAGATTTCGGGCACTTTCGGTAGTGTACCGGGAGTGACGAATGAGTCCCGAGGGTCCACCAGTGGGGCCAACCCACCCCATGGGCCAAAGTGGCGACCCACCAGCCCCTAGTGGGCTGGTGGGGTCGGCCAAGGTGGCCTAGGCGCAGGGGAGAGAGGCCCGAACCGAATTGGGGTGGAGTCCTCCCCAAGTTCCACCTCTCATGTGAGAGGTGGACTCCCAATTGGAGGAGGACTCCCCCTCCACCAGTTCGGACGAAGCCAAGGGAGGCCCTCCCCTTGGGCGCAGCCTCCTCTCCCCTCCTCCTATATATACTAGTGGATTTCTAGGGTTTTGCACAGATTTTTCAGCCACGTGCAAACCCTAATCTCTAGTGCATAGTTTCTCCTCTAGATTGGTTTTCTGCAGTGCTTATACGAAGCCCTACCGGAATTGCTCCACCACCATCGCCGGAGCGTCATCAGGCTGCCGAAGAACTCTTCTTCCTCTCCACTCCTTCTTGCTGGATCAAGATGGTGGAGATCGTCATCAAGCTATACGTGTGTTGATCGCGGAGGTGTCGTCCGTTCGGTACTAGATCGGAAGGATCATGATCAAGTTTGTGAGATGGATCGTGATCAAATTCATAGGACGGATCGTGATCGGATCGCGGGACGGATCGTGATTGGATTGCGGGACAGATCGTGATTGGATCGCGGGATGCACGGCGATTTGGATCACGAAGACGTTCGACTACACCAACCGTGTTACTTAACATTTCCCGCTTAGCGATCTACAAGGGTATGTGGATCCAGTCTCCCTCTCGTAGATGCTCATCACCATGGATAGATCTACATGTGTGTAGGAAATTTTTTGTTTCCCATGCAACGTTCCCCAACAGGCACACCCAAACCCGTGGACCTACAGCATACTCACCCGTGCGACTGCTTATTGTATATACGTGGTTTCCGTTTTACATCACCAAAGTTCCTTGCAAAAAACCCAAACCTTCGTGTTTTCCTCTAGCACACGTAACATACCCGTGGACCTACGGCATACTCACCGATGGGCCTACTGCATACTCACCCGTGCGTTTACCTAGGGTGTATCCGTGGCAAAAAAACCATACTTCCATGTTTCCCTACAGCACACGCACACCCAAACCCCTGGACCTATAGCATACTCACCCGTTCGTCTTCTTATTGTATATCCCTGGTTTCCATTTTACATCACCGAAATTCCTTGCAAAAAACAAACCTTCGTATTTTCCTCCAGCACACGTAACATACCCGTGGACCTACGACGTACTCACCGGTGGACGTACCGCGTACTCACCCGTGCGTCTAACTAGGGTGTATCCGTGGCAAAAAAATCCATGTTTCCCTACGGAACACGCACACCCAAACTTGTGGACCTACAGTGTACTCACGCATGCGTCTGCTTACTGTATATCCGTGGTTTCCGTTTTACATCACTGAAGTTCCTTGCAAAAAACCCTAACCTTCGTGTTTTCCTCCAGCACACGTAACATACCCGTGGACCTACAGCATACTCACCGGTGGACCTACTTCATACTCATCCATGCGTCTACCTAGGGTGTATCCGTGGCAAAAAACAAACTTCCGTGTTTCCCTACAGCACACGCACACCCAAACCCGTCGACCTACATCGTACTCACCCATGCTTCTGCCTATTGTATATCCGTGGTTTCTGTTTTACATCACCGAAGTTCCTTGAAAAACAAACAAACCTCCAGCCCACGTAACATACCCGTAGACCTATGACATACTCACCCATGGACCTTCCACATACTCACCCGTGCGTCTACCTAGTGTGTATTTGTGGCAAAAAAACAAACTTGTGTATTTCCCTACAACACACGCACACCCAAACCCGTGGACCTACAGCGTACTCACCCATGCGTCTGCCTATTGTATATCCTTGGTTTCCATTTTACATCACCGAAGCTCCTTGCAAAAAAAAAACCAAACCTCCAGCACACGCAACATACCCGTGGACCTACGGCAGACTCACCCGTGGACATACCACATACTCACCCGTGCGTCTACCTAGCGTATATCCGTGGTAAAAAAACATCCCTATTAACTTCAAGACGCCCACGAGGAGTGATCTCAAATTAGCACCAGTTCATCCTATGCGTAGATTCTTACATCCATACAAAAGCATACAAAATAAAAAAATTGCATACTACGTAGCTACTCCTCATCGGAGATGTGAACTATCTCCGCAACCTCCGATGGTTACATACATGTCATCTGCAGCTCGGCCCCCTCCGGCACCTCCTCCTGCTCCGCTTCGGCCTCCTCTGCCCCCATCTCCACATAAAGTTCGTCGAAGAGAGCGTCCACCTCGCCTGCTGCTTCCAGATAAGTTCACGGTTGGCCTCCACGTTGGCCGAATCCTGGATTGACTCCATGATGGCCTGTTGCTCCACCATCATCTCGACTAGGTAAACGGAAGAGTCTATGTCTGACTCGACGGAAGTGTGTGTGTTTGACTCCTCCATTTCGAGCACCGAAGCAGGCTCCTCCGCTTTGTCCTCCTCCTGAACCGCCACCTCCATAAGCTCCGGCAGCTGCCCTCCTTCCTCATCACCCGTTTGCTTCTTGTCATCCTCCTCCTGCTCCTGCGAGTCTGGAGGCAGGCCGGCAGCGATGCGGGTGGTGCGCCTACCTTGGATCTCCACCTCGATTTGCATCCGGCGCTCAGGAGTGAGCATCGCATAGGTGGTGATCTTACGGCGGACCATGATGACTCCGGAGAGCCTGCAAGATCGGTGTATAGAGGAAACGGAAGGGCTCGGGTGGCGTTGCAGAGAGGAAAGAGGTGGGTGTGATAGGTCTTCGGAATGACGGACGCCCTAAATGGACGGACTTGGTGTCGGGAGGCGAGCCAAAGGGGTGACATGCGGCGTTCACACGGCGGCGACCGAAGAGGCGTTCGTCTGTATTCTGAAAGTGAAAGTGCCGATGGACGACGTGGCCCTGGGCCCTCATATCCATCCCGCCTTTTTCTTTTCTTTTGAGTGGTATCTATCCCGCCATTGTATGTATGGCAGGTGTGTCAGACGGTGGATGGCCCATTTCTTCAAATGAATCAATCGTTGTGCTGCCTTCATTATCGTGCATATACTTAACATAAATCCGTGCTTCTATTTTACATTACGGGCGGACATTCCTACATAATACGCTGCTTCCTGTTCCTATTTTCTGTTTAATACCATGCTTCATAATTCTGTAGTATCCATGCCTTTCACGCAGTGGACCTGCTGCGTACATACCCGTGCATCTCGCTAGTACAAATAGATTATTCCTATTACTACTTAGCTTCCTATTAGTCCTAGCATATATCCGTGGTGTCCGTTTTACATCAACGAAGTTCCTTGCAAAAACCAAAACCTTCGTGTTTTCCTCCAGCACACATAACATACCCGTGGACCTACGGCGTACTCACCCGTGGACCTACCGCATACTCACCCGTGCATCTACCTAGCGTGTATCCATGAAAAAAACTGAAACTTCCGTGTTTCCCTATAGCACACGCATACCCAAACCCATGGACCTACAGCGTACTCACCCGTTCGTGGGCCTATTGTATATCTGTGGTTTCCGTTTTGCATCAACAAAGTTCCTTTCAAAAAACCCAAACCTTCGTGTTTTCCTCTAGCACACGTAACATACCCATGGACCTATGGCGTACTCACCGGTGGACCTGCCGCATACTCACCCGTGCGTCTACCTTAGGTGTATCCCTGGCAAAAAAACTTCCGTGTTTCCCTACAGCACACGCACACCCAAACCCGTGCACCTATAGCATACTCACCCGTTTGTCGGCCTATTGTATATACATGGTTTCCGTTTTACATCACCGAAGTTCCTTGCAAAAAACACAAACCTTCGTGTTTTCCTCCAGCACACGTAACATACCCGTGGACCTACGACATACTCACCGGTGGACCTACCGCGTACTCACCCGTGCGTCTAACTAGGGTGTATCCATGGAAAAAAAAACTTCTGTGTTTCCCTACAACACACGCAAACCCAAACCCCTGTACCTATAGTGTACTCACCCGTGCGTCTGCTTATTGTATATCTGTGGTTTCTGTTTTACATCACTGAAGTTCCTTGCAAAAAACCCCAAACCTTCATGTTTTCCTCCAGCCCACGTAACATACCCGTGGACCTATGGCGTACTCACCCATGGACCTTCCGCATACTCACCGGTGTGTCTACCTAGCGTGTATCTATGGCAAAAAAACCAAACTTCCGTGTTTCCCTACAGGACACGCACACCCAAACCCGTGGACCTACAGCGTACTCACCCGTGCGTCTGCCTATTGTACATCCTTGGTTTCCGTTTTACATACCGAAGCTCCTTGCAAAAAAACCAAACCTCTAGCACACGTAACATACTCGTGGACCTACGGCATACTCACCCGTGGACCTACCGCATACTCACCTGTGCGTCTGCCTAGCGTATATCCTTGGTTAAAAAGCATCCCTATTAACTTCAAGACGCCCGTGAGGAGTGATCTCAAATTAGCACCAGTTCATCCCATGCTTAGATTCTTACACCCATACAAAATCATGCAAAATCAAAAAGTGTGTACTATGTAGCTACTCCTCATTGGAGAAATGAACTCTCTCCGCAACCTTCGATGGTCACATACGTGTCATCTACAGCTCGGCCCCTCCGGCACCTCCTCCTGCTCCGCTTCGGCCTCCTCTGCTGCCATCTCCACGTAAAGTTTGTCGAAGAGAGCGTCCACCTCCGCCTGCTGCTTCTGGATAAGTTGTCGGTTGGCCTCCACGTTGGCCTAATCCTAGATTGACACCATGATGGCCTGTTGCTCCACCATCATCTCGACTAGGTAAACGGAAGAGTCTGTGTGTGACTCGATGGAAGAGTCTTTGACCGACTCTTCCATGTCGAGAACCGGAGCAGGCTGCTCCGCTTCGTCCTCCTCCTGAACCGCCACCTCCATAAGCTCCAGCAGCTGCCCTCCTTCCTCGTCACCCGTCTGCTTCTTGTCATCCTCCTCCTGCTCCGGCGAGTGATTTCCGTTTTACATCACCAAAGTTGCTTGCAAAAAAACCAAACCTTCATGTTTTCTTCTGGCACACGTACACCCATGGACCAGTAGCGTACACACCCGTGGACCTACCGAGTAATCACCCGTGAACCTACCATGTACACACATGTGCGTCTATCTAGCATATATCCTTGGCAAAAAACCCAAACTTTCGTGTTTCCCTATAGCACACGGGCACCCAAACCCGTGGAGGTACAACGTACTTAACCGTGCGTCTGCCTAGCTTATATCAGTGGCAAAAAAACCAACTATCGTCATTCCCTATAGCACACGCACACACAAACCCGTGCGTCTGCCTAGGGTATGTCCGTGCGGCGGCCTAGAGTATACCCGTGCGTGTACCTAGCATATGCGTGTGCATCTAGCTAGTATAAATCCATGCTTCATATTTTACTTTGAACAGAGATATTTATCAGGCAAAGCAAGAGTGAAACTACCTCATGCATCTTGGAATGAACCAACAACGTTTGGGACCCATTAAAATTTCAATACATGATTCATATCTAGAACACTACAACTATAGGGCCTCTATGCAAGGTTGCAAAAAATATCATCAACACCCGGTTCCATGTCCACTCATTAGATTTGTACCAGACTAGTAGTTTTCTCAATGTTGTCCAATCAACAGGATCCCTAACAATCATTCTTCAAAAATTTCCTTGATCCTCAGAAGCTCATACCTATCCACAAAGCCTTTTGCAACAAGATCAGAGACGACAATTTCCATCTTCTTCTTATTTCCCTTCAGAATATTTGCCTCATGCTCCAGAAAATCTCTGTCCAGCTTGGTCTCATCCCTCTCCTCCTTAATATTCCGAACAGCACCCGCGAGACATGCGTCAATAGACTTGAGCTCTTCATGATCGATGTTGAGTTGCTTCTTCTGCCTTTCAAGGTTCATGATATTAAGGTTCAATTGTTAGACATCCTTTTTAAGATTGCATATCTCTTCTTTTTGTTCCTGGCGTTCGCCATTACCCTTGTGCAACATCTGCCAAATTTTGAGCAGGCACCTCTACATTATAAGAGGCCAAGGCTGATCAACCCATTTCATGACTCCCCAGTTCACACCTCTCTGCAAAGGAAACAAAAAGGGAAGAAACAAATGTGAATAGAGATTATTAACGTACTACGTGAGATTTAAAGTTGCACTAACTTTCTTCTAACGAGCGTCAATTAATTGCGCCTGGTGAAGAAACAAATGGGAACAGCCAACACAAGTAAAATATCTTATTTAGAAAGTATGCATTAAGTTAGAAATTATATTAGGACAAGTAACATGTTTTCCTCGAGGAACTAGCGAACGTTAAACAATAACCTAATAGACAGCTACATATAATAGGCAATGACTTTTCAAAGTAGTACGATAAATACAATAAACAGTGACCTTAACATTTTGTTTGTAAATTCCTCTTGTAATGCGAAGAGATCGAGGCTCGCACCACCGGTGAGACAGAAAGCTAGATATAATGGTTCCAACTAAAAAGGGTTTTGTTTGTAACTATCTGCAACCAACTTAATATAACTGGGATTTCGAAAGTGGCTAACTTTGACAGCACAGCCGTAGAACCTCCTACCTGTGTCAATTCCTTCGAAGGACACACACCTCATAGGCTTGGTGTTGTGGAGCACGCAGTACAGAGGGGGAACTTCTTCACCATGAAAATCTTGGTGTACGATTGTATTAGGGTTCTCCTACAAGAACACAAGCACCCTTTGACGTCAAATCAAATATCCCCAAAAACAAAACACCAAAATCAGAATTGCTCATGTAAGCGGAAATCTCTTACACAGAAATCAAAGTCCATGTCATCGAAGAACATCTCTTCATTCTTCATCTCTTTGCTGATCTTAGATGTCGACATGGTACAGTGGCTGTGGGCAGAAGCGCCACCGTCTTACTCATCGTATTTAGTGAATATACAAGGGCGTTGGGGGTGGTTTGGAGAGAGGGAGGAAATAGAGCTAAGGACGCGCTAGGTCCACGAAGAACGCACCGCGCAGTGCCAAACCTGACCCACATGTCAGTGGCCCAACCCTCGCAGGGAGTTTTCACATTGTCCCACTCCACCAAGTGTCTTCCCGAGTGACGAAAGATTCCACCTACTTACTGCTTTTTTTTCTTTCTGGTATTTTTCTTGCGCCGGGAGAAGTACTTAGCGTGAGGAAGTGGCATTTACAGAGGGAAGTATTGCGGTGCACTCGTAGACGTTACTTCTATCTCTCGTATCTCTCTATCTCCCTCTCTACCTCCCCCCTCTCTTATTACACACAGTTTCTAGTTTCATCAAGACACCCATTTCGCCAATAATTTCTCCATACATACGAGGTTGTCTGTATCTCGTAAACAGAGTTACTTGCTCTTCCACTTTATCCTCACAGCTGGTTCTTTTCACTTTAGCTCCTTCCCCTCTTTCTGTCTATGGTTCGTCTGTCTAACTTAGATTTCCAAACTTTTTACAGTGATTTTCAGTTAGCGTGAGTCGGATTCCTCCACATGTTAGCCCTTTTTAAGTATTTGGGCGAACAATCTTGAGGGAATGGAGTTGGTTGTTTCCAGCCAGTGTCTACCACTCGTGGTAGATCTATGAAGTTTTCTTTATATAACTGTGTCTTATGTCGTTAGATTGAGTATATAACACTGTTGCATAGTCTTTTAATTGTCTCCTGGCATAAATGGTTACACATGTTGTCATAGATCTATATAGTGCTTATCCAGATCTAATCCATCTCACTCTTATATACTGTTTTATATTCGCAAACAGTGATGAACTATGATGTTTGCTGGAACCTCGGTTGTCATGGTGGTGAATCCGCTATTGACCGCTCTTTCTTGATTGTCCCTTTGCCTCGTTGTTATGAGTCGTACCTGGTAAATTTTGGATATCGGTAACAAGAACATTTGTTTTGTGTCTTTGCTTCTACCGGTCTTACATAAGTGATAATATTAATCGAACAATATAAGAGATATAAATAATAACACATAATCATTCTTGTTAGTAGCTTTTTGGCATGGTCGTTTTGATCTATGAACCATACTTATTTCTCCTTCTTATTTGGCAGTATGTCCCTTGCTATTACCGAAAGCAAGTCCTCTCTTTGATTTCTTAATGGAAAGAAGAAGCTTTAGATGATGCACTTGAAGAAGATGATTTGAAACTTGTGTTTGGCACCGACGAGGAGTTGTCATACAATATTAAGTTTACTGATTACGCTGACTAGTCCAAGTTTCATGGTCCTGGGTGGGAAAAGATGATACACGACTATGATCTGTGTTACAGTGATATTATTAAACTTGATTTGCAAGGCAAAGATTTCTTCTTTCACATTGATATGCAGTTGAATGAATCTCGAGGGAGTCACAAAGCCATTCCTAAACCTTCCGTCAGTATGTTAAACCCATCTATCAAGAAACAATGTGATCCGAATCTCGACGAAGATCGACGAACTAAATATTTTGTTTTTACCATGTACTGTGATATTTATCCTTTATAGTGACCCTGTAATCAATATTTCTAAGTATAATGTCTTTAACTTTTCAATACATTCTGACAAATTGTTTTACCATGAAGCCACCATTTTTTGCTTCACACATGTTGACTTATAGATGATTTTATTGTGCAGCTCTTGAAGATCACAGTGTGTCCCAGAGAAACTACATATACAAGACTTTCTACACATGAGGCATAAAACTTTCATATACCGAAATGGTTTGCGTGACCGACCTTGTTTTAAGTGCTAAGGACATCACTGTTATTGCCTTCGTGCACTGTCTAAATTTTACGAACGTTCATAAAGGTCGTTTGGTTAGTCATTTTTTGTTTCTACAAGTCAATCTCCACATGTCACTCCCCTTGATGCAATGGTACAACTTACAATGCTCTCAAGATGAAGCTTGGATATTTTCCTATAAAGGGCAGCATCAGACTTGTTGAACTTTCTAGTTCCATCGATTTTCCTGGCACGTACTGCTTGCATAAAGATGGAAGGTTGGCAATATGTGGGTTGTCGGCTTTGACAAATGCAGCTAAGTTGACATTAGACTTGGTTGTGCTCTTCACGATCCATAGGAGAGCCATGGCCGATAAGAAGTTGCTCTCACTTGTAATTGCTGATCTCTGCAAGAAAAATGCCTGAAGTATGGCGCTTGCAGCAGGGCTCGGTTGCACAAACAACCATTTAACTCTTGCACATGTTGGCCTTCATTTTTGTGAATGATGCGTATTTATTCACCGTGAACTTTCCACAAATTGATGGATATATTCCTACCTCCTCTCTTCCTATTGTCATCTAAAACCCTGCTCCCTACTTCTGTTCCGTGCGTTTAAGAAACCGTGGAATCAACTGCTGTCGTTCTCTAGAGTGGTTGTTATTTCAACCCTTTGACAATCACATGTATCTTTGAACTTTATGCATTCCTCGTAGAAAAGTATGTGTGCTCATTATTGAGACGACCATGAAACTCGCTGGTTGCTATCTTGTGCGAAACACTCTGCAGTTTTTGCTTACTGCACATAGCTGGAGAGTACAAAATATTGTCGCACCAAGACAAAAGGAGACTAAGTAGTTTGGTTTTGGCAGTTGCAAGATCCTTTGTGCGTGCATAGCACAATAACAATGCTGCTAGCAAGGTCATAGATTCAACAAAAGGTACAGGAATTGTTTCAGCACAATAACAATGTTTTTAATAGAATTACAGATTCAGCAAAAGGTACAGGCAATGTTTCACGACCCCTACGTAAAACCCAGACAGATATATGGCAGCAACATACAACCCTACATTGTTTTCAGCACTTACAAGTAAATGGATCCGTTAAATTAAGGTGCTCAACGTGTGTGTGTCTTAAGTCCAACTACTTGTGGTCGCAACTTGGTGACAAGCTGAGGAGAGCATATTTAGAAGCCTTTTTGTCCCACTGAAGCACTTGTTGTTGTTGTTTGTAAAATCCTTCCGTGAAGTCTTCATGAGAAAGAAACTTAATCCTGATAGTCTCCAGCTGTCTTGCGTTGAGAATAAAGAATGTTGCAAATTGAATGCTTTTCTCGCACTGTTTATGGCCTAAAAGTGTCACTGACTTCAAACGAACGTCATGATGGTGCTCACAAGAACAGGTCGTAAGACTTTCCTCATTAGAGACTCCTTCCTAAATAGGCACAAAGATTTAAAATGCTTAAGGTAAATAAAGAAGGATTCTGTTGAAACAATAAGTTATTAAAGATTTTTAATCCTAATTAGCTCCGTTCTTATTTAAAAAATTAAATTTTTTACATTTGTCTAGACACAGATGTGTCTAATACATACTCCCTTCGTTTCAAATTATAAGACCTTTTCGAGATTTCACTAGACAACATACAGATATATATAGACATATTTTAGAGTGTAGATTCACTCATTTTGCTTCGTACATAGTCCATAGTGGAATATCTAAAAGTTCTTATATTTAGGAATGGAGGGAGTACATATTTTCCCATCACATACAATTCTAAGACAAGCCTTTCTAGATGAATCTAAGACTAGCCTTTTTAGATGAATGAAGTAGTCCACCATGCATGGTATGTGTTTTCATTGTGTGTGAGAATGATCACCTCGATATACAAGGTTTCCAAGCTTATGATGAATTGCACCAAGGCAACGACTGCGCTCACATTATAATCCATATTGATAAGCAACGTCTTGACAGATTGAACCGATGTCGACGTGCTGACTGTTGGCAAAAACTTCATGAAGAATAAAACATAATATTAATATAGAATAAAGATTGTATTACATGGAACTTGCTTATTTGAATGAATGCAACTGAAAATATTCTGGGAAGTCAGTACCTGAATTTCTATACGGTGTGGTGGGTTGCTCGATTCATCAAAAATATCAGGTAATTTGCCGAAGACCTCCAGTTTAGGTGCAGAGATGATAACTATGTGCAAGTTCTTTCTATGATCATCATCGAAAATCAACCTTTGAAGTGAGGAGGCATCCTCTATAACAACTTTGCCATAGTGACCACAAATGCGAATGCTTATAAGGTTAGGTGAGTTTATTCTGATGCAATGGCTCTTCACTGTCCAAACAAGCATCAGGCATTTGAGTGCAGGGAAACTGCTACAATCGATTATATTTTGTAACGAGACTTCAGATATATCAACATCCACAAGCAAGAGTCTCCTGAGCACTGGTAAGTTAAGCGCCCGTACATAATTTTCTTATAATTTTCAAAGAGAAAAGGAGATAGTGTGGAGAGAAGAGGAAATCCGAGGGTTGAATGTCGGTGGTGATGGCATAACTGAAGGGCATGAGAATGGTAGTATGTCAGCTTGTCTCATAAATCGTGGGAACATGTAGTAAAACTCAAGCACCTGGAGATTGTCCAATTTGGGGGAATCGAGCCAGGCATTGATAGTCGAGTGTCTTCACTGGAGATAGAACGTCGGTATGCATATGCTATGAAATGTGCCCTCATGGCCGGAGAACATGGCCTATGGAATGTTTGAATCAACATCATCAACAGCTTCTCCCCTAAAAAAAGTTCCAGTGTACGTTATGCGGATGAGCTCGCCCGATGCGATGGAGCGAGCGGAAATCAAGTCGAAATCTACTTTTTCGAGGGGGTTAAAAACTTGAGCGAGAGGGATCTCATGGCAGTTGAGATTCAAAGGAGCGGTGCACCATATGGGCCGCCATCGCGATGCGAGAACTTGCATGCGGACAACATCCTTGGTGGGGAAACGGGAGACGATCTCACCTAGGACGGCGTCCGATAGGCTGCTGATGCGGTCCGGACCACACTCCTCTTCCTGATCCTGGGTTCCACCGAGGGCACCCACGCCACTTCCAGCAGCTAGCGCCTAACCCCGAGAGGAGCACGTTGATAGTGGCGCGAGTCTCTCTATCTTGGTCATCGAGGAACCGGGATGGAACTCCATCTCCGTCTCGATTGCTTGGTTCCCGCCGCCTACAAGAACCGCTCTGTGCGGGATGGGGCAACGGGATGGATGGATCAATCGGTGGGAGGAAGAGGCGATTGGAAGCGGTTGCAATCCGTGGGAGAGCGAGCCGATGGCCGGTGGTGGACTGATGGTTGACTGGATCCGGAATAACAGAACAGGACACTGGAGAGTGGAGGCAGCTTAATCGAGACTCGGGAGGAACAGAGGAGGAGGCTGGAGGCGGTTGGGACTGCGAGTGGAGTGGGTTAGGGTTAGGTTTTCGCTTTGCTATGTATATATATGATGTTATTGTTGGTTCGACTGACATGTGGGGTTTGTAGCCTCTGCGTGCACGACTTTGCAAGCATTCCGTGCGAAGGACGTATAGGCATGACCCCTTGTGTCGCAAAGTCACTGTCATGTACTGTATTTTTAACAGTTGCTGTCATGGTCTTGTAGCCTCTGCGTGCACGGTTTTGCAACCATTCCGTGCGTAGGATTTACAGACACGGCCCCTTGTGTCGCAAAGTCACTGTCATGTACTGCATTTTTAACAGTGACTGTCATGGTCTTGTAGCCTTTGCGTGCATGGTTTTGCACAATAACAGGTTTTAACAGTGGTGCACGTCTTTCGTCGGCAAAATTCAACAGCGGCATGAATCTTCAGACCTCAAATGTGCAGAAAACAACCGAAATGAACATTTGTGATTCACCAAAGTTATATATACTAAAGTGATGAAGGTAAACATTAGACCGTTTTTGAACCTCATTTTACACCACTGTCTAGCTGAACATAACTATATATTTAGTATATACGACCACCTCCTGCCACAATTATATAGTAAAGCGCATCGTGCAGTCTATTGGGTAGCACACTACCAAAACACTATTCAGGAGAGATCATTGATTATAAGGCGCAGTAGGCTCATATCTCGCATTCTTCGGCAGTGCTTATCAATCGTGATAAGGAGTATTGAGCCAACTCTCAGCTGATATTCTTCTGCAAAATCGGAAAACCCTTTTACTTCCATCCTCCCGTCAGCTTGTATTGAGTAACTCGTCTTAACTTTGATTTCATCGTACATCTGTACAAGGCTCACGGCACCTCTTTGTGGAAGGTAACCAATATTGGCCTTCAATGTTTTTACAACAGCTGCTGGGATTCTCTGCAGATTATTATTATGGATAAACAAGAATGTTTTAGCACGCACACAAAACAACTTAATTACTAGTGAAAATTAGAAGTAGCTGAAAACAAAACAAAAATTACTTACTAGTCTGCCAGTCGTGATATCTGTGACATTGAGGCAGTGAACAAATGGTATTGTTGGCAAGTCATGGGCGTTGAAGACAAAGTAAATAAGGTCTCCCATTTGTCTATATGATAGTTCTAATCCTGGAGCATGGAGAATCTTGTTGATGTACCCTTTCTCCAAAGCATCAAGTTCATCTAGAGCTAAATAAATAAAAACTTGTTATGCCAATTTGCTTGAAGTAATAATAGCATGGAAAAGTACAAGGAGTTATACCGAGAGAGAATATTTGGATTCAGTTAGTGCAGTTAAAGGCATATGTGATATAATTGGTAATGTTTTACTCCCCTTGTTCCTAAATAATTGTTGTTGGGGAGAACTACTCTAGTTCTTCCTAACAACAAGTATTTAGGAACAGTGAGAGTATTTAAAATCACAAGTAGCTTTGAATAGTTGTCTGAATAGTTTCGTGTACAAAAAATTAAACAAAGAGGTAGATGAAACATAGTACATTGCCAAAAGAAAACTGATAACGCGAATCAGAAGTTGTTGTAGGGATAGATGAAAACCATACCAACTGAAGGATTCGGTTCTGCTTTGTGACCTCCTCGAGATTCACTGAGCCTGAGATCAATTTGAATAGAGAGACCTTCACCATCTAAGTTTATAATGAGGATATCTTGGTGGCAAAGGTCATAATCACTCATTAAATTTGTCTAGCCAGGTCCATAATTTTAGACCTGACAGTTTCAACAGTGATGTATACTTCATATGACAGATTTTCATTTGTTAGAAGCATGGGGTTCTTAATTTTGCCTTCTTCTTCCAGAGCTCGTTGCTTCCATTGGTTCACTGAAGAAACCACGTGCTCCCTGCAATAGCATGGTATGTACTGCAAATAAAGTTAAAATTCATCAATCAATAAGAAGGAATTCTTCAATCACTTAAAATGTAGGGTTTTCCTGATTCCAAAAAATTGCTTCACGTAGTAGTCTAGCATTTGGTAAAAGATGTGCTTTGAAAAATGCAATCATTTTGTTGATTGTACAGATCTGCTTGAAATGGGATTACAGAAACTTTTAGTTCATCCCATGAGAAACATAACATGGTAGTAATTTCTGTGCATGTAGTTCCAAAATTTTCTCCTTACACTGCATGTTTCGTAACATAGTGGTAGGTGAAGTGCTATTGTAGTGTAGAGAACGCCTGTTTCTAATCTAGGGCAGCTGACATTCCTACAGATTTTGCAACTCATAATTCTCCTGCAAAATATATAGAAAACGTATAAAATTAAATGTGAATTTCGATATGTACGAAATTATCAACACAAGCATATTAGAGTAAAGAGTTGTTTACATGCAAAGCCCTCAAAAAACATGTGCAACTGCTTGATTTGTGACAGCTCGGTTCATGCAGCAGTTATAAAAGGAAACTGGTGTTTTCTTTGTTGCCAATTTAAAGATGTATGCCAAACTAGTTATGGAAGTACCATTGTGAAATATATTTTTCCTGAACACTTATTTAAGTAATTACGTATGGTATTAGGCACTTGCATTGTATTACACACATCTGTATCTAATACTACATCAGTTTTGCGTCCAGATGCTCGGATCTCCTTTCTAATTCCAGCAATTTTTTTAACCAACGATCTCGCAGAGTCATCCACGCCACCAGGACCGGTCTCACAACACCGCCGTCGGTAAGGATACTGCGCAACACCTCCTCCACTTTACCCTTTAACACTCGCCCACTCCGTTTTTAGCCACAGAGCCAGGGTTTTCCCCAATGTTCCCACCTACACTGCTGGACTAAATTTGTCTCCTACGGCTGGGACATCTTACCTTGCTATCGGTTGTAGAGCTTTGTCCTGCTCCGACGAGGTCGTTGATGTCGGATATTGACGGCATGGACAACTTTGTCCTAGCATTTAGCGGATCTGTATGAGATCAACGCAAAATTTTAATCGTAACAGCATAGATCTATCGATTTACAGCACGAAGAAACAAAAATCTTCAGGGATGGAAGAGATCATACAAAAAAAATTATGCGGAAATGGAGAGGTAACGTGCGAATCGTAGAGTGGCTTTGCGGACCGAGAGAGAAGAGAGGGTGAGAGAGGAATAGAAAGTGTTGTACAACAGGTTAGTCAGATATTGTTTTTACTGTAAACAAGGGGTTATACTTGTGGGGCCACCAAAGTGAACGCTGAGGTTTTAGGTTTGCACGTAGAAAGATTCATTCACCTCAGGAATCACAATCGTGCCTTTGTTATTCCAAATATTTTGGTTGAACGTTCACTTAAACAGTCATGGTCTTACAATCGAAGGAGGCACGTCAGTGCGAATGAGTTGCAAATATTTTAATAGACCAGTGCAGTCACGGTCTTACAACTAGAGGATCCGTTGACACTCTAGTTGAGGCACGAGACTACATGAAGCAAAGACACGTTGTTCCGTTTGTTACCTCAATGTTTCCCGTGATGACCGATTCAGTGAGAGAGAGACGGACACGGATCTGACTCTGGGAAAAGCATGTTCGTGCGCCTCTGAATGAGATGTTTTCTCTAACGGCAACTTCAATGAGAGGAGGTATGCACTACAGAGGCATGGTGTTGTCTGTCTGATCACTCTATCCGTCCACTATAGCTTGAGTGGCATAGGCCCTGTAGTTATGAGAGTTGTGGAGGCACGGACAACATCATATCCCCCACATGCGGTAGTGCGTCAAAATTCAAATTAGAGAAGAAGAAAATATGTTTGTTTTTTAGCATGCTCAACCCCCCTTTTTTTGTTAAACCATTCATGGTTGTACAAACACGTAGTGAACATAGTAAGAGAAAGCACAATATTGATGTCATAATTATTGCTGCTACAAAACACAAGCTATTATTCTGACAAGTCTTACAAAAGACCTCTATGCTTTACACAGTAATTAGGACATGACAACACAAACCCTGATTTCAGCAATCGCAAATGAATGGATTTGACAATTCCAAACACTCGACGCGTGTGTTTGCTAAATCCAGTTGCATATGCTCGCAACTTGTTGTTAGTTCAAGACAAGCGCACTTAGAATCCCTTTTGTGCATCTGAAGCACCTTTTCTTGCTGTTTGTAAAATTTAACCGTGAAATCTTTGTGCAAGCTGAACTTGAGCTTGATGGTTTGTAGTATACTTGCATTCTAAATAAAGAATCTCACAAACTCAATGTTTGCCCTTGTGTCTTCATATTCTTCAGTGTTATTGTCTTCAAGTAAATCCCATGACTCTTGAGAAACATCTGGTGCTTTAGGCGCCATTCATTTGTTAAACCTCTCTGATCCCACCCTGTTGCCTAGATACACAGGAAGACTGAAAAACAGTTAATTTCTAGAAAACACCTAAAATACTATCAAGAATGTTCACTTGTTGTACATACACGAAATAAAATATATATAAAGACCAACAAAAAATGTTATTGTGTTACTGCTATGTATGGGGAAGCCCATATATTGTGTTACTACATGGAATACCATGTATGCGAAAGCCCATAGAACACTATGTACAGGTTCTCATTGTGTGTTAGATGATCACCTCGATAAATAGGTTCTACAGGCATTTGAAGCATCGCAACAATCCAACAACCTCATCGAGTTTAAAAATGTCTGCAAGATATATAAGGTCTTGACGAAATCCATCACTCCTAGTATGTTGTGTATGGACAGACCCTTCATTTGATCATAGAAAAATATGTTAATAGTTTGTCTTTATGAAACAAAATGCAACAAAATATGTATTGTGGAATAACAGTACCCGAATGACTGTAGAACCAAAGACGATCTTCAATTCATCAGATAAATCCGAAATTTTCCCCAGGTGTGCAGATTAGGCGCAGAAACAATAGTTATTTCAAACCATGTATCTACAGAATCGTGGAGTAATCCTTGAAGTGAATTGGCATCCTCGATCGATGTTGAGTTTCCCTCTATCACAACGAATGGCAGTGCTGATAAGATTAGGTGATTTTATTCGCACACAGCGGAATTCCTTGTAGAAAACAAGTAGCGGGTATTGCCTGACAGGACAACACGAGTGGATCATATTGTGTAGCGAGACCTCCGATATGTAAACTTCCACCAGTGAAAGTCTCTTGAGTAGTGGGAGGCGAATCGTTTCTACTACATTGTCTGCTAGTTTGCAGAGGGTGAATGTGACCGTGTGGAAGGAGGAGTAGAACCTCGAGATGGACATTGGTGCTGAGGGCATATATGAAGGGCATCGGTGTGGTTGGCTGATAGCCCGATGGAGGAATTTTGGGAATAGATGGTAGAACTTGATCACTTGGATTTTGTCTAGTTTTGCGGATTGGAGCAACTCATCGATGGCACTGAGTTGGGACTGGAGGTAGCTCGTCGGGATGCAGAGACGATGAACGGACCCCTCGTGGGCGAAGAGAATGGCTCTAGGAAGGATAATATCATCAGCGGTAGATTCAAAATGGCAGTCGGTGCCGAGAGGTTGGAATTGAGTTCTGACATGAGTACTCTGGGATACCTCCTTGGTGGGCAGAATGCAGATGATTTCGCACCTGATTGTTTCTAGACCGTTAAAGACACGAGTGACCGGGATCTCACGATAGTCAAGATTCAGCGGAGCGGTGCACCATAGATTTCGCCATCGAGAGGCCAGGGCTTGCGTGCGGATGCCATCCTTGAGCGGCAGACGGTAGATGATCTCACCAAGGATGCCGTCTGGGAGGTCGCTGATGCGGTCCTTAGAAGATCCACCTTCTTGTTGCTCAGATCCACTTGTGCACTCGACCAACATATGCATGCTCCTAGGGAGCGAACACTCTCCCCTCATGTCCTTGCAGCTAGTGGAAGGACACTCTACCTTCCTCGTCGGTGGATGTACAACCGACCTCCGTGGTGGCGTGAACCTCATCTTCTTCCTGCTGGAGAAAGCCGATTCCATGTCGGATGCGGTGTTCACGGCGCCTCCGCTGAAACTCTGTGTGTCGTAGATCTGTAAAGAGTTCGTGAGACTAGTTTTGACGCAATAGCTTGACGGGTAGGCGAAGCACGTCAACAGCGGGCAATAAGCTTATTTTTAGATGTATCCAGAGCATGTTGATACCAGTGCCACGAGAACACGTCCATGCTTGCACACGCTTCACCTCCATGCCTGTGCAGGCTTCACCATCGTGCCTGTAGGGGCTGCCCATACGTGCCTCTTAGGGCTGCAAATATGTGTCGTAGATTCTTCACTAGCATGCCTGTAGAGGCTTAACCACCGTGCGTGTAAAGGCTTCACTTCCGTGCATGAAGAGGCTTCAGTCGAGTGCCTCTGCACCATGTCCGTGCAGTTACAGACTTCACTCTCCCGTGTCTCTTGTGCCTAGAGACCCGTGCTTTACAAAGTGTCTACATCCGTTCTTGTAGTGCCTTGACTTCTTCGCCTTGGGCGCCTGTAGTGCAACACATGTGTGCTTATAAGGGCTTCACTACCGTGTCTATAAGGGCTTCAATATGTTGCCTTTAGCGGCTACACAAATGTGCCCTTCGAGGCTACAACCACATGCCAGTAGATGCTTCAGTCACATGCCTGTACAGGCTTCACTCACATGCCTATAGATGATTCGGTCCCCTGACCATAGAAGCTTCCCTCCCGTAACTCTGCACCACGTCCCTGTAGGTACAGGCTTCACTCTCCCGTGTCTCTTGTGTCGACACACCCTGCTTTACATACTGGCTACGCCCGATCCTGTATTTCAACATGCTCATGGCTATACTCTCTAACTCGGTATTCCGACACACGACATTGCTACCAGTGCCTCGGAAACCCCTCCTCCGTGCATGTATGGGCTTCGCAAACGTGCCTGTACATATTTTAGTACCGTGCGTGCGGAGGCTTCTAACATGTGCCTGTCGATGCTTCGGTACCGTGCCCTTAGAGGCTTCACAACGGTGTCTATGCAGGCTTTATTCCCGTGTGTGTAGATGTTGTCATCCTGTGCCTCCAGAGGCTTCAATGGCATGCATGTAAATGCTTCAGCCCCATGCCTATAGAGGCTTCTATCACGTGCCTGTACATGCTTCAGTCACGTGATTATAAATGCTTCAGTCACGTGCCTGTAGAGGCTGCACTCACGTGCCTGTGCATGCTTCAGTCATGTGATTGTACATGCTTCAGTTCCAAACCTATAGAGGCTTCAGTAACATGCCTGCCCTGTGACTGAAGCCTATACACATGTGCCAATAGTTGCTTCAGTCCCGTGCCTGTAGCCGCTTCACTGCCGTGCCTTTGTAGACTTCCGTCGCGCCGTTATGGAATAGTCAAGGTTGCTACTTCGTGGACCCTTTTGGGTGGAGCCCTCCGTGAACTCTCGCCACCGCTACCCTTCGTGGGTTGACGACTCCATAAACGTGGATGTACGATAGCGCCACCTATCGGAACCACGGGAAAAATCATCGTGTCTACAACTGCGTTTGATCTACCTATCTCAACACTTTACTTCACATGCAATGTCTTTACTTTCCGCTGCCATATTTATTGACATGCATGTGTAGGGCTGTTAGACTTGCTAGCTTTGCTAAAACTGTTAAGATCTGCCAACTAATTAACTTGGGAAAAGTTAGGTTTGAAATTCCTGCTAGTAGTCTATTCACCCCCCCCCTCTAGACACTCTTCTAGTGATCCCTCAATTGGTATCAGAGCCTTGGTCTCCTTTGCTCCGGCTTAATCACCAAGGAGGAAGATGGATGTGTCTAGTATAGGGAGTTTTAGTTGTAGAGTGCCCATTCTTGATGGAGAGTACTATAGTCAATGGAAATCTTTGATTCTTGAGATGTTTAATGAATTTCAATTGAGCAAATATGTTATGCGCCCCTATGAGCCTCTTATTGATCCTTTGCATCCCACACACGAAGAGGAAATTGATATGCCATGCAATCTTAGAACTGTCAATCTCATTATTAGAGCATTGCCTAGAAATATGCTTAACCAAATGAAGAATTTTGCATGTGCTTACACTTTGTGGAATTATTTGGAGAAACGATATCCAAATTATTCATTAAGTAATCTTTATGAAATTCTTCATAAAACCATTGCCTTTCACAAAATGTCGCCTAGTGATCCTAAATTTCATGCTTGTCTATTTGAGCTTAGAGACCTCATGCATGCTAAAGGAGATGTCACAACTACCAACAATATCATTATAGAGGCCCTTCGCAATCATAAACTTGAACATTGTCATGATCACCATCCTAAGGAATCTCCTGTTCTTTATGACGAGGATTTTCCACTTGATGATGACAATGTGGAACATGGCTACTATGATGAAGATGAGCTGTTCGACATCGAGTATGATAAGATCATGAAGAATCTAAGTGTCATGGCAAACGTCAAGGATTACATGTCTGGAGGAAAAGAGTGGATTCTCGATAGCGGATGTACCGATCATATGACCAGAGATAGAGAAATGTTTGAAGAGATTACACCAAACCATGGACCGCGAAGGTACGTAATATTTGGAGACAACTCCAAGGGTAAGATACTCGGTCATGGTAAGGTGGCCATATCCCATGATAGTTCTATTCAAAATGTTATGCTTGTTGAACCTCTTGGCTATAATCTTCTTTTCGTGTCTAGACTTGCCGACTTTGGTTTCAATGTGTTATTCACGAAAATAGATTGCCAAGTGTTTCATCAAGATAATCATAAAATGGTCTTTACCGGTATCCGTAGAGGTGATCTATACATTTTTGATTTCACTAAGAGATCCAAACCTCGCACTTGTTTAATTACTAAATCTTCTAAAGGTTGGCTTTGGCATAGAAGATTAGGACATGTTGGCATGCGTAATTTAGACAAACTTATCCAATGTTGTATTTGAAGATGTTAAAGATGTTGTCTTTGACAAAGATAGACTTTGTAGTGCTTTTCAAGCTAGAAAGCAAGTAGGTGGAAGTCATCCTGTTAAGAATATCATGACTACTAGGAGACCACTCGAGTTACTTCACATGGATCTTTTCGGTCCCAATGCTTACAAGAGTCTTAGTGGAATTCCTATGGTCTAGTTATAGTTGATGATTTTTCCAGATTTACGTGGGTATTCTTTCTTGATGATAAGTTGCAGGTTCAAAAGATCTTCAAGAACTTCGTTCGCAAAGCGCAAAATCAGTTTGAAGTGAAGGTCAAGAAGGTTCGGAGTGATAACAGATCGGAGTTCCAGAACACCCATGTGGATACCTTTCTTGACAAAGAAGGTGTCTCACATGAGTTCTCGGCTATGTACACGCCTCAACAAAATGGAGTTGTTGAGAGAAAGAACCGGACACTCATTGAGATGGTGAGAACGATGCTTGACGAACACAAGACGCCAAAACACTTTTGGGCAGAAGTCGTGGAAACAGCATGTCATGCCACAAACCGACTTTACTTCCACAAGCTTCTCAGTAAAACGGCATAAGAGCTACTCACTGGTAACAAACCCCAAGTTGGATACTTTCGGGTATTCGGCTCCAAGTGCTACATTCTTGATAAGCATCGGCGTACTAAATTTGCTCCTAAATATCATGAAGGATTCCTACTTGGTTATGGATCGAACTCTCACACCTACCGTGTCTACAACAACTTCACTTGAAAAGTTGAAGATACGGTCGATGTGAAGTTTGATGAATCTAATGGTTCGCAAGTCAAAAAATTGCCAAATGATGTAGGTGATAAGAACCCTTCGGAAGCTATCCTAGATTTACCCATCGGCAAGATTCGTCCCATGGAGGTGAAGGAAAGTACTTCATCAACTCAAGTGGAAGCCCCTATCTCACAACAAGGTGAACTACAACACGACATGGAGGCATCCACAAGTGGTACACGACAAAATGATGAAGAGGAGGAAGTGCATCATGAAGATCCACCACAACCTCCTTCACCACCACCTCAAGGGAATGACACCTTCAACAATAATGAAGATGAAGGAGATGATGATGAAGAAGAAGCTCCACCAACCAACAATCGAAAGTTGACCCGAGTTCGAGCACAAGTGACCAAGAACCATCCCCTAAACCAAATCTTTGGTGATATACAAACAGGGAGGATCACTCGATCTAAAACCCGTCTAGCAAACTTCTGTGAGCATTATTCTTTCATTTCTAGCATTGAGCCCTTGAAGGTAGAACAAGCTCTTGAAGACGCGGATTGGGTGAACACTATGCATGAAGAGATTCAAAACTTCGAAAGGAACGAAGTGTGGACACTCGTGGAGAAGCCCGAGGATGAACACAACATCTTCGGAACCAAATGGGTATTTCGGAACAAGCAAGACGAAGACGGTCAAGTTGTGCGCAACAAGCCTCGCCTCGTAGCTCAAGGATATACGCAAGTCGAAGGTATGGACTACGGTGAGACCTACGCCCCCGTCGCTATACTTGAAGCTATTCGCATTCTTCTTGCTTATGCCAATCACCATGATATCACGCTTTATCAAATGGATATTAAAAGTGCATTTTTAAATGGTGAGATTGAAGAAGAGGTTTATGTTAAGCAACCACCTGTCTTTTTGAATCCTAAGAAACCTAATCATGTTTACAAGCTTCGTAAAGCTCTTTATGGTCTTAAGCAAGCCCCTCGTGCTTGGTATAAATGTTTAACGAAGTTTCTTATCAAAAACGGTTTTGAAATTGGTAAAATTAACGCAACCTTATTCACTAAGAGAGTTAATGGTGAATTATTTGTGTGCCAAATCTACGTGGATGATATTATCTTTGGTTCCACTAACCCTCAATTTAGTGAAAGGTTTGGAAGGTTGATGTCCGAGAAGTATGAGATGTCCATGATGTGTGAGCTGAAATTATTTCTTGGGTTGAAAATAAAGCAATCAAAAGAAGGAACTTTCATCTCTCAAACTAAGTATACCAAGGACTTGATCAAAAAGTTCAACATGCAGGAGTGCAAAGGTATGAAAACCCCTATGCCTACTAGCGGACATGTTGATCTTACCAGAGAGGATGAGCCGGTTCATCAAAAAGTTTATCGATCTATGATTGGTTTACTGTTATATCTATGTGCACTCGTCCCGATATTATGCTTAGTGTTTGCATGTGTGCTAGATATCAAGCTGCACCGAAAGAATGTCATCTTTTAGCTGTAAAACGCATTGTGAGATACTTGATACAAACGTCAAATTTTGGCATTTGGTATCCCAAGGGATCTTCTTTTGACCTTGTTGGCTATTCTGATTCGGACTATGCTGGTGACAAGGTTGATATAAAATCCACCTCGGGTACTTGTCAATTTTTGGGCAGATCTCTTGTATCTTGGTCCTCTAAGAAACAAAATTCAGTATCCCTATCGACTGCCAAAGCTGAGTATATTGCTGCTGGATCTTGTTGTGCGCAACTACTTTGGATGACACAAACACTTAAGGATTATGGAATTCATGTTAAAAATGTTCCATTACTTTGTGACAACGAAAGTGCTATTAAAATTGGTCATAATCCTATGCAACATTCTCGAACTAAGCATATTCAAGTTCGACATCATTTCATTCGTGATCATGTTGCCAAAGGAGATATTAACCTTAAGCATGTTTGCACTAACAAGCAGTTGGCCGATATCTTTACTAAGACACTTGATGAGAAGACATTTTGTCACTTGAGGAGTGAGTAGAACATCATCGATGCTTCAAACTTGAGCTAGACTCACTCGGTTGCATGCATGGGTACAAGCTTTCTTGATATTTCCATGTATCTTAACATTTCATCTTCTGCCATGGAATTCAATGCTCCCTTGTATTGCATCTAATCTCTTGTAGGTACTTGGAAAAACTTCATTCCACAAGATTGTCGTAAACTCCAATCATAAGCAATCTTGTCATTACCAAGTATCCACAACCCCTCTTGATGATGGAAGGAAGAAGGTCACTCAACCATATCCTTGACATATACTTGATCAAAATTGCACACTCTCAATTGGTATCATGTCAATAGGATATATCTATTGTTCTTCCTTGCATGACTAATCTTTGTAGGTAACCAGTGTACTAGAACAAGAAGGATTGCTCAAAACTCAAGATGATCTTCATCAACCTCGAGCATCCTCACCAAGGTCATCTACAAGCAACGTCATCAACATCACTCAAAGGTATGTACTCATGTCCTTGAAAAGGCTTTACTCCAAGAAATGAGCTAAAGCAACTCAAGTGACATGAAAACATTAAAACGCTTAATCGAAAAATGGTAAGGTGTGCGCACGGCGATTCCGGCGAACTAACGTCCAGTCTCCATCGCCATCATCAACAAAAGATGTTGGTTCGATCGGTGGAAGTGATAATGGTTTTGCCCTTGCGATTGGTTTATGAAGTGATCCTTCAGAAGATGCACGTACCTTGCCTGAAGCTGTCAATGCGGTAGGAGACGATGGCAACAGAGTGATCGCCGCCTCCCGCTATCGTTGCCTAGCCACCAGCCGTTTTGCCACACGACGAGAGGCCTTAGATCCGTCGTCGAGAAGGTCTCTGCCGGTCACCGGAGTCGACGAGCGACAGATGTACCTCATTGACAGCGGCGATGCCATTCCGACCTTGGCCTCGACGTCCGAATCGCCAGTGGAGTCATCGGAGAGTAGGTAGAACCTACTCCCGGCGACCCACGATGCCGATCCATCGGCAGCGCTGACGGCGGCAGGCGAGTCCGGCGAAGCACCTGGATCGCCCACCCCGTCGCGAGAGCCCGACCCCATCGTGTTTTGGTGGTTTCCAAAACATTTGTTTCCACATCCATTTATGTGACAAATAAATTAGAATGGAGGGAGTTTCAAATTTTCCCAAATTGTTGCCACATCCTAGAAGCTAAGTTAGACCAAAAGATATATATGCACCAGTATTCCATGTCGATTAATTCCGCTCCAGAATGCTCTAGATTATCTCTACGTTCTAAATATTGCAAAGAAAAAAACAAATTACTACAATGTACTCCCTTAATATAATACTTTCGAATCATTAAAGTAGTGAACTAAAAAGTCTTATATAGGGAATAGTTTGCACATGTCGTTACAAAGAGTTCCTTCATTTGATAATGAAGTTCCCACATACATTAAATAAGAAATGAAAAGGCTATTCCTTAGACACGGAACTCGGTATTCAATGAAATCAACTTCCTGTATATATGCCTTAGCGGAGCTCAAAATGCTGGCATTTGTAGCCTATCTTGCACGGACTGTCCAAAATCCCCTATATGTGTACTCGATTACACATATGGATACTATCTTGTGCAGAAGATTTCTCGATCATCGCTCATTTGCTCTGCACGACCTAGAATAAGGAAGAACCTTGTTTAACGTTTGACCAGTCAATGTCCAAGTTGGTTCAATTTCTTGCTTTTCTGGCCAACTTGACCAATGCAATCAGGAACAACAATAATATCTTTTGGTTTTATCTGAAATTTCTGCTTCCGTTCATGCCATTCAGATATAAATTTGGATTTCCTCTCGAGTACAACTACCTTGGGGTTTATGCGAACTGCTTCTTGGTTTGGGATCTTGCCTCCTGCAATGGCCTGGATTCATCTGTCACAAAAAAAGTGGAATGTTTATTAGGACATAGTCCTTTTAAAGAATATACACTACTGTATATGGTTAGCAGCACAGGTAAAAATATATAGTCCAAAACATCAATGGTCATATATACATGCTGAAAGATAGAAAACTTAGCTCGCCAGGGTTTTCCTTTATCTAATTCATAAACCAATCTGTAGTATAAAAGGTTATATGCACAAATGAGTAGCGAAAGAATGAGAAACGGAAGGATAATGCATTCATAAAAAACCCTGGATGGTTCGAGAGAGAAGGATTCGTGGACCTCATAGCCAGGGAGTGGGCTAGGGACATGGGGGAAAGCTCGAACATTGACAAGTGGCAGAACAAGATAAGACACCTGAGGCAGTTCTTACGAGGATGGGCAAAACATGAAAGTGGAATATATAAGAAAGAGAAACAAAGGCTTTTAGATCTTATAAATGAGCTAGATATAAGATTCGAAACTTCGTTATTAAATGACGCTGAAAGGTCATTGAAAACAGAGGCGAAATTAAAGTTGAAACGATTATTGAGAGAGGAGGAGATGAAGTGGGCACTTAGAGCGAAAGTGCACCAGGTAATGAAAGGCGATGACAATACGCAATTTTTCCATCTGATTGCCAATGGAAAACACAGAAAGAAAAGGATTTATCAACTTGAACAGGATGAGAGTACAATTGTGGGACACGAGAACCTAAAATTATATATCTCTGAGTATTATAAGAAATTATTCGGGCCTCTAGAGGAAAATCATGTATCCATGGATGAGCACGAGGTCAGGGACATACCTCAACTCAGGTTGGATGAATTGAGATATTAACCGCCCCTTTTCACGGAGAAAGTGGTGTTCGAGGCTATTTCCCAAATGAAGAATAATAAGGCACCAGGTCCGGACGGGTTTCTAGCGGAATTCTATAAGAGATGCTGGAATATTGTTAAAGGTGACTTATTACCCATGTTCCAGGACTTGTTTGATGGTCGCCTACAGTTATTTCACCTTAACTTTGGAACAGTGATGTTGCTGCCAAAGAAGGAAGGGGCGATACACATTGAAAAATTTAGACCTATTTGTCTACTGAACATAAGTTTCAAAATCTTTACAAAGGTAGGAACAAATCGGTTGACGCAGATTGCACACAAGGTAGTGCAACCAAGTCAGACAACCTTCATGTCGGGCAGGAACATACTTGAGGGTGTGGTTGTCCTTCATGAAACCCTGCATGAAACCCATTTGAAGAAGCTGGATGGAGTTATCTTCAATGTGGATTTTGAAAAGGCGTATGACAAAGTGAAATGGTCATTCTTACAGTAGGCACTGCGCATGAAGGGTTTTGACGACATATGGTGGAGACAAGTCGAATCCTTTGTGCAAAAAGGAAGCGTTGGAGTTAAGGTCAATGATGATGTTGGCCATTTCTTCCAAACTTTCAAGGGTCTCAGGCAGGGAGATCCTATGTCACCTATCATATTTAATGTAGTTGCAGATATGTTGGCAATTCTAATAGGAAGGGCTAAACAAGCAGTCCAAGTAGGTGGACTGGTACCGCACCTGGTTGATGGTGGAGTGTCTATCTTACAATACGCCGACGATACCATTTTGTTTATGGAACATGACATGGACAAAGCAAGAAACATGAAACACATACTTTGCCTCTTTGAACAATTGTCTGGTTTGAAAATAAATTTTCACAAGAGTGAGTTTTATTTTGGGAGAGCTCAGGATGAACAAGACTCATATAGACAATTGTTCGGATGTGAACTGGGGAGTCTACCGTTTAGTTATCTAGGCATACCCATTCATCATCGGAAGCTTTCCAACAAAGAATGGAAGTGCATTGAGGATCGATTCAAGAAGAAGCTAAGCTGCTGGAAGGGTAATCTTTTATCATATGGAGGACGACTAATTCTGATTAACTCGGTTCTCACGAGTATGCCGATGTTCCTTCTGTCCTTCTTTGAGGTACCGGTAGGGGTACGCAAAAGGTTGGACTTTTATTGATCCCGCTTCTTTTGGCAAAGTGATGAGGACAGGAAGAAATACAGGCTCGCTAGATGGGACATACTTTGTAGGACCAAGGACCAAGGCGGTCTCGAGATTGAGGATTTAGAGGTAAAAACAGATGTTTGCTGAGCAAGTGGCTGTTCAGATTATCTGTTGAGACAGAAGGTATACGGGTACAAATTTTGCGTAATAAGTATCTACAAACTAAAACCTTAGTCCACTTAAATGTAAGGCCCAGTGATTCTCCTTTTTGGAAGGGGCTGATGAAAGTGAAAGCAGCCTTCTTTCATAAAACTAAATTTGATTGGAAATGGTTAAGGAACGAGATTCTGGGAGGATACATGGTTGGGGGAGACACCTTTGGCCTTGCAATATCCAACTTTATATAATATTGTGTAACGAAAGGAAGCGTACATGGCCACAATATTACAATCAAATCCTCCAAATATTCAATTCCGAAGAGCATTGATAGGTCACCGCTGGGAGTCTTGGATACACCTAGTGAGAAGACTAATGAACGTACAGTTATCTGACGAATCAGATAGGATTCAATGGAAACTTACGAACAATGGTATATTTACAGTGAAATCGATGTATTTGAATCTCATTGATACAACAATCATCCCTAAATCGCTCCATATTTGGAAAGTTAAGGTTTCCTTACGGATCAAAGTCTTCATGTGGTTTGTGCAGAAGAAGGTGATTCTCACTAAGGATAATCTAGCTAAACGCAATTGGAAGGGAAATACATGATGTAGCATTTGTGATGACGTGGAAACTATTGAGCACCTCTTTCTCCAACGTCCAATGGCAAGAATTTTATGGCAGACAGTTCGTATAGCTTTTAATATTATACCTTCGGATAGCATTGACACATTGTTTGAAATGTGGCTAGATGAAGTTGATATAGTTATTGCTAGACACATTCGCATAGGATTATGTGCACTTCTTTGGGCTATATGAAACTGAAGGAATGATGTTTTTTTTAACAGGCAAACACATGTAAACTTTTTGCAGGTTTTACATAGAGCATCGGCGTGGATCCGTACTTGGTCGTTACTCACTCCTGCGGATACCAGGGAGCCTTTGGTTACTGGGTCTACCTGGTGGGAGATGGTAGCGCGGGATATCTACAACCGGTTTGGATTGCGATCTAGTAATAAGATAGATGGTTAGGCATCTAGGTTTGTTTTGCCGGTTGTGGCACTTTTTGTTTTACCAATTCATTTGTGCTTTTTTTATTTGGAGACTATGTGGAACCGCGGAGCTGAACTTATTTTTGTTAATAAAGGGACCGTATGCATCGTACTGATGCAGAGGCCGGAGGTATTTCCCCTTTTCTAAAAAATCTAACAAATGAAAACGGATTAGAGCAATACCAATGGAATTACCTGCCAACACGTCTTCTCCAAAGGAAAGGTAGGTTGTTTCTCAACATGCCTTCTATCACCGATGCCGAGGCTCGCACGGGGCAACGACAACGAGGGAAAGAGTAGGCACCCTCAAAATCCGCATGCCGCGATGCTGCCGGCTTTCCTTGCCTGAGCTGCTTCTCCAATGAAGTCGTCGGCCTGTCCTTCAATGCCAACTCCGTCATGGATGGGAGGAGCCCCTATCCATACAAAGCGGCGTGCGGTGTGCGGGAGAGGAGCAGCGGAGCTCCTTCCGGCGGCACAATCACAAGATAAAACAGTGAGATAAAAAAGTGGGCGAGGGATGCCGAGAACGGTGGGACGGCAGGGGCGGCTGGCTGACTTGGTGTCGAGCGGCGGCTGAGGATGATGAGATAGGAAGAGTGATGGGCGTCTGATTTATACAAGGAAGAAGAGGAAGAGACAACGAAGCGAGGATTGGAGACTTCTCTAGATGGATCGGTCGTTGATGACGAACTGCTAGATTGTTCAGTTTTGGGCCAAAACTAAACTCAAAAACCAGAAAAACGAAACGTGGCATCCCGTCTAATCTATTTATCTACTACCCCTATAATAAAAGGAAGAGAGGGCTAATCCAACTTAAAATGTGAAGCGTCTAATTACATAATCAACGGTCTAAATGCGTTGTTAACAAAACTAGCTTCGTTAATTGTTAACGAAATGCTACTCTGCACACGATCCCGACTAAAAACAATGGGTTCCTCTCGTCTCGCCCCTGCCTCCCACGTCCCCCCGCAGTTGCCTCCGCCATCCACTTCCCCGCCATTCCCTGCCGCCCCCACTACCCTGTCGATCCTCGCCCTTGGCCACCGCCGTCCCCTATTCCTGACGCGGCGCCGACAGCCCCTGCCCCCCGCCGGCCCCTATCCTAGCCACGGCCCTCCGCAGGACCCTAAGCCGCCAACCGCTCGGCTTCGCTGCCGCTCAGCCCACCACCCCTTCTCGCCGATGCAACTTCTCGATCCCCGCTGCCCCATCTTGCCGCCAACCGACGTGAGGCCGCACAAGCCCCCGACGCTGGCGGACCAGACCAGGGGCTCCCCGACGACAAGCGCGAGGTCGCGGTTGTCCTGGAGGCCGTCATCGGTGAGGTATGCGCTATCGACACTGAAGGGCACGGGGATGGGACAGATCTTGACGAGGCGATCTTGTGGACAACCAAGGCCTCGAACCGCCCTCGCCTTGCAGGCAGAGAAGCCGCCTGCCGAGGAAGTGACCAGAGGAGGTGGCTCCAGCCGCAACACCGAAGAAGTGATCCCTCCGTCATAAGAGGAGGTTCCTCAGTTACATACATGCAGCATAAAATTTGTTCCTTTTTGTTTTTGCAGATATTTAATTCGGTGTAGTAGAGAACACCCACAAAATCATGACAAAGATTCATGAACTGACTTTTGAAGGGAAGAAATGTGATGTTAAATTGCCATTGATAATGATTCAGACTTGAGTTTGCACCACCATTGTGTTCCTAAGCAGTTCGTCCTTTTTCAGATGTGATTATGCACTAGAGTGATTTGCAAGGATGTATTGCATTGTTTCTATACTGATCTAATGCACTCTGACTTTGGAATCAACCCATATGTGATCTTCAATTGGCATTGATGATTCAGACTTTAGGAGATACATGTATTGTGTTTGTCTACTCTTACTATTAAATGGACAGTAAAACCGAATTCCTTATTTCCTATAAAATTAGATTGTTATATGGTGCACTATCTTTTGTCAAGATTATTTGGTCAACATTTTTCAATGCTGCTTTCTTCTGTGTTTCCAGCATTCCGTCCAAGGATACCATGCGTCTCTAATCCAGTAGAAGGAGTAGCTGTACAATGTCATTGTTGAAGACGAGGCCAAATCTATGGTTTCCGGGCCTGACACATATCTGCTAAAGGCTCTCTATGTACACATGTCGATGTGGGTACTAATTTTCTTTGATGGTGTACCGTATGAAAGGACCCTTGACTGTTGACGAATCCACATCTTTATTGGTTCTTTTATCATGATATACGAAAGATTTTCCTGACCAAATCTGGGCAAAGATTGTTGCTTTCGCTGGTCAGCTAATCAAGCGAATGAAGAACTACAAATATCCTTTAATTGAATTACATGATAATTGCTATCAGATTGTTCACACAACATGCCACACACACTTCTGCAGGTAATATGCTAGCATGTCTTCTGATTGGCTTAACACATGGATTGTCAAAGCTTTTGGTCTGCTATGTTGCGTGATAGTTCTAGCCCATTGGGTTTCCATGTGCTCGCTATGATGAATGCATATGTAAAAGATTAAAAGTTGTTATGATCCACAAAAGTTGTTATGATTCTACTAATCCTCCCTTATAAATCAACAGGTTGGTACAAAATCGAGGAATGAGTTCCTATTAGTCTACCATTATTCTTCAGTTTCAAAAGTGTTCCACTGATTTCTTGCTTATATACTGATTGCAGATTTATTTATAGTTTACTTTGCAATCATTATCTAATAAAAAGTGTTTGCAGCCATTGTTTAAACGATTTTAACTTTATGTCTACCATTAAAGAGCTGGTGATGTGTATATTATATTAGTCGAGACACCCATTGCACATATAATATTATTATTTCGATAACTATTTTGTGGCATGTCTAGATCAAGCTATGTTCTGACCCTATATGTCCAAGATTTATAATCAGTAAAGTTAGATGAAGCAAAATGGGTCAATCTTAAAGCCAAATGCATCTTTTGAACTTAACTTTTCCGATACAAGTTTTCGGACCATGCAGGAGAACGTTATCCCAACAAATAGTAATGATGCTCAAGACTGCAAGGTGCCTGGATTCTTGTAATGGGTGGAATTATGTGTTTTTTCAATCAGTCTTCCTTTTATTTTCTCTGACTTGATGCCTGTTGAATGGAGTGTAGCAAGTAGAAAGAGTCCATGTTACATTATTGTTCACATAAACCTGAAGCTTTAATGGTACATTATGATCATACACGAAAATTTGTTAGGTTGCGGAAATTCTTGATTTTATGGTACAACCAAATAGCTGTGTGCCAAGTTAAATTCATCTTATGCAACACCTTGCTATGTTTGCGTCGAAGAGTTAGGTTATGTGTTGGACTTTGAGGTTTATGGTGTCTATTACCTCACCGAGAAAGATGCCAGTCATGAAGAGATTGATGCCGAAAAGATGTCAATCATAATGTGATTGAAAGATTTGCACAAATGTATTCAGTCTATGTAGAATTATCCTTATTGACTAAACATTCTAAAGTGCACTGCTAATAAATCATAAATCTCCTTTTCAAGGTTAGTTGGTACATTATGTTGAAAAATGATCATGGCTTCACGGTACTGCCTTTAGCTGCAGTTGATCTCCTTAATAGCACCTCAAATGTACATAAGTCACTATTATTTTTCTCCTAAATAAATAACTCAGATCACTGACGCGCACCATCTCCACACATTTGTTGCAAGTCATGGGATGTTTCTGTTTTGATAGCAACATATATGTCACCAAGCTGTTATTTCTCGCTCTTATATGTGTGAATTGTGGACGGTTTAATTTAAGTAGTGTTGTTGAACACATCTGCCATTTTTTGGTTCTCGAATCTTGACCCTTTTAGCTTTGTCATTACTTGACTCTCTAAACTTAACATGTCCTCTTTCTAAGTGATTTCCAGCTACCGTTTATCTACACTTAGAGCTTGATAAGAACCTAAAAAATAATAGGCTTAATTTAAATATTGTGCATTTCATAGGGTGTCGAATGTATAGGATAGTAGCTTTGTCTCTATTGACTTTCGCATATAATGGATGTTGTAGATGTATTTCTACAGCATGTATAAGTAGATAGCCCACACCATGTGGGGCGAGATTTTCCCCTTCCATTGTGGGGTGAAATCTCATTTGGCTTCTCCCTGACTCACTGATTCATGTTGATAATTTGCTCTGATTTTTCTGATGTTTCTTCTTTGCTAATAACATGGTGAACATTGGGAAAGGTTGCATAACACAAATTCAATGCTTCCCTCGCAAGCGAATATATTGTGGTGACATATTTTGTCCATTTTTCTTTCACAACTTGTTATGTCAAGCAACGACAAATACTTATATTGATTAGCCTCTGATGTATGTCCTGAAAAACCGGCTATGTGGTAATTTACTATGAGATTTATTTTGCAAAATATATTCTACCTATGACAGTAGTTTTAGCATACATGGTGTTGTACAATAGCTTTATCAGTATCACATATCCATTCAAATACTGAAGATAACGAGCAGGTGACACATGATCCCACTTTGCTAAACACAACTAATAAGTTTGTACCAAGGTGCTTGGGTAAATATGCTCCTTTTTATGAAATGTAGGAGCTGCAGGTATTTAAACTTACAAAGAACATTTTTTTCAGTCTTAAACTAGTTGCGTTCTGAAGCATTTTGTTTCCTTCCATTTAAAAGATTCAACAAAAAAACACATGCCAAAATTGTTACAAGCATTGTTTAGGTGAAAGAAAAGTTTGGCCTAATCATCTAACATGCTTGGATGCTGCAGTAACCGCAGTCAAACTTCTACACTTGGTAAAGCTTATATTGTTGAAGTGATGTTTTTTATTATTATAAATGTATACATATTCTTTGACTATTATAGAGAAAATAGTAATAACCAACAGGTCCTTATATGAAACTGCTCAATATCTGCTTTTTAATCACATTTATAATCAAAGGTTAACATTTCTGGCGTTTCTAGGAAAGGGAAGTCCAAATGGGGCATGTCGTGGGAACAAGCCTGACAGTAGAAGGTAGGGGTAAGAATGGAGAGGGCAGAGTCCTAGCTACAGCAAGGATGTATACACAAATGTATGAGTTCAGGCCCCTCTCGTGGAGGTAACAACCCTACGTCTCAGTGCTCGGAAGCTTTGTCGTGTGGAATGTGAGATTACAGTGGTTGCGAACCCTTGTGCCAAAGGGGAGGGGCGGCTTATATAGAGTTTGCTGCCCCTCATAATTACCCGGCATCCAAGGGTCCGATCGTGGGTTTAAAGACTACTGTTACTGGTAACGTACATAATAAAAGCTACTAATGACGAAAGGTCTAACGCCTGCCCGTTGGCCTCCTGAGGGTGGCTCCTCGTCTTCTGGCATCGACTGGAAATGAGGTCTTCTGAGAGATAGTCGACTGTCGAGTGGAGTAAGAAGCCTTCGAGTGGATTGTCTGTCGAGTGTCTTAAGCGTCATCAAGAATCCAGTCGGAATCTTACTTGTGATCGTCAAGTCCTCCAATGTAGTGTCCTTAGGTAGGGTATGTAGGTCAGGCCTAGGACCCTACCCTAGGTATGTATCCTCGTCATTAGCCCCTGAATGGATCAGGGTTTGAGTGGTGAATGGGGGACATCGATGTCAGTTTAGAACAAGACACCAAATCTTCCAAATGATATTCGGGGCTTCAACAAAACTTGCCCCGACTGAACTCTTCATCATTCACCCGGATCAATTCAGCCTTGAAAGTGCCCGAGCGAATGTTCAATGTCGATTTTGTTTCGAGTGCTCTAAAGGAATCTTTTGAGGCAACGGGTCAGTCTGTCAGACCCGGATTTTGCAAGATATGGAAATTTGGGAAGCGTGCGCGCCCGCGGCGATGACTCCACGATCGGGGCAAATGGGGGCATGATGCCTCGATTCTCGTGCCGGTCATTTTGCCATGTATAGGACGCTGTCAACGGTTGGCGTGCACGGTGATCTCGCGGGCCCACCCGTCAGTGAGGCACTCGGCGGGGTATAAATCCCGAAGCACCGCAATTTGCATAGTATTCTTCCCCAATCTTCCTCTCTTCCTCCGCCTCCTCTGTCCTCAGCGCAACACTCCGCCCATCACCGACGAGCGCAAGCACCGCGATGATGAAGGGCACGATGGAGAAGGTAGAGCGTGCCAAGAAGGGGATGGTGAAGGGCAAGGGCAAGAAGCCCTCGATCGCTCGGTTCACCACGCCGGCAGGATGGATGCAGGGAGACTTCCTCCCTTCGGTGGTCTTTCGAGCAGACATTGACGGCCTGGTTGCCGGTAGGCTCGTGGCGGATGGCGCCTAGAGGTTGTCAGAGGGAGAGCGCGAGCCGGAGCCGCACGAGGGAGAGCGGGTTCTCCTCCTCTCTCATGGCAAAAGAGGTTTTTCCATGCCTCCCCACCCGTTCTTTAGAGGGTTTCTGAACTTCTTTGGTGCTCAGCTCAACCACTTCCCGCCGAATGCAATTTCCTACTTGTCTGCTTTCATTACTTTGTGTGAGTTCTTCCTGGGCTGTCCTCCTCACTGGGGACTGTTCAAGCACATCTTTACGGTTAGATCTCAGACTGTGAAGAAAGCGCTCCCAAAGGATGGGAAAACTCATGTACTGCAGCTGTGTGGGGGTTTAGGACTTCAAAAGAGAGCTCGTAGTTCTTTCCCCTCTATGACCTTTCCTGAATCTGTTAGAGGTTGGCAGTCAACATGGTTTTACTACAAAGATGTAGCTTCTCCCAACATGTCGACTGGTCTTTCCCCTTTCACATCCGATCACCCAGCCTTCCCCAAATATCTAAAGGTATATGAATAAGAACAAGTCCAAGTGTGAATCCTAGTAGACGCCATGGTGAAACTTATCCGGGGCGGAGTGACTGGCATGGATCTCTTGGAAACATTCCTCAGTCGATGGATCCAGTCGCTCCAGGCCAGGGATCACACCATGTGGCACTATGCAGGCCCTGAGGACTTGACCAGGACACATCCAGATGAGGTTTCGCAAAAAACTGTCGAGCAATGGCTTCGCAGCATCACCGGGGCTTGTGATAATCCCTTAGGAGCCAAGAGGATCCGACCTTACTCCGCCAAAAACCCATCGAAGAATCCGGTAAGCCAAATTTTGTCGACTGGAGTACTTGTACTGTCGAGTGATCGATTGATTTATTGACTGACTTCCTTTTTTGAATCACATAGGAATGGACACATATGTACTTGCCTGTACCGAACGGGAACCAGCCTGAAGACGATGGGGTGAGCGAGGGTGGCAGCGTAGACGGCAAGGGCTCTTTTGACTCCGAAGAAGAATACGAAAACTCGGGTGAGAATGAGGAAGAAGTCGAGTCCCCTCCTCGCTTCGAACGCCGCTCCAAGTCTCTCCAAGACCCTGCAACTACTGAGGATAGGGCCCTGGGCCCAAGTGAGAAGAACCCGAAGGGGAGCCGACCCTCGACTATTGAGTCGAGTGAACGATCAGCGAAGCAACCCAAACCAAATGTGACCAAACCTCGCAAAGCCCTGCCTCGCATGAGGATGGCTGTGCCAGTTGTCTCCATGTGACTGTTTACTTTTGAATTCTCACTGTCGATTGTGACTTTGAATCCTTTTTGACTGAATGTTATTCGATCCATCAGAGCTGCTACTTCAGTGACGTCGCCTCAACATGACAGAGGGGATGCAATGGACGTAGACACTGCCGATGCAGCCACTTCTCACAGAGGTAATCGACTCTTCAGTTCTGCTTCTTGAGTACGATTTGTCGATTGCCAAAGCTAATACTGTCGATTGATAATTGCAGAAATCATCTAGCTAGAAGATGACGAAGAACACCTTGGGGGAATGGGAGGTGGCGGCAAGACCCAAGGCATCCCGCGCATACGCACTCGAAGAACTTCATCTGTGCAGACGCCTCAACGGTCGACCACCGGATCTTCTCAGGGGATAAGCGACTCGACATGAGTCATAGCTGAACCCGTAGTGCCTCTGTCGAGTGCCCCTCCAGCTGCTTCGATTATCGTGACATCAACTCCAACCGAACCTGCTCGCACCACCTTGACTGTGCTAACCATTACGCCGATCCCGCCGGTGACGGATTTCCCTCTGCGTCGCGTTTCGGAAGACCAGACCGGAGCTGCAAAGGAGGCCATGATCCAGGTGGAGCAGATGATGTTGCGTACCAAGGAAGCATACGAGGCCAGCAAGTTGGCTTATAACGCTAGCGCAGCGCTTCGCACCAATGTCCGAGTAAGTTTGATTGTAAGTACATTTCCAATTGAATTCCTGTCTTCTTTGGTTGTACACCCAGTGGGTGTTTGTTTTCCACTTGTAGAATGTTTGGAAGTTCTCCACTCGAATAGATCAGGTCTTAATCGAGTAGGTTTTGGATCAATGGGAGCACTCTAAGTGCACCCACTGGCTGTAGTCCCCGAGACTACTGTCGAGTGCTTGCATCGGCAGGGGTCTTAGAGTTTGTCGTATGCGGGATACGTTTGCCCTTGATTGCACCGCTCCGAAGACACCTTTTAGGTTTCGTGGATATCATTGATCAACCATGATATGAAGCTACATAAGGATAGACTGCACTTCACGGAGTGGGGAGGCGTGTAACTTGACAGATCGAGTGACGGATGTTCCAATGATAGATTTTTCTGCCACTCAACAGGTCGAGAGTTGGAAGGACCAGTGGGGGCATGCTAAGTGCACCCACTGGGTGTAGTCCCTAGGCTACTGTTGATCGCATGCGATGAGCAGTAGTCTTGAAAACTTGAAATCATAACTTTTGTCGTACGCGGAGTACGGTTGTCGCTCGCCATGTCGAGTGTACATATATTTTTTTCTTGGCCGTCTCACACCCAAGCTATCTTGTAGGTTTTATGGACATCATTTGATCAACCATTATATGACGCTGCTTCAAAGGAGCGGAACGGGGTCGACGGAACACTCGACAGATCGAGTGTTAACCGTTCCAGTGGGGGCACTCTGAGTGCACCCACTGGGTGTAGTCCCCGAGACCGCCGTCGAGTGCTTGCATTGGCGGGGGTCTGATAGAGACTGTCTTGAACTTGTTTATGGTACGCGGTGTACACGATCCACTCGACATGTCGAGTGTACTTTTGGTTGAATTCTCCTTCCCTGGACGCAGGTTTCATGGACATCATTAATCAACCATGATACGACGCTATTCCAGGATAGTGGGGCGGGGTGGTGTGTGCCGCCTAGTCGACCGTTTTTGGTCTTATGCACTTCAGAGTGCTGATATTTCTTGTCGATTGAATTTCTTTCTTTGTTGGTTTCAGAGGGCATGTGAACTGGGTACGCGGTACAAGGACCTTGAAGATGAAAGGACCTGTCTTCACGTGGACTTGGAGGCCTCCAACAATGCTTTGGAGCGAGCGCGGACCGAGCTGAAAACTCTGGGAGATAACTTCTGTCGACCCACTGCATTCTTATCCTCACTTTCCATGCTTTAAACCGAGTGCCTTCACTCGAACAGATGTACGCAATGAAAATCGTCGACTCCAAGCGCGACTCAACAATGTTATTTCTTTAGATACCATGAAGAAAGCGCTGGAAGACAAGGACAAAGCGCTCGCTGACGCCCAATGGGTGGCGAAGGAGGAAACTGAAGCTGTCGACCAGAAGCTGACTGCTGCAAAGAGGATGGAGGAAGAGAACTCGAAGCTGAACCAAGAGCATGTGTACCGTATCAATAAGACCGAGCAGCTAACCAAGAGGACTTTGTTTTCAATCGCTTTTTTGAATGATTTTGTTTTCTGACTTAGATGAAAGCATGCTTGCTGCTAAGCCCCCGAGTGTAAGGATAGCTCAACACTTGAAGTATTTTCTTAACCTAGGCGAAGATTTATTCGCAGCTAGGACGTCGAGTGGATGGATTACTATACATTCGGCAAGAATTCTAACTTAGGCGAAAACATGTTCGCATCTAAGCCCCGAGTGTGAGGATTGCTCAACACTCGGAGTATTATTGAATCTAGATGAAGACTTATTCGTGGCTAGGACGTCGAGTGGATGTGTTTTATTATCCACTTGGCGGGGATTTTAACTTAGGCGAAAACATGTTCGCAGCTAAGCCCCCGAGTGTGAGGATTGCTCAACAGTTGGAGTATTATTGAATCTAGGCGAAGACTTATTCACGGCTAGGACGTCGAGTGGATGCGTTACTATCCACTTGGCGGGGATTTTAACTTCAGCAAAAATATGTTCGCAGCTAAGCCCTCGAGTGTGAGGATTGCTCAACATTCGGAGTATTATTTTGAACTTAGACGAAGGCTGGTTCGTATCTAAGTCGTCGAGTGAATGGACTGCTATCTGCCTGACAAGGTTTTTCACCTAGCCGAATGCATGTTCACAGCTAAGCCTCTGAATGCGAGGATTGCTCGACACTCGGAGTATTATTTTAAACTTATACGAAAGCTGGTTCGTAGCTAAGTCGTCGAGTGAATGGACTGTTATCTACCCTATATGGTTTTTAACTTAGGCGAAAGCATGTTCGCAGCTAAGCCCCTGAGTGTGAGGATTGCTCGACAGTCGGAGAAGAATTTTGAACTTAGACGAAAGCTGGTTCATAGCTAAGTCGTCGAGTGAATGGACTGCTATCCACCCGACAGGGTTTTTAACTTAGCCGAAAGCATGTTCGTAGCTAAGCCCCCGACTGTGAGGATTGCTCGACACTCGGAGAATTCCCAAGTACGATCGGAATTTACAATAAACTGTGGAAGTCTGATTTACATAAATGAAGTATTTTTATTACATCAAAACCTCTTCAGTCTCTAAGTGTAAAAATGTCGGAGCAGATCTGCATTCTAGGCCCGTGGTTCGTCTATCTGTTTCTTGAGGTTGTACAGGTGATAGGCTCCGTTGTTTAACACTTTGGTGACGACGAAGGGACCTTCCCATACTGGGGAAAGCTTATGAGGCCGTTGTTGATCCACTCGGAGTACCAAGTATCCCTCATGAAACGACCGGCTCTTGACATTCTTCGCATGGAAACGTCACAGATCTTGCTGATACGTTGTAGTCTGGATCAGAGCCATTTCTCGCTCTTCCTCCAGGAGATCGACACCATCCTGCTTGGCTTGTTCAGCTTCAGCTTTGGAATAAAGTTCCTCTCGAGGAGAATTGTGAAACAAGTCACTCGGGAGGATAGCCTCAGCTCCATAGACCAAGAAAAAAGGAGTCCATCCAGTCGACCGATTGGGCATTGTTCTCAGACCCCATAAAACAGACAGCAGCTCAGTTACCCAGGCACCAGCAGCATGATCCAGATCATGAATGAGACGAGGCTTCGGACCTTGCAGGATGAGGCCATTATCTCACTCGACTTGTCCATTGGTTTGAGGATGTGCCACGGATGCATAATCTACCCGAGTGCCTTGGGAGGTGTAGAAGTTTCTGAATTCTTCTGAGTCAAAGTTTGTGCCGTTATCCGTGATAATACTGTGAGGAACGCCATATCAAAAAATTATTTCCCTCATGAATGTGACTATCGTGCGGGAGTTCATCTTCTTGATGGCCTTGGCTTCTATCCAATTTGTAAACTTGTCGACTACAACCAGCAAATGAGTGAATCCGCCTTTTCCGATCCGAAAGGGACCAACCATGTCGAGTCCCCAAACAGCAAATGGCCAGGCGAGGGTTAATCGTCTTCAAAGTAGAGGCCGGCTTATGTGACAAGTTTGCATAGAACTGGCATCCATCACAATGATCCACAATGTCTTTGGCCATCTCATTAGCCCAGGGCCAGAAGAAATGAGCTCGGTATGCTTTAGCGACAATTGCCCGTGAGGACGCATGATGGCCGCAAGTTCCCGAGTGGATTTCATCCAGAATCACTCGACCTTCTTCGGGGGAAATGCAATGTTGCGTCACGCCAGTTTTGCTTTCTCTGAACAGCTGATCTCCAATCACAGTAAATGCCTTTGACCTACCCACAATCTGTAGAGCTTCTGTTTCGTCTTCGGGGAGCTCTTGTCTGAGGATATAGGCAATGTAGGGCACTGTCCAATCGGGAATGACAATCGGAATCTCCATGACAAAATCAATTAGCGCTGGGACATCGACTTCGGTTAGATCAATGGAGCTCATAGCTTGTGGGGGCTCTTTAGTGAAAGTATCCTCTTACACCGAAGGAGTATGTAGGTGCTCTAAAAACACATTACTGGAAATGGGCCGTCAAGTGGACCCAATCTTTGCTAGTTCGTCGGCCGCTTGATTCTTCAGTCGGGGAACATGATGAAGTTCCAGGCCTTCAAATTTCTTTTCCAACTTTCTAACAGCACTGCAATACCCAGTCATAATGGGGTTTTGAACATCCCATTCTTTCATCACTTGATTTACCACCAAATCTGAGTCGCCATAAACCATCAGGCACTTGACGCCGAGTGAGATAGCCATGCGCAACCATACAAAAGTGCTTCATACTCTGCCTCATTGTTGGAGGAATCGAAGTGAATTTGCAAGACATAACTGAGCTTCTCGTCTTTTGGAGATATCAGGACAACACCAGCACCGGACCCATTCAACATTTTAGAGCCGTCAAAGAACATGGTCCAATGTGCCGAGTGAATCTAGGTTGGCTGTTGTTGTTTGATCCATTCGGCAATAAAATATGCAAGTGCCTGAGACTTGATTGCTTTCTTGGATTCAGACTTAATGTCAAAGTATAAGTGTTCAATTGCCCACTTAGCCACTCGACTAGATGCGTCTCGATTGATGAGAATCTCAGATAACGGAGCATCACTCAGACTAAAATCGAGTGGACTTGAAAATAATGTGCCACCTTCTTCGCCGATAGGTAAATACCATAAACCAGCTTCTGGTAGTGTGGATATCTTTGCTTCGAGGGAGATAGAACTTCAGAAACATAATAAACTGGTCACTGGACTTTGTAAGATTTACCATCTTCTTCCCGCTCGACACTTAAGACCGTACTGACGACCTGATTAGTAGCCGTGATGTACAGGAGCAAGGGCTCTTTGCTGCGAGGAGTGGCAAGCACCAGCTAGGTGGAGAGCAGGGCTTTGAGTTCAACAAACGTTGCTTCAGCTTCAGGAGTCCACTCAAACGTGTCGGACTTGTTCATCAATCAGTACAAAGGCAGTGCCTTCTCATCGAGACGAGAAATGAATTGACTCAATGCCACCAAGCAACCTGTGAGTTTCTGAACATCGTGCACTCGCACGAGAGTCTTCATTCGGGTAATGGCGCTGATTTTCTCAGGATTGACATAGATCCCTCGTTCAGAAACGAGAAAACCGAGTAACTTGCCACCAAGGACGCCGAAAGTACATTCGGTCGGATTCAGCTTTATGTCGTATCTCCTCGGATTGGCGAATGTTTCGGCCAAGTCAGCCAGCAAGTCGGAACCTTTGCGGGACTTGACAACTATATCATCCATGTATGCCTCGACATTCCGAGGGATATGGCCGAGTAAACACTTCTGAATCATGCGCATGAAAGTAGCGCCGGCATTTTTCCGACCAAATGGCATAGTGATGTAGCAAAAACACCAAAATGGGGTGATGAAGGCTGTCTTTATTTCATCCGGGACATATAGACAGATCTGATGATACCCAGAGCAAGCATCTAGAAACGACAAACGCTCACATCCCGCAGTCGAGTCAACAATTTGGTCTATTCGAGGGAGCAGAAAATGTTCCTTCGGGCAGACCCGATTGATATGTTTGAAGTCAATGCACATACGCGACGACTTATCCTTCTTGGGCACCATCACAACGTTCGAAAGCCACTCGGTGTTGGGGAACGTAGTAGTAAATTCAAAAAAATTCCTACGTGTCACCAAGATCAATCTATGGAGAAACTAGCAACGAGCAAAGGGGGAGTGCATCTTCATACCTTTGAGGATCGCAAAGCGGAAGCGTTCCTAGAACATGGTTGGTGGAGCCGTACTCGCAACGATTCAGATCACGGTCGATTCCGATCTAAGCGTCGAACAACGGCGCCTCAACGTTCAATACACGTGCAGCCCGATGACGTCTCCTACGCCTTGATCCAGCAAGGAGGAAGGAGAGGTTGAGGGAGAGCACCGGCAGCACGATGCCATGGTGACGGTGGAGCTGCATGGTACTTCGACAGGGCTTCGCCAAGCGCTACGAAGGACGAGGAGGAGGAGGGGTAGGGCTGTGCCGAGAGAGAGATAGAGATCTGTCGTTGTGGGCAGCCCCAAAACCCTCACTATTTATAGGAGGAGGGGAGGAGGGTGAGCCCCTCTAGGGTTCCCACCCTAGGGGGTGCGGCAGCCCTAGATGGGATATGGCCGGCAGCCTAGAGAGGGAGAGAGGGGGCACGCCCTAGGGTGGGCCTAGGGCCCATCTGCAACCTAGGGTTTGCCCCTTCTCCTCCTTTGCTGCGCCTTGGGCCTGGTGGGAGGCGCACCAGCCCACTTAGGGGTTGGTTCCCTCGCACTTTTGGCACATGCAGTCCTCTGGTGCCGGTGGCCCCTCATGGTGGACCCCCGGAACCCTTTCATTGGTCCCGGTACATTACCGGTGAAGCCCGGAACACTTCTGGTGACCAAATCCTCAATTCCTATATATGAATCTTTACCTCCGGACCATTCTAGAACTCCTCGTGACGTCCGAGATCCAGAACTCCGAACAACCTTCGGTAACCATGTACACAATTTCCCTATAACCCTAGCGTCATCGAACCTTAAGTGTGTAGACCCTACGGGTTCGGGAGACATGTATGTTGGAAATATGCCCTAGAGGCAATAATAAAATGGTTATTATTGTATTATCTTGTTCATGATAATTGTCTATTGTTCATGCTATAATTGTATTAACCGGAAACCAGAATGCATGTATGAATACATAGACCACAACGTGTCCCTAGTGAGCCTCTAGTTGACTAGCTCGTTGATCAATAGATGGTCACGGTTTCATGACCATGGACATTGGATGTCATTGATAACGGGATCACATCATTAGGAGGAGGATGTGATGGACAAGACCCAATCCTAAGCATAGCACAAGATCGTGTAGTTCGTCTACTAAAGCTTTTCAATGTCAAGTATCGTTTCCTTAGACCATGAGATTGTGCAACTCCCGGATACCATAGGAATGCTTTGGGTGTGCCAGACGTCACAACGTAACTGGGTGGCTATAAAGGTGCACTACGGGTACCTCCGAAAGTGTCTGTTGGGTTGGCACGAATCGAGCCTAGGATTTGTCACTCCGTATGACAAAGAGGTATCTCTGGGCCCACTCGATAAGACATCATCATAATGAGCTCAATGTGACTAAGGAGTTAGCCACGGGATGATGTGTTACGGAACGAGTAAAGAGACTTGCCGGTAACAATATTGAACAAGGTATAGGGATATTGACGATCGAATCTCGGGCAAGTATCATACCGATAGACAAAGGGAATTGCATACGGGATTGATCATATCACCGACATCGTGGTTCATCAGATGAGATCATCGTGGAGCATGTGGGAGCCAACATGGGTATCCAGATCCCGCTGTTGGTTATTGACCGGAGAGGTGTCTCCATAATGTCTACGTGTCTCACGAACCCGTAGGGTCTACACACTTAAGGTTCGATGACGCTAGGGTTATAGGGAAATGGTATACGTGATTACCAAAGGTTGTTAGGATTCCCGGATGAGATCCCAGACATCATGAGGAGCTCCGGAATGGTCTGAAGGTAAAGATTGATATATAGGAAGTCCAGTTTTGGTCTTCGGAAAGTTTTCGGGCTCATCGATAGTGTACCGGGAGTGCCGAGAGGGTGCCGGAGGACCCCCGGGAGGGGTGTGATGACCAAAGGACTTCATGGGCTGTTAGAGGAGGTGTACCAGTCCTTATTGGGCTGGACAAGTCCTTCCGAAAAGGCCCATGCAGCTAGGGATAAAGAGATAAGGCTAAAGAGATTCAAAAGGAAGAGATCCACCTCCCTTGTGGGAGGTGGACTCCTCCCTAGCTTCGGCCGAACCTCTCCTCCTTGGAGGAGGGGCCAAGGCATCCCTCCCTCTCCCTCCTCCTATATATACTTGAGGTTTTGGCTGTTTTGAGACAAGATTTGATCTCTCTCGCTCACGGCGCAGCCCTACCTCTCTTCTTCCTCCTCCACGGTGCTTAAGCGAAGCCCTGCGGGAATACCTTGCTGCTCCACCACCACCATGCCGTCGTGCTGCTGTTGGAGCTCTTCCCCATCCTCTCCTTCCTCCTTGCTGGATCAAGGCACAGGAGACATCACCGGGCTGTATGTGTGTTGAACGCGGAGGCGCCGTTGTTCGGTGCTTAGATCGGAATCCATCGCGATCTGAATCGCTGCGAGTACGACTCCACCAACCGCGTTCTTGTAACGCTTTCGCTTAGCGATCTTCGAAGGTATGAAGATGCAATCTCTCCCCACTCGTTGCTGGTTTCTCCATAGATAGATCTTGGTGATCGTAGGAATTTTTTTGATTTAATACTACATCTCCCAACAGTGGTATCAAAGCTAGGTCTATGCGTAGAATATATGCACGAGTAGAACACAAAGTTGTTGTGGGCGTCGACCTGGTTAATTTGCTTACCACTACTAGTCTTATCTTTATTCGGCGGTATTGTGGGATGAAGCGGCCTAGACCAACTTTATACATACGCTTACGTGAGACCGGTTCCACCACCTAACATGCACTTGTTGCATAAGGTGGCTAGCGGGTGTCTGTCTCTCCCACCTTAGTCGGATTGGATTCGATGAAAAGGGTCCTTATGAAGGGTAAATAGAAATTGGCATATCACGTTGTGGTTTTGGCATAGGTAAGAAACGTTCTTGCTAGAAACCTATAGCAGCCACGTAAAAACTTGCAACTACAAATTAGAGGACGTCTAACTTGTTTTTGCAGCATATGCCTTGTGATGTGATACGGCCAAAGGATGTGATGTGATTCATTGTGATGTATGAGATTGATCATGTTCTTGTAATAGGATTCACGACTTGCATGTCGATGAGTATGACAACCGGTAGGAGCTGTCTTATTTTATTGTATGACCTGCGTGTCAATCAAGATCGCCATGTAATTACTTTTCTTTATTGCTAAACGATAGCCATAGTAGTAGAAGTAATAGTTGGCGAGACAACTTCATGAAGACACGATGATGGAGATCATGATGATGGAGATCATGGTGTCGTGTCGGTGACAGTGATGATCATGGTGCCCCGAAGATGGAGATCAAAGGAGCAAGATGATATTGGCCATATCATGTCACTATTTTGGTTGCATGTGATGTTTATCATATTTACATCTTATTTGCTTAGAACGACGGTAGTAAATAAGATGATATCTCAATAAAATTTCAAGAAAGGTGTTCACCCTAACTGTGCACCATTGCTAAGGATCATTGTTCCGAAGCACCACGTGATGATCGGGTGTGATAGGTTCTAACGTTCGCATACAACGGGTGTAAGCCAGATTTACACACGTGATACACTTAGGTTGACTTGACGAGCCTAGCATGTACAGACATGGCCTCGGAACACGGAAGACCGAAAGGTCGAACATGAGTCGTATAGAAGATGCGGTCAACATGGAGATGTTCACCATGAACGACTTGTCCGTCTCACATGATGATCGGACACGAGCTAGTTGACGTGGACCATGTGTCACTTGGATGACTAGAGAGATGTCTATCTAAGTGGGAGTTCATTAAATAATTTGATTATGTGAACTTAATTATCATGAACTTAGTCTAAAATTGTCGTTACAATCTATATTGTTGATCCAATGGCCAACGCTAATGTCACCCTCAAATTCAACGGGTTCCTAGAGAAAACCAAGCTGAAAGATGATGGAAGCAATTATGCGGACTGGGTTCGTAGTTTGAGGATCATCCTCATAGCTTCCAAAAGATTGTATGTTCTAGATGCACTGCTAGGTGACGCACCCATTTTCCCAACAGATCAAGACGTTATGAACGCTTGGCAGTCACGCTACGATGATTACTCCCTTGTTCAGTGCGGCATGCTTTACAGTTTAGAACCGGGGCTACAAAAGTGTTTTGAGCAACACGGAGCATATGAGATGTTCCAAGAGCTGAAACTGGTTTTCCAAGCTCATGCCCGGGTCGAGAGATATGATGTCTCCGACAAGTTCTTCAGTTGTAAGATGGAGGAAAACAGTTCTGTCAGTGAGCACATACTCAAAATGTCTCGGTTGCACAACCGCTTGACTTAGTTGGGAGTTAATCTCCCGGATGACTCGGTCATTGACAGAATCCTCCAATCGCTTCCACCTAGCTACAAGAGCTTTGTGATGAACTACAACATGCAGGGTTTGGAGAAGTCCATTCCTGAGTTGTACTCGATGCTGAAATCAGTGGAGGTCGAGATCAAAAAGGAGCATCAAGTGTTGATGGTAAATAAGACCACTAGTTTCAAGAAAGGCAAGGGTAAGAAGAACTTCAAGAAGGATGGCAAAGTTGTTGCCGCGCCCGGTAAGCAAGTTGCCGGGAAGAAGAACAAACGTGGACCCAAGCCTGAGACTGAGTGCTTTTATTGCAAGGGTACCGGTCACTGGAAGCGGAACTGCCCCAAGTACTTAGCGGATAAGAAGGCCGGCAACGTTAAAGGTATATGTGATATACTTGTTATTGATGTGTACCTAACCAGCGCTCGTAGTAGCTCCTAGGTATTTGATACCGGTGCAGTTGCTCACATTTGTAACTCCAAGCAGGAGCTGCGGAATAAGCGGAGAGTGGCAAAGGATGAGCTGGCGATGCGCTTCGGGAATGGTTCCAAGGTCGATGTGATCGCCGTCGGCATGCTACCTCTACATCTACCTTTGGGATTAGTTTTAAACCTCAATAATTGTTATTTAGTACCAGCTTGAGCATGAACATTGTATGTGGATCTCGCTTGGTCCGAGATGGCTACTCATTTAAATCTAATAATAATGGTTGTTCTATTTATATGAGTAAAATGTTTTATGGTCATGCCCCATTGGTCAATGGTTTATTTATGATGAATCTCGAACGTGATGTTACACATGTCCGTAGTGTGAGTACCAAAAAGTGTAAGGTTGAAAACGATAGTCCCACTTACATGTGGCACTGCCGCCTTGGTCATATTGGTGTCAAACGCATGAAGAAGCTTCATGCTGATGGACTTTTGGAGTCTCTTGATTTCGAATCATTTGACACGTGCAAACCATGCCTCACGGGCAAGATGACCAAGACTCCGTTCTCCGGAACAATGGAGCGAGCAACTGACTTGTTGGAAATAATACATACCGATGTATGCGATCCAATGAGCGTCGAGGCTCGCGGTGGCTACCGTTATGTTCTCACCCTCACTGATGACTTGAGCAGATATGGGTATGTCTACTTAATGAAACATAAGTCTGAAAATTTTGAAAGGTTCAAGGAATTTCAGAGTGAGGTAAAGAATCAACGTGACAGAAAAATAAAGTGCCTACGATCTGATCGTGGCGGAGAATATTTAAGTCACGAGTTTGGCACGCACCTAAGGAAATGTGGAATTGTTTCACAACTCACACCGCCTGGCACACCTGAGCGAAATGGTGTGTCTGAACATCGTAATCGCACTCTATTGGATATGGTGCGATCTATGATATCTCTTACTGACTTACCGCTATCATTTTGGGGCTATGCATTAGAGACTGACGCATTCACTTTAAATAGGGCATCGTCAAGATCCGTTGAGATGACACCGTATGAATTATGGTTTGGAAAGAAACCTAAGCTGTTGTTTCTAAAAGTTTGGGGATGCGATGCTTACGTGAAGAAACTTCAACCGGAGAAGCTCGAATCCAAAGCGAAAAAGTGCGTCTTCATAGGATATCCCAAAGAGACTATTGGGTATACCTTCTACCTCAGATCCAAAGGTAAAGTCTTTGTTGCCAAGAATGGATCCTTTCTCGAGAAAGAGTTTCTCTCGAAAGAAGTAAGTGGGAGAAAAATAGAACTTGATGAGGTAATTATACCTCCACTCGAACCGAAGAGTAGCGTAGCACAGGAAGTTGTTTCTGTAGATCCTACACCGGCTGGAGAGGAAGTTAATGATGATGATCATGAAACTTCAGATCAAGTTACTATTGAACGTCGAAGGTCCACCAGGACATGTTCCGCACCAGAGTGGTACGGCAACCCTGTCCTGGAGATCATGTTGTTGGACAATGGTGAACCTTCGAACTATGAAGAAGCGATGGCGGGCCTAGATTCCAACAAATGGCTTGAGGCCATGAAATCCGAGATAGGATCCATGTATGAGAACAAAGTATGGACTTTGGTGGACTTGCCTGATGATAAGCGAGCCATTGAAAATAAATGGATCTTTAAGAAGAAGACTGATGTTGATGGTAATGTGAACGTCTATAAGGCTCGGCTTGTCGCTAAGGGTTATCGACAAGTTCAAGGAGTTGACTACGATGAGACTTTCTCACCCGTAGCGATGCTGAAGTCTGTCCGAATCATGTTAACAATTGCCTCATTTTATGATTATGAGATCTGGCAAATGGACATCAAAACGGCATTCCTTAGTGGCATCCTCAAGGAAGAACTGTATATGATGCAACCGGAAGGTTTTGTCGATCCTAAAGATGCTAACAAAGTATGCAAGCTCCAGCGCTGCATATTTGGGCTGGTGCAAGCATGTCGGAGTTGGAACATTCGCTTTAATGAGGTGATTAAAGCGTTTGGGTTTGTACAACTTTATGGAGAACCCTGTATTTACAAGAAAGTGAGTGGGAGCTCTGTAGCATTTCTCATATTATATGTGGATGACATACTGATAATGGGAAATGATATAGAACTTTTGGAAAGTGTAAAGGCCTACTTGAATAAATGTTTTTCAATGAAGGGCCTTGGAGAAGCTACTTACATATTAGGCATCAAGATCTATAGAGATAGATCAAGACGCCTCATAGGTCTTTCACAAAGCACATACCTTGACAAGATATTGAAGAAGTTCAATATGGATCAGTCCAAGAAGGGGTTCTTGCCTGTGTTACAAGGTGTGAGATTGAGTATGACTCAATGCCGACCACGGCAAAGGATAGAGAAGAGATAAGTGTCATCCCCTATGCTTTAGCCATGGGCTCTATTATGTATGCCATGCTGTGTACCAGACCTGATGTGAACCTTGCCATAAGTTTGGTAGGGAGGTACCAAAGTGATCCCGAAGTGGAACACTGGACAGCGGTCAAGAATATCCTGAAGTACCTGAAAAGGACCAAGGAGATGTTTCTCATATATAGAGGTGCCGAAGAGCTCGTCGTAAAGGGTTACGTCGATGCTAGCTTCGACACAGATCAGGACGACTCCAAGTCACAAACCGGATACATGTATATTTTGAACGGAGGGGCAGTCAGCTGGTGCAGCAGTAAGCAAAGCATCGTGGTGGCATCTACATGTGAAGAAGAGTACATAGCTACTTTAGAAGCAGCAAGGGAAGGAGTCTGGATGAAGGAGTTCATCACCGACCTAGGAGTGTTTCCCAATGCGTCGGGTCCAATGACTCTATTCTGTGACAACACTGGAGCTATTCCCCTTGCGAAGGAGCCAAGTTTTCACAAGAAGACAAGACACCTAAAGCGTCGCTTCAAATCCATCCGTGATTACATTCAGGAGGGAGATATAGATATTTGTAAAGTACATACGGATCTGAATGTCGCAGATCCGTTGACTAAACCTCTCGCACGAGCAAAACATGATCAACACCAGAATGATATGGGTGTTCGATTCATCACAATGTAACTAGATTATTGACTCTAGTACAAGTGGAAGACTGTTGGAAATATGTCCTAGAGGCAATAATAAAATGGTTATTATTGTATTTCCTTGTTCATGATAATTGTCTATTGTTCATGCTATAATTGTATTAACCGGAAACTAGAATGCATGTGTGAATGAGATTGTAGGAATGCTTTGGGTGTGCTAGACGTCATAACGTAACTGGGTGGCTATAAAGGTGCACTATGGGTATCTCCGAAAGTGTCTGTTGGGTTGGCACGAATCGAGACTAGGATTTGTCACTCCGTATGACGGAGAGGTATCTCTGGGCCCACTTGGTAAGACATCATCATAATGAGCTCAATGTGACTAAGGAGTTAGCCATAGGATGATGTGTTACAGAACGAGTAAAGAGACTTGCTGGTAACGAGATTGAACAAGGTATAGGGATACCGACGATCGAATCTCGGGCAAGTATCATACCGATAGACAAAGGGAATTGCATACGGGATTGATTATATCCCTGACATCATGGTTCGTATGATGAGATCATCGTGGATCATGTGGGAGCCAATATGGGTATCAAGATCCCGATGTTGGTTATTGACCGGAGAGGTGTCTCGGTCATGTCTACGTGTCTCCCGAACCCGTAGGGTCTACACACTTAAGGTTCGATGACGCTAGGGTTATAGGGAAATGGTATACGTGATTACCGAAGGTTGTTAGGAGTCCATATGAGATCCCGGACGTCACGAGGAGCTCTGGAATGGTCCGGAGGTAAAGATTGATATCTAGGAAGTCCAGTTTTGGTCACCGGAAAGTTTTCGGGCTCATCGGTAGTGTACCGAGAGTGCCGGGAGGGTGCCGGAGGACCCCCGGGAGGGGTGTGACGACCAAAGGACTTCGTGGGATGTTAGAGGAGGTGTACCAGCCCTTATTGGGCTGGCCAAGTCCTTCCGGAAAGGCCCATGCGGCTAGGGATAAAGAGATAAGCTAGGCTAAAGGAGATTCAAAAGGAAGAGATCCACCTCCCTTGTGGGAGGTGGACTCCTCCTTAGCTTCGGCCGAACCTCTCCTCCTTGGAGGAGGGGCCAAGGCAGCCCTCCCTCTCCCTCCTCCTATATATACTTGAGGTTTTGGCTGTATTAATACAAGATTTGATCTCTCTCGCTCACGGTGCAGCCCTACCTCTCTTCTTCCTCCTCCGCAGTGCTTAGGCGAAGCCCTACTGGAATACCTTGCTGCTCCACCACCACCACGCCGTCGTGCTGATGTTGGAGCTCTTCCCCAACCTCTCCCTCCTCCTTTCCGGATCAAGGCGTGGGAGACGTCACCGGACTGTACGTGTGTTGAACGCGGAGGCGCCGTTGTTCGGCGCTTAGATCGGAATCCACCGTGATCTGAATCGCTGCGAGTACGACTCCACCAACCGCGTTCTTGTAACGCTTCCGCTTAGCGATCTTGAAAGGTATGAAGATGCAATATCTCCCCACTCATTGCTGGTTTCTCCATAGATAGATCTTGGTGATCGTAGGAATTTTTTTGATTTACTACTACATCTCCCAACAATGTAGACATGACCGAGACACCTCTTTGGTTAATAACCAACAGCAGGATCTGGATACCCATGTTGGCTCCCACATGCTCCACGATGATCTCATCGGATGAACCATGATGTCGGGGATTCAATCAATCCCGTATACATTTCCCTTTGTCCATCGGTATGTTACTTGCCCGAGATTCGATCGTTGGTATCCCTATACCTTGTTCAATCTCATTACCGGCAAGTCTCTTTACTTGTTCCGTAACACATGATCCCGTGACTAACTCCTTAGTCACATTGAACTCATTATGATGATGTATTACCGAGTGGGCCCAGAGATACCTCTCCATCACACAGAGTGACAAATCCCAGTCTCGATTCATGCCAACCCAACAGATACTTTCGGGGATACCCGTAGTGTACCTTTATGGCCACCCAGTTACGTTGTGACGTTTGGCACACCCAAAGTATTCCTATGGTATCTGGGAGTTACACAATCTCATGGTCTAAGGAAATTATACTTGACATTAGAAAATCTTTAGCAGACAAACTACACGATCTTGTGCTAGGCTTAGGATTGGGTCTTGTCCATCACATCATTCTCCTAATGATGTGATCCCATTATCAACGACATCCAATGTCCATGGTCATCAAACCGTGACCATCTACTGATCAACGAGCTAGCCAACGAGAGGCTCACTAGGGAAATGTTGTGGTCTATGTATTCACACATGTATTACGGTTTTCGGTTAATAAAATTATATCATGAACAATAGACAATTATCATGAACAAGGAAATATAATAATCACTTTATTATTGCCTCTAGGGAATATTTCCAACGGTCTACCACTTGCACTAGAGTCAATAATCTAGTTACATTGTGATGTATCGAACACCCATAGAGTCCTGGTGTTGATCATGTTTTGCTCGTGAGAGAGGTTTAGTCAACGGATCTGTGACATTCAAATCCGTATGTACTTTACAAATGTCTATTTCCATCCTAGACATATCCACGAATGGAGTTGAAGCGGCGCTTGATGTGTCTTGTCTTCTTGTGAAACCTGGGCTCCTTGGTAAGGGCAATAGCTCCAGTGTTGTCATAGAATAGAGTCATCGGGCCCGACGCATTGCGAATCACTCCTAGGTCGCTGATGAACTCCTTCATCCAGACTCCTTCCTTTGGTGCTTACGAAGCAGCTATGTACTCCGCTTCACATGTAGATGCCGCCATGACGCTTTGCTTGCTGCTGCACTAGCTGACTGCCCCTTCGTTCAAAATATACATGTATCCGGTTTGTGACTTGGATTCATCTGGATCTGTGCAAAGCTAGCATCGACGTAACCCTTTACGACGAGCTCTTCGGCACCTCCATATATGAGAAACATGTCCTTGGTACTTTTCAGGTACTGTAGGATATTCTTGACCACTGTCCAGTGTTTCGCTCCGGGATCACTTTGGTACCTCCCTACCAAACTTATGGCAAGGTTCACATTAGGTCTACTACACAGCATGGCATACATAATAGAGCCTATGGCTGAAGCATAGGGGATGACACTCATGTTTTCTCTATCCTCTGCCGTGGTCGGGCATTGAGTCGTACTCAATCTCACACCCTATAACACAGGTAAGAACCCCTTCTTGGACAGATCCATATTGAACTTCTTCAATATCTTGTCAAGGTATGTGCTTCGTGAAAGACCTATGAGGCGTCTCGATCTATCCCTATAGATCTTGATGCCTAATATGTAAGCAGCTTCTCCAAGGTCCTTCATTGAAAAACACTTATTCAAGTAGGCCTTTACACTTTACAAAAGTTATATATCATTTCCCATCAACAATATGTCATCCACATATAATATGAGAAATGCTACAAAGCTCCCACTCACTTTCTTGTAAATACAGAGTTCTCCATAAACCTTTATAAATTCAAATCCTTTAATAACCTCATTAAAGCGAAGGTTCCAACTCCGAGATGCTTGCACCGGCCCATAGATGGAGCGCTGAAGCTTCCATGCTTTGTTAGCATCTTTAGGATCGACAAAACCTTCCGGATGCATCATATACAGTTCTTCCTTAAGGAAACCATTAAGGAATGCCGTTTTGACGTCCATTTGCTAGATCTCATAATCATAAAATGTGGCAATTGCTAACATGATTCGGACGGACTTCAGCATCACCACGGGTGAGAAAGTCTAAGCGTAGTCAACTCCTTGAACTTGTCGATAACCCTTAGCGACAAGCCGAGCCTTATAGACGGTCACATTACCATCCACGCCAGTCTTCTTCTTAAAGATACATTTATTTTCTGTGGCTCGTCGATCATCGAGCAAGTCCACCAAAGTCCATACTTTGTTCTCATACATGGATCTTATCTCGGATTTCCTGGCTTCCAGCCATTTGTTGGAATCCGGGCCCGTCATCGCTTCTTCATAGTTCGAAGGTTCACCATTGTCCAACAACATGATCTCCAGGACAGGGTTGCTGTACCACTCTGGTGCGGAACGTGTCCTTGTGGACCTTCGAGGTTCAATAGCAACTTGATCTAAGTTTCATGATCATCATCATTAACTTCCTCTCGAGCCGGTGCAGGCTCCATAGAAACAACTTCCTATGCTGCGCTACTCTCCGGTTCGAGTGGAGGTACAATTACCTCATCAAGTTCTTTTTCCTCCCACTTACTTCTTTCGATAGAAACTGTTTCTGTTTCTCTAGAAAGGATCCATTCTTGGCAACAAAGACTTTGCCTTCGGATCTGAGGTAGAAGGTATACCCAACAGTTTCTTTCGGGTATCCCATGAAGACGTACTTTTCCGCTTTGGGTTTGAGCTTCTCAGGTTGAAGTTTCTTCACATAAGCATCGCATCCCCAAACTTTCAGAAATGAAAGTTTAGGTTTCTTTCCAAACCATAATTCATACGATGTCGTCTCAACGGACTTAGAAGGTGCCCTATTTCGCTGAGGTGTGCCAGGCGGCGTGAGTTGTGAAGCAATTCCACATTTCCTTAGGTGCGTGACAAACTCGTGACTTAAATATTCTCTGCCACGATCAGATCGTAGGCACTTTATTTTCCTGTCACATTGATTCTCTAACTCACTCTGAAATTCCTTGAACTTTTCAAAGGTTTCAGACTTGTGTTTCATTAAGTAGACATACCCATATCTTCTTAAGTCATCAGTGAGGGTGAGAACATAACGGTAGACACCGTGAGCCTCAACGCTCATTGGACTGCATACATCGGTATGTATTATCTCCAATAAGTCAGTTGCTCGCTCCATTGTTCCGAAGAACGGAGTCTTGGTCATGTTGCCCATGAGGCATGGTTCGCACGTGTCAAATGATTCAAAATCAAGAGACTCCAAAAGTCCATCAGCATGGAGTTTCTTCATGCGTTTAACACCAATATGACCAAGGCGGCAGTGCCACATGTAAGTGGGACTATCGTTATCAACCTTACATCTTTTGGTACTCACACTATGAACATGTGTAACATCACGTTTGAGATTCATCAAAAATAAACCATTGACCAGCGGGGCATGACCATAACACATTTCTCTCATATAAATAGAACAACCATTATTCTTAGATTTAAATGAGTCGTCATCTCATATCAAGCGAGATCCAGATACAATGTTCATGCTCAAAGCTGGTACTAAATAACAATTATTAAGGTTTAAAACTAATCCCGAAGGTAGATGTAGAGGTAGCGTGCCGACGGTGATCACATCGACCTTGGAACCATTCCCGACGTGCATCGTCACCTCGTCCTTTGCCAGTCTCCGCTTATTCCGTAGCTCCTTCTTGGAGTTACAAATGTGACCAACTGCACCGGTCTCAAATACCCAGAAGGTACTACGAGCGCTGGTAAGGTACACATCAATAACAAGTATATCACATATACCTTTAACATTGCCGGCCTTCTTATCCGCTAAGTACTTGGGACAGTTCTGCTTCCAGTGACCGGTACCCTTGCAATAAAAGCACTCAGTCCCAGGCTTGGGAACATTCTTGTTCTTCTTCCCGGCAACTTGCTTATCGGGCGCGGCAACTGCTTTGCCGTCCTTCTTAAAGTTCTTCTTACCCTTGCCTTTCTTGAAACTAGTGGTCTTATTGACCATCAACACTTGATGCTCCTTTTTGATCTTGACCTCCGCTGATTTCAGCATCGAGTACAACTCAGGAATGGACTTCTCCATACCCTGCATGTTGTAGTTCATCACAAAGCTCTTGTAGCTAGGTGGGAGCGACTGGAGGATTCTTTCAATAACCGAGTCATCCGGAAGATTAACTCCCGACTGAGACAAGCAGTTGTGCAACCCAGACATTTTGAGTATGTGCTCGCTGACAGAACTATTTTCCTCCATCTTACAACTGAAGAACTTTTCGGAGACATCATATCTCTCGACCCGGGAATGAGCTTGGAAAACCATTCTCAGCTCTTGGAACATCTCATATGCTCCGTGTTGCTCAAAACGCTTTTGGAGCCCCGGTTCTAAGCTATAAAGCATCTCGAACTGAACCAGGGAGTAATCATCACTATGCGACTGCCAGGCGTTCATAATGTCTTGAATTACTGGGAAAATGGGTGCGTCACCTAGCGGTGCATCAAGGACATATAATTTCTTGGAAGCTATGAGGATGATCCTCAAGCTACAGACCCAGTCCGTATAGTTGCTTCTATCGTCTTTTAGCTTGGTTTTCTCTAGGAATGCGTTGAAGTTGCGGGCAACATTAGCGTGGGCCATTGGATCTACAAGATAGATTGTAAAGACATTTTAGACTAAGTTCATGATAATTAAGTTCACATAATCAAATTATTTAATGAACTCCCACTTAGATAGACATCTCTCTAGTCATCCAAGTGACACATGATCCATGTCAACTAGCCCTTGTCCGATTATCACGTGAGACGGACTAGTCATCAATGGTGAACATCTCCATGTTGATCGTATCTTCTATATGACTCATGTTCGACCTTTCGGTCTCCCGTGTTCCGAGACCATGTCTATACATGCTAGACTCATCAAGTCGACCTAAGTGTATTGTGTGTGTAAATCTGGCTTACACCTATTGTATGCGAACATTAGAACCTATCACACCCGATCATCACGTGGTGCTTCGGAACAATGAACCTTAGCAATGGTGCACAGTTAGGGGGAACACATTTCTTGTAATTTTAGTGAGAGATCATCTTATTTAAGCTACCATCGTTCTAAGCAAATAAGATGTAAAACATGATAAACATCACATGCAATCATATAGTGACATGATATGGCCAATATCATCTTATTCCTTTGATCTCCATCTCGGGGCACCATGATCATCATTGTCACCGGCATGACACCATGATCTCCATCATCATGATCTCCATCATCGTGTCTTCATGAAGTTGTCTCGCCAACTATTACTTCTACTACTATGGCTAACGGTTAGCAATAAAGTAAAGTAATTACATGGCATTTTTTATTGACACGCAGGTCATAAAATAAATTAATACAACTCCTATGGCTCCTGCCAATTGTCGTACTCATCGACATGCAAGTCGCGAATCCTATTACAAGAACATGATCAATCTCATACATCACATATATCACATCACATCCTTTGGCCATATCACATCACACGGCATATGCTGCAAAAACAAGTTAGACGTCCTCTAATTGTTGTTGCAAGTTTTTACGTGGCTGCTATAGGTTTCTAGCAAGAACATTTCTTACCTACGCAAAAACCACAACGTGATATGCCAATTTCTATTTACCCTTCATAAGGACCCTTTTCATCGAATCCGATCTGACTAAAGTGGGAGAGACAGACACCCACTAGCTACCTTATGCAACAAGTGTATGTCAGTCGGTGGAACCAGTCTCACGTAAGCGTACGTGTAAAGTCGGTCCAGGCCGCTTCATCCCACAATGATGCCGAATCAAGATAAGACTAGTAACGGCAAGCAAATTGACAAGATCGACGCCCACAACAACTTGTGTTCTACTCGTGCATAGATTCTACACATAGACCTAGCTCTGATACCACTATAGGGGAACGTAGTAGTAAATTCAAAAAAATTCCTACGTGTCACCGAGATCAATCTATCGAGAAACCAACAACGAGCAAAGGGGGAGTGCATCTTCATTCCTTTGACGATCGCAAAGAGGAAGCGTTACTAGAACGCGGTTGGTGGAGTCGTACTCGCAGCGATTCAGATCGCGGTTGATTCCGATCTAAGCACCGAACAACGGCGCCTCCGCGTTTAACACACGTGCAGCCCGATGACGTCTCCTACACCTTGATCCAGCAAGGAGGAAGGAGAGGTTGAGGGAGAGCTCCAACAACACGACGGCATGGTGACGGTGGAGCTATGTGGTACTCCGGCAGGGCTTCACCAAGCGCTACGGAGGACAAGGAGGGGTAGGGCTGCGCCGGGAGAGAGAGATCTATCATTGTGGGCAGCCCCCAAACCCTCACTATTTATAGGAGGAGGGGAGGAGGGTGCACCCCCTCTAGGGTTCCCACCCTAGGGGGTGCGGCAACCCTAGATGGAAGATGGTCGACGGCCAAGAGAGGGAGAGAGGGGGCACACCCTAGGGTGGGCCTAGGGCCCATCTGCGCCTAGGGTTTGCCCTCTCTCCACCTTTGCTGCACCTTGGGCCTGGTGGGAGGCACACTAGCCCACTCAGGGGCTGGTTCCCTCCCACTTTAGGCCCATGCAGGCCTCTGGTGCCGGCGGCCCCTCATGGTGGACCCCCGGAACCCTTCCGGTGGTCCCGCTACATTATCGATGATGCCCGGAACACTTCTGGTGACCAAATCCTCACTTCTTATATATGAATCTTTACCTCTGAACCATTCCGGAACTCGTCGTGACATACGGGATCTCATCCGGGACTCTGAACAGCCTTCGGTAACCACGTACACAATTTCCCTATAACCCTAGTGTCATCGAACCTTAAGTGTGTAGACCCTACAGGTCCGAGAGGCATGTAGACATGACCGAGACACCTCTCCAATCAATAACAAACAGCGGGATCTGGATACACTTGTTGGCTCGCACATGCTCCACGATGATCTCATCAGATGAACCACGATGTCGAGGATTCAATCAATCCCATATACAATTCCCTTTGTCCATCGGTATGTTACTTGCCCGAGATTCGATCGTCGGTATCCCTATACCTTGTTCAATCTCGTTACCGGCAAGTCTCTTTGCTCGTTCCGTAACACATGATCCTGTGACTAACTCCTTAGTCACATTGAGCTCATTATGATGATGTATTACCGAGTGGGCCCAGAGATACCTCTCTGTCACACGGAGTGACAAATCCCAATCTCGATTCGTGCCAACCCAACAGATACTTTCAGGGATACCTATAGTGTACCTTTATAGACACCCAGTTACGTTGTGACATTTGGCACACCCAAAGTATTCCTACGATATCCGGGAGTTGCACAATCTCATGGTCTAAGGAAATGATACTTGACATTAGAAAATCTTTAGCAGACGAACTACACGATCTTGTGTTATGCTTAGGATTGGATCTTGTCCATCACATCATTCTCCTAATGATGTGATCCCGTTATCAACGACATCCAATGTCCATGGTCATGAAACCGTGTCCATCTATTGTTCAACGAGCTAGCCAACTAGAGGCTCACTAGGGACATGTTGTGGTATATGTATTCACACATGTATTACGGTTTTCGGTTAATACAATTATAGCATGAACAATAGAAAATTATCATGACAAGGAAATATAATAATCACTTTATTATTGCCTCTAGGGAATATTTCCAACACTCGGAGTTGTAAATCTCACGAATGAACTTGGCTTGCAAGAGACGGGCCACTTCTTTGCCTATTGCTTTATGCTTTTCCGCCGCCGATCGATGCAAATGCTCCCTGACGGGTTTAGCTTTTAGATCAACTCTGAGACGGTGCTCAGCAAGTCCCCTGGGAACCCCCGGCATGTTAGCAGGCTTCCATGCGAAGATATCCCAGTTCTCACGGAGGAACTGGATGAGCTCAGCTTCCTATTTGCTGTCGAGTGTTGATGATATATTTGTCGGGGCAACAGTTGGATCCGTCGGGAGGATGTGCACCTTCTTCACTTCCCCTACCGACTGAAACGCCGATTCAGAAGCAGGCTTTTTTGCACGGAGCAAATCAGCAGGGTCAACTCTCTTCTTGTATTCTTCCAGCTCGACCATAGTCTTGCTGGAGGCATTATTCGGCCCGCTGTCGATTGCCAGTGACCGTGATCACACCTTAGGGACCGGCATTTTCATCTTGAGATACACGTAACATGGTCGGGCCATGAAACGATCATACACGGGTCGACCCAAAATGGCATGATAGGCACTCTGGAAATCCACGACTTCAAACGTCAACTTTTCCTTTCGAATTTTTTTATCGTTCCCGAATTTCACGTCCAACGCAATCAGGCCGAGTGACTTGGCCTTCTTCCCTGGGATGACCCCATGAAATTGCATGTTACTTTCACTCAGTCCGGACATCGGAATGCCCATCCCTTTTAGGGTATCTGCATAGAGAATGTTCAAGCCACTGCCACCATCCATGAGGACCTTTCTGAGTCGAGTGCCCCCAACCACCGGGTCAACCACCAGAGCCTGCCGACTGGGAGTGGCCACATGAGCAGGGTGATCTGTTTGGTCGAATGTGATATCATACTGGGACCACTTGAGGTAGGTGGGAGTGGTAGGTACGGCCATGTTGACTTCCCTGTTGATAACTTTCAATCGGTTCTTGCTCTCGACATCAGCAAAAATCACAAGTGTAGAGGTGACATCTGGGAATGATTCTTTATCTTCATCTTCATCCTTCTCAGGAGTCTTATCACTCGGTGGAGTCTCTTTGAACTGTTGTATAAGCGTCCGACACTGCCGAGTGGTGTGCTTGGGCAAAATCACATTGCCTTCCTCATCTTTCCTCGTGTGGATTACACACGGTTGATCCATAATATCAGTCCCTGACCGATTCTTTCCTTTCTTAGGGGCATACTATGCTTTAGCCTTCCCCTTATTCTTTGCTTGAGTCGCCAATGCGGCTGCCTCTGCTTGGACCGGACCCTCAACTTTCCGCTTCTGTTTCCGATTGGGATACCGCTAGCATCACTGACGACTGCTTTTCCTTTGCCTCTTCGAAGGTGGTCTTATTCCTCGCCATTGGTGTACTGAGTGGCGATTTCCATCATCTTGCTGAGCGATATGTCGCCTATTCGACCGAACTTCAAATAAAGCTCTCTGTACTTCACACCAGCCTTGGTGTTTGAAAACATTCTCCACTGTATAATGCAGAGTGGACCAACGCTGAATGTAATCCCTCAAGGTCTCATTTGGCTTCTGAATACAGTGTTGTAAGTCAACCAGCCCGGCAGGATGCTTGCATGTGCCCTCGAAGGTACGGATGAACACTCGGGCAAGATTTTCCCAGCAATATATACTGAATGGAGCCAAGCGATTCAACCAAGCACGAGCTGAACCATCCAACATCAAGGATAGGTGTTTCATCGCGATGTTATCATCGCCGCCACCAATCTGTACAGCCACTCGGTAACCATCCAGCCAAGTCTCTGGTTTTGACTCGCCAGAAAACTTCCCGATCCAAGCCGCCAACCTAAAGTTGGGGGGAATCTCTGCAGAGCGAATGGCTCTGCTAAAACACTCAGGACCAGAAATCACAACTGAGGTGCCACTCGGAAAATCTCTGTCTTGTCCTTCTCTATGAGCTCTGCCCCTGTCGATCCGCTTATGGGGTGAGGATATCACGAGCATCAAAACCTACATTCCGCTCATCACGGAACAAGCGTATTTCGTCCTGGTGCCGGGGCACGTGCGGACCACCCTGCGGAGGAGTGGGAACTCGGCGATGGTCTTCACGGTGAAACCGATCTCTGACCTGTTCTTCACGAAAGCCTCCACTCCTATGGTGCAAGGGCGATCCAGGGCTGTGTGCTGACTGAACGGTTTCTGCCCTGGGCGAGTTGCTGCGTATCCTATTACGCGGCTGCGAAACGACAGAATTCTGATGCTGCGTTGCATCTAACAAAGCTCTGATTTGCATCAACCCTGTTCCATCCTCTGACTGTGACGGCTGAATGGAATCTGCTATCCTAGCAGCAGCAACAACATTTAATACAGGGGTACGATATACCTCATCGTTGTTGTGAGATCCAATCGGAAACAGTTGTCGCTGACGTCGCCCAGAAATTGGGGGGTGCTGGCGAGCGCGCTCGTCGAGTTCCCTCTGGAGCCCTTCCAGCTGAATATGCGTGACCTCCAAGGCCTGAGCTTCGACGGTCGTACCGACGAAGGGAGTATGAAGAACTTCACCATCGCGACGGGACTGTTTACTCGACGCGCCGCTAGCATCTCGCTTGCCGTGGTCAAAGCCCGGTGGCGGGCTTTGATGAGAGCCCGCCATAAGGACCTCCGCTGCTGGATCGCAGCTCTCACACTCGAAAGGGACATCAGACGGATCGGAATCCGACTCGAACACGCCGTGAAGGGACTCGGCGGGCTCGAGCGCTGCGATCTGTGAAGAAGCAATTTGGCACGCCACTGCATGCTTGACCCAACGATGGAGTCGTGAGCGGCCGAACCGCTTGCGACAATGGACAGCGAGAGGCGCCGACGCATAGCGAGTCGACGGTTGACGCAGCAGCACGCCGCAGGAACTCGCGCGGAAGTGCGCGGCCCCGTAGACTAGGAGCGCCTCGACGTCGAGAGGCACTTCCTAAAGCCATGCCGAATCATCGGCGATGAAGGTGAGCGCTCCGAAACGGATCTCGTGGTCCAAAGCGAATACACCGCCGAAAGACATGTCGAAGGATGAAAAACGCAAGCTCGCCAGAAAGTCGCTTAGACGCCTGCCCCACGATGGGCGCCAACTGTCGTGGGAATGAGCCTGACAGTAGAAGGTAGGGGTACAAATGGAGAGGGCAGAGTCCTAGCTACGACGAGGATGTACACACGAATGTATGAGTTCAGGCCCCTCTCGTGGAGGTAACAACCCTGCGTCTCAGTGCTCGGAAGCTTTATCGTGTGGAATGTGAGATTACAGTGGTTGCGAACCCTTGTGCCAGAGGGGGGCGGCTTATATAGAGTTCGCTGCCCCTCATAATTACCCGATATCCAAGGGTCCGATCGTGGGTTTAAAGACTACCGTTACTGGTAACGTACATAATAAAAGCTATTAATGACGAAAGGTCTAACGCCTGCCCGTTGGCCTCCTGAGGGTGGCTCTTGGTCTTCTGGCATCGATTGGAAATGAGGTCTTCCGAGTGACAGTCGACTATCGAGTGGAGGAAGAAGTCTCCGAGTGGATTGTCTGTCGAGTGTCTTAAGCGTCATCGAGAATCCAGTTAGAATCTTATTTGTGATCTTCAAGTCCTCCAATGTAGTGTCCTTAGGTAGTCCTCCAATGTAGTGTCCTTAGGTAGGGTACGTAGGTCAGGCCTAGAACCCTACCCTAGATATATATCCTCGTCAGGGCAGAAGACAAATTTCTTCTAATATTGTTGAGATCATTGAAGATAGTTCGATGGCATGGTAAGTCTTCCCTTGAAATCAGCAGCCGTGGCTTGCGTGATCATCAGTGGTATCCCAGGCTTAACAACAATCAAAATAGAGCAATCAGTACTTACAGATTTCTGAAAAATGTAACTTGAACAAGGATTTGCCCATTCGATTCATCTGTATATCCGGCTATTTTTGCATCCATGTGATTTAGTTTTTTCCACTTGAACACTATTGTCGGTAGTAAATCATGTAAATATTTGTAGATATGCAAAATGAGACTTTTAATTTTCTAATTACATATGATGACAGCCTGAAAACGTGCGTTCTACAAATTTACTAGTCTAGTTAAGCGGCCACCCACCTAATAAAAAGGAAAGTGTAAAACGCATGCTCAGATAAAAAAAAATCTCACCCTGATACTCCCCTCAACGTTATCATATGGTAAATAGTAAAAATTAATGGGAGAAAATTAAACCATACAGTCAAACTATCTTTTTCACGTGAGACAAATTAAGCCCATACAGTCAACCCATATCCACAATAGTACATGCACTGCATGGTGTCTATTTCTCAGATTTTTACTCCCAGACAAGTTTGACTCGTAAGTGGTCAAAGTGGTGGAATAAAACGTGGCAAACGTAGGGAACAAAGCACTTCGGTCATACGTGTCATTTTTCCAACATGGGTAAAAAAAACTTAAAAAAACCAGAAAAATCTAACCCTTAGAGCATCTCTAGCCGCCCTCAAGAGGCGCCCCAGGGGCATTTTTTATCGCCGGCGGGCGAAAAGCGGCCCAGTCGTATTCCCGGGAGCCCATTTTTCGCCCGTTTGGGCCGAATTTGGCGCCGCGTACCCAACCCGAACCCGACGCGCCGGGCGCGCCGGGCAAAACGTTTTTGGCACGAAAAGGGGTGGGTCCGCTGTGTCGTCCTCATCGCCTTGGTTTCCCGCGGGGAATAAATGCAAGGCTGCCGCGCTGTCGCCGGTCAGCCTTCCATTTATACCGCGGGTTCACGAGGCGGCGTTCACGGACGACGCCGTCGGTACGGGGCGACGCGCGTCCACACCTCGCCTCTTCATGCTGTTGAAAATATGCCATAGAGGCAACAATAAATTGGTTATTATCATATTTTCTTGTTCATGATAATCATTTATTATCCATGTTATAATTGTGTTGATCGGAAACTCAAATGCATGTGTGAATACATAGACAACACCATGTTCCTAGTATGTCTCTAATAGACTAGCTCGTTGATCAAAGATGGCTATGGTTTCCTAGTCATGGACATGAGATGTCATTTGATAACGGGATCACGTCATTAGGAGAATGATGTGATGGACAAGACCCAAACTACAAACATAGCATATGAACGTGTCAGTTTATTGCTACTGTTTTTTGCACGTCAAGTATTTGTTCCTATGACCATGAGACCATGCAACTCACTGACACCGGAGGAATACCTTGTGTGTATCAAACGTCGCAACGTAACTGGATGACTATAAAGGTGCTCTACACGTATCTCCGAGGGTGTTTGTTGGGTTGGCATGGATCAAGACTGGGATTTGTTATTCCGTGTGACGGAGAGGTATCTCAGGGCCCACTCGGTAATACAACATCACAATAAGCCTTACAAGCAATGTGACTAAGTGTTAGTCACGAGATCTTGTATTACGGAACGAGTAAAGAGACTTGCCGGTAACGAGGTTGAACTAGGTATGGAGATACCGACGATCGAATCTCGGGCAAGTAACATACCGAAGAACAAAGGGAACATCATACGGGATTAACTGAATCCTTGACATAGAGGTTCGACCGATAAAGATCTTTGTAGAATATGTAGGAACCAATATGGGCATCCAGGTCCCGCTATTGGTTATTGACCATAGATGTGTCTCGGTCATGTCTACATAGTTCTCGAACCCACAGGGTCTGCACACTTAAGGTTCGGTGACGTTTCGGTAGTATAGAGTTATGTATGGTGGTGAACGAAGGTTGTTCAGAGTCCCGGATGAGATCCCGGACGTCACGAGGAGCTCCGGAATGGTCCGGAGGTAAAGATTGATACATAGGAAGACCTGTGTTGGTCGCCGAAAAAGTTTCGGGCTCATCGGTAGTGTACCGGGAGTGCCGGTAGTGTAACGGGGGACCATCGGGAGAGGTATTTCGACCCAATAGGCTACATGGGCTGTGGAAGGAGGTAAACCAGCCCCTGGTGGGCTGGCTGAAGCCTCCTCTAAGGGCCCATGCGGCTGGAGTGGTTTGAGAAGGAAAAAAATCCAAAGGTGAAGAGGTGGAAAGAGTTTCAAGTGGAAAGGAGGAATCCTATTCCTAATAGGATTGGAGTAGGACTCCTCCACCTCCAATTTCGACCAAACCTTGAGGGTTTGACGCTGCCTTCTCCCCTCCCTCCCTCCTATATATACTAGAGGATTTAGAAGAAAAAGCTAACCCTAATAGCCACGTGCCTCTCCTCTAGATCGCAGTTTCTCCTCTAGATCGGTTTTCGGCGGTGCTTAGGCGAAGCCCTGCTGGGTTAGCTCCACCACCATCGCTGCAATGTCGTCGCGCTGCCAGAGAACTCATTTACCTCTCCGCTCCCTCTTGTTGGATCAAGAAGGCGGAGATCTTCATCGAGCTGTACGTATGATGAACGCGGAGGTGTCGTCCGTTCGCCGCTAGATTGGAAGGACCGTGATCAAGATCGCGAGACGGATGGTGATGAGATCGCGGGACGGATCATTATGAGTTTGCAGGATGGATCGTGATTGGATCGCAGGACGGATCGTGATGAGATCACGGGATGCTTGGCGATTTGGATCGCGAAGACGTTCGACTACACCAACCGCGTTTCTTAACGCTTCCCGCTTAGCGACCTACAAGGGTATGTAGATCCAGTCTCCCTCTCGTAGATGTACATCACCATTGATAGATCTTGCGTGTGCGCAGGAATTTTTTTGTTTCCCATGCAACGTTCCCCAACACATGCGCCCCATTGCCCCTATAAAAGCTGACCCCTCGCCGGTGCCCCCACCACACCTTCGCCTGCTCCAAACCCCCGCCGTTGATGCCCTTTTATCTCTCTCCATGGCGATCTTCTCTCCCCTTCCTTTCCCCCGATGGCGGAGTGCTACCCAGGCGACGACGCGACCCGCAACGGTTTCGGCCCCGGCACCTCCACAAGAACGAGGCCCGCCTCTTGTACGAGGCAGAGTACCCGATGCCGCCCAACATGCGGGCGCCGGGCGCCTGGAGGCTCAACATCAGCGGCGTCCCCGTGCCACCCGTGCCACCGGAGCCGAGCGACGCGCCGATATCGCCCAGATCCGGTCCTCCCTCTCTGAGGAAGTGCGGCGGCAGCCGAGGTACGCCCCGGACAGCTCGAACTTCTGGACGGCGTACTTCGAGCGCCGCCGCGAGGAGCAGCTCGCCTTCACCAACGGCGGCCCTGCGTGCGGCCGCAGCAACAGCGAGAGCCGTCGCCTTTGGTGGGGCGTCCCCGGGCACACACTCGAGGCCATGCTCGAGCACATCGAGGGTGGTAAAGTGCCGCACCTCGAGTACCCGACGGAGCCGACCTCCATCTCCCGTTGGCACGGCTCGTTGTGGCAGCCACGACGCATGGAGATGCCGTCCTCGTCGTCCTCCCACTCCTCTCATTCCTCCGGCGCAGCGCGCACGCCGTCCGTCGCCGTGAAGGTTGAGCCCGGCTTGACCCCACTCCAGCGCAGTGATCGCAGCGCCGGGGGCATCACCATCAACGAGGGCCGCCATCGCGAGCCCTCACCTCCCCGCGGACACCTCCACCTTGTTAGGCCGAGGACGGAGCCTGGCACAGCGGTGGTGAAGCAGGAGCACCTGGACATGGTCGCCGCCGACGAAACGGACATGAAGTGGGCGCGTGACGACTACGCCCGCAAGGAGATGGAGCGGCAGCGTCGGTCCCTCGAGGAGATCGAGGCTCGCCACCATTCCCGCCGCGAGGAGGAGCTTGCCGGCCTCATCATCCTCAACGATGACAGCGACGGCGAGGCGCTAGGGCCCTCCAACCCCGACATGCACCGTTTTGGCGACGCAGGGCACGACTGCAGCGACGTCAGCGACTACACCAAATTCTACAAGCTCCTTGGCTTCTAGAATGCGGCGGCGCGGCGAAGGGACGACGGCGGCGGACGACGACGTAGTCGACGTAGTTTTTTTTAGTTTTGTAATATATTTTTTAACGAAAATCAAACTTTGTGCCGGTTTTGGACCGATTTTATGACGATAAATGGGCCAAAAGCGACGGTTGGAGGACGACCCCGGGGCCGCGACTGGGAAGCTGAGCCCCCAGGCCGATTTTAACACGGGCTGGCCCTCAAGCGGCGCTAACATCGGCCCATGGAGGGCCAACGGCTGGAGATGCTCTAACAGACCTAGTATTTTTAGTATGTCTACCAGTGTATCATGTGGATGCATTTCTTAAAATGAGCTATGTCTGTTAAAATGCATATCACACGTGTAGCATCCATGTTTAGTTTCAGTTCAAATGTATCAGTTGGCACATACTACCTTTTTGGACGTTCAAATACCCGTTTCCGCAATGTTCATATTTTGATGATACATGCAATAAGTTTAAAAAAAAAAGCAACAGAATAGTTCAAAAAATTAAAAGCGGAAAGTTCAAACGAAAAGTTTTCTTGGCTTTCCTGTCTATTTTGGTTGATGTCCACAAGCGGACAAAAAATTTATATTGAAAAAGTTAATGTATTACTAGCATATAAATTCAGAAAGAATAAAAAAATGTTCACATGAATTTTTGATCAATCCACACACGTTTGGATATCATGACACCATAAGTTTGAAAATGAAAACCTTGTGAAAAAATTAAACCTATTTTTTCACTTTGAAAAGTTCACGTCCTCTTCCCGAGGTAGTTTCAAATAATCTGCCCAATGAGATCCATCGTTCAATTGGTAGTTTTAAAAAACACTGATTTTTTGCTAGAGAAATCTACCAGTTCAACTAGATAAACCATGTATGCTCGGAGGTGACGACACCGTTAGTTCGGATGAGAAAACAAATTTACATTTAAAACCCAAAGAAAAGTTAAGTTACACAAGTACACCGGCTCAACTCGAGCCAGTTCAAAACAATCTGGTCATATAAGTACACTGTTCATTTTCGAATTCAAACACAAAAAGAAATGATGTTATTTTTCACGTATAAAAATATTCATAAACCCGTATGAATTTGAAAATATGTTCCAAAATGATAATGTTCTTATACACATCAGCTTTCCAACGGTATATTACATCCATCGTTCCGAGAAACGATTCAGAAGTTCAAGCTATGTCGTTTGATACAAAATTTACCAAATTCAAAACTGCTCTTAAACCATAGTAATTTAAAAAAAAAAGTTAAAGATGAAAACTTGGGCCTTTCTAATAGCTTTTCAATGGTATATCATTTGGTCAATTTTGACAAATGGTTGAAAAGTACTGACGACATAATATCAAAAAACAAAGTAAAGTACTGTCAGTAAAACACACTTAATACAAACACACACATAGATCTGTACGAGGACTCAGTTTGTTGGACGGGAAACAACACGATGGGTCTCACCGCATTCGAAATCATACTTAAATGGTTGCGAATTTGAGAAAACATTCAACATGACTAAGTTTTGCATTTTCGATAGTTTTCCAACGATATATTATTTGCCTCATTTTGACAAACTTTTTTAAAAAACCGCGTTCGAAACCAACTTTTATCCTATCCAAATTCGAATTTAAACCATAAATAATTTGAAAAACTTTCTATACGCAAAAGTTGTGCATTTCCCATAGCTTTCCAACGCCGTATCATTTGCGTCAATCCGACAAACCGTTTGCAAAAATTAGCAAAAAAACGTTTCGTCCAAAATTTCACCGCTTTTCATATTACTTTTAAATCATATATAATTTGAAAAACATTCTCTACATGAAAGAAGCGGATTTTCACCAACTTTCCAACGCCATCTCATTTTCTCAATTCCGACAAATCATTTTAAAAATAACTCCAAAACACAATTCACGTTTTCGGTTTAAAAAAAACGTTTTTTTAACTGCTCCTAAACCATGACGATTTTGTCAAGAAATTATATGATTCTAATCTAGATGTCAAGAGCTTTCCAATGATATAAACACGCCCCGTTCCGACGGGAAAAATCACGATTTTTTTTAACTAAAGAAGACGATCAATTCGATAACCTTAGTATAACTGCTTGAAGTCGTCGGTTCGAAGAATAATACTCTGCTACGCAAAACTGAATAGCTCGGATGTACATACATACTATTTCCCAAGCACATGATTAGCCTATTTTCAAATACAAGTTTTGACAATTTTTTTGAATATGTGTTAAATATTTTGCAAATACATGTTCAAACATTTTTTTAATGATACATTTTTTAAACTACGAAAACATTAAAAAACAAGGTGCAAACATAATTTTGAAATTCATGAACATTTCTTAAAATGTAACATGTAATTTTTGAATGATAACACCTTCTTACATTGTATAACATTCTTAAAAAATGACAGGTACATGTTGTTGGAACAAGTGAACATTTTTGAAATGCCATATACATGCTGTCTGAATGGTACAAAGAAAACCTAAAAGTCGAGTAAAGATTTTTTACACTGCATGAGCATTCATTTAAACGTGTGATGAACACTTTTAAAAAATATCTATTTTTATAATATATGTATTTATGTTTTTCAAAATATTAACAAAATTAAGAAGAAAAAAATGTGTAACGTCGTCATGTCAAGACCACATCTGTGCTAGGCCGACCAGCTACATGCTCCTTGTAGGCGAGCTCGGCTTTCAACTCACTAAAATTAAAACATAGACGGGCCCCTCCATGCGTGCTTAGGCTTTGGAGCGACATGTGAGGATGAGATAAAACCAACTCCTACGCACGACCTTAAATGGTCCGTCCTGATTCGTTTGGTGCCAAACAGGCACACATCATGGCCCAACCGGGAGCAAACAAACAAATGTTTTTTTTGTCCGCCATTCACCCATTTTCAACTCAAATCTGGGTTGCATTTGCGTCGAAATGAACAACGTGCGAACAGGCGGGATGTACGTCCTTGTCCTCTCCTAGCTCGTCCGTCTAGGACACAATCCTTTTTATATCATCTACGCGGCCTGTCCCTCCTCCTGTCCCGCGCCATAACCATTGTTGCCCATTTTCCTATCGCCTTCGCGTTGCCCAGTCTGACCGCCCCGAACCACGACCACCCTCCTAGTCAGTGGCGAATCTAGAAAAAAAATGGAGGATGGGCTCAAAGTTAACAGGAAAAAAACTAAACTTTTTTCTGAAGAAAAATTAGTCACCATCTTCTAATCATGTGGTACAAATAAGCTTAGACTTTCCTAGATTACTGTTGGGCACATTTAACATTTACTCAAGTTGTCTTGAATTTTTATTAAATGCAAAATTTTAAACCAAATTTTGAGTCTGTTCAGCAAAATAGCCATCATATCCTAATCCTAAATAATCATAATTTCCCAGGTTAGAACTGGAAACATGCACAATTTTAGTAGAATATTCCTGGACTTTTTGGAAATTATCAAAATTTGGGAGAAAATTCGAACTTATCTCAAAATTGTCATAATCTTCCAATTAGGTCGTTCAGTTGCCATAATCTTCCAATACGTTGTTCGGCAAAGTTTTACAGAGTGTATTTGGGCGTTCAGTTAGTACTGTTAGGTAAATACGGTCTTGATAATTTGATTAACTCAGTAGAAAAAAATCAATGGTTCGGTTTCGATAATACCTAACTACTCCTCCATTCCTAAATATATGTCTTTTTAGAGATTTTGTTTCGTATTTATTCTATAGTGAAATTTCTTAAAAGACTAATATTTAGGCACAGAGAAATTATTTTGATAAGTATCATACTAACAAATATTGACATGAATTTTATAATAAGAAGACGACTAGACGTGACAAAATTAGATAATTGGCTCAGTAAATGAGTAGTAGGCCAACATCAAGTGGAGCACGTCTACACCAGACTACAACTACAAGTAGCCGTCAATCAGCTAATCACTTAATTACGTAACCAGTACACATCCATATGCTTAGAAAGGTTCTAAACTACTCATGTGCTAGACTGGACTAGTAGTACTAAATAAAAATCAGTTTTTGGAGGGCACGCTTCAGCCCGTTGAAGCCTGCCTAGTAGACTCGCCTCTGCTCCTAGCCATAGGCGCCCCACGCCCGCATTTTAGAGGAATTCTTGCTCTCGTCTGTGGTTTTCTTGTCGCCTCATCCATTGGAAAAGAAGCTACGGCCGCTGTCAACGCCCATAGACCCCAACACCTTCTAGTAGGCGTTGCAAAAGCCATCGGTCGAAGGCCGTCAATGCCAACCTTGCCTACTGCCTGCGAGGTGCTCTTTCCGGTTGCATCTTCACCACGATCGCAACGTGTTCGACATTTGCTCACAAGGTACCATGGACATTGAAGACGAGTTTTTCCCCACAACTTCATTCGTTCGCTAGATGATTCTTCCCTGAATGACGAAGAGCTTGTGGTTGCTGCATTGGTCATCAATGACCACATTGCTAGGCAGCAACCTCTAGGTTCAGCGGATCAATCTTGAGCCATGCTCCATCCTTGAACATCAATAGGGAGAGCAGCCACGCCCTACTCTATGTTGATTACTTTGAGAATCCCCCACTCTTCAAACCACTCCAATTGCACCGCCGCTTTCGATGGCGAGACATGTGTTCAATTGTATTCGGAAGGGAGTGGTGGCATATGACCAGACCTGGCCAAACGGGCCGGGCTAACCAGGCCGGCCCGCGAGCACGCTGGCACGGTCCGCCATGGGCCGCACGGTACGACCGTAAACTGGTCGGGCCTGGCACGCGGCACGCCTTGGGACGTGCCTGGGCCTGGAGGCTCAGCACGCAAGCCAGCACGACACGGTCCATTTATTTTTTTTATGTATTTTTAGATTTTTTAAAATATATATCTACTTAAAATACAACCTAATAGGCCAAAAAATGAGCCCATCGGGCTGAAAATGTGTAGCCCATCGTGCTAAATGGGCCAACGGGCCGACCCGTTTAGTAATCAGGCCGTGCGTGGGCCTGGAAGTGCAACCCACAGGCTGGCACGGCACAACCTGTTTACTAAACATGCCTGGGCGGGCCGTGTCGGGCCAGACCCGTTTACGGCGGGCTGGGCCGTTTGGCCAGGTCTGCATATGACCGATACTTTGAGTGTAAAGAGGATTCCCTAGGCAAGCTTTGCTTCTCCTTTTACCAGAAATCGTACAATTATTCACATGCTTGCATATTGAACTCCGAGTGATCTTGTGGATGAGGACGTATGTATGAGTGAGTCAACATGCCTCACATCCACGTGCAGTTTCTACAAGGCCATGGTGGCAGTGTTTGGCCCTAAGTACCTGAGGAGCCTACTGCCACTGACACAACCCAATTGTTGGCGATACATGTCGATAGGGGATTTTCGAGGATGCTTGATAGTATAGATTGTATGCACTTAACTTTGATGGTGGGCACCCCGGCCTCGGCAGCCACCCTCCTTCCTAGATGGCTCCATTCGCCTTTAACTTTGATCCTGGCAAGAAGTTTCAAGCAGATATGAAGTCCAAGTTTGGACATCCGGTGGTCTTCTCCCCGAGCTTTCGACAACGTGAATTCACTTTGGTGGTATCCTTCTTCATATCCTCTTTCAAGCTTGATGCGCATATGGTGAGTGTCTCCCTCAATGCTATGATTAGTGGTTATGCACAAGGATTTTGAGTTCGTCTCTTGAGGAATAGGTCTTTCAAGTTCTCGGTGGCTTCAAAATCGGTTAGCTTTGAAATTTACAATGCAGGAAAAGTTGTTGAAAAAGAATGAGGTGATTTTTAGTTTGTGGAATTATGGTGGCCCTAACTGTCGTAGAGAAGAAGCTGCATACTACGATGAGCTCGACAAAGAGTGGACTTTGATTGGTAGAAATGGCAAAGCAATAGTTCCTCACTTCGGTGATCATCATAGCAACCATGCAGCAACGCCGACAAGTAGGTTAGTCTTTGAGAAATTATCGAGCCACATTCAAGAGGATAGGAATCAAGGGGCTGGTTTAATTTCCCACAATAACTCTGATGTTTTCATTACACCGCAAAATGAGCCCCTGGTCAACCAACGTGTGCATGCTAGCACATACACTACTTGCTATGCTTGTGGTGATCGCGGTCACTACGCGCGAAACTGTAGGAATTTAAAACCACCTGGGCTCTGGCCTTTCATCCATTTGGCCTCTTTACCAAGCCCACCAAAATAGGCCTAGGCTGCAAGCAAAGTGGGCACTTGGTTCAGGTGCGCCGGGCCGACGTTCCCGTTAAGGCAGGTAGCATCATTTAAGGAGCTAGTCAGGGATTTTTTTTCTTCCAAACTTTCAGCCGAAACCACTGCCTGTCCCCTCGCATTCCTCTGTGCCTGCCAACTTTGCCTCCACATCGATGATCTCAACAACCTCTAACTCATCACCGGGGAGGGCTATGGTCCTCCATTCAGCTGAAGCTCCGCCGATGGCAAACATTCCAATCGACCCACTCCCCTTTGTCCCTCAGGGTTTTCAGATACAAGTAGTCAAAGGAAGAACTAGGGTTTCTTGATTAATCCTTCCTCACCGCCCAAGAAGGCATGAGGATTGGGCAATTGTCTCCATCAACCCCCACCCCAATGAGGTATTTTTTCCCAATCTCAGATAAATTCTTGAGGAGTTCTTTCAAGGAGTAGAAGAAGTAGGCTTCAGAGAGATTCAACCTTGCCCATTTGGAGAAGCTTATGTTCAGTTCATGCATGTGAGAGACAAAGATAGGGTTATTAGGTAGAGCCCTCATCCTTTTGGAGATATGTTTATTTCATTCATGAAACATAATGAAGGAAGAAACTGGCATCGGATGCATTTTAATAGAACTTGATGGTTTGCTCATTGGAGTCCCTTTTGACTACTATAGTACGGAGGATATTGATGCTGCAATTTCCAAATGGGGCTCATTAGTTGGGAAAGAGAAGATGCCTTGAGAGGCAAGATTTTGGTTAAAGCAAGAGTTACTGAACTCACTGATATCCCTAAGAGCATTAGATGGTCTTAGGGGGAGAATTTTGAAGAAGAATCATGGACCTGTTCTGTTGAGATTTTGCTTGAGGAGATGTTGGGTGGAGGGCCTGCTGATGAGGACCACATGCCACCTCCTGGTGTGGACCCACACCCTGTTCCACATCATGCCAATGATTTTGCAGGCTTTCAACCAGTGCCAATGAACAATGTAACTGCCCAAAATGATGATTGGGAAAAGTGGGATGAACAAGAGGAAGAACACTGGGCTTTCCCTCAGCCAAATCCCATTGAACAAGTGTAATTGCAAGCAGAAATACCAATTTTTCTTAATGATGGAGCACCCAACAATAGCATCACCATAGCTGTTTCTCTATCTGATGGCACGGCCTCCAATACCCACACTGCAAGCGAGGAAGTAAACCAGGGAATGCATGCCCCTCCTATGGGACTGGGACTCCACAACATAGCTATGGCTTCTCAAGGAGATGGTGAAGAGTAGGAGCCTCAAGTTGCAGCTGACAATGTTCATGTCATTGTTGAACAACCACCTGCTAATGTGCCAATTCATATGCTAGAGCAAGCCATTATCCAACAACTCCCTCATATAGCTGACATACCCAAGAATGTTGAGACTGACAAGGCAGGGTGCTCTACAACACAAGTGAATCCTATGGAGGAGGCAAGTGATAGTGAAAATGCTACAATCATGATAATATTTCAGTGGAGAAAACAAAAGAGTCCAATTAAAAGGCTACCTTTGAGGAGACAGTTAACATTCAGACAACAGCAAACATGACAGTTCCTAAAGGAAAAGAGGATGTACCCTCTAATAGTGATCTTCAGGTGTCTCTTCTTTAGAGGTTAACAAGAAAGGTACTGAAGCATCACTTTTTCTCTCTATCCCTACAACTTCATTTGACTTTCGAAGTATTACTGAATCTCATGCACTGGATATTATTGATGGCCCTCACTTAATTTCTGAAGAGGGAATGGACCTCTGAATTCAGCATTTTGCTCCAGCTACTCAGGGTGCTACAAACTCCTTTAAAATTGAGATACCAGTAAGTTGGCTTAATTTCATCATCCACTTGCTATTGACCGCTGATAAATTTGGATGGACCATGCACTTATTCAAATCTGAGCTGTGGAAACTGCTGACTGAAAATTGTTCTCCTAAAGAAACTATTTTGTTCCATATTCTTGATGGATGCCCTACTACACAGGCACCTTGCTGCAAGGAAATAATGCAGGACATGGCAAGGAAAATGAGGGCATTAGTCCAGCTGCCCATTCCTCTAGTGGTGCTGGAAGCCCCTTAAAGCAAGTATGTCCTAACAAGGTGATTATGCTACCATTGGGAGAAGCAGTCTCAAAGAAAAGAAGGGACAAAGAACCTCTGGTTGAAACTGAGGTGACAAGAAGTGACAGAATTAAGAAAGATAAAAATGGTTATAGGAGAAAATCATGTGATACTAAATCATGCCTACCATGTAATGCAATACCACCAATAATCCTTAATAAAGTGGTTAAAAATTCACAAATTCCTTTTGCAAGGTGGTTGAGGAAGAACTTCAGGAGAAGCTGTCCAAAAGATCCAAGAAAAAGGGACATGATGATGCAGCCAAGGTTTCCAAAACCACTGGAGATGCACACAACTCCAAGATTGTGTAATGATCAGACTGCTTCATAACATCCAGCACAGGAGAAGCTGGCTTCAGTTGCCTAGTTTGGGAGATATTTTCTCTGTGTATGTTGGGTTTCTAAAATTCAGATCTTGTAATACGCCTGCCTATGGACTTGTATGGCACCTTTTGTATGAAATCCATTTGCACTTTGTCAAAAAGAAATGGATATCGTATGGGAATGAGGGAGACTTCACCTCTATGGTTAATTTGGATAATCTTCTGTTTCTTATTATTAATATATTCAGGTCTAAGCCTTACATTATGGATTGTGTTGGGTGATACGTTTCCAACGTATCTATAATTTATGAAGTATTCGTGCCATGTTTACAATAATTCTATATGATTTTGGTATGATTTTATTAGAACTAACCCGGACTGACGTTGTTTTCAACAGAACTACCATGGTGTCGTTTTTTGTGCAGAAATACAAGTTCTCGGAATGGGCTAAAAATTTAGTATGATTTTTTGGGACCAAAAGGAACCCCCGAAGCATTGGAGTTGGGCCAGAAGAGCCACGAGGAGGTCACAAGCCTGCCAGGTGCGGCCACCCCCCTGGCCACGCCTAGGCTTGTCACCGCCAAGTGCCCCCCCCCCTTGACATGATTCCAATGCCAAAAATTCCTATAAATATAGAAACCACCGAAAAGAAACCTAGATCGGGAGTTCCGCCGCCGCAAGCCTCCAGAGCCACAAAAACCAATCGGGAGCCTATTCTGGCATCCTTCCAGAGGGGGAAACCATCACCGGAGGCCATCTTCATCATCTCGGCGGTCTCCATGATGAGGAGGGAGTAGTTCACCCTCAGGACTGAGGATATGTACCAGTAGCTATGTGTTTGATCTCTCTCTCTCTCTCGTGTTCTTGAGATGGCACAATATTGATGTACCATGAGCTTTATTGATATAGATGAATCATATGGACTTTTCCCCTCTCTATCTTGTTGTGATCAATTGAGTTTTCCCTTTGAAGTTTTCTTATCGTATTGAGTCTTTAAAGATTTGAGAACACTTGATGTATGTCTTGCGATGGAATATCCATGGTGACAATGGGATGTTTTATTGATCCACTTGATGTATGTTTTGGTGATCAGCTTGCGGGTTCCGTGACCTTGGGAATCTATGCATAAGGGTTGGCACACATTTTTGTCTTGACTTTTCGGTAGAAACTTTGGGGCACTCTTTGAAGTTCATTGTGTTGGATTGAACATGATGAATCTAAAATTATGTGATGCATATCGTATAATCAAGCCCATGGGTACTTGTGGTGACATTGGAGTATCTAGGTGACATTAGGGTTTTGGTTGATGTGTATCTTAAGGTGTTATTTTAGTATGAACTCTAGTGCTGTTTGTGACACTTATAGGGATAGCTCATAAGATTGATCGGAAAAGATAACTTTGAGGTGGTTTCGTACCCTACAATAATTTCTTTGTTAGTTATCCGATATTTTGTGACTTTAGAGTGAACTCTTTGTCACATGAGAGGTATTTACATATGATTCAACTATGTTAGTATTGTTGAGAGAAATTGCACTAGTGAAAGTATGAACCCTAGGCCTTGTTGTCAAGCATTGCAATACCATTTTTGCTCACTTTTGTTACTTGCTACCTTCCTGTTTTTATATTTTCAGATTACAAAAACCTATATCTACCATCCATATTGCACTTGTATCACCATCTCTTCGTCGAACAAGTGCACCTATACAACTTGCCATTGTTTTTGGTGTGTTGGGGACACAAGCGGTTTCTTGTATTTGATTGCAGGGTTGTTTGAGAGAGACCATCTTCAGCCTACACCTCCCACGGATTGATAAACCTTAGGTATTCCACTTGAGGGAAAATTACCGATGTCCTACAAAACTCTGTGCTTGGAGGCCCAACACGAGTCTACAAGAAGAAGGTTGTGTAGTAGACATCAAGCTCTTTTCTGGCGTCGTTGCCGGGGAGGTGAGTGCTTGAAGGTATATCTTTAGATCTTGCAATCAAATCTTTTTAGTTTCTTGTTTTTCACTAGTTTGGTTTTTTTAAATAAAACTACAAAAAAGGAATTTAGGTTGCCTCATATGCTTCATCTTTTTAATGCCTTTCATGAAAATGATGGAAAGAAAAATTGTGCTCAAGTGTTAGAAGAAGAAGTTATTAAAATGTATGGCACTAAATTTTTGAGTGATGATCATTATTTCAATGTTGTTAGTATGAATTCTTTGAATATCCATAGTACTAATGATGATTGCACTAGTCATGATAAAAATATTTCTTATAAGCATGTCAATTTTTGTGGAGTGCATAGAGTTTGTTAAGACATGCCAAAAAGGGAAGATAGATTTTGTAAGAGGCATAAGTATTTAGAAACTAAATGGTTGCAAGAGAGGCTATATGTTTGTCTTGAAAGACTTAATATTTCTCGCTGTCCTTGTGAACTATGCAATCAAAGTGGTCATTTTAATTTCCAGTGTGAATTATTTCATGATCGAATTGTGTCCAAAATTTTGATAACCTCATTACCCTTGGGAATACTATTGAACTTAGTCTATTCTTGGGGTATGAAGAAATGAAAGATGAAACTAAGGATGTTCCAGCTTGGGTTCTCATGAAAATGATTGATTTTGATCTAAATGAAATCTATATGTATTGCGTGGTAAATTGCATTGAGAATCCTTATATTGCCAATCACTTAAAGACAAGAAAACACATAGAAGAGGAAGAGAATAGTAATGAAGGGGAACAGGTTTCCCTATATCCTCCTATTTTTTCTTATGATGAATCAGGTAATGAGGAGAAGCTTTTTATTCAACCAACATCTTCAAAAATAAGTTTGGATGAATTAAATAAAGCCACACATAATGTGGTGAAGAAGAAGAAAAGAAGGAAAAGTAAAGGTAAAGAGGTATCTCTCCCAAATAATGTTGCTCCCATTATTTATAGGACTCATGAGAATGAATCAAAAATAGTTGTGGAAGATGATACACTTGAGGATGATTTTGTTATGCCTATTGCTTGTTGTGATAATTATGATTGGGAAGATAATGATACTTCTTATAATCTTGAAAATATTTATGGCACCAACTTGGAGGATAATGATAATAATTGCTATACTATTGGTGCTATTGATACCATTAATGATGAGAGTGATTATGTTTATGATATACAAAGCCACAAGCTTGGTGATGATATGTTTGATGAAAATGACATGTTTGAGAATTTATTTGCTGCAATTAATTTTTTGTACCAAGCTTGGGGATGCTATGCTTAATTAAGATGATCTTTTTATTCCCCCTACTTTGAATGATCAAATTTGTTATAATGATTGCATGCCTCCTACTTATGATGATTATTGTGATGATACTTATGCGATGAAAAAGAGTGATGATTACTATTATGATACTTGTCATAATTATGAATATCCTTTTACTGAATATTACTCTTTTAGTGTGGAACCAATTTGTAGTATTCAAGTCTTTTATGATACTCCCACTATTAGTCAAGAGAAGAAATTTTCTTGTGTGGAGAGTAGAAAAATTTCTATGCTTGTAGATAATGATTAGAATGCTTTATGTTCTGGTTATATTGTGGAATTCCTTCATGATTATACTGAAAATTATTATGAGGGAGGAACATATGCTTGTAGGAATTCCAATAATATCAAGTTTCCTCTCTATGTGTTCAAGATTTTGAAGTTGTGCTTGTTTTGCCTTCCAATGCTAGTTGATTCTTGATCCCACAAATTGTTTGCTCACAAAATCCCTATGCATATGAAGTGGGTTAGACTTAAATGTTCTTGTCATGAGATTCATGATGCTCTTTTGCATGTCCCAATTATTATTCCTATACAAGCATCATTGAAATCATCATGCCTAGCTAAAAGGCACTAAAGAAAAGCGCTTGTTGGGAGACAACCCAACACTTTTAACTTATGTTTATATATGTTAAAATGATTAATATACTGTATTAATCATGTTTTGTGTCTTCTATTTCAATAAAGTGCCAAGTAAAGCCCTTGGGATAGTGTGGATACTTGTTTGTTTGATTCTGTGCAAAAACAAAAAGTTTTGCGTCCAGTATATCAATTATCGGATTTTACTGGAGTGTTAAAAGATTATGAAATTTTTACAAAACATTTATATGAAAATTACTTGAGTTTTCCTAATTTTTACGAATTTTTAGAGTCATGTAAGTATGGTGATCATTCAGATCTTTACAGACTATTCTGTTTTTGACAGATTCTGTTTTGCATGCATAGTTTGCTTGTTTCAAGTGTTCCTATAGATTATATTGAGTAATATAAGTTGTGGGAATGATGGAATGAAGTAGGTTTCATGTGGGAATAATTATGAATATTTTTTTGAAAGTACCTAAGTGAATGATCTATCTTTATTACACTAACCCTTCTCACAAAGTTCCGTTAGGTTTTGTGTGATTGAAGTTGTCAAGTTTTGGGTGAGACACCGATATGAGGAGAATAAGGAGTGACAAGAACCTAAGCTTGGGGATTTCCAAGGCACCCCCGAGGTAATATCCAAGGAAGACTCAAGCGCCTAAGCTTGGGGATGCCCCAGAAGGCATCCCCTCTTTCGTCTTCAACACTATCGATATATCTTACTTGGAGCTATATTTTTATTCATCACATAATATGTGTTTTGCTTGGAGCGTCATTATACCTTATTATTTTATGTTAGGTGTTATTTATAATCTTGTTTTTCAATAAAAAAGTTCCAAGAATTGCCTTAGGATGCTTGCATTACTTGTTTTGATATGTGCTAGGTAAAAACAGAAACTTCTGCTGTAGTGTTTGAATTTTCATATTTTACTAGAACGTGAGCAACTTCTGAAATTTGTACACAGTGTTTTAATGTAAATACTTTAGCAGGTACTAAATTTTCATATTTCTTTGAGTTACAGAAGTACACTGTTTTCATAAATTTCTACAGATTGTTCTGTTTGGACAAATTGCTGTCATAGTTTTGTTATTTGCTTATCCTATAGTTTCCATAGCCTATATTGGTAGATATAAATTGAGGAAATGATAGTATACAGTAAATAATGTTTTAAAATTATGGTGGAACTTGTCTTGGCAGTACATAAATAGTTTATTTATTATTATGTGTACTAACCTATCTCACGAGTTCTTTTCGAGTTTTGTGTGGATGAAGTTTTTGTGAATAGGTGAAACCATGATATGAGAGGATTCGACGAGATGCAAAATCTCAATCTTGGGTATGCCCAAGGCACCCCAAGTAAATACTTCAAGAAGTCTCAACCATCTAAGCTTGGGGATGCTACGCATCCCACCTCTCTTCATCAACAATTATTGGTTAGCCTATGTTGAGCCTAAATTTTAATGTGTTCACTTGATGCGTGCTATTCTTGGAATGCTATTTTTTCTTTTGCATGTTGTTTAAATAAAATAATCATATCTGAAAATATTTATTAAGAGAGAGAAAGTCACGACATAGCTACTTAATTGATTGACTACTCATTGATCTTCACTTATATGCTTTGGAGTAGTTTTTCCATTTACTCTCGTGCTCCACTTATACCCTTTGAGTAAATAGTTGAATGAATTGAATATCATGAATCTGAAATAATATATGTTTTATATGATTATCCCATGGGGATTAATGACTTCACATATAATAAGTATAAGTGTTAAAATTTATTGAAAGTTAGCAAACACCGCATTGGTCACTTGAACCATTCATGAAAAAATATTGGAGGAAGAGAGATTTAACATATAAATATACTATCTTGGACATCTTCTATGATTGTGAATACCAATTAATTATTTTCAAACTTGAGAAAATTAGTTGAAGTTGGACAAGGAAGACAACGTAATGAGTTATGCTTGGGTATATTTGTATAGAAGTTATATCGTTATGGATCCTCCAACATGTCGTGCCTACTTCAACCTCATATTAGCCAAAACTTCCGCACCAAGTAGAAATACTACTTCTGTGTCCAAACACCCTTAAACCCAAAGGTTTTCCATATGAGTCCACCATACCTACCTATATGCGGTATTTACCTACCATTCCAAGTAAATTTGCATGTGCCAAACTCTAAAACTTCAAATAATATTCTGTTTTGTATGCCCGAATCGCTCATATAATGACTAGGGGCTGTCAGTATCTTCCATGCTAGGTGGGTTATTCTCATGATATGTGTTGATTCACTATCATTCACGAAAAAGTGGCTGGTAATAGGGATTCCCAGTTCCAAAATCAAAGAAAAAAATGCAAATAATTAAACAAAACTCCCCCAGGAATGTTGTTGGTATGGACGGTACCCATGGATTTGGCTTGCCGTGGAGTGTGATTGATTGATGGAGGGGGAGTAAAAACATTACCATTCTGTTTGGGAACCGCCTATAATGTATCTAGCATGGAAGATACCGAGATCTCTCGGTTGTTATGGTGACAATGAAAGCATACCGCCCAAAATTATTATTCATCTCTATTTTAAAAGCTTGAGCTCTGGCACCTATGCAAATCAATGATTGCCTGTGCGAAGGGCCTATCTTTTACTTTCTAGTACTTACCTTTATGCGAGAGTCATGGTGATCTTCACCACTTCATATATTCCACCTTTTTATCTTGGCAAGCGTCATGCGTTGGGGAAATATCCAAGCATATATGACCATTCAAATATATTTGATCATGAATTATTATTGTTGACAATTATCTATATGATAAATGAGTTGGGAGGCAAAACTTTAATATGGTATCTTTCTTTGTGTTCTACGGATGCCATTTGCTCTAAAAATATGCTTCGAGTGTTAGCAATCATGGAAGACTATATGATAGTTGAGTATGTGGAATTTGCTAAATCAAAGCTCTTACATAGACCCTTCCTGAAAATAAGATGAATTGCAATTATTTGGTGACTGAAAGCATAGTTTGTTAGTCTATACTTTAACATGTGGATAGCTTGTTGTTTCATCATGAGAAGGTTTATGAGGTGAGCTACTGTTTACGATATATAATGATGCTAGAAAAAGTGTTTGGAATTATCATTGATCAAATTTATGCACTATGCTAGCATTCAAACTTCATAAATTATTTCTTTTATAAGTTACCTACTCGAGGGCGGGCAGGAATTAAGCTTGGGGATGCTGATATGTCTCCAACGTATCTGTAATTTATTAAGTATTCATGCCATGTTTACAATAATTATATATGATTTTGGTATGATTTTATTAGAACTAACCTGGACTGACGTTGTTTTCAACACAACTAACACGGTGTCATTTTTGTGCGGAAATAAAAGTTCTTAGAATGGGATGAAAATTTAGTATGATTTTTTTAGACCAAAAGAGACGCCGAAGCATTGGAGTTGGGCCAAAAGAGCCACGAGGAGGTCACAAGCCTGCCAGGCGCGACCACCCCCCGGCCACGCCTAGCAGGCTTGTCACCGCCTCGTGCCCCCCTTGACGTGATTTCAACGCCAAAAATTCTTATAAATATAGAAACCTCTGAAAAGAAACCTAGATCGGGAGTTCCACCGCTGTAAGCCTCCAGAGCCACGAAAAACAAATCGGGAGCCCGTTCCCACATCCTGCAGGAGGGGGAAACCATCACCGGAGGCCATCTTCATCATATCGGCAGTCTCCATGATGAAGATCGAGTAGTTCACCCTCGGGGATGAGGGTATGTACCAGTAGCTATGTGTTTGATCTCTCTCTCTCTCTCTCTCGTGTTCTTGAGATGGCACGATCTTGATGTATAGCGAGCTTTATTGATATATATGAATCATATGGAGTTTTCCCCTCTCTATCTTCTTGTGATCAATTGAGTTCTCCCTTTGAAATTTTCTTATCGGATTGAGTCTTTAAGGATTTGAGAACACTTGATGTATGTCTTGCTATGGGATATCCGTGGTGACAATGGGATGTTCTATTGATCCACTTGATGTATGTTTTGGTGATCAATTTGTGGGTTCCGTGACCTTGGGAATCTATGCATAAGGGTTGGCACACGTTTTTGTCTTGACTTTCTGGTAGAAACTTTTGGGTACTCTTTGAAGTTCTTTGTGTTGGATTGAACATGATGAATCTGAAATTATGTGATGCATATCGTATAATCAAGCCCATGGGTACTTGTGGTGACATTGGAGTATGTAGGTAACATTAGGGTTTTTGTTGATGTGTATCTTAAGGTGTTATTTTAGTACAAACTATAGGGCTGTTTGTGACACTTATAGGGATAGCTCATAAGATTGATCGGAAAAGATAACTTTGAGGTGGTTTCGTACCCTACAATAATTTATTCGTTAGTTCTCCGCTATTTGTGACTTTGGAGTGAACTCTTTGTCGCATGAGAGGTATTTACATATGATTCAACTATGTTAGTATTGTTGAGAGAAATTGCACTAGTGAAAGTATGAACCCTAGGCCTTGTTTTCAAGCATTGCAATACAATTTTTGCTCACTTTTGTTACTTGCTACCTTGCTGGTTGTATATTTTCAGATTAAAAAAACTATATCTACCATCCATATTGCACTTGTATCACCATCTCTTCGCCGAACAAGTGCACCTATACAATTTGCCATTGGTTTTGGTGTGTTGGGGACACAAGCGATTTCTTGTATTTGATTGCAGGGTTGTTTGAGAGAGACCATGTTCATCCGACGCCTCCCACGGATTGATAAACCTCAGGTCATCCACTTGAGTGAAAATTGCCATTGTCCTACAAAACTCTGCGCTTGGAGGCCCAACACGAGTCTACAAGAAGAAGGTTGTGTAGTAGACATCATTGGGATGATATTCTACCATATAGGCCTGATGATAGATAATACTGGTTATTCCAAAAATGCTCAATCAGGGTTTTATATCAAGGGATTGTCCTTGGTATTTCAAATAAAGCAATATACTAGTTTTAATGAATAAAAAAGATCATGGAGCATTTTGAATTGGAATGTAAGAGGGTTGAATGCACCAGAAAAGTGGCTGGCAATTAGGCAAAAAGTGGAGGAAAGTGTTGTTGGTATTCTTTGCATGCAGGAAACTAAAAGGGAGAATTTTGACCTAGCTTACATCAACCAATTTTGTCCACAAAGATTCAATAAATTTGAATATCTACCTTCCATTAGGGCTTCTGGAGGTATACTTACTTCTTGGAATGGAGCTCTCTTTACTGGTGAAATGATTTTTCACAACAAATTTTCTATCTCATTGCAATTCACTTGCAACACCACTTCCACCACATGGATTCTGATAAATATCTATGGCCCTTGCAACCATGAAGAAAAGAGTGAGTTCATTGATTGGTTAGTAATATTCAAATGCCAAATGAAGTGGACTGGATCATCATGGGTGATTTCAACTTCATCATATCACCTAAAAACAGAAATAGACCTGGAGGGGATGTTAAACAAATCTTGCTATTCAATGAGGCCATAAGCAGCTTAGGACCGGTGGAATTACCCTTGAAAGGAAGGCAATTTAGCTGGAGTAATATGTAAGAAAATCCCCTGCTTGAGAAACTAGACTGGTTCTTCACTTCTGCAGCTTGGATGACTACTTACCCTAATACCACTGCTCTTCCTGTAGCAAAACCAATTTCTAATCATCTTCCTTGTGTTATTAAAATTGGCACAAACATTCCCAAGTCTAAGGTTTTCAGGTTTGAGAATTACTGGTTAAAATACAACACCTTCAAAGATGTGGTACAAACAACTTGGAATATTCCTGTGGGGTTCAATGATCCTGCCAATAAAGTTAATGCTAAATTTAAGAACTCGAGAAGAGCCTTGAAATTATGCGACAAGGATTTGTCATGTCTTAAAAAGTAGATTGAATATTTAAATGTTTGCATTTTCCTTTGGGTTTGATTGAGGAATATAGAGATCTATCATTGTTTGAAGGTAATTGTAGATCCATGTTAAAAGAACTCCTACTGACATTACTTAATAATCAAAATATATATTGGAAGTAGAGAGGAAGAATAAAAGGAGTTAAGTTTGGTGATGAAAATACAAATTTCTTTCACACTAAATCCCCAATTAATCACAGACATAACAAAATTGTCATGCTTCTGAATGAGGAGCAAGTAGAAATAACTGATCATGAGGGCAAACCAGCTATACTTTGGGAAGCATTTAGGCTAATCCACTGGCCACACAATGCACTTTGATTTAAATAATCTGCAGGAACATAATGTGGAACCTGAGGTTTTCCAGGACCTTGAGAAACCTTTTACTCAAGATGAAATTGATACAGTGGTTAAGAAGCTTCCCATAGACAAATCTCCAGGTCCTGATGGTTTTAATAATGAATTCATCAAAGCTTGTTGGGACATCATTAAAGTGGATATTACTGAACTTATCATGGCTTTTTCATAATGGTAATATAAATCTCAAGAGCATCAATACATCTTTCGTTACCATGATACCAAAAAAGGAAGTTCTAGTTTCCCCTAATGATTCTAGACCAATCTCACTACTCAATGGGGTTCTTAAAATAATCACCAAGCTGCTGGCCAATAGACTGCAAAAAATTATTCTCAAGATGGTACATATTAATCAATAGGGGTTTCTCAAAGATAGAGTGATACAAGACTGTCTTGGTTGGGCATATGAATATATACATCAATGTCACAAATCCAACGAAGAGATACTAGTGATTAAACTAGAATTTGAGAAAGCATTTGATACTGTTGAGCACCAGGCTATTATTGATATACTCATAGCAAAGGGTTTTGGAGAAAAGTGGATTACATGGATGCAATTACTTTTCACATCTGCCTCCTGTGCTATGATGTTGAATGGAGTCCCAGAAAAAAAACTACTACAGAAGAGGAGTTAGACAGGGTGATCCACTGTCTCCATTAATTTTTGTCTTGGCTGCGGACCTCTTACAATCAATACTCAATAAGGCCATGAGTCTGAATTCAATTACTCCACCAATTCAAGTGAACTCCTGCCCTGCTTTTCCAATAGTGCAATATGCTAATGATACTCTGGTCCTTATGCAAGCTAAGGCTAGGCAATTGATATGTCTCAAAGCTATGTTAAACACATTTGCATCAGCCAGTGGACTCAAAGTCAATTATGGAAAATCAATCTTGGTGCCAATAAACATTGCAGAAGACAGAATAAACATTTTCATCAATACCCTGCAATGTGCTAGAGGACAATTCCATTTTACCTACCTAGGATTGCCTTTGGGATTTTATAAACCAACTGTGGAGCAATGTATTCCCCTAGTCAACAGAGTTGCTAAGATATTGGCTGGTATTTCTACATTTATGACTCAGGCTCGTAGAGTGTTCCTGGTTAAATTAGTGCTTGCATCATTATCAATATTCTTCATGTGTTGCCTGGATATACCTATCACAATCAAGAAACTATCAACAAATATCTGAGACATTGCCTCTGCAGACCCTGATTTGGAAGATCACAGAGCAGCATTAGTGGCATGGCACACAGTTTGCAGACCCAGAAGTCAAGGAGGCCTGGGAGTCATGGATATCTATATACAAAACAAGAGTTTGCTCATGAAAAAATTACACAAGTTCTTCAACAGACATGATATCCCATCAATTAATCTAATTTGGTAAAACATACTATAATATGGACAACTCCAAGGAGATACTAAAGTGGGCTCCTTTTGGTGGAAATCAAACTTGGCACTCATTGATCATTTCAAAGCAATTGCCAGATGTAATGTAGGAGCTGGTAAGAGTGCCTTATTCTGGGATGATATGTGATACATCTCCATCGTATCCACTTTTCCAAACCCTTTTGCCTTGTTTTGGACCTTAATTTGCATGATTTGAATGAAACTAACCAGGATTGACGCCGTTTTCAGCAGAATTGCCTTGGTGTTATTTTTGTGCAGAAATAAAAGTTCTCAGATTGACCTAAAAATTTACGGAGATTATTTTTGGAATTTATAAAGAATGATGGCGAAAGAATCAACCAGAGGGGAGCCACCCACAGGTGACAAGCCCACCAGGCGGGACCACCCCCTGGCCACGCCTGTCAGGCTTGTGGGCCCCCTATGGCTCCACCGACCTCAATTCCACTCCCATATATTCATATTCGCAGAGGAAAAAAATAGAGGAGAAGAGTTCATCGTGTTTCATGTTACGGAGCCGTCGCCACCTCCTGTTCTTCCTCGGGAGGCCAGATCTGGAGTCCGTTTTGGGCTCCGGAGAGGGGAAATCGACGCCATCATCATCACCAAGCATCCTTCATCACCAGTTCCATGATGCTCTCCGTAGTTTGTGAGTAATTCCATCGTAGGCTTGCTGGACGGTGATGGGTTGGATGAGATTTATCATGTAATCGAGTTAGTTTTGTTAGGGTTTGATCCCTAGTATCCACTATGTTCTGAGATTGATGTTGCTATGACTTTTCTATGCTTAATGCTTGTCACTAGGTCCCGAGTGCCATGATTTCAGATATGAACCTATTATGTTTTCATGAATATATATATATGTGTGTTCTTGATGCTATCTTGCAAGTTGTAGACACCTATTACGAGTTATGATCCGCATCCCCCAGGGTGACAATAACTGGGATTCTTTCCGGTGATTACCGTAGTTTGAGGAGTTAATGTATTCACTAAGTGCTAATGCTTTGGTCATGTTCTCTATTAAAAGGAGGCCTTAATATCCCTTAGTTTCCAATAAGACCCCGCTGCCATGGGAGGGTAGGACAAAAGATGTCATGCAAGTTCTTTTCCATAAGCATGCATGACTATATATGGAATACATGCCTACATTACAGTGATGAATTGGAGCTATTTCTGTGTCACCCTATGTTATAATGGTTGTATGATGAATGCCATCCGACATAATTATCCATCATCGATCCATTGCCTATGAGCTTTACACATACTGATCTTTGCTAAGTTACTTTTCCGTTTCTACAATTAAAATCACTACAAAATTGCTAATGTCACTTTTGCCATCGTTACCGTTACTTCCATACTACTTTGCTACTGAATACTTTACTATAGATATTAAGTCTTTCAGGTGTGTTTGAATTGACAACTCAGCTGCGAATACTTGAGAATATTCTTTGGCTCCCCTTGTGTTGAATCAATAAATCTAGTTTGAATACTCAACCCTTGAAATATGTTGCGATCCCCTATACTTGTGGGTTATCAAGACCTTTTTTTGGCACCGTTGCCGGGGAGCATAGCTCTATTCTCTGATTCACTTGGGATTTATATCTGTTGATCACTATGAAGAACCTGAAAGATCCAAAAACCAAGATCTATCCCTCTACTACGAGGGGAGGTAAGGAACTGCCATCTAGCTCTACACTTGATTCACCTTCTGTTATGAGTACGTTTGCAACACCACCACCTGCTAGTAATTCTGATATGTCGCAAGTGATTGATGATGTCACTTATGCTATGCATGATGCTTATGATGATACTTTGCTTGATAATACTGTGCCACTTGGTGAATTTATTGATGAACAAATTGCTAGAGTCAATGTCGAAACTGATGATACTTTTGAAACTGATGAAATTATTGAAACTGAACACTATGAGACACCTGCTGGACCTAGCTCTCCTAGATATGAATTGCCTGATATACCTGAGGGTTATGTTACGGAAGGAGAGGTAGCTAGGGACTTTCTTGCTTGTAAGGATAGAGATGATCTTAAGAAATTGCTATGCAAGTGGAAAGAAAAATCTTTGAATGCTAGAATGAAATATGATCCTAAGTTTGCTACTTCACCTATCTTTGTTACTGATAAGGATTATGAATTTTCTATCGATCCTAAGTTAATTACTTTGGTTGAATCTGATCCTTTCCATAGTTATGAATCTGAAACTGCTGGGGCACATCTTACTAAATTGAATGATATAGCCACCCTGTTTACTCATGAGGAAAAAATCGTTATTACTATATTCTCAAGTTGTTTCCTTTCTCATTAAAGGGTGATGCTAAGATATGGTTCAATTCTCTTGCTCCTGGTTTTGTGCGTAGTCCCCAGGATATGATATGTTACTTTTCTGAAAAATATTTTCCTGCCCATAAGAAACAAGCTACCTTGCAGGAAATATTTAATTTTGTGAAAATTGAAGAAGAGAGTCTCCCACAAGCTTGGGGGAGGCTTCTCCAATTACTTAATGCTTTGACTAATCACCCTCTCAAGAAAAATGAAATACTTGATATGTTTTATAATGGACTAACCGATGCTTCTAGGGACCACCTAGATAGTTGTGTTGGTTGTGTTTCAGGGAAATGAATTGTTGAACAAGCTGAACTAGTATTGAACAATATATTGAGCAATGATAATGATTGGACTATTCTCGAACCACCTCTGAAGCCAAACTCCGAAGAAAAGAGGTATTCTATTTCTCAGTCCTGAAGATATGCAAGAGGCAAAGAAATCTATGAAAGAAAAGGTATTAAAGCTGAAGATGTTAAGAATCTACCACCTATTGAAAAAATACATGGTCTTGATAACCCGACATAGGTAGTAGATGTAAATTCTCTTTGTAGATTTGATGAAGGCTATATTCCTTATAATAAGTTTGCTAGCCAATGCTTAGATGAGTTTGATAATTTTGTTGTTAAGCAAGAAAATTACAGTGCTTATGTTAGTAGATAATTGAAACATAATGCTTACATGCTTGATCGCTTAGGTGATTATATGAGTAGAACTATCAATGATCTTAAGATTATTAGTAAACATGCTTCCATGGTAACTACTCAAGTAGAACAAGTACTTAAGGCACATAATGATTTGCTTAATGTGATGAATAGTAAAAACAATGATCATTCTGTTAGAGTTGTGACTAGAGGTGGTAGAATGACTTAGGAACCTTTGTATCCTGAGGGCCATCCTAAGATAATTGAGCAAGATTCTCAAAGGAGTAATACTGATGCACCTAGACATTCCAGTAATAAGAGGAATAAGGATGATGCTAGAACTTTGCATGCTGGTAGTGCACCTGTCATAGATACACCTGAAAACCCAAATGATATTTGTGTTCTTGATGCTGAGACACAATCTGGTGATGAACATGAGCCTAGTGATAATATTAATGATGATGTTCATTTTGATGCCAAACCTAGTAATGATAATGATGTGGAGATCGAACTTGCTGATGATCTTGATAACCCACAACCTAAGAATAAAAGATATGATAAAAGAGATTTTGTTGCTAGGAATCATGGTAAAGAAACAGAACCATGGGTTCAGAAACCCATGCCCTTTCTTCCTAAACCATCCAAGAAAAAGGATGATTAGGATTTTGAGCACTTTGTTGAAATGCTTAGACATGTCTTTTTGCGTATGCGCTTAACTGATATTCTGAAAATGTCTCCTTATGCTAAGTATATGAAAGAAATTGTGACTAATAAAAGAAAGATATCGGAAGCTGAGATTTCCACCATGTTTGCTAATTATACTTTTAAGGGTGGAGTACCAAAGAAATTGGGAGATCTAGGAGTACCCACTATACCATACTCTATTAAAGGGAATTTTGTTTAAACTGCTTTATGTGATTTGGGAGTTGGTGTTAGTGTTATGACTTTCTCTTTATATCGTCAACTTGATTTGAATAAGTTGACACCTACTAAAATCTCTTTGCAAATGGCTGATAAATCAAATGCTTTACCCATCGGTATTTGTGAGGATGAGCTTGTCATAGTTGCAAATGCTACTATCTTAACGGACTTTGTTATTCTTGATATTCCTGAGGCCGACAGTATGTCGATCATCCTTGGTAGACCCTTTTTAAATACTGCAGTGGCTGTTATTGATTGCAACAAAGGCAATGTCATTTTTTATATCAATGGTAATGAGCATACGGTACACTTTCCGAAGAAACAACCTCAAGTTCATACTATCAACTCCACTGAAAAGGTCTCAACGATTATTATTGGAGACTCTGAATTCCCTCTTCCTACTGTCAAGAAGAAATACGATATACTTATTGTTGGGGACACGCATATCCCCATTGAGGTAACTTAGTGTTATTCGAAAATTCTTCGGTTTCATGTTATTCAAAAGAAGTTTGTTAATAAGACTTGATCAACCTGATTGATGGACCCCTTTTGATAAGCATGAGATGGATGAATTTAGAAAGCACAGCTTTCTGTACCCAACTTTTACTTTTTGTTAATTAGTGTAAATAAATAAAAATGCTATTATTTTTTTGTTTTGTGAGTTTTTCGTACAATAGAAAAATGACCTGAAAATAAAAGTTCTTCAATTGCCGTGAAAATGTAGTATGATTTTTTTAGAATTTTTAAAAATATCTGGCACTGAGCACATAGCAGGGGGCAACACTAGTGGGTCACAAGCCCATAGGGCGCGGCCACCCCTTGGCCACGCCTATGTGACTTGTGGGTCCCATGTGGGCCCCCTTCACTTATTCCAATTCCCATCCATTTCGTCTTCCTCCAAAAAAATCCCACCATTTCTCAAACCCGTGTTGTAGCTCATTTTGCTGCCATTTTTGATCTCCTTGTGAAAATCTCCATTCGCAAAACTGTTTTAGGAGATTGTTCTTCGGTATGTGACTCCTCCAATGTTCAAATTAGTTTTTGTTCTAGTGCTTTATATATTGCAAGTTTTTGCTGTTGTGGTGACCTTGTTCTTGAGCTTGCATGTCAAATTTGTATGGCCCCAAGTAGTTTTGATGCATGATATAGTCTCTAGGAACTTGTGGGAGTAGTTGCTATGAGTTTTGTTGAGTTTTATTCACCTTTATTTTGAGTCACTAAAAATTTCAGAATTTTCCAGAGAAATAAAAATGTTGAGGATATTGTTAAGGGGCTCTTCAAGCTGGGGTTCTAAATAAGATGAAAATGAGGTGAAGAAAAGTCCAAATACTATCGGCCTCGCGTTGCAGAAGTTTGACCATGTGAATGGCCAAGTGATGCTTTCTTGAGGGCGGATAGAATTTATGAAGATTTCTATTATTTGGCCGAGAGGGCAAGCATTGCCAACTTCCTCAACGATAAGTGTGACCAGTAACTCTTGCTCACTAATACCTTTGTGCAAAATTTTCACTTTCATTTTAGGGAAGAGCCTCCTACGGTAGAATTTCATTTATATGTTGTGCCTAAGAAAATGAACCTTTACGATTTTTGCAATGTTTGCAAAATACCTTATGAGGGCAGCATCAGGGAGCCATGTCCTAGAGACATGGAAGATTTTACTGCCGCAGTCACTGTACGGGAGGAGAGAGGGGTGTCAAAGGCAAGAGCAACTAGTTTATATTTTCTTGTTCTACACTATTATTCATTATTTGCGGGGAGATGTTTAGTTGGTCGTGGGAAGAGTGGAGGTCTTAGTGTTCCCGACCTCGCCATTCTGTGCCATGCTTTACTTGCTGATAGAACCTTTAGTCTGGGACGCTCCATGTTGGAAATATGCCCTAGAGATAATAATAAAATGGTTATTATTGTATTTCCTTGTTCATCATAATTTTCTATTGTTCATGCTACAATTGTGTTAACCGGAAACCGTAATACATGTGTGAATGCATAGACCACAACATGTCCTAGTGAGCCTCTAGTTGACTAGCTCGTTGAACAATAGATGGTCACGATTTCATGACCATGGACATTGGATGTCGTTGATAACGGGATCACATCATTAGGAGAATGATGTGATGGACAAGACCCAATCCTAAGCATAGTACTAGATCGTGTAGTTCGTCTGCTAAAGCTTTTCCAATCAAGTATCGTTTCCTTAGACCATGAGATTGTGCAACTCCCGGATACCGTAGGAATGCTTTGGGTGTGCCAAACGTCACAACATAACTGGGTGGCTATAAAGGTGCACTACGGGTATCTCCGAAAGTGCCTGTTGGGTTGGCACGAATCGAGACTGGGATTTGTCACTCCGTGTGACGGAGAGGTATCTCTGGGCCCACTCGGTAAGACATCATCATAATGAGCTCAAAGTGACTAAGGAGTTAGTCACGGGATGATGTATTACGGAACGAGTAAAGAGACTTGTTGGTAACGAGGTTGAACAAGGTATAGGGATACCGACGATCGAATCTCGGGCAAGTATCATACCGGTAGACAAAGGGAATTGCATACGGGATTGATTGAATCCCTGACATCGTGGTTCATCCGATGAGATCATCATGGAGTACATGGGAGCCAACATGGGTATCCAGATCCCGCTGTTTGTTATTGACTAGAGAGGTGTCTCGGTCATGTCTACGTGTCTCCCGAACCCGTAGGGTCTACACACTTAAGGTTCGATGACGCTAGGGTTATAGGAAAATGGTATACATGATTATCGAAGGTTGTTCGGAGTCCCGGATGAGATCCCGGACGTCATGAGGATCTCCGGAATGGTCCGGAGGTAAAGATTGATATATAGGAAGTCCAGTTTTGGTCACCGGAAAGTTTTCGGGCTCATCGGTAGTGTACCGGGAGTGCCGGGAGGGTGCCGGAGGACCCCCGGGAGGGGTGTGACGACCAAAGGACCACATGGGCTGTTAGATAAAGTGTGCCAGCCCTTATTGGGATGGGCAAGACTTTTGCTAAAGGCCCATGCGGCTAGGGATAAGAGATAGGGCCAAAAAGGATTTAAAAGGAGGAGATCCACCTCCCTTGTGGGAGGTGGACTCTCCCTTTAAATCGGCCGAACCTCTCCTCTTTGGAGTAGAGGCCAAGCCATCCCTCCACGTCCCTCCTCCTATATATACTTGAGGTTTTGGCTGTTTTGAGACAAGATTTGATCTCTCTCTCTCACGGCGAAGCCCTACCTCTCTTCTTCCTCCTCCGCAGCGCTTAGGCGAAGCCCTGTCGGAATACCTTGCTACTCCACCACCACCATGCCGTCATGCTGCTGTTGGAGCCCTTCCCCAACCTCTCCTTCCTCCTTGCTGGATCAAGGCATAGGAGACGTCACCGGGCTGCATGTGTGTTGAACGCGGAGGTGTCGTCCGTTCAGCACTTGATCGGATCTATCACGATCTGAATCGCTGCGAGTACGACTCCATCAACCGCGTTCTTGTAACGCTTCCGCTTAGTGATCTTCAAAGGTATGAAGATGCAATCTTTTCCCACTCGTTGCTGGTTTCTCCATGGATAGATCTTGGTGATCGTAGGAATTTTTTTGATTTACTACTACGTCTCCCAACAGTGGCATCATGAGCTAGGTCTATGCGTAGAATCTATGCACGAGTAGAACACAAAGCAGTTGTGGGCGTCGATCTTGTTAATTTGCTTACCACTACTACTCTTATCTTGATTCAACGGTATTGTGGGATGAAGCGGCCCGGACCGACTTTACACGTACGCTTACGTGAGACTGGTTCCACCGCCTGACATGCACTTGTTGCATAAGGTGGCTAGCGGGTGTCTGTCTCTCCCACCTTAGTCGGATTGGATTTGATGAAAAGGGTCCTTATGAATGGTAAATAGCAATTGGCATATCACGTTGTGGTTTTGGCGTAGGTAAGAAACGTTCTTGCTAGTAACCTATAGCAGCCACGTAAAACATGCAACTACAAATTAGAGGACGTCTAACTTGTTTTTGCAGCATGTGCCTTGTGATGTGATATGGCCAAAAGGATGTGATGTGATGCATTGTGATGTATGAGATTGATCATGTTCTTGTAATAGGATTCGCGACATGCATGTCGATGAGTATGACAACCGGCAGGAGCCATAGGAGTTGTCTTATTTTATTGTATGACCTGCGTGTCAATCATAAACGCCATGTAATTACTTTACTTTATTGCTAAGTGTTAGCCATGGTAGTATAAGTAATAGTTGGCGAGACAACTTCATGAAGACACAATGATGGAGATCATGATGATGGAGATCATGGTGTCGTGCCGGTGACAGTGATGATCATGGTGCCCCGAAGATGGAGATCAAAGGAGCAAGATGATATTGGCCATATCATGTCACTATATTGATTGCATGTGATGTTTATCATGTTTACATATTATTTTCTTAGAACGACGGTAGTAAAAAAGATGATCTCTCAATAAAATTTCAAGAAAGGTGTTCACCCTAACTGTGCACCGTTGCTAAGGATCGTCGTTCCAAAGCACCGCGTGATGATCGGGTTTGATAGGTTCTAACGTTCGCATACAACGGGTGTAAGCCAGATTTACACATGCGAAACACTTAGGTTGACTTGACGAGCCTAGCATGTACAGACATGGCCTCGAAACACGGAAGACCGAAAGGTCGAACATGAGTCGTATAGAAGATACGATCAACATAGAGATGTTCACCATGGATGACTAGTCCGTCTCACGTGATGATCGAACACGGGCTAGTTGACATGGATCATGTATCACTTGGAAGACTAGAGAGATGTCTATCTAAGTGTGAATTCATTAATAATTTGATTAGATGAACTTAATTATCATGAACATAGTCTAAAAATGTCCTTGCAAATTATGTCGTAGATAGCTCGCGCTGTAGCTCCCCAGTTTTATTGATACGGTCCTAGAGAAAAATAAGTTGAAAGTTGATGGTAGTAATAATACGGACTGGGTCCGTGATCTGAGGATTGTCCTCATTGTTGCACAGAAAGCTTATGTCTTTGATGCACCGCTAAGTGCACCACTCCCTCAAGCGTTGTCTGTAGATGTTGTGAACATATGACAGGTACTTTTTGATGACTATGTGATAGTTCGGTGCGTCATGCATTACGGCTTAGAATTTAGGCTCCAAAACGTTTTGAACGTCACGGAACATAAGAGATGTTCTAAGAGCTAAAATTGGGATTTCAGGCTCGTGCCTATGTTGAGAGGTATGAGACCTCCAACAAGATTCTTTGCCTGCAAGATAAAGGAGAATAGCTCAATCGGTGAGCGTGTGCTCAGATTGTCTGGGTGCTACAATCACTTAAATCAAGTGGGAGTTAATCTTCCAGATGAGATAGTGATTAATGCAGTTCTCCCAGTCACTGCCACCAAGCTACTAGGGCTTCATGATGAACTATAACATGCCAGGGATGGATAAGATGATCCTTTAGTTGTTCGTGATGTTTGACACCACGAAGGTAGAAATCAAGAAGGAGCATCAAGTGTTGATGGTTAAGTGAATACCACTAGTTTGAAGAAGGGCAAGGGCAAGAAGGGAAAAACTTCAGGAATGGCAAGCCAGCTGTCGCTCTAGTGAATAAACCCAAGGTTGAGCCCGAACCCAAGACTAAGTGCTTCTGTTATGAGGAGACTGTTCACTGAAGCGGAACAACCCTAGATGCTTGGTAGATAAGAAGGCTGGTAATGTCGATAGAAGTATATTTGATATACGTGTTAGTGATGTGTACCTTGCTGGTACTCCTAGTAGCACCTGGGTATTGGATACCGGTTCGGTTGCTAAGTGTTAGTAACTCGAAATAAAAGCTACGGAATAAAGGGAGGCTAGCTAAGTGAAAGGTGACGATGTGTGTTGGAAGTGTTTCCAAGGTTGATGTGATCACCATCGCACGCTCTCTCTACCTTCGGGATTTGTGATAAACCTAAATAAATGTTATTTGGTGTTTGCGTTGAGCATGAACATGATTATATCATGTTTAGAGAAATACGGTTATTCATATAAGTTAGAGAATAATTGGTTATTCTATTTACATGAATAATGCCTTTAATGGTCATACACCCACTGGGAATGGTTTATTGAATCTTGATCGTAGTAGTACACATGGTCATAACATTGGTACCAAAAGATACAAAGTTAATAATGATAGCACCACATGCCTGTGGCACTGCCGCTAAATGTCATGTTGGTATAAATCGCATGAAGAAACTCCATGCTGATGGATCTTTTGACTCACTTGATTTCGAATCAGTTGAGACATGCGAGCCATGCCTATTGGCCAAGATGACTAAGACCCCGTCTTCCGGTTTGATGGAGCGGGCTAGTGGCTTATTGGAATTAATACATGTTGATGTATGTGGTCCAATGAGTGTTGAAACACACAGTGGATATCGTTGTTTTTCTTTACCTTCACTGATGATTTGAGTAAATATGGGGATATTTACTTAATGAAACACGAATCTGAAATGTTTGAAAGGTTCAAGGAGTTTCAGAGTGAAGTTAAAGATCATCGTGACAAGAAGATAAAATGTCTATGATATGATCATGGAGGTGAATATCTAAGTTACGAGTTTGGTATGCAATTTTAGACAATGTGGAAATTGTTTCACAGCTCACGCCTCCTGGAACACCATAGTGTGATGGTGTGTTCGAACGTCGTAGTCGTGCTCTATTGGATATAGTGAGTACTATGATGTCTCTTATCGTTTTGCCACTATCGTTATGGGGTTATGCATTAAAGACAAATCCATTCACTTTAATAGGGCACCATCTAAGTCTGTTGAGATGACACCGTGAGAATTATGGTTTGACAGAAGCCTAAGCTATCATTTTTTAATGTTTGGGGCTGTGACGCTTATGTGAAAAGGGTTTTCACCTAATGAGCTCAAACCCAAAGCATACGAATGCATCTTCATAGAATACCCTAAGGAGACACTGGGTATACCTTCTATCTCAGATTCAAGTGCAAAAGTGTTTGTGGCTAAGAATGGGTCCTTTCTCGAGAAAGAGTTTCTCTCGAAAGAATTGAGTTGGAGGAAGATAGAACTTGATAAGGTTGTTGAACTTTTGTTTCAACCAGAGAGTAGCGCATCACAGAAAGATGTTTCTGTAGAGCCTACGTCGGTTGAAAAGGAAGTTAATGATGATGATCATGAAGCTTCGGATCAAGTCACTATCGAACCTGGTAGGTCGACAAGGATGCGTACTGCTCCAGAGTAGTACGACAACCATGTCTTGGAAATCATGTTGTTGGACAACGATGAACCTACGAACTATGGAGAAGCGATGGTGGGCTCGGATTCCAACAAATGGCTAGGAGCCATGAAATCCGAGAAAGGATCCATGTATGAAAACCAAGTATGGACTTTGGTAGACTTGCCTGTTGAATGGTAGGTCGTTGAGTACAAATGGACCTTTGAGATGAACATAGATGCTAATGGTGAAATGTCATCGTTTATAAAGCTCAACTTGTCGCAAAGAAGTTTCCGCCAAGTTCAAGGAGTTGACTGCGATGAGATTGTCTCATCTGTAGCGATGCTAAAAGTCTATTAAAATTATGTTAGCAGTTGCTGCATTTTTCGATTATGAAATCTGGCAGATGGATGACAAAACAAAGTTTCCATAATGGTTTCTATGAGGAAGATTTGTATGTGATACAACCAGAAGGTTTTGTCAATCCTAAGGATGCTAAAAGTATGCAAACTCCAGCGATCCTTCTATGGACTGGAGTAAGCATCTCGGTGTTGGAATATGAGCTTTGATAGAGTGATCAAAGTTTTTGAGTTTATACAAGGTTTATGAGAAACTTGTATTTGCAAGAAAGTGAGTGGGAGCACTATAGAGTTTCTTATAAGAATATGTAGTTGACATATTATTGATCGGAAATGATGTAGAATTTCTGGAAGAGCATGAAGGGTTGTTTGAAAAGAGTTTTTCAAAGGAAGACCCAGATAAAGCTACTATTTTATTGAGCATCAAGATCTATAGGGATAGATCAATTCGCTTGATAAGTTTTTCGACGAAGACATATCTTGACAAGTTTTTGAAGGAGTTCAAAATAGATGGGTCAAAGAAGGAGTTCTTGACTGTATTGTAAGGTGTGAAATTGAGTAAGACTCAATGCCCGACCACGGCAGAAGATAAAGAAAAAATGAGTGTCATCCCCTATGCTTTAGCCATAGGCTCTATATAGTATGCCATGCTATGTACCGCACTTGTGTGTGCCTTGCCATGAGTCTGTCAAGGGGTACAAGAGTAATCCAATAGTGGATCACTGGACAGCGGTCAAAGTTATCCATGGTAACTTGAGATCTAAGTAAATATTTCTCGATTATGGAGGTGATAAGCAGTTCATCGTAAAGGGTTACGATGATGCAAGCTTTAACACCAATCCGGATGACTCTTAGTAGAAATCCGGCTACGTATAGTGGAGCAGCCATTTGGAATAGCTCCAAGTGGAACGTGGGAGCAGTATATACAAATATGACATAGAAAGTTTGCAAGGTACACACGGATCTATATGTCGCAGACCCGCTGACTAAAACCTCTTTCCCGAGCAAAACATGATCAAACCCCAGAACTAATTGGGTGTTAATCACATGATGATATGATCACATGGTGATGTAAGTGTTAATCACATGGCGATGTGAACTAGATTATTGACCCTAGTGCAAGTGGGAGACTGTTGGAAATATGCCCTAGAGATAATAATAAAATGGTTATTATTGTATTTCCTTGTTCATGATAATTGTCTATTGTTCATGCTACAATTGTGTTAACCGGAAACCGTAATACATGTGTGAATGCATAGACCACAACATGTCCCTAGTGAGCCTCTAGTTGACTAGCTCGTTGATCAATAGATGGTCACGATTTCATGACCATGGACATTGGATGTCGTTGATAACGGGGTCACATCATTAGGAGAATGATGTGATGGACAAGACCCAATCCTAAGCATAGCACTAGATCGTGTAGTTCGTCTGCTAAAGCTTTTCCAATGTCAAGTATCGTTTCCTTAGACCATGAGATTGTGCAACTCCCGGATACCGTAGGAATGCTTTGGGTGTGCCAAACGTCACAACATAACTGGGTGTCTATAAACGTGCACTACGGGTATCTTCGAAAGTGTCTGTTGGGTTGGCACGAATCGAGACTGGGATTTGTCACTCCGTGTGACGGAGAGGTATCTCTGGGCCCACTCGGAAAGACATCATCATAATGAGCTCAAAGTGACTAAGGAGTTAGTCATGGGATGATGTATTACGGAATGAGTAAAGAGACTTGCCGGTAACGAGGTTGAACAAGGTATAGGGATACCGACGATCGAATCTCGAGAAAGTATCATACCGGTAGACAAAGGGAATTGCATACGGGATTGATCGAATCCCTAACATCGTGGTTCATCCGATGAGATCATCGTGGAGTACATGGGAGCCAACATGCGTATCCAGATCCCGCTGTTGGTTATTGACCAGAGAGGTGTCTCGGTCATGTCTACGTGTCTCCCGAACCCGTAGGGTCTATACACTTAAGGTTCGATGACGCTAGGGTTATAGGGAAATGGTATACGTGATTACCGAAGGTTGTTCGGAGTCCCGGATGAGATCCCGGATGTCACGAGGAGCTCCGGAATGGTCCGGAGGTAAAGATTGATATATAGGAAGTCCTGTTTTGGTCACCGGAAAGTTTTCGGGCTCATCGGTAGTGTACCGGGAGTGCCGGGAGGGTGCCGGAGGACCCCCGGGAGGGGTGTGATGACCAAAGGACCACATGGGCTGTTAGATAAAGTGTGCCAGCCCTTATTGGGCTGGGCAAGACTTTTGCTAAAGGACCATGCGGCTAGGGATAAGAGATAGGGCCAAAAAGGATTTAAAAGGAGGAGATCCACCTCCCTTGTGGGAGGTGGACTCTCCCTTTAAATCGGCCGAACCTCTCCTCTTTGGAGTAGAGGCCAAGACAGCCCTCCACGTCCCTCCTCCTATATATACTTGAGGTTATGTCTGTTTTGAGACAAGATTTGATCTCTCTCTCTCTCACGGCGAAGCCCTACCTCTCTTCTTCCTCCTCCGCAGCGCTTAGGCGAAGCCCTATCGGAATACCTTGCTACTCCACCACCACCATGCCGTCGTGCTATTTTTGGAGCCCTTCCCCAACCTCTTCTTCCTCCTTGCTGGATCAAGGCGTAGGAGACGTCACCGGGCTGCACATGTGTTGAACGCGGAGGTGTCGTCCGTTAGGCACTTGATCGGATCTACCGCGATCTGAATCGCTGCGAGTACGACTCCATCAACCACGTTCTTGTAACGCTTCCGCTTAGCGATCTTCAAAGGTACGAAGATGCAATCTCTCCCCACTCGTTGCTGGTTTCTCCATGGATAGATCTTGGTGATCGTAGGAATTTTTTTGATTTACTACTACGTGTCCCAACACTCCAGAGTATCCAGGAGAGGGTTTACTTCCAGCCATGGCCCTAGACCAACTTAGGCCAAAATCCTAAGCTTGGGGGAGTACGTATTTCTCACCGACTTTACATTCAAGTGCAGACACTCATCTTAGTGGTCGGTGTTCATACTTTTTCATCGTACCATCCATGGTAGTTTATTTTCTTTTTCCGCTTTCTTCTTGTGTGTTTAATTAACTTTGAGAAAAAATAAAAAAAATCCTAGCTTTATCTTCTGGTTTGTTTAGTTGTAGTATTAAATGAAAACCCAAAAAGATTTTTTGTTCTTCTCTTGCTTGTTGGGAGTTTTCCCGTATAAATAGTTTTTCTCGTTCTTCTTTTGATTTTTCTTTCTTTGGGTTGTAAGGAGGAGACCAAATGAAATGTCGGGTGGATCTCATATGCATTATTGTTTACCTATTAGCGAGCCCATATTACCTTGTCTTCTCCTATGAGTTATTGTTTGTAGATTCCAGCTTAGTCCAATGCACATGCACTCTTATTTGGAAGTGAAAGCTAGTAATGACGATATATGATGAAAAGATTGAGATGGAGAAACGCTGGTATGAACTTGAACTATTTTTGTTTTGTAAATATGATTAGCTCATCATTCGAATTCAGTTCATTATGGGTGAAACATATTTGGAATGACAATTTGAGATTATAGTTACTCATGCCATGCTTAATTAGCTAAGAGTGGATAATGGTTTGTCTTGAGTGCCAACATGCATATTAAAATGGTTGTGATGTAGTATGATAGGATGGTATCCTCCTCTGAATGATTCAAGTGGCTTGACTTGGCACATGTTCATGCATGTAGTTGAAACAAAATCAACATAGCCTCTATGATATTTATGTTCATGTTGATTTATATCCTACTCATGCTTGCATTGAATGTTGGTTAATCTCAAAGCATGTTGATGACTCTTGTCGCTCTCTAGTTGGTCGCTCCCCAGTCTTTTGCTAGCCTTCACTTGTAGTAAGTGGGAATACTGCTTGTGCATCCAATTCCTCAAACCCAAAGTTGTTCCATCTAAGTCCACCATACCTACCTATATCCGGTATTCACCTGCCGTTCCAAGTAAATTTGCATGTGCTAAACTCTAAACCTTCAAATAATCATTCTGTTTTGTATGCCCGAATCGCCCATGTAGCGACTGGGGGTTGTCAATATCTTCCATGCTAGGTGGGTTATTCTCACGATATGTGTTTATTCAATATCATTCACGAGAAACTGGCTGTTACTCGGGATGCCTAGTTCCATGCTCAAAATCAAATCAAAATGTAATGAAACAAAACTCCCCCAGGATTGTGTTTGTATGGACGGTACTCGTGGATTCGGCTCGCCTGGAGCGTGATTGAATGGTGGAGGGGGAGTAAAAACTTTATCATTCTGTTTGGGAACCGCCTATAATGTATCTAGCATGGAAGATGCTGAAATCTCTTGGTCGTTATTATGACAATGAAAGCATACCACTCAAAATCGTCATTCACTCATGTTTTAAAGCTCGAGCTCTGGCACCTCTGCAAATCAATGCTTCCCTATGCGAAGGGTCTATCTATTTACTTTATTGTTGAGTCATCCTCCTCTTATAATAAAGCACCAGTTAAAGAGCACCACCGTCATTTGTATGCTTTGCTGTTAATTGATATTGAGTGTGAGTATGACTGGATCTCTTTTACCATGAATTATAATGTCTAGTCAGTCATTGTTCTTTAGAGATGCTCTGCATTTATGTTTTGCGGTCTCAGAAAGGGCTAGCAAGATACCATTTTGTCATATTGTATCATGATTGTTTTGATAAAAATGTTGTCATCCGAGAGTTATTATAATCGCTCCCTAGTTGATTATGCCATTGATATGAGTAAATGTGAGACCTAAAGGTTATTGTGAAGTCCATAATCTTTGCTAAAAGTCTAAACATCAGTTAGACATATTTACAACAACAAGATCAAACAGAGTTTGTAAAAGTTTTTTGTTTATCACTTTCAGATGGGTTGGATGAGATTTATCATGTAATCAAGTTAGTTTTGTTAGGGTTTAATCCCTAGTATCCACTATGTTCTGAGATTGATGTTGCTATGACTTTGCTACGCTTAATGCTTGTCACTAGGGCCCGAGTGCCATGATTTTAGATCTGAACCTATTATGTTTTCATGAATATATATGTGTTCTTGATCCTATCTTGCAAGTTGTAGACACATATTTCGAGTTATGATCCGCATCCCCCAGGGCGACAATAACTGGGATTTTTTCCAGTGATTACCGTAGTTTGTGGAGTTCATGTATTCACTAAGTGCTAGTGCTTTCGTCCGGTTATCTATTAAAAGGAGGCCTTAATCCCTTAGTTTCCAATAGGAACCCGCTCCCATGGGAGGGTAGGACAAAAGATGTCATGCAAGTTCTTTTCCATAAGCACGTATGACTATATATGGAATACATGGCTACATTACATTGATGAATTGGAGCTAGTTTTGTGTCACCCTATGTTATCACTGTTGCATGATGAATGCCATCCGGTATAATTATCCATCATCGATCCATTGCCTACGAGCTTTCCACATACTGATCTTTGCTAAGTTACTTTTCCGTTGCTATAGTTACAATCACTACAAAACTGCTACTCTCACTTTTGCCATCATTACAGTTACTTCCATACTACTTTGCTACTAAATACTTTGCTGCAGATATTAAGTCTTTTAGGTGTGGTTGAATTGACAACTCAGCTGCGAATACTCAAGAATATTCGTTGGCTCCCCTTGTGTCGAATCAATAAATTTGGGTTGAATACTTTACCCTCGAAAACTGTTGCAATCCCCTATACTTGTGGGTTATCAAGAATATGTGGCACGAGTTTGTTTCAAAACACAAATTTGAGCACCTTCACTCTTTTTCCAAGAATACAAGATTAAATGTTCAACAAGTAGTCAACGCTGAATATCTTCGAGATCTCTTCTACCTACCATTGACTACACAAGCTTATGAGGAATTTTTGGAACTGGAAAACATATGTATCACATTAAGACAATCTGAATATTTGGATGTAGTGGACACATGGAGCTACATATGGGGAAATGAATTCTACTCCTCCATAAAAGCTTACAATGTGCTAATTGGGCACAAACAAACACCTCCACATTTCAGATGGATCTGGAACAACTCTTGTCAACCCAAGCATCAAGTGTTCTTCTCGATGTTGTTACATGGTAGAGTCAATACAAGAAATCTGTTAAGAAGGAAAAGCTTTGAGCTTGACGCATACAACTATGTAGTGAGAGATTGTCAACAGGAAGAAACACTACACTACCTTTTCTGTGGATGTCCTTTTGCCATTCAATGTTGGGATTTCATGTGCCCCCAAGAACACATAACCTGTCAGTGCTAGAAGCATATCAAGACCTAAAGTACAAGATCAACTATCCCTTCTTTATGGAAATTATCATACTAGGGTCTTGGGCCATATGGATATCAAGGAACAATAAATTTTTATTTTCTAGGCTTATCTCAAGCCTTTGAAACAACTTCTAGACTACTTTTCTTAATTTTAGAAAAATTCCAGCGGGGTTTTACCCTACTGTTTATAGTCAATAGATTGTATGCACTAGAAGTGGAAGAACTATCCATTTTCTTGGCAGGCTTAGTACAAGGGACATGTCAAAGGTTGCACTGTCATACTAGAAACGGTGGCTTTACAAGATCTTTGGATATGTCACTCTTTCTTTGGCATGGTAGGTTCTCAAATGATATCAATGTGCTTCAAGGTTCTCCAGTGTTAGCAAGGCTTGCAAAAATCCATTGCCCAAAGGTCAACTTTAAGATCAATGGCCACCACTAGAACAAGGGATACTATCTAGCTGATGGAATCTACCCTAAGTAGTCAACCCTTGTGAAGACAATATCAAATGAGGAAACACAGAAGAAATAAAAAGTTTCCCAACAACAACAAAGTGCTAGGAACAATGTGGAGCATGCTTTTGATGTGCTTATGAAAGCACATTTTCTCCCTTGGTGGTTTTGGTAATTAATAACAACATATATCTCATTGAACTAATGTTTCCACTAAGCATATTTCAGGAAAAGTTCAATGATGGGTTGGCAAAAAGATTGTGGAGAAACCCCTAGATGCAAGGAATTGGATTGGCAAAGCTTCAAGCAAGAGGACTCTACATTTTACTTTATGAGAAATCACCTTGAGTCCATAGGAAAGCCAATTCTATTAAAAGGGGGAAGGTACCATTGGTGAACAAAGATGCTCCACGTGCACAAGTGATAGTCACCAAAAACACCCACAAACTCTCCCACAAAAGTCTGTCCAAGCCTATCATGAAAATCGGTGCAACCAACAAGTCCCGCTCGGTCCCATTTGATTTCCCACTTAGACACAACCCTGCCAAACCCTAGATCTTCGGTGCAACCGATACTGCTTCGGTGCCACCGAGTTCGGCTTGCCAACATTATGTTGCCTCGATTCTTAAAATAAGAAATTCCAAGATTTTGGATCACCATCACCGAGTTGTGAATTCTGACCGTTTGTCACCTTATCGGTACCTCCAAGATCTTTGTATCGGTCTCGCCGAGATTAAAAAGTTGCTACCTTTGGAGCAACTCGGTACCACCGAGATTCATACTTTGGTGTCACCAAGTTGGTCACTTTAGGTGTAATGGTTGGACTTTTGGAGATGCCTATATATACCCCTCCACCACCACTCACTCGTAAGAGAAGCACTCAGAACAGATCCCCACTTATCCCATCAGTTTTTCTGAGAGAGAGCCACCTACTCATGTGTTGAGATCAAGCCATTCCACTCCATCCATATGAATCTTGATCTCTAGCCTCCCAAGTTGCTTTCCACCCAATCAATCTCTTCCACCAAAGCCAAATATGTGAGAGAGAGTGATTGAGTGTTGAGGAGTCTATCATCTTTAAGAACAAGAGCAAGGAGTTCATCGACATTGTTGAGCCTATTACCTTTTGGAGGTTGGTGCCTCCTAGATTGGTTAGGTGTCGCTGGGGATCCTCCTACTTCATGTTGTGGAGTGAACCAAGAATTTTGTAAGGGCAAGGAGGTCGCCTACTTCGTGAAGATCTACCCCGAGTTAGGCTAGTCCTCCGTGGACGTAGGCCATCATGGCATAGACAAGGTTGCTTCTTCGTGGAACCCTCCGTGGGTAGAGCCCTTCATGGACTCTCGCGACAGTTACCCTCCGTGGGTTGAAGTCTCCATAAATGTGGACGTACGATAGCACCACCTATCGGAACCACAGGAACAATCTTCGTGTCTCCTAATTGTGCTTGATCTTCCTACCCATCCTCTATTACATATGCTTGTCTTTAGTTTCCGCTGCTATACTCTTAGACATGCATGTGTAGGGTGTGCTTGACTTGCTATCATTGCTAAAATCTGCCAACACTTAAAATTGGGAAAAGGTAGAATTTTTATTTGGTCAAGTAGTCTAATCACCCCCCCCCCCCCTCTAGACATAATTTCGATCCTACAAGTGGTATCAGAGCTTTGGTCTCCATTGCATTGGTTTCACAACCTAAGACAGTATGGCATCTAGCGAGGGAAATTATCACCGTAGAGGTCCGTACTTTGATGGAACAAAGTTTGCTAGTTGGAAGCACAAAATGAAAATGCATATTCTTGTTCATAACCCCGCCATTTGGGCTATTGTTCGTGTTGGATTGCAAGGTGAATTATGCGCTGATGGAATGCAACCGGATCGTGAAGTGATTGCGGATGAGTTGAGGATGTTGCAATATAACGCTCAAGCATGTCACATTATCTTCAACTGCCTATGCCTCGAAGAATTCAACAAAATCAGTTGTCTTGAGAATGCAAAAGAAATTTGGGATACTTTGGTTGATATGCACGAAGGTACCGAATCCGTGAGAGAATCCAAGTTGGATGTTCTTCAGAATCAGCTTGACAAGTTCAAGATGAAGGATGGTGAAGGAGTAGCAGAGATGTACTCTAGGCTTGTTCTCATCACCAATGAGATTGCCAGCTTAGGAAGCGAAGAAATGACTGGCAAATTCATCATCAAGAAGATACTTGGAGCTTTGGATGAGAGATATGACATCGTGTGCACATTGATCGAAGTGATGCCCAACTACAAAGATCTCAAGCCTACAGAAGTAATAGGAAGGATTGTTGTTCATGAGATGACACTCAAGGACAAGGAAGAGCTTCACAACAAGTCTAGGGGCGCTTACAAAGCCAAAAGTGATGCTCCCGCAACTTCAAGCGACAACCTTGTCACCAATGAAGAGATAAGCCTCATGGTCAAGAAATTTAACAAGTTCTACAAGAATAGAGGCAAAGATCAAAGCTCCAGCTCAAGATATGAAGAGAAGCATTCGTCAAGTCGTGACCGAAACTGCTACAATTGTGAGAAGCCCGGGAACTACTCCAATGAGTGCACGAATCCCTACAAAAGAAAAGAGGAGTCACCAAGAAGACGAAGCTCAAGAGATGAGTCACCTCAAAGAGAGAGAAGGAGTAGAGATGATCATTATGAATGAAGACACTCAAGGAGAAGTAGGGACTCGAAGAAGGACAAGTAGACCAAGAGTTACTCAAGAAGAAGCCATCAAGCTCATGTTGGTGAATGGGTTTTCGGCTCCGAATCTAACAACCACTCCGAGAGAAGCTACCACTCCAACTCTGACTATAGTCAAGATGAAGGTGTTGCCGGACTTGCACTAGTGACGACCAACTCCTACGACATATTTGATTCACCAAATGAAGGGAATGGAAGTTGATTCATGGCTAAAGGCCCCAAGGTATCACACCCCGAGTATCTTGATTTCAATAGTGATGAGGACGACTTGCTAGGTGATGATGACTTGCTATTTGACAAATCTAGTGATATTAGTCAAAATGAATAGAGAGCTTGATGATGATAGTAATCACTCTAGTCAACATAAGTCGTGTGATGATAATAAGTTGGAAATAGAGCGACTAACTCAAGAACTAAACACTCTTAAGTTACCTCACGAGTCTACTCTACAAGATCATAGAGAGCTTGAAAGGACACATGAGAAGCTCCACTTCGAGAAGCTCAATTTGGAGCAAGAGCATGAATTCCTTAAAGCTATCAATGAATATCTTCGAAAGAAGACTTCCTCTTACCTAGACAAACGACTTCTCTTGTATACATTCATTCCACAAGTTAAGGCTAAGCAAACTAGTAACAAAGGCAAGAAAGGTTCTTCAACTAGTAGCCATAAAAATGATAAATCCAATAATATTGCTTCTAGTAGTTCTATTGATCTCACTAACACTTCTCTTAGCCAAGTTACACTTGAGTAAGAAAATGAACTTTTGAAAGGGATCATAGAGAAAGGTATCTACAAGAGTCTTGCCGGGTGTAAGCAATTTGAGGAAATTGTACGCAAGCACGGAGGATACTAGAAGAACCATGGCATTGACTACTTCAACACTAATGGAGTTGAATGGGAAGAAGGTCACCACCCCAAGCCCAAGTTTGTTCCTCAAAGAGAGAAGTATGAACATACTCTTCCCAAGGGAACAAAGGCTCAAGATGACCTTCCACCACAAGACCACAAGCTCAAGGGAGGACAAGCTTCAAGAGGACATTGACTCATATGAAGATGAATCCCAAGCTTTGGTGAAGTGGGTTCCCAAGGCTACTTCAAGATCAACTTCTACAAGTACCACTTCAACACCAAGGATCTCCATCAACTTTATGTGGGTTCCCAAGAAGAAGAACTAGAGAAGTTCTTGTGGGGTGACTCCGCCAATGAAATTCACTCACATTCATTATTGGCAAGAAATAGTTGCAATCAACATCAACACCATGCAATACTTCAAGGTGTCACACATAACCTCAAAGGTAAGCAAGTGACAAGGTAATCAACAAATCCATCATCATCATCATGTATGCTTTGCACTCCATGTCCATATATATCCTTGTGTTTGTCTCTTGTGTGTTAGGACTAACCCATGTAGGTGAGAAGAGTAAGAAAAACAAGGATGCTCCCAACTCATGGTGATCTTCATCAACTTTGAGCATCCACCACTACTTCACCTACATGAAGTCTTCATCGACAAAACCCAAGGTTAGTTTATCCCTCTTAAGGGGGATGTCACATCAAGGAAGATTTTTACTCTAAGACTTGAGTCAAAGCATATCATAGTATGTGACAACATTAACAAACTTTATGTAAAAGTGGTAACCCCACTCGTGCTTAAAGGATGAGTATGACCTATGATCAAATATTCTTACTTGGCTCCTAAGTAAATATAATCATATATAGATGACTATGTCATTGCCAAAATGCTTGATAGATGCTAGAATGTATGTGCATGTTTGTCATGATTTCATTTGACATCTTATTGTGTGAGCATGTTAGTCTCTATTTCTTTATCCATTCGAGGACATCCAATTGTTTCTATTTGGACTTTGATTTTATTTTTGTCAATTGGATGGTCAAGAATGCCTAGGACCCCTATAGGTATCTATGATTTCTCATCTCATATTCCATTCATGCTACATCACAAAATTTAAACAAGTACTTTTCGATCTCTTTGTGTGAGGAGCACTCGGAGTTCCGTATCGACATGGACTGACCATTAAAAGCTCCCAAGTGCATATCGGTTGAACCAACACAAAAATCTAGGTCTCACCGATGCCTAGGGTTGGTCTGGTTTTCAAACTCGATAACACTGATTCCATCTTCTCGGCTTCACCGAGTTTCCCTATCAACTCACAGTTGAGGAACTCGGTGGCACCGATAAGTTTGAAACGATGTCACCCACAACGATGGGTACTTATAGAGGCGGACCCGACTTTTGAAATTATACCTTCAAACGGCCTGCCCTCCAAAACCCTGGCTGCCGTCCGTGGACCCCTGGTCATCGCCTTTGTCTTCCCGAGCGCCTCCGCCGTTGGAAATCGTCGTCGTCGACATAATCCTCACCATCGCCGCCGCCGTAACGGAATCGTCACTGAACAAGGGTACGATTTCGACCCCTCATGTGTTCCTCCCTCTAACTCATGCGCATTAGGGCTTTTCCATCGATAAGCCATGATTTGAGATCAATCTATCCATGAAAATTTTCCGTTAGAATAGCAAACGATGAGTTTTTAGGGTTTTGCCGTCCACACTTCGAATCTTGGTGGAACCGAAGCAAAAGAATCGGCAGCACCTATTCTATTTTAGATCAACTGGGAACAGCCTTTGTGAAACCGAGTGTCCATTTTCGGTGTCACCGAAATGGGTGCCAAGTTTCTGTGAAGCACGATGTGTGTCTCGGTGGATCCAAAATATTTGCCTCGGTTGTACCGATGTTCCTTTTGCAGAATGCAAATCTTGAGAATTCTTAGTTCAAACTTTGAGAAAAATTTCTAAATTTTGTGATGACTCATCCTATCTACTCCTCTGTGCTCTATTCACAGGGTCAAAGATGTCAGTTTCAGGAGATATCAGAATGACCTCAAAGATCTTAGTGTGGACACAGATCCAGGCACCAGTCTAGGTAGGAGCTCATCTTCCTATGATGATGTTCCCAACTCTCCACACTTACCCAAGGCAACAACCAGAGCGAGGAGGAAGCTCAACTCAGAGGAAGAAGACTCTGATTTTGTGCCTGATGAGATTCCTGCCAAGGCTAAGCAGGACAAGGCTGAGAAAACTACCAAGAAGCCTACAACTGAGGCTACCTCTTCTAGGAAGGTAGTCAAAAAGGAGTATGCCAGCTCAGGGGTAGTGAAAGCACATGAGAGTGCTAGGGCTTCTATATATGTTGAGCCCCCAAAGAAATCCATGCCCAAGAAGGCTGGAGAGAAGAGCAGCCTAAAGAAGATCATACATGCTCTGCGAAGACCTACCTCTGCGTATGAGGACCCAACAGAGGTTGTTGTTGAGGGAGAGGAGGAAGAGCCATCTGCCAAGGCTCCTCCTAAGAAGAAGAAGAAGCTGCTTTCAGATGCTATGCCAAGCCAAGCTCCTTCCAAGAGCAAGCCAGCTGCACCCAAGAAACCCTCTGCTCCTAAACCCAAGAGGTTCTCCAGAGAGATTCTAGCTGCTGAGAAGAACAAGGGTTCTTCCTCGAGAGATGCCGAGGAGGATGCTATGTCAGTTTTGATGAAGCCGAGACCACACCTTCTAGAGCACAACACCAGCCATTTGCTAGCTGAGGACATGAAGAAGAGGAAGGAACAAGGATTGAGGGATTGGAGAGCCACTGATCCCTATTCTCAGAGGAGGAAGACTGTTGTAGACTACATGTTCTACACAAAGGAACAACAAGACTTCTATAAAACATTTATGCTTGACAAGAGCCCTGCTGTGAGTGACATGAGGTATGTGGAGTGGAAGTATATCAAGGAGGACGAAGACTACTTCCCAAGTGTGCAAGATAACTTCCATTGCATTGGTCTTGATGAGTTTGTTGGTAAGGAATTCACTGCTTGGAACAATGAAATGATCATGCAATTCTACTCCACTTCTCATTTCTATGGAGATGGTAGGATTGTATGGATGATAGAAGGCACCAGGTATGAATCCACAGTTGAGGAGTGGGCTGCCATCTTAGGAGTCCCAGAGGTGGAAGAAGGTGACCTTGATGTGTACTCTGAGCCCAAGGCAAGCCACAATGCCATGAAGAACATGTACAAGGAGATCCCTGCTGCAAATCTGCAATCTCACAAGCTAGGATCCATTTACTTCCTCCAGGCTGGTCTATGCACCATCAACACCATCTTGAGGCACACCTTGTTGCCTATGTCCGGAGATGAGAAAATGGTCAGAGGCTACTCTATCAACATGATGCTCCATCTTGATCAACACACTAGATTCAGAGTGATGGACTTGATAGTTGAGACAGTGAAGAGGATTGCTGCAGATCAGAAGCGATCATGTGGTTATGCACCTTATATCTAGATGCTTATCAACTCTCAGTTGGAGAAGCACGTCTTTGCACTTGATCGACCACATTTTCCACTCTTGCCAGAGCTAGAAGACAATGTTGTGGTGATGAACCCAAATCATCCCACATCACCTGAGCATAGGCACAGGTAGAGGCAGCTAGAGACGCTAGTGCTCAAGCGCCCAAGACTCGGAGTGAGCAGATGGATCTTCTCCTTAGATCTCTGCTCAACATGTAGAAGGACATCGAGAACATTTTGAAGAACCAAGATAGCCTTGCAAGGATTGTTGACAAAAAGTTTCATATTCTCAACAACAAGGTGGATGGGCTCACAGTGACAGTGAATGAGCTCAAGAAGGAAGTTGATGTCGTGCCCAGCCCTCACACTACAGATGATGATGAGGATAGTGCACCTCTCCGGAGAGGCACTCAGTTCAGGACTCAGGCCAGGACTCCCACAGTGACAACTCCAGAGATGAGGCCTTCTTCATCAGCACCTGCTACAACTCCTTCAGCTCCACTAGTTCCTCCAATGGCTACTCCAACTCCGTCCATGACATCTGCAGAAGTCTTCGCTGATGCCGTTCTCTCAAATCCTACATCAGCTAGCGGAGGAGATCAGCCACAGAAGAGCGTTTAGCTCTATACCTTTGAACTATTTGGAACTTGTTGCCAAAGGGGGAGAAGTTGTATAGATCATTACGGCTTCGAGAGAGAGAGAGAGAGAGAGCGTTGCTTTTTATCGCTTTTCAAAACATCGATATCTTTTGGTTTGTTTGTGTTAAACTTTGTTGGTGTTTGATCATACACTTGATGTGCGTTGCTACTATTTTCTATCTTTATGATGCTTATGAGATGATCATTCACTTTGCTTGATTGTATTGTGCTATGATATTCATTCTTATTATTCTCGCACACCACCAAGTTGTATGTGAAATGAAAGAAGTGCCCCATGTACCTAATCGATTGTGCATTTGCATTCAAACGCAAATTCAAAATAATGCACAAATTTAGGAGGAGCTCTTGCTTATCACATACTTCACAAAGCAACAATTATATTCATTGATTATATCATATGTCGAAGCTTTGATCTATATGTTGTCATCAATTGCCAAAAAGGGGGAGAATGAAAGCACATTTGCTTCCTTGGTGGTTTTCATAATTAATAACAACATATATCTCATTGAAGTAATGTTTCCACTAAGTATATTTCAGGAAAAGTTTAAATGATGGGTTGGCAAAAAGATTATGGAGAAACCCCTAGATGCAAGTAATTGGATTGGCAAAGCTTCCTCCTCTACGTCCGCACCCGCACCGAAGCGTCAGCCCCCTCCGTCGTCATCATGTCAGATTCACCGCCCGACATGGTGGAGAAGGTCGGAGATCGCAAAACGGGAGCTTAGATAACGGAGTGGAGTGAAGTGGCTAGGGTTTAGTTCGGAGAAAGAATTGAGACGAATATATCTCAGGTCGGGTGGGCCAACATGGCCCGGGAACGATGTGGCAGACATGCCCAGACGCCCCATTGATGGTGCCGGTCAACCCAGATGTCTGAGACATGTTTAAAAGATCTATTTGAATTGCCTTTTTATAATCTATCAATAAATAGGTCATCCGACCGAATGTTTAAGACCGATTTAAAAGTTCGGCCTCTAGCAATCTCCTACACTCTTCACACACAGCTTAGTAACACACGGTGTGAGAATGCCGATGAGGTGAAGAAATCCAAGTCATGGACCACAACTACACGAGCACAAAGCAAACCGACAAAACCAACGTCTTCTTAATCCTTACGCTCTAAAAGAAGAAGAAAAAAGAATCCTCTCCCTGTCCACGCAAGCACACAACTAGCATCAGTGGGGAGCACCGATGCCATAGACATAGTGAGCTCCTCTATTTTCATCTGGGCGCGGAGACAAAAACAAAAACATATTTCCTCCGTTTTATAATATAAAAACATTTTTAATATGTCAAAAATATTTTTATATTATGAAACAGATTCATAGTGTTAAAAATGTTTTTATATTATGAGACGGAAGGAGTAAAAAGAAAAACGTTCCAATAGACCGAGCGTTACGAAACAGTATATTTTCCACTCGTGATGCACGCCGTACTTGAGGTTCGTGCATGCGCGCAAGTCCGGTCATGTTGATCCTATACGTATCAGACAGAAAGTCGGCATAAATCAGTGTGTAGTCACTTTAGAATTTGGTGAGATGTGAGAGAATCAAGATATGATCGTCCTTAGTTGAGAAAAAAAGATATAATCATTGCCTTATCATAATCTATGTTGGAAAAGAAGGATGACCTTTGGTCTGTGTATCTGGACAATGCATGAAATTATTGTATTAATCCTTATTATAATTAATGTTAAAATAGAAATCCCGTAAATAGTAGTTCGCTAGGGTGAGTCATGGCTATGATCATCTCATGCGTCAATTCCTCCTCTTTTGCATCATACTAGTTCTTTTCTTTCTTTTTCTTGAAACAAAAGGGGTTTTCCTCTGTCCGAACTTTATGAAGCCAAAGCAGAAATCACACATCCAACAGTTCAAATCATTCAGCGCAACCAATGTTTAGCTGCAGCGGATCCAGCTTACAACCCGATAATCTACTCAGACGACATACACAACAATAAAGGAACTCAATACACATGCGATCAAAGCGAAACTACAAAATTAGAGCAACTCCGATACCGACTGCCGGCTATCTCCAGGCAATCCTAAGCAACTTCTTTCGTCGGTGTCAAGTAGCCTTACACATCATCGGAGAAGAAGCGCGTCCGGGCATAAGATCTTCCATTGCTGAACCAGAGAGCTCGCCAGGCATACCTCGTCATTTTTGCCCCTGTAAAGCAAAATCAGTCCAAAACAACCATAAGCCTCACGAGTAGCAGATGTAACTATATTAAGAGCATGTACAACCGAAACTTGCAAATGCGGCCCTTTAAACATCCGCGAACACGCCGGCTCAGTGACCGGGCGTGTCCGTTTTGAACCCGTATTTTTTGTTCGTGCAGCCGCATCTCTCATATTTTTCCTTATATATCTGGTCACTTGCACGTGATAGGTGAAGAAGAATAGAAAGAAAGAAAAGAAAAAATAAAGAAAGAGAAAACGTGATCCGAGATGGGGTTGCGTCCTATGTGGCGGACTGACCAGGCGTGCCCGATCACTTCCACGAGCCCTCATATTATCCTCGTATTTAAGCTGGATATAAGGGGTGTCGGTCAATCCGGACGTTTGAGATGGGTATGAGGGTCCGACTGGGTCATTTTTTTGTGACCAGTCAGTGACCGGACGGGTTGCGCAGGCGTTTAGGATGGGTTTGAGGGGTCCATCTGTAAATGCTCTAATAACTTTAATTTTCTAGTTCAGTCTCCACAGAGGCTTTTCTTTTGTTTTCTTTCTTTGATTTGACTACTACAAGCACATAGGATAGGAGTAAGCTATAGTATAGCTAGAATATGATCAAGGGACCTCTCTGGCTCTCTTCAGTCACCTTTGGAGATACACCCTGCCTGCCTTTTTGAGCTAAAGTGTCGTCTGTGCGGCATGTGTCGTCGTGCATTTCAACTAAAGCTTGCACACGCGCGACGAACGAAAGGTACACGCTCGGTGGTGGCAGGAGTGGAGCAACCCGTGCACGTTCATCGTTTTCATGATAGTCAGCGTGCCTGTTGCACGTCGGGCCGCAGTTCCCATATTCTTCTTGCCGTTGCACGTACGTACTCCTCCACTTTTCAAAATTATGAAGTTTTGTGTATTGATTGAGACGACTACTTTTAAACATATACAACTTTAGTGATTAACTATACCAATAAATGTGTATGTAAAATGCATGTTGATATTAGACATTATATTAGTTGGACATACAAATTAGATAGGATATTATTTACACGTTGATTATATGATTAGTTCTAACATTGATATTTGGTATGATATCAATCGCATGCTAAACGTGTTGAGCGTTCACTATTGAAGCAATCTAGATCGTTGAATCGATCTGATTTGATGGTTAAGATTACTTGGATATGCACCTTTGACCTTTTTTATGTTGATATATAAAAATAGATATAGAGAAAGACATGTGACAGAGATGGCAATATCCATATCTTATGGAAAAAAAGAAAAGGCTGCCATTTATTTTTAACCATGGGAAAATGTTACATGGTTAGAAATATATGACGATGGTTAGAAAAATACGTGGACGATTCTACAGAAAACATCACTTAAAAGGAAATGACACGCAAGCGCCGTCATCATCAGATCTAAGTGTTGAAGATCAGATCTTAAGTTTTCATCTTGAAAAACACATCAACGCAAACTCTAAAACAAGATATACTAGTAGAACGTCCGTGCTTTGCTACGGGCTACAATGTATATAAATGAATCAAAAAATAATTAAGATCTTCTCTAAGGTCAAAGCTCATTTATTCCTCATATGTTTGGGCATGTTTGCACGTCAAATGGGCGCCCAGTGGCTCCACAAAACTCAACTATAAAGACAGTCCGGCCTTCCTCAAATCCAGCCCATATGTGGAGGAGAAATAGGTTGTTCGGACTATCAGTCCTGTTATCCTCAACGCGTGCCCCAACATAAAAAACCCAGACCACGACACACCCTTCCCTTTTCATCTCAGACTATCCACTTCCTGCTTGGTTTTCCGCTATAGCGGGACATTTCTGCCTGGAGCACTCGCCTTTAAAATTGGGTGACACCCACTTCACCTCTGCCATGGCGCCCCCTCTCCTTCACACCTTACTTCCTCACAAATTGCCAAGAAGGAGTCCCTTACCAACCACACCACTCTCCGTCCTGATCCCTCTCCCCGTGTCTATGCCGGTCCGCCATCACCATCAAGGGGGAGGAGGGGTGTGCTACCATGACACCCTCAAGCCAAGAAGGCAGATTTGATGTCTCATAAGCCATTGCCACGCTGTAACCTACATTTGAATGCCGTTCACCACCACGAAAGAAAAACATGTTGTCCGTTGCTGGGCATGCAATTGATAAACCGCGGCGTCTGTTATCAACTCTTGAAGCATCCAGTTAGTGCATTTACCATTATATCCTAACAAAATAACGTCCGTTATTATCTCTTGAAGAAATCAACCAATGAATTTACCCTTCTACAATAACCAAAATATTACGACTTGATGAAAATTAAATATGAACTACTGGTTCATGCAATTTGCTACAAAACCATCACCAATGAATGCAATTTGCGACTCTAAAATAGAAAATTATTTCGCTCAGATAGTTGTAACTGAACAAACCAACCCAACCCTCATCCCGCTCACTCTTATCAAGAAAATCGCTAAGTCATGTTCTAAATGAGCTAGAGATCGGCACCGCCATGGCAGGCTAGCGGCAAGGGACCATGGCGGCAACCGCCGTCCCATCTTAGTGCGATGGACCCCCTCTATTTACAACAATTTTCATCAAATTTCATGTATGCCATTGCCATGGTACGTTAGTTCTTTAATTTATTCATGCTATTTTTTATTAATCCACTCCCATGCATGTGAAAGATGTATGTTCTCCCATATTTCACCATGTGATGCAAGGGTAGTTACATAGGAATGCTAGTTTATCCCTCAATACTCAAATTCCGTCAAGATGCACTTCACCTATCTTCTCACATGAAAATACGATATTACTACAAATGCTTACACACCATGATGGCGCGGACCGTTTTAATATCTTTTATAACACAAAACAAAGAATAAAAATAATACAAACATATTGCACCATGAAGCAAATGCAATCATTGTATACACATTGATCCGTTCTCTCCGGTAAAAATCTATCGGGATGTTTTGTGTGCGAAATCCATGATACCTCCACATATCGGCTCTATTTTCTAGTCATTTCGGCTAATAGTACAACCACTACTGGGGTGTCTGGTCCTTCTTGAATCCTTGTCGACAACTACCATATTGTCCTCCTCAAATTCTTGTCTTTAGGAATCGTGACATTGCACCGTCATAAAGGTTGCCGTAGGAATTGTGGCACACACAACAGGTTTTGCAGTGGTGTGTCAGACATAACTACAAAGTGTCCGTTTGAGTCCGTAGTGCTTCTGTTAGAAAATTCGGTCAGTATGCATGTAAGGTGTAATTAATTTCATAGTTGAACTATCATGTATAGCAAAGAACAATATAATAATAAAAATAAGAATTTTGTAAATGTAGACGTATGGCCAAAAAAACTACATGACAATAATAATTAAACTTTATTTTCCATGTAATTGTATTTCTATAATATTCTTCATAGAATACTATTTTCATTACACAACGTCCATAATTTCTCACTGCCCAAGATTGTCACCTCCTTACTGTTACATGAATTCAAAGGGATATGCGTTTCTTTGCTTCGCTTAGAAATGTAATGACTAAAACTACTAATAAATCTAAGGGTTCCGATAAACAGATATTCAGGAATGACTGCATCTACAAGGAAATTAACAACAAAGGTGAACAGAAGGGGCGTTTCCAACAGAGGCGGTGTGGGAGGGGATGGACGGAAGGATCACCTTAGCCGCCCCGCATCTCTGGAGGGTAGGGGGTTTGGGCGTCAATGACGTGGAGGAGGACAGTGTAGCTACCGTAGAGTGGTGGAGCAGGGTTGCGGCTACAATGTGCATAGCCATGGCCGAGTAGGGGCTGGGTGGATGAAGTGCTCTTGCGGAGCTCCTGGCTGCCCACGCCACGGTCGCAGACATACCATGCCAAAGGGTGAGGCGATGGTGACGGCTTCGTCAACCCACAAGCCGAGGCCTCCACCAAGGCACGCTCAACGAGGTTGATGTCGGTCACCAGTTGGTGGCGGTAGGTATGTCGGAGGGATGGGGATGCTAAGGAATCCTAGAAAAAAGATGATCGAGCGACAAGAGGATTTAAGAGATCGACAAAGGGACGATGTTTTTGAGAGAGATGAGTTGGTTCGACAGAGGGAAGGTAATTACGTGTGAGGGAGGAAAAAAGCAAGAAGGGGATGGTGAAAGGTGAGGTGAAATTGAACTGGCGTGGCACAATGTAACCAGCTAATTGGCTACTTTGTTTGTGATTAGTTAACTGGAGTGGAGGATTTCAAACCAATATTGGAAACCAGTTGGGTTGTGTTATCAAACATTAATTCTTTTCTATAAATGTTGCCTTGTGTTATCAAACATTGACTCCTTCCACAGAATTGTTGTTTAAGGATTGATTAGAGATCATCATGGTTGATTCCTTTTTATGATGACATTACTAAATTTGACAGATAAAAGCAAATTAAGTAGATAATTAGGTAAAAAATCAGTTTAAATAAATTGATGGGATAAAAAAAAGGTCGGTGGAAGAGGTTTAGTCTGAATGGAAGCGAAACTACCAACTAATCATGACATAGAGGTTTGTATTGATTCTGATAGTATGCGGTCACAAAATAATAGATTGGTCATATAAAAATGAAGCAGAAAAAAGGAAATCGAAAAACGAACATACAAAAAAAACACGCACATGCGTGAAATGTGTTGGTCAACTTTAATTACAATTGATGTTATGATAAGATTTAATTTGATTTGGATATTAGTAGTGGTAGGCAAGGAAAGTTTAAGTTTAGTTCAGATTTTTTTAAGATTTTATCTGAATAAGTTAATACATGATGTTTATCTTTACCTAATAATAAAGCGCCCATACCTTCTGGTCATACGTCATACGTCGTCGTTGTTTCTTGCGAAAGGCCCCTGTGTTTTATGGTAATTGAAGCTGCAGTCCTTAACTTAAGTAGAAAAAATGCTTTGCATTTTTATAAAAAGCCCCCTGGGCAGCGTCTCTCCGGCGCATCTCGTCGCCTGCGCGGCAGCGGCCGCCCCTCCACCTCTCTCCCCCTCCCCCCACCCCCGGCACGGCGCGGTCCGACAACCTGGCTGATCTATCGGGCGGCGGGGATGCGGCTGGAGGCGAGGTTGATGGCGGGCCAAGGCGGGAGGCAGGGCGCGGCGGCGTGGTCTGGCAACCTGGCTGGTCGACGGGGCGGCGGGGATGCGGCTGGAGGCGAGGTTGATGGCGGCGGCGACAGGCGCGCACGGGACGAGCGCTGCCTCACGAGCAGAGGAGCTCGGGCAGGTCGTGCGGAGGCGTGACTGGCCATCTGGGCGCTGGACACGGGCTCCTGCGGACGTTGGACGCGTCTAGGAGGCAGAGGCTAGGGAGGCGCCGGGGCAGACCGTGTCCTTGTCAAACTTAGATTGATGGAGTGCCCATCGTGGATTTTTGTTGGCTGCTATAAGAAGGACACCACCTCGATAGAAATCTTCATCAATCCATTGTCGACGAAACTAATGTCACTGCCGAGTTCGCCGGCAAAACTAATGCCGTCGCCGAGTTCGTTGGAGAAAGAAGCGCCGACTTCGTCGGAGGTAGAAGATCATCCATCGAGCACTCCAATGTCACCGACTTCGCGAGAGGTAGTTTGATTTTTCTTTCAGCTCTCTGTCTGAATCCTTTAATTCTGATACTAGATCTCCTTTTGGTTTAGTATACTGCCTAGAAGTACATCTCTGAATATTTGGCGTATGTGTTGTGCCACTGGATGTGCATGTGTGTTCATGTGTGTGGAGCTTTTCAGGGAGGAAGTGGTTGGTTTCTGGCAGAGGAGGCTACTGGCTGTTGGCAGAATACGATCTGATTATGCTTGTATGGCGTAGGTGTGTGCCACTGGATGTGCATGTCTGTTCATGTTTGTGAAGCTTTACAGGGAGGAAGTGATTAGTTTCAGGCAGAGGAGGCTGCTGGCTATTGGCAGAATACGATTAGGATTAGGAGAGTAGTAATTTTGAATGAGCTCTTCTTTAATCTTCGAATCAATGGCTGGTGCTTTTGGTGTGTTCAATGTTGTCGTGGACATGTTTGTTTCTGAATTTTAGCATCAATGGATAGAATTCCTTGCAAATTATAATTTTGTTGTTCAAGCGTAGGATAATTGATATTGATACACACATGAATTGTAAAGACTTCAATTTATGAATAGTGATTAATAATATATATAGTTGAGAACCTATTTTGGGCTAATTGTAACTATGTTGTAACTTCAACAAGAAGATGGCATCGCTGAATTGAACATCGTAGAGGATTTGGATAACCGACCTTCAAAAAAACAAAAATTTCTGAATCAGGTGTTCTAGAGCCAAAAACAATGTCACCAACTATGTCAACATCTTCTCCAAATTCTGAATGCTTTGATTCGATTGTGCCAGACTCAGATAATGATCCATTGCCATCACCTCCATCCCCATCTAGCTTGACATTATCTCGTGTTTTACCCCTACATGATGTTAAGGAACCAGATTCAAATAAAGAGATCAAAGTTGATCAGAATTATAATTATCTACCACAAGGTATTTGTTTGATTTATTTTGTGTACTTTATTATTCAATATATTCTTAAATTATTTGACTTTTGCAGACTATACACTCAGCGACTATGATCAATGTGCTCATATAAGAATAGAATCATCTTTGAGAAAACAACTGTTGGTTCAGATAGATGGAAGTTCTGTGTTACAAAATCAATTGATGTGCTTGCTAGATGAAAAAGAGTGGGTAAATGATGATGTAAGTATACCCTTACTCAAACAGAAATAAGTTTCTAATCACTAATATCTATTACTAATGTATTTTTTATAAAATAATCTTAATTATAGGTAATCAAAGCATATATATGTGGACTAGATACATGTCTAGAATGGCAACAGAGTATATTTTGAGAGTCCTTTTGTTATCTCACTATTAAAACGGGATGGTAACCTTGGCATACAAAAAGATAGCTCCTTCATAACAGATATTGTCAAAAAATATATGGAGCATGACATGGTAATATCCATATCCATAATTTTCATGTTGCATGTTTCAATTTTTTTATTTTTATTTACCTAATTATTTTTGTTACATATTGAACTTCCAATATATACAGGCAACACACATTGGTATTTAGTTGTTGTAAATACAAAAAACACATGAGATTCAAGTACTCGACTCATTGTGTTGGAAGTTTGACCGAGATGATCTCGCTATTACAGTTAGTTATAGGTGATCAATGCATATATATGTGGACCAGATACATATCCAGAATGGCAACAGAGTATATTTTGAAAGTCCTTTTGTTATCTCACTATTAAAACAGGGTGGTAACCTTGGCATACAAAAACATAGTTCCTTCATAACCGATATTGTCAAAAAATATATGGAGCATGACATGGTAATAGCCATATCCATAATTTTCATGTTCCATGTTTCATTTTATTTTTATTTTTATTTACCTAATTATTTTTGTTACAGATTGAACTTCCAATAAATACGGGCAACACACATTGGTATTTAGCTGTTGTAAATACAAAAAACACATGAGATTCAAGTACTCGACTCATTGTGTTGGAAGTTTGACCGAGATGATCTCGCTATTACGGTTAGTTACAACACCATTTTTAGTCCAACATGTATCATAAATTCATACATTGTTAGTGTCTGTCGTTTCTGATCAGTAAATCTTTTTCAGCTACGAGGAATACAATTTCATTTGGGCCTTCTTAAAAGTCAAAACTTGATTAATGACGATTGGAAAGACGTTTATCTTACTAAATGGAAGATCACAGAACAATTTCAAATGCCAATTCAAAAAGATAGTTCTTCATGTGGTTTATTTATGCTCAAATATATGGAATATTTCACCGGAAGTGCACTATCCTACGCAATTACATAGGTATATATTTTTTGATTAATAAAAAGTATATTATTTTACATAAAAGTATGTTAAATGTTGAAAATATACTAATAATTGTTTGTATTGCACAGGAAATGATTACTTCATTTAGGTTTAAGTTAGCCAGCATACTGTTATGTTGGAAAACAAACATTGCATCAATGACTACAATCGTTGAAGAAAGTGATGATGACACCAATGGAGATCCTGATGATGTCCAAATACTGGAAACTCTAGATGATATAAAAAAAATCAAAACAAAAAATCGCATTATCTGTTGAAAATAAATACATATCACTGATATCTATTCTTCCCAATATGAGCTCACTTGAGTTAACAACTGGACTCTGTAGCTTCATTAAATCAATCAATTACACCGAGGTTTTAAAGTAAGTTACAGGACCTGCAATCGCTTGCCACAGTCACCTACAGCAGCAGATCGGCTAGGTTGGAAAATGGGGATTCATCTGGAAACAGACGAGGGAGAGGTACGAGACGAGGTGCTCAGCTGCCACCCAGTCGGTCCAATTTGGGCCGGACTTAGTACCTAGGCCAAATGTAAACCGTATATTAACATACATGTAGTAATGGTAAAAAAAACATATATGTGGTAATCTTTTTGGGGCAATTTTTTTTGTATTCCAGGGAATTCCAAGGATTAAAAATAAAATCGATTGAAAGATTACAAGGAGTTCCAAGGAATAAAAATAAAAATGGAAAAGTTTATATTTAGTATCGGCCCGATACAACGCACGGGCATTTGTATTAGTTTTAATAAAATGCTAATTTAATTAAGTTAATGCATGCGTTGGAATAGACCGGCTATAAGACGTTTCATGGGCGTAATGTAGTTTTGATGGAATTGAGACTAGACTACCAACTCTCACTTTTAAAAGTAGAGATAAATATATAAGCAGGTCCATTGGTACATACGAAGGCATTGAAATCCATGCGAAACCAAACCATCCCGATCGACATGTCCATCTCAACTATATCTGGCCAAATCCCGGGCCGGGCCGGGCCTTGGACCGGGCCAACAAAGCCCAGTGTTAGAAACCTAGGCCCGAGAGTGGCCGACCCGGTCGTCGGGCCTGATATTTGGGCCCAGACCCGGTCCGAGGCCGAAGAAAGCCCGGCCCGGTCCGGCTTGACATAGGCATAAATTCACATTTTGATGGGTCCAAACCTGGACCCGGCCCGGCCACCGCGCTCAAAATCTAGGCCCTAGCCTGATCCATAGGCAAGATCGAACCGGGCCAGGCCGGGCCGACCGGCCGGGCTGTCCATGGCCAGATCTGATCTCAACTATTTTTGAGAACATTCTTTGTCCTCTGGGAGAATGATCCCAAACGCCGCAACTATGCATTCAAACTCAACAATGTCTGCTGTTATAGCATGCGTCTTTTCCCGCACATACTTTTAGCCTTTCACAGTACTGCTAGCTAGCAATACATGTGTACAGTGTACATGGACGCACATGCATGCGTCGCGTCAATATGATCGGACCATTCTTTAATCAATAGACATGTTCTCGCCTCCTATACTAGTCAACAAAAGGTATTCCCTACTAGTACTAGTCAACAAAAGGTATTTGGTTAGGGTCACCTGCATTAAACGAGTGAATTGTAAAAATTATCGATAATAAAAGGTAGGGTTGCAGGAATCATTGTTTTACGGGTTTATGTTCAAAACCATTAATTTTAAGCTTAATTTTTTATAAAAAACATTAGTCGGTGGCTTAGACCGTTTTGATGACGATTATGGCATATGGGTTTCGCTTTTGCCGAAGTGGCGTAACGATTCGCAGGCGACACCGTTAGACAGAGAATTTTACACCGACACCCTTCTTCAAAAATCTAAAAAGCAATCAAACCCTCCCTCCTCGTCTTGACCGGAGCAGCAACTGCCACGGGCGCCGGCTTCCCCACCGGAGCAGTACCTCCCGCGGGCACCGGAGGAGCAACTGCCGTGAGCGGCGGGGCAGCAGCCGATAATACACGGACGGACGCCATTGCTACACTGCGCTCGCGGCGAAAGAGAAAAGAAAACGACAGACATGGCGTTCCTTCCTTCGTTGACTCGGACACAGATGCGACGCTCCCGCCCGTGCACTGCCGGCACGGCGGCTGCTCGCACCGTCGAGGCCGCTGCTCCCGCCCGTCGCGTCCGGCGTCGCTGCCGCTCCCGCCCATCGCGTCCGAGTCCAGCCCGCTGCTCTACTGCGTCATGGCAGTCAAGCATGCGTCGAGGGTGGCGACTCCGGCCATCGGCGCTGGCCGTGAGCACACGCCGCCGACACTCTGCATGGAGGACAGATGAGAGGCAGACGACGGGATGGGGGCCTAATCGTTTTTTTCCATCTTTTAAGGAGGGTGTCTTTGTAAATCCCCATCTAACACCGTCAAATGTCAACCGTTACTCCACGTCAACTTTCGTGGGACCCATATGTCATAATCGTTATCAAAGCGGTCTAAACCACCGACTAATTTTTTTGCAAAAATTAAGTTCAAAATTAGCGGGTTTTGGCATAAATCCGTAGAACTGTGGTTCCTGCAACCCTAGCCTTCAATGTCGATGTTTTTTTAATTCACTCGCATTAAACAATGGTTAGCTAGCTAACTAAACATCTCTTCATCTAAAAGAATAGTCCTTCCGATCAAGTGTCGTGGTTACACTTATTATAGATCAAAGGAAGTACTAAGTATCTGTTTGGACAGTCTAGACTGTTGGCCAGTTGGAACCATGCAGACTAGAATGTGAAATTTATCCTCATTTTTGCTTGAGGAGGTTAGCTGGGCGATTACGGAGATGAGGATTAGGGGTTGTTTGGTTTGAGACTAACTTTGCCAAAGGTTGTCACACCTAAGCTTAGCCAAGTTTGATCAACTTAGGTGGGTGTTTGGTTCAAGCCACACATTTGGCAAGCCACACTAAAACCCCACGTTACATACATACAAAAAGTGTGGCAAAATTCCCTTAGGCTTGTCAACTTGTGACACTCATTTTGCTAACTTTTGGCTTGTTTGGTTCTCCGTCACACTTTGCCAAGCCAAAATTTGGCAATCACAGTTTTTTTGGTATGTGTTTGGTTTTTGCCATAGTTTGGCTTGCCACACTTTATTGTCCTTGTGACCCATCTGTCATAGAGTCATTTTTTGCCAACTTTTGCCAAAGTTTGACATTTGTTTTTTCAACCACATTTTGGCTTGACAAAATTAGTCGCCAACCAAACGGACCCTTAAACAAGCTTGACAAAAATGTATGACAAAGTATGACAATGCTAGGCCTAGAACCAAACAGCCCCTTGGTTCATCGTCATGCCATGTTGGCTTTTCGGTCACCTTCTTCTAAAAGTTCTAGCCGCATCCTCAGACGATGATTATGCCAATGTTTCGAAGTTCTACATTGGGGCGTTGGACACGTCTTGTCTGAATTTGGTGTGATTACCTTGATACCCAAGGTAGTGACGGACCATAGGCAATCACCATTTTAAAGCTGAATCATTGTGATCCACGCCCTTGAGCGGATTTTTGCTAAGGTCTGCCCGACGAAGTGGGCCCCGATGGTGCAACGCCTAATGCATCCTCATGAGTTACAACATGGCAGTTCCGATCATAGTCTGATCATTGCTTCTATTATGATGCTTGTCTTATGGAAAATTTGACAAGGGCGAAATGCTAGATTTTACGACAGCTTCAAACACAATCTTCGTCACGAAAACCAAAAAGGAAGCCTAATTTTTGGTATTGCCTTCAGTCAAGCGTTTGAGCATTCTTATGTCGCGAGAGTAGACTTTCCTTTTTTTATGATTTACAACGTATGTCTAAACCTTGTCTTACCGCATCTCATGGCACCTTGAACCCTCAGGTTGTTTCTTCATGAAGTCTCTCTACCGGGCCATAGCTTCCTCGCCTGCGCCCCTCGACCTGATCTGGTCGATCAAGCTTCCCCTGAAGATCTGGATCTTCTTGTGGCAGTGGATCCATGGTCGTGTCCCTTCTGGCGATGAGGTGCTTAAGCAGAACGGATCGGGCGATGGGCTATGCCCACTTTGCGTGACCGTCGAGGACTCAATCACATCTTCTTCTCATGTGTGTCCGTCCAGTTTCTCTAGAGTTGTCTCCGAGAGGTCATGGGAGGCCGTTGGTGTAACACCAACTTTCCAGACTTATTCGATGAGGTCCAGTCCTCCTCCTCACCGAGACGCCACATTAGGTGGCTTGTCATTGGGGTCCTTGCCTGGACACTATGAACGGTTCGTAATAAACTGGTGATTCAATATGTGCCTCTCCAATGTGCGACTGACACCGTGTTCAAAATATGTGGTTATCTACAGCTTGACGCCCGCTTAGCCGTCACTAGGACCAGGACGCCATCAACAATCTTACTGCTGACCTTAGGACGATGGCTCTTCGCTTGGCGTCGCCGCTCCCTTCACCACCTCCTGAGCCGAACTAGTCGCTCCGCTTCGTGCGCGTACGGGCCTCCTGCTGTCTTTACTTTTTTTTTTCAGGGCTTGTTGAGCTGTATTCTTAGCAGAACCTTACTATACTCTATGTTGTGTTACCTTGTGTGCGTGTGTGACTCTTATTATACCCTGTGACTGTGGTGGCTGCTTTATCTATAAAGCGGGAGAAAGCTTTTTTTGATAATTAATAAAAATAGCAAGTCTTTTGACTTGTTTCAAAAATAAATAAATAATATTTCCACCTTCTAAAAAAACTGATATTCACTTCTTCTGCTGTTGTAATAAACAAATCAGTTAACCACACAATGCTTTTGTTACAACTACATTCCAAGATATACACATGCATACGATTTGATTGGGACAGTCGATGCAAGCGAGGCAAGTACGTAACCATCATGGTTCATTCGACAGGTGCCTAGATCCGCATAGTGACATGCACAAAACATGGTCCACGGCATGAACAGATATATACTACGTGCGTACGTACCAATCGTCAGAGACAGGCAACGGCATCATTTTATCCACACAAATACCCCCAAACGTGCACTGACATTTGGAGCCTACCAAATGATGGGCCCGTAACCCATACCACACCAGTGTCATCGATCGCAGCCAGCTGCCGGGGCACAGCAAGAATATACGAGTAGCAGCTAGCAGCCAACACCCAGGAACTGAAGGCATGAGACGTATCCTACTGTATGTATGTCTGTCCTGCTTGACTGGTATGGTGTGAGCTGGTTTGGTCATTGGTGTAGCGTAAAGAATCTGGAGCTCCGCCAAGCCAAGAGCTCCGGACAAAATCCACTTCACCAGTCATCTGCTTTGCAGTCACTGCCTCTGTGTGTGTGAGAGAGAGAGGTGCAGGCGCAATGGTGATTCGCTTTCTATTCCTCCTATGTGCTCTCTGTCTCCATGTCTAAAGCTCACGCTAAGCCCATACAGTAGTACGTTTGAGATGTTCTTTTGCATGCAATTGGTTGCTTTGGGTGGTGCTGCTTATTACCAGTAAATAGCTGCCGTTGCATTAGGCCAGAGCGCTTGATTAGTACTCCCTCTGTTCATAAATAAATGTTTTGACTATTTTAACATAAACTACACAGGTTGAAATGAGTGAACAAACACATTCAAACATGTCTATATATATTTGATTTAGAAAAAAATAGAATATCTTATATTTCCTCCGTTCCTAAATATAAGTCTTTCTAGAGCTTTCATTATAAACTACATACAAAACAATAAGTAAATATTTTAAAATATGTCTATATACATCTGTATGTAGTCTGAAAATTTTAAAAAGATTTATATTTAGAAACGAAGTAATAGTTAAGGAAGGGAGTACTAATACATGATAGTATAAAAATCCTTGAAAGACACCGAGATTGCGGTGTGCAGGTCTTGCTAGGCTATATAGCCAATGTGGCATGCATTTCTCAAAAGCTACACATCTCTTTTAATCCCCCCTAGGGAAGTAGTATTATCCTGGTGTCCTTGTACTCCATGTCCTTTGCTCTTTGCTTTTCTCACTTTATTGTAAGAAGCAGCACGCAGCAGACAGGAGAGCAAGCTAGGCAAGCTAGCATGGAGTCGTTGTAGAGAGAGAGGGGGGGGGGGGGGGGCTTCCTTTCTATAAATCCAGCCTCTACTCCTTCCTCCTACCACCACCCTTCACACTAGTGCACTGTTCTCCACATACCCCCCCCCTAGATTAACATAGCTTTCTCTTTCTCTCTCTAGTAGCCGTGGTTGCCTCCTTGTCTTTGCTTCATGCGCCTCGAGCATGCCCATCAAGATCCAGCTTTGTTTCTCCCACTAGTCCGCAAGACATGGAGAGGAACGTCAAACAAATGAACATCCATTTGGTTTTCTTGGTCTTGCTTTCTGGTCACTATTTGGAAGAGTGGTTTGACGATCGATCTAGTCAAGATTGTGCTGTGCCTGGCTCCCTGTATGCCACACATGTAGCCCAACCCATGAACGTGGTTGCCTGCTGTGGGTGGCGTGCAAGGGGCCAAGCATGCATATGTCTATATATGTCGTCTTCTATTCCATTATTCCTTCTTATTTTCCCTTGAATTATTTGGTGTTTCTCTATTTTTATCACTTTTGCATTTTTATCCAATATACATCTCGGTCATCAACATCTGGATTTGCTCAGGTCCGTGGAATGCATTCAATTCATCTCCATACCTTCTCCTCTCTTCGAAGAAACCAGGGAGGTTACTATGAACTCTATGAACTTATGTTGTTTATCTAGGGATCAAATTTAGCAAATTGCTAATGTGTGAAATGTTACTCTTTTTTCCCTCTTCTTGATTTGATGCAAAAATACTTTAACACAACCATGGTTTATTAATTTCCTTCATGGTCTATATCTTTTTCGATCCCCTATTGATTCATTCCCCTCATCTTACAAGCATGTATCCCGGAGCAATTTGCCCTGATTTTGATTTGCTTTTTTGCCGAGGTTACAATCATAGATCAGCGCTTCCTCCCATCCCTAACTTTATTTTTTCATCTATGAAAGTGGCATGTACGTAGGACTAGTCTGTGGCAACAATGGTCTGGATACAAGCAATTAAGAGCAAACAAGCATCAGTAGCCACTGTACATATCATGTGACCAAGAATTGTACTACTCCAGTTTTCTGAAATGTACAGTAGTGTGGAATAGAGTTTGCCCTTTCACAGTTTCACTCGTTCATTTTAATTTCCAGTGCACTTATTTTGCCTTTTATCTAAAATGTGTACTCATTTCCCCCCTTTTAGAACATGTTTCTCCATTATGCTTATCATATGCTGACGCTCACCATTAGTAAAAAACAGGCCATTAGTTCCGGTTGGGAAGGGACTTTAATCCCGGTTCCCAATCGGGACTAAAGTATAGAGACTAAAGGGTCTAAGGCTTTAGTCCCGGTTGGCTACGAACCGGGACTAAACCCTGGCCACGTGGGCGGCAAAGCGCGCCAGGGCATGGGGACCTTTGGTCCCGATTGGTAACACCAACCGGGACTAAAGGTTTAGCGGCTAAGGCTTCATTGTTTATTTTTCCTTTTCCTTTTTTGTTTTCTATTTATTTTTTCCCTCTAATTCAACATGATCACTTGCATCCATCCACTTTAATCAAATATATGTCATATAACTCATCATCATCTTACTCATCTAACAACTCATCATCATCATCTTAATCATATCAAGTTAAAATCTCATAAAACAAAAAAAGATCATAACACTAATCATCCTAATCGATCATGCAAGTTAATATAAACCAGAAAATTTTCTCTCTCATAGGACCTAGTCCTCCCTCCTAGGTAAAAGGACATAAAATAGAATAACACTTATGTCTCCATGATGAAGCAAAGAGATCCAACGGTCTCCAACTTGTGGCTTGCGATCCTTCTTTATTTGTCCCCATGCTTCAATTTATAGCCATCTTGGTGGTTTGCGCTCAGTCGAGTATGCAAAAGAGAACTCGGGCTGAAAGGGGCTCTTAATTGTCATATTACCTTCGGGTTGCATCAACGAAGGCACAACTTCATTTGGCAGTTTCTATTGAAGAACATAATAGTAGCCTAGTTAGCAATGTAATCAATACCATTTATAAAACTGTACTAGTATACTTAATTAGCAACTCTTATCAAGATATTTCGACGAATGTCATCCGTCCTCAACCTATGCACTAGTGTCCTGTACAATGTATAATTTGGGTCAGTTCCTAAATTATACGGGAAGATCTCCCTACCAATTAGGACATCAATAAAAAAGTTGATAAGATCATCCTTCTCCTTCCAAGTTAGATGTTATCCATAAGTGTAGTGTGTCGTGTCGATTATGTTCTGTGTTTCACTCGAAGAAACGAAATAAGCTGTAAATTATAAATTAACAAATTTAGTATGGATGAACACCAACTATTTTTAAATATAGAATGCAAATTACTTGAAAAATATGCATGGTTGACAAACTCACATGGAGGTAAAACAGGAAGCATATCGACATCCACCCAAATGTCGATGTTACCTTCAATATGATCTTTAGGACGAAGATCGAAGGTCATTTCTATATTCTCCTAAAATCCATATGCCTTGCAAAGAGCTTCCCAATTTGAGCATCCTAATTCTGTGTTATTAAGTGCATTCATTACTTTCACCAGAAATGTGTGACCATCTTTAGTCTTCAGGTTGGCTGTCCTCGTCTCGAAACTCCCGTGTTCTTCGAAACTGAGCCTCTCCAAGAAATACCGTCTTGCATGACAGGGGATGAACTAGTCGAATTGTATAAAACATAAATTGCGCATTCAGGGAAAGAAACTGAAATCATGCTTAATTACGAAAACAAATTGTCATCGTTGCGTACCGTAGAAATATCAAAGTCCTTGTAAAGCTTCATGATGAAGAACCTGCCGTCTCGCAGCCCAGGCTGGTCGCAAAGACCCTTATCTTCATCACAAAATTCACACGCTTGGATCTTATCGTCGTCCGATTACGACGACATTTCCAGTGTTCATGATTCAAGAATTACGGCACGTTCGGATCCTAATGCGTGTGTGACTTTCGGTTTGTCAAGGCTTTCCTTAAATAACTCTCATATCTCATGGTGTGTTGGTGCGCACTCTCTCATACTGATATGGTGGTGTATATATGTTGGTGGACACTCTCTCACAGTAATAGTTCGACCGTCGGTGATGGAGGCCCCCCTCTTCTCTTCTTGCGCATTATACCGACAAATATATTGCAAATAAGAGAAGAAGAGGAGGCGCCCCCACGACAACAGTCGGGATTTCTCCATCAAGAACACACATGAAAGTCACACAAGGAGCAATGACAGACTCAAAGTCACACACACATTATACCGATAAAATATCACTAATACATTTATAATGAACTCGAATATAATATCACTAATACATCATCTCGGATAATCTAGTTAATGCGTCATCAAATATTAATTAATACATCTCGAATATTATCATATAAAATCGCTAATACAGATCGAATACTATCGAATAATCTAAGTCACTAGCGGTTCCTGAGTCATGGGTGGAGGACACCCAAAGATAAGGAACCATCACAATATCATAACTCGGGTGAGATCCTTGAAGAATCTGCCAGGTATTGTTGAACCTGGCGTCCAACGCCGCCATGTAGCGATGGACGTGCTCGTCCTCCTCCCCGACACGGTGACGTACCACCTCCATGGGGGGCCCGCTCCCTCTGCACCGAAAGTGGCCCACGTTACCGCCACCAAAGAAGCTCCAGGTCGACGACGTGACCAGGATTCCTCACCAAGCTCCGAGCCCGGGAAGGTAGCACCTCCTAGTGCCAGCCCGGCGGAGCCCAGTCCCGGACATTGCGCCTCTCAAGGATGTCGATGCCGACTTGATGACGACGAGGATGTGGGCCAAGCATTGTCGACGTCAAGACAAATTCCTATGAGAACATTTTCATATCGTTTAATCACTAATTTTTTCAAAACCCAAGAATTTTTCTCTAATCTAACATACACATACTAATTTTTCCTAGGACTCCTAATTAACTAAAACATAAAAAGCATTATAAACAAAATCATCTAACAATATCAATCTACTTATCCATCTACTACAATTTTCTTAACACATTGTTTAATGAAAAAATGTTGCATACCAACCACAAAATTTTTCATAGCACTAAAAAGATGTTCTAACAATTAGAAAATATTTGCATATTTTTAACCAATATGTGTGTGTGTTTGCAGTACCGGCAGGGCTCCTACATCGGAGATGGATGAGGCAGCGGGGCTCCTACGTCGGAGATGGATGGGGCAGCGACTCTCGGGCATCTCCGGTGGTGGCTAGGTGGGGGATGGGCTCAGGAAGGGGCGGCCATGGAAGAAATGGCGGACGGGGAGGGGGCTTCAGGAGGAGAGGGATGAGAGTGGCCCACGGCGGTCTCGACGGCGAGGTCGAGGCGACAGTGGGCTTGACGGCGAGGTCGAGGTGACGACGAGGTCGAGGGAGAAGAGGTCGGCTAGAGCGAGCGGGTCGGGGACGGCGATCTCCGATGTGAGGTTGAAGACGGGCAGCCTGGCAGGAGGTTGAAGGAAGACGGGAAGCTCCGGCAGCCTGGCGGCGACGGGGCAGGGACAACATCGGGGGGCAAAATGGGAGAGGTTGGGGCAAAAACCACAAAGTCGTGCATATATAGAGGGACTCTTTAGTCCCGGGTCGTGGCTCCAACCGGGACTAAAGACCCTTTAGTCCCGGTTGGTATCACCAACCGGGACGAAAGGCCCATCTTTTCGGTGACCCAAATTACGTGCGGGAAGGTACCTTTTCGGTGGCCCAAATTCCGCGTGGAAAGGGACCTTTAGTCCCGGTTGGTAGCACCAACCGGGACTACAGCTGTATTTTCTATTTTTTGTTTTGTTTTATTTTTCTAATTTCTATTTTTATATTTGGAATAATTGTTAGAATATTTATAGTATTTTAATGAATCTTTTTTGCTTTAGGTCAAAACAATTACAAACTTTCTGTTAGTGCAAGTAGTATTCAAATTGAAATAGTTTAAGTTTAAATTCATTTGAAACTTGTGTGAAACAGTAATTTGTGAATAACTTTAATTTAAAAATAGATTTTTGAATGATTGTTTTTTCTATTGTTTAATATTAGTATGTTTTATCATTATGTTAAAGTTGGGAATTTTTTTAGGATTATTTAAATAGGTGTTTTAATCAAAACCACATTTTGTTGAACTCTTTTAGTTTTATACCTTCATTTGTTTTAATCAAAATCACTATTACTGAACTCTGAAATGGTTGAGACTTGGCATGGTATCATCATTTCACCCACATAGAATGTGCTAAAAAGTTGAGAGGGTTATGACAAAACTCGATGCACTTCGTATACAAAATGGGCAATCTCCTTCGAAGTATCGGGGTTTCGGACAAAAATTAGTCTGTTACAAAAGGATTTCCTTTTTTAAACTTATTTCAACTCTAGGATTTTTGTGCATTAATTATGAACCATTATAAGCCACATACTAAAATTTCAACCCTATCTAACTTCATTTGCTATTTTCATGCATTTAATGATTTGTTTTGAGCTAAATGACCCTAAAATTAAAAAGCACCACAAATGAACTCTGAAAAGGTTGAAACTTGTAATAGTATCATCATTTCACCCACATAGAATGTGCTACAAATTTGAGAGCGTTACAGCAAAAACTGGATGCACTTCGTGCACAAAATGGACAATCTCCTTCAAAGTATCGGGGTTTTCAACGAAAACTCGTCTGTTACAAAAGGATTTCCATTTTTTTAACTTGTTTCAACTCCAGACATTTTTTACATTCAATATGAACCAATATAAGCCACATACTAAAATTTCAACCCAATCTAACTTTATTTGCTATTTTTCATGCATTTAATGATTTTTTTTGAGATAAATGACCCTAAAATTAAAAAGCATCACAAATGAACTCTAAACAGGTTGAAACTTGGCATGGTATCATCATTTCACCCACATAGCATGTGCTAAAAAGTTAAGAGCGTTACGGCAAATAGTGGATGCACTTTTGTGTACAAAATGGACAATCTCCTTCGAAGTATCGGGGTTTCGGACGAAAACTCGTGTGTTACAAAAGGATTTCCATTTTTAAATTATTTCAACTCTAGATTTTTTGTGCATTCAATATGAACCATTATATGCCACATACTAAAATTTCAACCCTATATAATTTCATTTTCTATTTTTCATGCATTTAATGATTTGTTTTGAGCTAAATGACTCTGAAATTAAAAAGCACCACAAATGAACTCTGAAAAGGTTGAAACTCTGAAAAGGTTGAAACTTGGCATGGTATAATGAACTTCCGCTTCATGCACAACCAAGGAGGAAGGTTATAGATACATAGAGTCACGGGCCATGTGCTATGCTTGCTGCTCTGCTCCCCGAATGTATTAATGCCATCTGCACTTAAACCAAACCATAAGTTCATTGGGTCATCTACAAAGTCCGGCCACTGTCTCTCGATGTTTCTCCACTGCGACCCATCAGCATATACTCTCAACTTCCCGTCTTTCTTATGGTCTTCTTTTTTCCATCGCAATGACTTGGCATGCTCTTTGATTTGGAACAAACGTTTCAATCGTGGTATTATATGAGCATACCACATCACCTTGGAAGGAATCCTCTTCTCGGGGTGCTCGCCCTGAACTTCATCAATAGGGTCATCGCTACCGATCTTATATCGCAATGCATTGCATAACGGGCATGCATCCAAATTCTCGTACTCACCGCGGTAGAGGATGCAGTCATTAGGGCATTCATGTATCTTCTGCACCTCCAATCCTAGAGGGCAGACAACCTTCTTTGCTTTGTATGTACTATCGGGAAATTCTTTGTTCTTTGGAAACTTATTCTTCATTATTTTCAGCAACTTTTCAAATGCCTTGTCAGCTACACCATTTTGTGCCTTCCATTGCAGCAATTCGAGTGTGGTACCGAGCTTTCTGTTGTCATCTTCGCAATTTGGGTACAACGTTTTTTTGTGGTCCTCTAACATGTGCTGTAACTTCAACTTCTCCTTTTCATTTTTGCAGTTTCTTTTTGCATCAGCAATGGCCCAAGCAAGATCATCAACCGACTCATCTGATGCCTCAACTTCTTCTTCTTCATTCTCTTCCCCCATTGTACTACCATCATATTCAGGACCACCAGGATAGTTGTCGTCATCCTCTTCTTCTTCATTCTCTTCCATTAGAACCCCTATTTCTCCGTGCTTGGTCCAACAATTATAGACGGGCATGAAACCAGACGTAAACAGGTGGATGTGAATCTGTTTTGAGCTAGACTAAGTCTAATCATTCTTACACACACCACATGGACAACACATAAAACCATCCCGCTTATTTGCCTCGGACGCATGCAAAAAACTCTGCACGCCATTAATGAACTGGGGAGAGAGTTGGTCAATGTACATCCATTGCCGGTTCATCTTCATTACACAACAATAAGAAGACCAAATTAATACAAGTTCGTTCATAAAGTTCATACACACTTATTCTCATAAAACAACATAAAACTATCTAGCTAAAATATTTTAAATGCAACAACAAATGCGATCAAAATCGCAACCCAGGTAAAAATTGATCCAACAACATAATGATAGCAAGCCTCTTTATTAATGACATATTTTATAATCTTTCTAATCTTCAAGCGCATTGCATCCATCTTGATCTTGTGATCATGAATGACATCGACAACGTACAACTCCAATTTCACCTTCTCTTCTTCAACTCTTTTCAATTTTTCTTTCAAATCCTTCTTTTCTTTTCAACTAAATTTAACTTCTCGATAATAGGGTCGGTTTGCATTTCTGGTTCAACTACCTCCTAGATAAAAATATCTATGTCAACTTGATGGGCATAATTGTCATTACCACAAAATGCAACAAATAGTTATAAAAGAGAATATACCACATCTGAATCGTAAACCGGACGAGGGCCGACGGGCATGGATATCATAACCATGGCAATATATATAACAACAATCATACAAGTAAGAAAACTATGCAGGTAACTATCTAAATCATACAAATACGATTTTATTTATAAAAATGATAAGAGCACAAGAAGAGGCTCACCAAGGTGGTGCCGGCGACGGGATGGTGCGGTCGATCGTTGGTGGTTAGGACGGGCACAAGAAGGCACACTAAGTAAACCACACCTACACATATGCAAACTAAGGAGTTAATTTGAGCTTAAATTGCATATAAATCAAAAAAACTATCACATAATTACATCCAAACTAAAACCCACAAATCACTATACTTATAAAGCATTGCAGGAGCTGATCTAGCAATAAGAGATGAAAGGACAAAGTTGCTAACCTTTGTGAACACTTGGATGAATTGGGGTTCCTCAAATCTTGACAAATCTTGGAAAAAATGGAGGGATGAGCTCGAGCTAGGGGAAGAAACAGAGAGGGGAGCATGGCACCCACTAGATTGCTAGGATGGATTCTATCATTGATTGGGATTTCTCCCATGGCCAGAAGGTGGCTGCCCAGGTGCGTCGGCGTTTCAAGTCGGTGGTCCATTTTGATGGATCTTCCTCTTCTTAGTAGTTATTTTTTGTGGTGGTCTTCCATTCTTCCTCCTTCTTTTTGGATGAGGATTCGGTAGCTATGACTCTTTGCTCTTGCTTGGGGGGTAACATCAAGGGTTTCAACGTCTGCCTTTTATCAGATCATCGTTTCCGTTTTTCGGTAGCTTGTAATCGGGTTGGACATTTCATCCACTCCTTTGGAGGGTTTTCGAGTTTGGCTTTCTCTTGTTCTTTCAAGTTATTCCATGGTTTGAGGGCTCCTCGGGATTGATGTGATCTTAATTTGGAGGTGGGTTGGATCTCTGGGTCCAGAAGGAAACATGTCAAGCAGCGTTACATCTGTAATATTCCTTTTAGTTTAAATCAGGGTGATCAATCTGCTCCACGTAAATCCATGGCTATTAAGTCTCGACTGGTTTTTGGACCTATGGTGAACCCAACTGCCTCTACTTGGATTTCAGAGTTCATTGCTTCAGCAGTTCAATCTGGTCACAACCCTACTGTTTCGATCTCTTCAGATGGACTACCATCTTCTATTCTCATGAGTTCGAATTCTGATGCATCAATCTTAGCTTTACCATTCAAAATTGGTGATTTGTTTTTTAGCCTGAGTGCATGGTCTTCACCGTTGGATCCCCCAAATTTTCGGCCTAGAACGTTTGGCCTGACAATTATGCAATCAGATTTAAATTTTTAGCAGGCTTTCATGTGGGATCTCCTTTCGGAATTATCTGCAGCTGGTTATTCGTCCTCGGAAGTGATCAGGTGTATTGGAAAGTTTTACAATGCATGTTCAAGTTGTCTATCTTTTGGGCATATGGCCTCTCATTGTCACGTTGGACTTAGGTTTCTCTCTTGCTTTTCGGTTGGCCATTCACAAAAATAGTGTCAGTTAGAAGGTCGGGAGATTTGGGCACCGGATATCAACAAGCTTAATCCTGCTCCTCATATTTTGCCACGCTCGGTTATTTTGCATGAGGAAAAACTACACCAGGGACCCCAGGCTTGTCTTCTGTGTCAAGTGTCTGACTATGGGCCATCTTTTTTCGGACTGCCATGGGACCACCAGGTGCCAACTTTTTTGGACTTACGGTCACGCGGTGGTAGGTTGCAAGCGACATAGAAAATCCAGGGCAACGGTTTGGATTCCAAAGGCAACCTTTAAGAAACTCATCCCAGCTTCTGACGACTTGTATCCCGCCTTGCTTCCCATGTCCTCTGCTCTCTCCAGCCCACGCGCAATGGCGAACTTCCCAGTTAACCCCTTTGCATTCCTTCCCCATGGCATGAATCTGGATCATGGACCGGCTGATCGGAAGGATCATGTGGATTTAGCACTCGATGGGCATCCGCCTCTCAATCACGACTGCTTTCTCATTGCGGAAATCAGCATGTCCATCTCGATTCATCTGAGAGCTGAAGCTAGATCTAAAGTGGCTGGTATGCTTAACCATGATGGTTTCTCTATTCATTTCTCTGAAGATTCTCCTCTGGGTTTAGGTTTATTCTGCATTCGCACTCCCCTTCTTCGTGATGCGTTAAAACTTATATGATATATGAGGAGGTGGAGGTTACGTTTGTTAAGCATTATGAGGAAATCAACATGCGGATGCCAGTACTTGGAAGGAATACTTGGGTCTTAATGCTTGCTTTTCCACAAGTTATCAGACTGAATTCTGGGTTGACAAGGTAGTGTCACAGTCTGGCAAGCTCTTATCATGGTACAGTCCTAGAGAGCCATTGTCCGGTGTTCTGGTTCATGCTTGGATCATGAGCCCCTCACTGGTGCCAAAGGATTTTGTTATGAGGCAGATGGGTGGTCAGCGCGATCATGGACAGTCCCTGTTGTGCTATTGCGGTCTGATAATGCCAACATATTTCTACAGGATGTCCCTCTGGAGGGTGAAGACTCTCCTCCTCCTGGTGGACATGCTCATCCCCTGTTCGGCCCTCATGTCACTACTGAACAAGATTTCCAAGTTCTTCTCCAAGCCTGGCTTGCTTGCAATGCGGTATTTCCCTAAGGCAATGGTGCAAATGGTGGTGCTGGTGCAGCTGGTACCAACAATGTTCTCCATCTGATCCAGGCACCTCCATCTCCATAGTTCTTTCCTTCCAATGGACATATCAATTTTTAGAGTATGCTTCGGGAACAAGGAGTTCGTTTCTCTGATGGATTGGTCCCTGCAAACAACATAACGGATAGTCCCCTTTGTGCTACCATGACTCTTTATATGAGGCTTCCAGTTCCTCTGACAGCTCCATAATGGAAGTAGAGGTTTAGGATGGGATGCAAATTAACTGCTGCCGGATTAGCTTGTCTGAAGTCCCTGATCAAGTTCCTGCAATTTTCGGCTTGCTCTGTTAGTTCTTATGAATGCTTCGAGACCATGCCTGCTCAGAGCCATCCATTCTTTGCAACAGCCTCCTCTGCCTTTTAATCTGGTCAGGTTCTTGGGGGTTCATGCAATGCTGGCTACCCCTTCTCATGGGGGGCATGCGCGATCTGTTGCTAGGAAGCTTTGCTTTGAGGACTCCCCTGGTTCGTGCTTTGTTGAACCCCAACTTGATGGCAGGACTGCATCTCTTGGTTGGGACATGCAGCAGCAACCCTCTTTGGCCGTTTCTTCTCCGGCTAAGGCTGCAAAGAAGAAGAGCAAGCGTTCGCTGACTCCCATTATCACCTCGGAAGTTAGGAGGAGCAGCCGTAACAATATGTATCATGGGTTTAGAGTGCCATAGCCTTCTGATTCCCGCAAGTGCAAGTCTCTGATCGTCCCTGCTGTTGTCACGTCTGTACCTGATCCTGCCCCTCAGGTTGGAGAACCCCTCTCGGTTGCTAAGCTGCAGCAATTGGGCACTAAAGAATGTGGCATCCCAGCTTCAGAGCTGGTTGAGGAGAAGCTGCTTGCTCCAAGGGCCTCAGAGCTAGCCCAGGAGTAATCGTCAGTATTATGCCTCTAGTTTCTTTGTCTTACTGTTATCTTTCAAATGTTTATTTTGTGGTGTCTGAACTTGTTTGCTTGGTCAATGTGGTGGCACTTTGATACGCTACTCACAAGAAATAGTTTGCTTTTGATTCTCACTGTTACTTCTGCCGCTTTCTCTTTTCGATGACTCATTCGTTTAGGCTGTGGAACGTTATCTGTTGCAATATCCGCGGTATTGGAGCGGAGAAAAAACATTCGTATTTATGATCGCACATCGATAACCCAGGCTGCACAATTATTTGCATTCAATAAACCAAGCGTGGACACTTCGATCATTCGTACATTCTTTAGTTTTGTCCGAGACGTTTCGATCAATTTGCCTTCGTCCCATCTATAGGAAATTCAGGCGGTATTCTTGTGGTTTGGAATAGTGCAGTTTTCAATGGAACGGTTGTTCAGTCTATGCAATGGGCATTGATCATATCTTTCCAATCCATACAATCTCTGGATTCCTGGACGCTAGCCAAGATCTATGGCCCTTGTGTGGGTGAGGACAGATCTAACTTCATCTCCTGGTTCTATGAATTGAGTATTGATTCAAATGAGGACTGGGTTGTCATGGTGGATTTCAACTTCATGCGGTTTTCAGATAATAGAAACAAGCCAGGAGGTGATGTGACTGATATGATTAGTTTCAATGATGTCATCCGTTCCCTTAACCTAGTGGAAATTCCAATCAAGGGAGCTTCCTTTACATGGAGCAATATGAAGGTTGACCCCACTCTTTAACAACTAGATTGGTTTCTTACTTCAAATCATTGGACAACGTCCTACCCGAACACCTCTGTCAATGCTATGGCAAAACCTTTCTCGGATCATGTCCCATGCCTCTTTTCTATCAAGGCTAATACACCGCATTCTAAGATTTTTAGGTTTGAATTTTTTTGGGTTTCCCACCCAGGTTTCAAAGAAGTGGTCAACCAGGCTTGGAATATTTAGGTGAATGGCTTGGATCCTGCACAAAGATTGAACATTAAACTTAAGCACATTAGTCAAGCGCTGACCCAATGGAGCAGACATCTTTCACGTTTATCTTTGTTGATAAAGAATTCTGAAAATGTTTTGATAATGATTGATGGTATTGAGGAAAGGAGACAATTGTTGATTAAGGAGTGGAACTTTAGGTCCATTCTGAAAAACCATATTGTTCATTTGTACGCCTATAAACAACAATATTGGCGTGCTCAATGTACAATTCGATACATTAAATATGGAGATGAGACCACTAATTTTTTCATAGAATGGCTACTCAGAGGCACAGATCAAACTCAATTGCTACCTTAACCTTACCTAATCGTCTAGTTCTGGATGATCATGATAGTAAGGATGCTGCTCTCCATGATGCTTTCAAAGAGAGGTTGGGAACCTCTATCCCCATTGATATGAATTTTAACTTGGATATGCTTATTAATGCCAACCATGATTTGGGTGGTTTATCTACTCCCTTCACTCGTATAGAGATTGATGAGGCCGTGTCGAAAATTCCTGCAGATAAAGCTCCGGGACTGGATGGATTTCATGGTTGCTTTCTTAAATCTTGTTGGGATATTATAAAAGAGGATTTCTATATTCTCTGCATGAAGTTTTGGGAAGGTAATCTCTCGTTGGACTGCTTAAATGCTTCACTTATCACACTTATCCCCAAAAAGGTGAACCCTTCCTGTGTGAATGATTATCGCCCGATCTCTCTGTTAAACTCCTACCTCAAGATCTTGACTAAGTTGTTAGCAGATCACCTGCAAAAGGTAATCCTCCAAATCATCCATGAAAATCAATATGGCTTCATTAAGGGCCGTTCTATTCAAGATTGTCTTGCTTGGGCCTTTGAATTTATTTTCCAATGCCAGTAATCTAGTCGGGGTATAGTGTTATTTAAGCTAGACTTTGAAAAAGCATTTGATCTGGTGGAACACGAGCTGATCATTATAATGATGCGGAAATTGGGTTTTGATGATTGATGGATTAATTGGATTGCATCTATTCACTCTTCGGGGAACTCTACAGTGCTACTCAACTCCATTCCGGGGAGAAGTTTTCACTACAAAAGGGGTGTGAGGCAAGGTGACCTAGCGTCTCCTCTCTTATTTGTGCTTGCAGCTGAATTGTTGCAATATGTGATCAATCATGAGTTCCAAATTGGCAATCTGCAGCTACCAATCCCGAGAGATGGCAAATTCCCCATTATTCAGTATGCGGACGACACAATTTTATTACTCCCGGCTTGTGCTGATCAGTTGGCTCATCTAAAAAACAATGTTACAAGACTTTGCCCTCTCCTCTATCCTTAGAATCAACTTTTAGAAATCTATCATGGTACCCATTAATGTGGCTGATTCGGCTGTCATTTCAAACCTTGCAAACGTGTTCGGATGTGCTATTGGTAAGATGCCATTCACCTACCTTGGTTTGCCCATGGGAACTACTAAACACTCAATGACTGACTTAATGCCTTTGGTTGACCGTGTGGAATGAAAGCTATCAAGCACATGCTCTCTGCTTTGTCATGCTTCACGTATAACTCTTGTTAATACGCTTGCGACTTCCATGTTGAGCTATGCAATGTGTACTCTACATCTCAATCCCATGTTCCTAAAGTATTTTGACAAGGTCAGAAGAAGTTTCATCTGGACAAAGAAATCTGATAAGGGTACCACATGCAACCCGATTGTGGCTTGGAACAGAGTATGTTGTCCTAGGAAGTCTGGAGGGTTAGGTGTCATCAACATTCAGCTTCAGAATAAGGCCTTGTTGATGAAGTTCTTGGGTAAGTTTTACAATAGAGCAAATCTCCCATGGGTTCGGTTAATTTGGGAAACCAACTACAATGACTCTATCCCTCATGCTTCCACTAGTTGTGGCTCCTTCTGGTGGAAGCAAATTTGCAAACTTATGCCAGAATTCAAAGGGGTGGCTTCTGGAGTTATTGGCAATGGTCAGAATATCTCCATGTGGCATGATGGCTGGAATGTGCAAGCCCTTTCTTCTGGTTTTCCTTGTTTATTTTCCTATGTCAGAGATGAAGACATTGCGGTAGCTACTTTCTTCTCTTCAGATAACTTGGCAGAGTTTTTTTACCTCCCACTCTCCCTAGAGGCATTTGATGAATTGCAGCAAGTGAATGCCCTACGACCTGTCAATTTGGATCAGAGTGGAATATTGGATTCATGGGTTTTCACATGGGGTTCATCTTTCTCTACCAAGAAATTTTACACTCATTGCCATAAAGATATCATTGCTCCACCCCCTTCCGTTGGATCTGGAGCTCTAAATTACAAATGAAACTGAAGGTTTTCATGTGGTTTCTTCTGACTGATAGGCTGAATACCAGGAATATGTTGAAAAGGAGGCACTTTCACATTGATGATGGGTTCAATTGTGTCCTTTGTGATTTGGGTACTGAAGAAATGATTGATCACCTATTCTTCATATGCTATTTTAGTGTATCATGTTGGTCAATATTGGGAATCCTCTGGGATAATTCTCATTCTAGGCTTCAGGCCATCCAGTCTGTCAACCAAAGCTATTCTGGTAAGCTATCCTTGGAGATATTGAGGATTGCTGCATGAAACATTTGGAAAGAACGCAACAACCGTATCTTCGGGAATACTCAACCCACTTTGGCAGCCTGGAGGGAAAGGACCAAAGGAGATTTGTTAGGTTAAAACACAGAGTGCACAAAGAGTTTTGGGATTATCTCACCTTATTAGCTCTCTTTGTTTAGCTCTCAGTTCAACTTTGAGTTTGTAACCTTATTTGATCTACTCTTAGATCTTCTCCTTCCATTTATTTAGACCAGAGTCTTGCCTCTCACTCCCTCCCCCCATTGGGGCCACCCAGTTTATTCTGGCTAGTAATTTGTAATGTAACCCCTGTTTCATTAATATAACATAGTAGGAGCATCTCCTGCTGCTTCTAGATAAAAAAACAGAGAGCGGAGTTTGAATGGAGAAACCAGAGAAATGAGTCGGCCTAGACGAAGGGCATATATAGGGAAAGATTGAGTGCGGGTTGGTTATACAAACTGGGACTAAAGGTCCATCTATAGTCCCGGTTTGTATCACAAACCAGGACTAAAAGGGCTTGTGGGGGCCCCAGGCTGCCACCAGCCTGCCACCACTCCTTTAGTCCTGGTTTGTGATACAAACCGGGACTATATGTCTCAAATGAACCAGGACTAATGGGGCCCATGCCCCGTGACAGCTACTAGCTGTTGGAATCGGGACTAACGGACACATTAATCCCGGTTCAAAGCGAAACCGGGACTAAAGGTTCAAACGGAAGGCCTGTTTTCTACTAGTGCACATTCATTGTTTTCAACATGATCAAGAACGAGGTGGCGTTGTGGAATGTCGCATGCGCGAAACATTTGGGTAAAATCATGATGGGAGAGTAACAATCTTGTAATAAGGGGCACAATGTAATATCACTCTAACTTCTTAATTAATGGATAAGGCAAAGCTTTTACCTCTGTTTCGAAAAAAATATGCTGATGCTCACACTCCTCCGGTTTCTAATACGTCTCTTTATAGCAAGGTGAATCTATACGATAGAACATTGGGTTATGATGGTTTTTAATATAGAATATTTGGAGTGCATATACATACAAAAGCTATAGTTCCTTAAGAGTTGCCTTATTATGAGATTCGAGGCTCTTAAGCAATACTTGAGTTTGAAACTTGAATTTCTCCCTTCTGAAGTGATCAATTGTATTTATGCTATTTTCCTTTAAACTTCTTAAGCTTACATGAGCAGAAGTACCCTTCAAAGGAGTCACAATGAAAAGATATTGCTTCTTTTTTGAATACAAATTGATGCGTATCATGCTATTGATAGATAGAGAGTAGAACAAGGTAGGCTAGATGGCGTAGTCGAGGATTGCGGTGAGCAGAAGGGGGAGGTTGCTCAGCCCCAATATTGAAGGTTTAGATTACATGATGATGTTATGTAATTTTGAGGCATCGACATGTGCCCAAAGTTTGGCTTTTGTTGAATGTCACGAATGATCTTGGAGGCAGAGGGGCGCGCACCATCGAAGATGCAAGTGTTTTGGTGTTTCCAAATTAGCAAAGCAGTGAGGGTGATGAGGAGTCGAGCCCTTTGCGCATGCCATTATTCAATGTGTCCATAGTCTTGTATCACTAGGCCAAGAATGGGTTGGAGTTGTTGGGCGGCGAAACAGTCATTTTGCACCAAGAGAGGATGTCATGCCAAGTTATCCTGGAGAAGATGCAGCCCATGAGCAGGTGATGCAGGGTCTCTGGTTCCTACGAGCGGAGGGCACAAAGAGGGTCATGCAAGAGCCCATGCCAAGCACGACGACCACCGGTCCAACAACGATCTAGCGAGGCCAACCAAAGGAAGAATGGTGTTGAGGGGAGCCTAATTCTTCCAGGTTAGTTTCCAGCGTGGCGCCGCTGTCGATGCATGGAAGAGATCCTGGTAACATGACCGAGTAGAGTACTTTTTCTGTTGACAGTCCATCGCCAGGAGAGCGTGTCCAAAAGATCAGAGAGCATGACCCGTCATAAGCGCCGCCACACATCATTGTACTCCATCGTGGCTGGAGGCCCGAGCACACCACTAATGTCTTGGATCCATAGGATCGCTCATGCAGGCCATCATGGACAAAGCATTGCCGATGCTTCCGCTTGGGGACGAGGGAGACCTGGGTGGGAGTGATCTCAACGATGGATTTACCATCAAGCCAATGGTCAACCAAGAATTTGTATGTGCCGCCATCGCCTACAGTCCAAGTGTTGAAAGTGTTGGAAATATGCCCTAGAGGCAATAGTAAATTAGTTATTATCATATTTCCTTGTTCATGATAATCGTTTATTATCCACGCTAGAATTGTATTGATCAAAAACTCAGATACATGTGTGGATACATAGACAACACCATGTCCCTAGTATGCCTCTAATAGACTAGCTCGTTGATCAAAGATGGTCAAGGTTTCCTAGCCATAGACATGAGATGTCATTTGACAATGGGATCACACCATTAGGAGAATGATGTGATGGACAAGACCCGAATTATAAACATAGCATATGATCGTGTCAGTTTATTGCTATAGTTTTTCTGCATGTCAAGTATATGTTCCTATGACCATGATATCATGCAACTCACTAACACCAGAGGAGTACCTCGTGTGTATCAAATGTCACAATGTAACTGAGTGACTATAAAGGTGATCTACAGGTATCTCCGAGGGTGTCAGTTGAGTGGGCATGGATCAAGACTCGGATTTGTTACTCCGTGTGACGGAGAGGTATCTCAGGGCCCAGTCGGTAATTAAACATCACAACAAGCTTTTCAAGCAAAGTGACTAAAGTGTTAGCCATGGGATCTTGTATTACGGAACGAGTAAAGAGACTTGCCGGTAACAAGATTGAACTAGGTATATAGATACCGAAGATCGAACCTTGGGCAAGTAACATACCGAAGAACAAAGGGAGAAGCATACGGGATTAACTGAATCCTTGACATAGAGTTTCAACCGATAAAGATCTTCGTAGAATATGTAGGAACCAATATGGGCATCCAGGTCCCGCTATCGATTATTGACCGTAGAGGTGTCTCGGTGATGTCTACATAGTTCTCGAACCCGCGGGGTCTGCACACTTAAGGTTCGGTGACGTTTCAGTAGTATTGAGTTATGTATGTTGGTGACCTAAGGTTGTTCGGAGTCCCGTATGAGATCACAGACGTCACGAGGAGCTCCGTAATGGTCCGGAGGTAAATATTGATATATAGGAATGTGGTATTTGGGTTCCGGAAAAGTTTCAGGCTCTACCGGTAGTGTACCGGGAGTAACGAGTGGGTTCCGAGGATCCACCAAGTGGGGCCCACCCACCCCAGGGGCCACATGGGCCTAGAAGGTGGTGCACCAGCCCCTGATGGGCTGGGCAGCCAGCCCCTAGAGGCTTATGCTCAAGGAGTGGGAGAGGAGGCCAAGTGGGAAGGAGTCCCACTAGGATTCCACATCCCTTGTGGGAGGTGGACTCCTCTCTTGTGCGCCAAGCCTCTAGGGTTTTCGCTAGGGTGCCTCCCACCTACCCCCTCTCCTCTTATATATATTGGAGGGTTTTGAAGGGCAGCCACCATCTGAAAAGGCACGTGTTTCCCTCTCTCCCTCTAGATTGCTTCTCCTCTAGATCTGTTCGGTATAGCTTAGTGAAGCTCTGCCGGATTAGCTCCACCACCACCGCCACCACACCGTTGTGCTGCTGGATAGCTCATCTACCTATCCACCCTCGCTTGCTGGATCAAGGAGGTGGAGATCATCATCGAGCTGTACGTGCGCTGAACATGGAGGTGCCGTCCGTTCGGAGCTAGATTAGAAGGACCGTGATTGGATCGCGGGACGGTTTGTGATTGGATTGCAGGACGGATCGTGATCGGATCGCGGGACGGCTAGCGGTTTGGATTGCGAAGACGTTCGACTACATCAATCGTGTTTCTTAACGCTTCCCAATTAGCGATCTACAAGGCTATGTAGATCTATTCTCCCTCTCATAGATGCTCATCACCATGGATAGATCTTGCGTGTGCATAGGATTTTTTTTGTTTCCCATGCAATGTTACCCAACAGAAAGTGCGGAAGAATTGCACCACCGTGGGATCATGGGGCAGGTGTATAACACACCAGGGGTGGTTTTCATCGGTAGCCTGAAGCCACATCCACCGAATATGAAACACAATACTAGTCCGCTACAAATCACACACTTCAAACCCTCCAATATCGAGCGGGCGGTAGACTCATGACCAGGAAACAAGGCATAATCCAGCCTTGGCGTCCTTTCTACCGTGTCAAGTAAAATGTCTGATGACGCGGATCACCTTCTTGATGATGGGTAGGTTGATGTCCATAGCGAGTAGGAGATAATACGACGTGGACGATAGGACGTTCTACATGAAGAGAAGGGAGGATTTCCATCCTATGAACAAATGGTCACAATGCTATGCTCACTCCGGAGCGTCGGCTGCAAGTCCTAGAACACATCTAGGCATGACGCACCACGGTTTGCAGCCGACCTGCCTCCAGACTCTCCAAAGCATGACGACGAGGAGGAGGCGTCGGATACGGCGATGAAGAAGGAGGAAGAAAAGGAGGAGCAAGCGCCAGACACAGCAATGGAGGAGGAGGAGGAGGGCGAGGGGAAGCCGATGCTACCGGTTGCCCAAGCCAGTTTTGGCATGGACGACGTGATGGGTTTGAGGCCGCCCAAGTAGAGGAGGCGGAAGAGCAGTAGACCATCCTGAACTCCATCCGCTTGGAGGCGGAGATGGAGGCAAACCGCCACAACATCTACAACCGACGGGAGGAGCTGGACGCAATCTGCGTGGACATGGAGTCCGAAGAGGAGCCGGAGTCGCTGCAGGAGACAGCCATCCGCCATGTGGCAAGTCCATTCGGCACTGACGGTTCAAACGTCATCTGCATCTCCAATGACAAGTGGGCTCGGTTTATGTATGAAGCATGTATTCACGTAGCTTTTATGCGTTGCGTAATCCAGTATGAACTTGGAGGTGAAGTTTGGAGTGTATGGTTACATCGAACCAAAATTGAATTGACTTGTCACTGTCCGCTGACGCGTCCATGTATGTTCACGGACATTTAGGGGCGGATTTTGTTAGCTTCCGTTATAGACTCTTAACTTCCATCACTTTGAACTACTATTTGAAGCCAGTAGACTCATAGTAGTGGAAGATAAGTAAAGCAGCAGCTATTGAATGTAATCATCAAGGAATGATTTACATATTTATATATGAACTAGTATATTTTAAAAATGAAATTGCAAATGGCAATGACTTAACCAAGTGTTTCTTTGGACAAAACAAGGTCAATTTCATACAAGCGTCTGACACATACATACGAGTTTTTTCCTGCAAACAAAATAACAACTCCCTCTGGTCTGAATTAATTGACACAACTGATATATAATGTTCGGTTTACAATGTATATGGATTGCGTAAATTAATTCGGACGGAAGAGAGTACTAACATATATTGATAGTAAGTATGATTATGCTCTAGGAATTTTGAGCAGTAAATGTATATCTTTCATTTGCGTGCCGAGGCGACTTGAAGATGGTTTACTTGACGGGAGAGGATTTGTGGCAAGCAAGTCTTACGGCATGCAGTCTCTCCGGCGTGCTTTTATTTTCTTTCTGATTTTCTTTTTTATATCTATTGAATGAAAAACCCAAATTATATTATTTTTTCAAATTCTTGTTTCTCGCGACGAGTGCTTTTAAATAAGATCATTTTAGATACGTTTTGATGAATTTTAAAAATAAATATTAAGTTTCAACCCTTGAAACTTAGTGCGCGCAAACAATAAAATCATGATTTTTCTTGCTGACGACTGACAATAATTATTTTAAAGAAATATCCATGAAACTTGATAATAACGAGTGTGAAAATTATAAGTTTTAGATTAGAAAAATATAATTTTAACGACTGAAACTTAAAATACTTACTGTGCCCGAGGCCGGACAGTGCTTGGCAGATTCGTGCCCCTGTGTATTTATGTTTTCTTGATCCATCCAACTCGCGGCACACCATCATTGCAGGGTGCGGCGCTCAATGAATGCAATCACTAATAATCAGTAGCAGAATCCATGATCGGATTTTATCAAAGGTTATCAACTTAAAAGGAGAGCTTAGTTTTTTTCTTGCCGGGGAAGAAGAGATTAGTTAACTGGTATTCACTCAAAGCCAAGACAAATGCCATGACTTTTGACCTCTCACATAAATCAAGACATAGTCAAACCTGAATCAAAGTGACTATATCTCTATGGTTGTGGTTAGTATAAATTATAATCTCAGGGACATGCATGCCCACGGTGAGATTATTTGTTCCATCTGAACATCATTTTTTCTCTCATATGAGTAGGGTGCACCGCAGCTCACCAAAAGCTTAAACTGTCGGGGAAAAGATGGAATCTGCTTGTCATCGATGGAATGTGGAATGCACACTCATTTTTTGGACAACGGGACTGCACACTCATATAAGATGAGAAACTACTCTCTCCGTTTGAAAATAAAACATCATGATTTTAGTTCAAATTTAATTAAAATCACGACACTTATTTTGAAATTAAGTTTTTCTTTTCTTGATAAAGGGTGTGTTTGTTATCTTAAAATATAGTATCAAGTGGATACAAAGCATTATAAGTAACACTCGGCTTCTGCATAACTAGGATACACACTACCAAATAACAAAAATATGACAATAGAAAAAGAAACAAAACTGACAAATCGGCAACAGTAGAGTATGGACCGATATTATGCCTATGTTAAAAGTGATGGTGGATCGATCTGGTGCTTATGCTGTTGTTCATGTTGGAAAAAAACTTCGTAGCCGCATGCTTTGACCGCATACACACCACCTTAAACAACACATTATGTTTTTCACTTTCTAGCTGATGATCTCAAATAGAAAATTACGTTAACATTGATTTTTCTCGAAATAATTTTACCTTGGTTTTAGATTTCTGAAATCAAAACAGTTATAACATATATATCTCATTCGAGACCAAATATAAGAAAACTACCCAATTGTATATAAACTTTAAATAGATCAATAAGGAAAGCTTTGGATGAAATAATAAGTCACTATTAGTCTCTCTAAATGGCACAATGTGCTGATTGATATGCTTTCTAATAAAAAAATTGCTAACAAAAATTTACCCTTCTTCATTGGTCTTTCAGAATTACTTATGAGAATGTTGCCAATAGATGCATGAGCAACAAAGTTGTGATCAAATTGGAAAACAGGTAAGACATACCTCTTCAAATACGATTGGAGAGCATCATGGGTACATAAATTGAACAATATCTTGCTCTACTTTTGGATGACTCCCCAACACCTTGTCCTCGTATTTTTCTTGATTTCGTGCATCATCAATTCGAACACCTTTACCGACCAAACTTTGTTTGGCCACTTGTTTTTGTTCTTGATGCTCGCCAGCTTTGATGGCACGTAATGTAACAGCCCAAGAGCATCTTTCCAATTTCATGTAACCATTTCCATGTATGAACCTTCCATGTTATGCCATCATGTGGTTTGAGATAATAAAGTTTGCTTCATGAGTTTCATTTGGCATCATGGCATCATGTCATCATTCAATTAGTTTTGCATCATGTGTTACGATTGGTGAGTGTGTGTTGTCATGATGGTGTGCTGCAACCAAGTGATGCTTCTTGTGTGAAAACCTCCCTTCTTTTTCTTTTCAACTATAGCTCCATCTCTCTCTTATTTCAAAATTTGTTGGATGTGGTGTTTTTACTTGCCCTAGTCCTTTAAGTAAAATGTTGCTAAGTTGTCTAATATTTTGTTTGTCATCAAATCTATAGGATCCATGTTCTACTCCACTCCCCCTCTTATTTTGCAAAACAACATCAAACAACAATAAAAGGTAATTTGTTTCATTTTCTCTAAAAATCCCTAAACCAATTTTATAAAATTGTAGATATTCCTAGTTCTCCAGGACAATTTTGCTTTCACCTTAATTCCTTCCCAAACTCCCTAGGCATTGTTTTCTTTTGTTTTGTTCTCTTGGTTTTAGTTTTAAAAAAGGAACCCCCTGAGAGAGAGAGAGGCCAGCGCTCATGGGCCTCCTCCCTCCCCTTCAGCGGCCTAACTAGCGCGCAGCAGCAGCCCAGCAACCCCCGCGTGGCCCAGCCAGCCCCCTCGCGTCCACTTTATCGTCCTCCTCTGTACGACACTCCATACACAGGACCATGCCGTCCCCTTTTTGATTAGACGATCGAAGAAGCCCCTAGCCCCCTCTCAAGCATGTCCAAACCCCCACCTCGTTCATCCCTTGGTCCATTCCCACCTTCTCCTTCCCCGCGCTGCAAGTAAGCCTCCTCCCAAGCCCACGCCATCGCCATGTCCGCCTTGCTCAGGTTGAGCACGAGCTCTACCTCGGGGTAACCTCCACGTGCGGATCAGGTGCTCTATGACGCGGGAAGGGCGTCTCGGTTGCACCTATTCTTCCTCGGGGACGCACGCGATGCCAGCAGCCCCGGATCCGAGGCGCACCGGACTTCCTTCTAGCCTAGTGTCATCTCCGTCTCGTCGTGGACCTCCTATTCATGTCCTAGGTAGATGAGGTAGTCCCCTCCCACTCTTTGTTTCTTTCCATCGCGCGTAGATCCGTGATATGGTCACGAGGTTCATGCCATCTTCGTCCTCTCCGTGCTCCAAAGTCTGTAGATTTCTTCTTTGGTGTTCGGAGCAGACCGTCCACCCCGCTCTGGTGCCCTTACTGATGTCCCCGCGCATGCATGAAAGTACGCGTATCTACGTCGCGCCCCTGCTTCGCCTCGTTTCGCCTCTCTGCCTCGCACCTCGCCATGGCCTCGGGCTCGAGCTCGTGCGCCCCGCCTTGCTGTGCTTGCTCGCCGCGCTAGCCGATGGAACAAAATCCCCGCTCAAGTCTGCACTCCGCCGGCCCTTCTCAGGCATGGTGGCTATCGCCGTACTCGCTGGCGTCGTCTCGCTCTTCCTGTCGCAAGGTAGAAGGAGACCTAGCGCCCGGGGTCTGTTCAAAAGAACTGACACCCCTTCTATCAGTAGCCACGCCATACCCTAGTGGTAGTGCTTAGGGGGACTCCACCGGGGAGGTCTCGGGTTCGAATCCCCTCGAGCCCCCCTTTTCCTTTCTCTGAGTATTAAATGCGTGTGAGTGATAGTGGGTCCGGGATCCACTTGTGAGGCTGGCAAGCCCGTGTGCCACTATAGTGGGCCCGTAGTTTTTTATTTGTTTTGTTTTATTCTCTGTTTTCGGCATATTTCCATTTAAGGCAAGTTTCCAAATCTAGCATGCCCATTTCAATCAGTTTCCAGATCGGGCGTATGCCAAATTTGGCATATACTAGGTTATACCTAGCTGAGTTAGTTTTGCTTGTGCATTGTGGTGTGTTTTTCTACAGGAACATAGGCATGTAATATATGGTTTGGGGTAGAAAAATTCAGTGAATCCATCTGTGGTATTAGTTTGGTCATTTGCGCAAGTTTGTGTGGATGCTATTTTGTGCTAAGATGCCATTTTATGATTTTTTTGGAATTAATCCTTACATCCTTTGGTAAACTTGTCAACATGAAAATTGCCCTTTGATATGTGTACTAGCCCTGGTATTTTTGCATGCCATATGATAAACCTTGCTTGTGTGTGGAATTATTGTTGTCAACATGCTATAAAAATACTGTTGTTTTATATGCTCAAATAATTCTAAGTCCTAGAATATGGTTATTGTGTTGCTATGTTTTCATGATGATTGCCATGAATCTATAGCTCCTTTGGGGTTGGCCCAATGGAGTCAATTGTTGAGCATGTTACCCTCTATTATTATGTGCCAATAGTTTGCTAGAGATGTTGCATCTTAGTTATTTTTCTGTCAAATATGCCAACCTGATAAAAACTACCCACCTTTGCCACTTGATAATTTTTCAAAGTTTGGGGGACTATTTAGTTCATTATGCCATGTTGGGAGGATGCTAGCGAGTAACCAATGCATGTTTTTATGTTGTTGTAATAGAGTTAATTGAAGTGCATCTTGTCCTCTATCATGTTGTTAGATTTCATGTCATGAAAGTCCCTATAGCATGTAGATTTTATTGTTGTCAATATGACATCCTGTTAACTCAGATTGTGTAAACTGGCATTTTTCACTAAGTCCTCAAATACTGTTTCAACATGTCATCTTGTGAACTCATTTGCTGTTGATCTAGGCTTCTGTTCTAGTTGCTGCCATGACATGACTTGTTGAGATTCTTGTAGACCTCATCCCCATGCCCTTGTTGTGCATTTTAGTGAATTGTATCTTGTTGTTGTGTGGGTTATAATATGCCATGTTGCTTTTTTGGGACATATTGCTTGTGTTTTTGTTTTGTACCTTGTGTGAGTTGTACCCACATGTTTTGCATGATCGTTAGGTCTATTCCGACTAGATTTTCATTTCCAATCCAGTGGAAAACTTGGGATACCAAGAAATTGATAATGTCCTTCCTCAATCTTTGTTTTGTCTCCGTTACCGCTAGAACCTTGTTGTGAGTGCTCCGAGAGTTCTGTTACTCCGTCTGTAACATTCTCCATATGCATTTGCATCGTTTTTATGAGAAGCATTCATATTTTCCATGTTCATGCATGTCCAAATAACTAATATTGAGGTTATGACCAGAATATTAAATAACTAATTAATTGCATGAGAAAGATGACTGGCATAGGGTTGCCCTGTTAAACACATGAAATTGGTCATGCATCATCCTTGTTTGCGCATTGCACCTTGCTTGTATTTTTATTTGGTGTTGTTTTCTCTTTGGGTAGACTTGAGTGTCGAGGCTGAGCTCGAGGATCCTGGAGAGAACACCTACGAGGACCCAACACTTTATCCCCCTGAAGACCCTATACGCAAGATGATCATTACCCGAATCCCGATACTATTTTTCTATGCTAGATGTCTCGCTTCTACTGTTATGTTTCCTAACCTATGATGTCTAGTACACAACCTTCTTCTTGTAGACTCGTGTTGTGCCTCCAAGTGTAGAGTTTTGTAGGACAACGACAATTTTCCCTCAAGTGGATGACCTAAGGTGTAGGATGAAGATGGTCTCTCTCAAACAACCCTGCAACAAAATAACAAAGAGTCTCTTGTGTCCCCAACACACCCAATACAATGTAAATTGTATAGGTGCACTAGTTCAGCCAAGAGATGGTGATAGAAGTGCAATATGGATGGTAGATATAGGTATTTGTAATCTGCAAATATAAAAACAGCAAGGTAACAAATAGTAAACAACGAGCAAAATGTTGTATAAATGCTTGGAAACAAGGCCTTGGGTCCATACTTTCACTAGTGCAATTTCTCTCAACAATACTAACATAGTTGAATCTTATGCAAATCCCTCACGTGCGACAAAGAGTTCACTCCAAAGTCACAAATAGCGGAGAACTAACGAAGAAATTATTGTAGGGTACGAAACCACCTCAAAGTTATCTTTTCCGATCAATCTTATGAGCTATCCCTATAAGTGTCACTAACAGCCCTAGAGTTCGTACTAACATAACACCTTAAGATACACATCAACCAAAACCCTAATATCACCTAGATACCCCAATGTCACCTCGAGTACTCGTGGGATTGATTATACGATATGCACCACATAATTTCAGATTCATCATGTTCAATCCAACACAAAGAACTTCAAAGAGTGCCCCAAAGTTTCTACCGGAAAGTCAAGACAAAAATGTGTGCCAACCCCTATGCATAGATTCTCAAGGTCATGGAACCCGCAAGTTGATCACCAAAACATACATCAAGTGGATCAATAGAACATCCCATTGTCACCATGGATATCTCATCGCAAGACATACATAAAGTGTTCTCAAATCCTTAAAGACTCAATCCGATAAGAAAACTTCAAAGGGAAAACTCAATTCGTCACAACAAGATAGAGAGGGGAAAACTCCGTATGATTCAATCTATATCAACAAAGCTCGCGGTACTTCAAGATCGTGCCATATCAAGAACACGAGAGAGAGAGAGATCAAACACATAGCTACTGGTACATACCCTCAGCCCCTAGGGTGAACTACTCCCTCCTCATCATTGAGACCACCGGGATGATGAAGATATCCTCCGGTGATGGTTTCCCCCTCCGGTAGGGTGCCAGAACGGGCTCCCGGTTGGGTTTTCATGGCTTTGGAGGCTTGCAGCGGTGTTTTCGGGGGTTTCTGTATTTATAAGAGTTTGTGGCGGCGGAAACAAGTCCATGGGGTCTACGAGGATGTCACAAGCCAAGGGGCACGCCCTAGGGGGGTGGGTGCCCCCCTGTGGCTTGTGGCTTCCTCGGCCTTCCTCTCCGACGACTCTTTGCTCTAGTATTTTTATATTTTCCAAAAATATTCTTCGTAAATTTTCAGCTCATTCTGAGAACTTTTATTTCTGCACAAAAACAACACCACGGTAGTTCTGCTAAAAACATCGTTATTCCGGGTTAGTTCTAATAAAATCATACCAAAATCATATAGAATTATTGTAAACATGGCATGAATAGTTCATAAATTATAGATATGTTGGAGACATATCAGCATCCCCAAGCTTAATTCCTGCTCGTCCTCGAGTAGGTAAATGATAAAAAAATAATTTATGAAGTGTGAATGCTAGCATAGTGCATAAATTTGATCAATGATAATTCCAAACACTTTTTCTAGCATCATTATATATCATAAACAGTAGCTCATCTCATAAACCTTCTCATGATTAAATAACAAGATATCCACGTTTTAAAGTATAGACTAACAAACTATGCTTTCAGTCACCAAACAATTGCAATTCATCTTATTTTCAGGAAGGGTCTATGTAAGAGCATTGATTTAGCAAATTCCACATACTGAACTATCATATAGTCTTCCATGATAGATAGCACTCAAAGCATATTTTTAGAACAAATAGCATCCGTCGAACATAGAGAAAGATAGGGGCTTAATGTTTCGCCTCCCAACTTATTTATCATATAGATAATTTTCAACAATAATAATTCTGATCAAATATATTTGAATGGCCATATATGCTTGGATATTTCCCCAACACACGACGCTTGCTAAGAGAAAAAGGCGAAATATAGGAAGTAGTGAAGACCACCATGACTCTTGCATAAAGGTAAGTACTAGAAAGTAAAAGATAGGCCCTTTTGTAGAGGGAAGCATTGATTTACAGAGGTGCCAGAGCTCGAGCTTTTAAAACAGAGATGAATAATAATTTTGGGCGGTATGCTTTCATTGTCACCATAACATCCGAGAGATCTTGGTATCTTCCATGCTAGATACATTATAGGCGATTCCCAAAAAGAATGGTAAAGTTTTTACTTCCCCTCCACCAATCAATCACACTCCACGGCGAGCCGAATCCACGGGTACCGTCCATACCAAAAACATTCCTGGGGGAGTTTTGTTTAATTCTTTTCATTTTTTTATTTCGGGACTGGGAATCCCTATTACCAGCCACTTTCTCGTGAATGATAGTGAATCAACACATATCATGAGAATAACCCACCTAGCATGGAAGATACTGACAGCCCCTAGTTACTATATGAGCGATCCGGACATACAAAACAGAATATTATTTGAAGGTTTAGAGTTGGCACATGCAAATTTACTAGGAACGGTAGGTAAATACCGCATATAGGTAGGTCCGGTGGACTCATATGGAACAACTTTGGGTTTAAGGGTGTTTGGATGCACAAGTAGTATTTCTACTTGGTGCAGAAGTTTTGGCTAGTATGAGGTGGAAGCAAGCACCACATGTTGGAGGATCCATAACAATAGAACTTCTATGCAAATATACACAACCATAACTCATTACGTTCTCTTCCTTGTCCAACTTCAACTAATTTGCTCAAGTTTGAAAATAATTAATGGGTAATCACAATCATAGAAGATGTCCAAGATAGTATATTTATATGTGAAATCTCTCTTCCTTCAATATTTTTTTCATGAATGGTTCAAGTGACCAATGCGGTGTTTGCTAATTTTCAATAAATTTTACAACCTATACTTCTTATATGTAAAGTCATTACTCCCCATGGGATAAGCATATAAAATATATATAATTTCGGATTTACGATATTCAATTCATTCAACCATTTACTCATAGGATATAAGTGAAGCACGAGAGTAAATGACAAAACTACTCCAAAACATATAAGTGAAGATCAACGAGTAGTCAAACAATTAAGTAGCTATGTGAGGACTCTCTCTCTCAGTAAATATTTTCAGATCTGAGTATTTTATTAAACAGCAAGCAAAGGAAAAATATCACTCCAAGAATAGCATGCATAATGTGAATGAATAAAAATTTAGGCTCTACATAGGCTAACCGATAATTGTTGATGAAGAGAGGTGGGATGTGTAGCATCCCCAAGCTTAGATGCTTGATAATTCTTGAAATATTTACTTGGGGTGCCTTGGGAATCCCCAAGCTTGAGCTTTTGTATCTTGTTCAATCCTCTCATATCCCAGTTTCACCTATTCTCAAAAACTTCATCCACACAAAACTCGAAAAGAACTTGTGAGATAGGTTAGTACACATAATAAATCAACTCTTTATGTACTATCAGGACAAGTTTCATTATAATTTTCAAACATTAGGTACTGTCTAATATCATTTCCACAATTTATATCTACCAATATAGGCTATGGAAACTATAGGATAAGTAGATAACAAAACTATGATAGCAATCTGTCCAAACAGAACAGTCTGTAGCAATTTATGAAAACAGTGTGCTTATGTGAATCAAAAAATTATAAAACTTTATTAAATTCTATACAATATATATGAAAACACTTTGTAAAATTTCTAGAAACTTTCCATGTTCCAGTAAAATATGAAAATTCAAACACTACAGCCAAAGTTTCTGTTTTTACACAACACTCATCAAAACATGCAATGCGAGCATCTTAAGGCAATTCTCGTAACTTTTTATTGAAAAGAAAGATTATAAATAACACCTAAAATATAAAAGTAAAATAAAATGATGCTCCAAGCAAAACTCATATTATGTGACGAACAAAAATATAGCTCCAAGTGAGATATACCGATAGTGTTGAAGACGAAAGAGGGGATGCCTTCCGGGGCATCCCCAAGCTTAGGCTCTTGAGTATTCCTTGGATATTACCTTGTGGGTTCCTTGGGCATCCCCAAACTTAGGTTCTTGTCACTCATTATTCTCCTCATATCGGTATCTCACCCAAAACTTGAAAACTTCAATCACACAAAACTTAACGAAACTTTGTGAGAAGGGTTAGTGTAATAAAGATAGATCATTCACTTAGGTACTGTCAAGACAAGATTCATAATTATTTCCACATGATACCAACTGTATTACATAATTCCCACAATTTATATTACTCAATATAAGCTATAGGAACACTAAAACAAGCAAACTATGCATGCAAAATAGAATCTGTCAAAAACAAAACAGTCTGTAAAGATCTGAATGATCACCATACTTCCCTGACCCTAAAAATTCTGAAAAATTAGCAAAACTAAAGTAATTTTCATATAAGCATTGGGGTAGAAATTTCAGAATTTTTGAGTCTCCAGTAAAATCATGTAATTCATATACTGGACGCAAAATGTTTTGCTTTTGCACAGAATCAAACAACTCAGTATCCACACTATCCCAAAGGCTTTACTTGGCACTTTATTGAAATAGAAGAGAGAGAAAATGATTACTAGAATATCTTAATCGTGTGAAACCATAAAAACATAAAGTAAAAGTGTAGGGTTGTCTCCCAACAAGCGGTTTTCTTTAATGCCTTTAACTAGGCATGCTGATTTCAATGATGCTCGTATAGGAATAGTATTTGAAACATGCAAAAGAGCATCATGAATCTCATTACAAGCACATTTAATTCTAACCTACTTCCTATGCACACGGATTCTGTGAGCAAACAATTTATGGGAACAAGAATCATCTAGCACAGGAAGGCAAAACAAGCATAACTTCGAAACTTTGAACACATAGAGAGGAAACTTGATATTATTGCAATTCCTACAAACATATGTTCCTCCCTCATAATAATTTTCAGTAGCATAATGAAGGAATTCCACAATATAACATCACATAAAGCATTCTTTTCATGATCTAAAAGCATAGAAATTTTACTACTCTCCACACAAGAAAATTTCTTCTCATGACTAATAGTGGGAGTAAATTCAACAGAATAACTATCATGTGACACTTGATTGACATAGCCACATTCAATATTAAAATCATTATGACAAGTTTCATGGTTACTATCACTCTTTATAGCATACGTGTCATCACAATAATCATCATATATAGGAGGTATGCTATCATCATAATAGTTTTGCTCATCAAAACTTGGGGGACAAAAAAATTCATCTTCATCAATCATAGCATCCCCAAGCTTGTGGCTTTGAATATCATTAGCATCATGAATATTCAGAGAATTCATACTAACAATATTGAAATCATGCTCATCATTCAAGGATTTAGTGCCAAACATTTTAATAACTTCTTCTTCTAGCACTTGAGCACAATTTTCTTTTCCATCGTTTTCACAAAAGACATTAAAAAGATGAAGCATATGAGGCAACCTCAATTCCATTTTTTGTATTTTTCTTTTATAAAACCAAAATAGTGAAAAACAAGAAACTAAAATATTTGATTGCAAGATCTAAATATATACCTTCAAGCACACACCTCCCTGGCAACGGCGCCAGAAAAGAGCTTCATGTCTACTACACAACCTTCTTCTTATAGACTCGTGTTGGGCCTCCAAGCGTAGAGTTTTGTAGGACATCGGCAATTTTCCCTCAAGTGGATGACCTTGGTTGATCAATCCATGGGAGGTGTAGGATGAAGATGGTCTCTCTCAAACAACCCTGCAACCAAATAACAAAGATTCTCTTGTGTCCCCAACACACCCAATACAATTGTAAATTGTATAGGTGCACGAGTTCGTAGAAGAGATGATGATACAAGTGCAATATGGATGCTAGATATAGGTTTTTGTAATCTGAAAAATATAAAAACAGAAAGGTAAAAAATAGTAAACAACGAGCAAAGTTGTATAAATGCTTGGAAACAAGGCCTACGGTCCATACTTTCGCTAATGCAATTTCTCTCAACAATACTAACATAGTTGAATCATATGTAAATCCCTCACGTGCGACAAAGAGTTTACTCCAAAGTCACAAATAGCGGATAACTAACGAAGAAATTATTGTAGGGTATGAAACCACCTCAAAGTTATCTTTTCCAATCAATCTTATGAGCTATCCCTATAAGTATCACGGACAGCCCTAGAGTTCGTACTAAAATAACACCTTAAGATAGACATCAACCATAACCCTAATGTCACATAGATACCCCGATGTCACCTCGAGTACCCGTGGGCTTGATTAGACGATATGCATCACATTACTTCAGATTCATCATGTTCAATCCAACACAAATAACTTCAAAGAGTGCCCCAAAGTTTCTACCAAAAAGTCAAGACAAAAACGAGTGCCAACCCCTATGCATAGATTCCCAAGGTCACGGAACCCGCAAGTTGATCACCAAAACATACATTAAGTGGATAAAAAGAACATCTCGTTGTCACCACGGATATCCCATCGCAAGACATACATCAAGTGTTCTCAAATCCTTAAAGACTCAATCTGATAAGAAAACTTCAAAGGGAAAACTCAATTCATCACAACAAGATAGAGAGGGGAAAACTCCATATGATTCAATCTATATCAACAAAGCTCGTGGTACATCAAGATCGTGCCATCTCAAGAACACAAGAGATAGAGAGATCAAACACATAGCTACTGGTACATACCCTTAGCCCCGAGGGTGAACTACTCCCTGCTCGTCATGGACACCGCCGGGATGATGAAGATGGCCTCCGGTGATGGTTTCCCCCTCCGGTAGGGTGCCAGAACGGGCTCCCAATTGGTTTTTCGTGGCTCTGGAGGCTTGCGGCGACGGAACTCCCGATCTAGGTTTGTTTTCGGGGGTTTCTGTATTTATAAGAGTTTGTGGCAGCGGAAACAAGTCCAAGGGGTCCACGAGGAAGTCACAAGCCACGGGGTGCACCCTAGGGGGGGTGGACGTGCCCCTATGGCTTGTGGCTTCCTCGGCCTTCCTCTCCAATGACTCTTTGCTCCAGTATTTTTTATATTTTCCAAAAATATTCTCCGTAAATTTTCAGCTCATTTCGATAACTTTTATTTCTGCACAAAAACAACACCATGGTAGTTCTGCTGAAAACAACGCCAGTCCGGGTTAGTTCTAATAAAATCATACAAAATCAGATAGAATTATTGTAAACATGGCATGAATACTTCATAAATTATAGATACGTTGGAGACGTATCAACCTACCACTTAAAAGTCAAGCCTCCAAAATTGCCATGAAAGCCTCTAACCCCTCCACTGCCTAGCAAACCATTGTTTCGCTAAGTTACCGCTGCTCAACCCTTCTTATAGCGTTGTTAGTTGCAGGTGCAGGTTGTTCCCATGTGACAACATTGATATCTAGAGATATCACAATATTATTGCTATTTAATTTAATGCACCTATATACTTGGTAAAAGGTGGAAGTCTTGGCCTTTTACCCGGTGTTTTGTTCCACTTTTGCCGCCCTAGTTTCTGATTACCGGTGTTATGTTCCATATTAAGCACTCCTAACATGCTCGAGGTTGTTATGGGGACCCCCTTGACTATTCCTTTTGGGATAAGACTTTTCTGGCAAGACCCAACATTGGTACTACATTTGCTTAACAACCTAATTAAAATGCATAGGGATTAGCTATCCCGTGTATAATTAATCAGCAACCCAGGCCAATGCTCCTCATGAGTGTTGATCCAAATTGCGTGCTGTCTGGCGCCCCCTGTTCACCCAAGGTTTCATCCAACCCGACGTCTTGACCATCTGGTAGTGCCCTGAGAAAGAGATACGCGTGGCTCCTATTGGGATCTGGCCTGCCGGGCGGTCTTGCTGGACTTTTTTACCTTTCTCAAATGTCTTGTGCACGGGATTGCAAGGATACATTGGGCTATATCGAGATTGAGGTTTTCCACCAGAATTTCTGATGAGACCACGGGTTTCCGTGGTTGAGGCTATTCTATGCAGCTTGTGGTTAGTTTGTGATGGATGAGTTGGAGCACCCTGCAGGGTTAAATCTTTTGGAGAAGTCATGCCCATGGTTTGTGGCAACTTGGAAATTTGTTTAACATCCGTTTATAGCAAATAAAATACACCAACCGTGTGCGTAACCGTGACTTTCTCTACTCGTGAGTTCCGAACCGAGAGAGAACAGGACGAGGTTATGTTTGACATAAGTAGTGTTCAAGATCACTTAGTGATCATTATAGTTCACATCCGGTTATACGTAGATCACCCTGCTTATTCTTGTACTTGTAAGTTAGCCACTGAAATAAATGCTTAGTGCTTGCTGCAGCCTCACCACTTAACCATACCTTACCCAACATCTTACACAGTCTCGGTACCCGGGTTAATGAGATTTCTGAGTCCCCGTGGTTCACATATTACCACAATAATATGCGTACATGTAGAGATGAGTTCGATCTAGTTGATGCTTCCCAGCTCCAGTGGGAGTACGACGAGGAGTGTGGGCGTATGTACGTGACTTATCCGGATGAGTAGGGGAGCTACTTGGTCGTCTTCCTGGGCTTAGCGAGATATTTATCATTGCTTTTATCGTTTGATTTCGTCCGCAGTCGAACCCTAGATTTCTGGATGATTGTATGGATTTGTAATTTAGCTTGTGGCAAGTGTAAGCCAACTCATATACTCATCTCCTCTTTTACATGTGTTGCAATGATTTCTATACTTGCGAAAGGACGAGATGCCCTTCTATCCCCATCGAGGCCCTCGAGCCTAAATAGGGATAGTACCGCATCTTGGGCGTTGCAAGTTGGTAATTAGAGCCATATCGACCATAGGAGCCCCCCTTGCTTGATCGAACTTGGCTGAGTCGAGTCTAGTCATATCAGAGAGTAGGATTCTTTTTACTCCTCTTCTAAGCTCTAGTGAGGAATTATGACATAGGAATTTTAATTCTATCCTCTTCTCAATCATAGACTTTTTAGGATCACACAGGTATTTCGGAAACAATATGATGCCGATGTGAGGGAATTCTGTCTTAGTGCCTCCTGTTTCCGAGGAGTAGAGATCCAGGGGATTCTTGATACAACGTTATCATTCAGTTCCTTAGTATCTCAAGATAGAGGATGTTCAAAATTACTTAAATACTATTTGTGGCGAGAGGAGTTTGGCATCACCCAGTACTGGGGAGAAAGTCCAGATGTACTGCCATGCTTGTTATCGTTGTGGTTACGAAGTTTTGAGGTGGACGATCTTGCGGAACTTCAGATATGTGTTGAGGGTTGCGGGCGCGGTTTTGCAGCTGATTACATTGAGTAGGTTCTTGGACCCGCAACCTGATAGCATAACCAACAAAGATGTCAGAAGTTCTTAGGTGGGTATTCCAAGAGTTACCTAGGGTCATCTTTCGACAGATGTATGACGGGTTATACATCGTTCGAAGTAACTCTTAGTGCGGTACCTTGTTGTGTGATTCAACTGGCTTCATGATCAAATGGTGTTATCACGAACCTAAAGAAGGCGTTCTTACTAATTTTTAGTTTGAATGCAATTGTTGATATTCTTGTTGCAATATTTCAAGCCATTTGATTCACCTTATGTCAATCATCTTTGTCAATGGTATGCTGATATTCATGTCATCCAGGATGACACGATCCGGATTTTTTCTCTTACTGAGAAGGGTCAAATCCCAGCCATATCTCAAATTCCTGTTGTTTGTGAGTATGAAGATGTCTTTCCAGAAGAATTGCCAGGAATGCCTCCTCACCGACCAGTAGAGTTTGTGATTGAACTCGAACCTTGAACTGAACCGGTATGCAAACGTCCCTTTAAGCTTGGCCCCAAAGAGCTAAAAGAATTAAAGAAGTAGCTAGATGAATAAGAGCGTATGGGTTTGATGAGACCAAGTTCTTTACCGTGGGGTTTTAGTGTTCTGTTTGTCAAGAAGAAGGATGGCACAGAATGACTTTGTGTTGATTACCACCCATTGAATAAAAAGACAATCAAGCACAAATATCCATTTCCCATTATCAATGAGTTGTTTGAGCAATTGAAAGGAGCCAAAGTTTTCTCGAAGTTAGCTCTTCGGATGGGCTATCCTCATATCCGCATCCGTGAAGAAGATATTCCAAAGACTGCTTTCAGGACGAGTTTTGGCTCTTATGAGTACACCGTCATGTCCTTTTGCCTCACAAATGCACCACCGTTTTTCTCCCGAGTGTTGAACTTCGTCATATCTACCTATAGAAATGAGTTCGTCTTGGTGTATTTGGATGACATTCTAGTCTTCTCGGAGATCGAAGAAGAACATGTGGACCATCTCTGACTTGTGCTTGGCAAGTTAAGAGAGCATCGGTTCTATGCTAAGTTCTCTAGGTGTGAATTTTAGCTCAATGAAGTGGTGTACCTTGGGCATATCATCACTGCCGAAGGCATCAAGGTGCATCCTGAGAAAGTGGAGGCCATTGTGAAGTGGGAGCCTCTTGAGAATGTCAAGCATCTTCAAAGCTTCCTCGAGCTTGCAAGCTACTGTAGAAGATTCATGGAGTACTTCTCACAAATTGCTAAGGCTTTGTCTAATCACCTCCAGAAGAGGGTCAAATATGTGTGGACTCTTGTGTGTGATGTTGCGTTCAATACACTCAAGGAAAAGTTGACTTCAGCTCCAGTTGTCACTCCTCCCGATGAATCCAAACCTTTCCAAGTGTTTTGTGATGCGTCCCTCCATGTTCTTGGGGGCGTTCTTCTGCAACACAAGAAGTTTGTAGCTTATACCTCGCGTCAACTAAAGCCAAGCGAGAAGAACTACCCCACTCACGATCTTGAGTTGGCAGCAGTTGTTCATGCTCTAATGACGTGGAGACACCTTTTGTTGGGAAGACCACTTGAGGTGTTCACTAACCACAAGAGCTTAAAGTACATTTTCACTCAACTAATTCTCAATCTTTGGCAAACACTTTGGGTGGAAATGATCTAGGAGTACAATTCGAGCATTGAGTATACTTTGGGTAAAGCCAATTTCACTGCAAACGCTTTGAGTGGAAAGGAGTACTGCAATAGCCTTATCTGCAAGCCTCTCCAACCTGAGCTTTGTGAAGCATTCTTCAAGCTCAATCTCCAAGTAGTTCCTCAACGATTTCTTGCCAACCTTCAAGTCTCTCCGATTGGAAGATCAGATTTGCCAAGCTCAGCTTCTCGATGCCATGGTAAAAAAGGTGAAGATAGGTGTGGCCAAGAGCATTCCAAAGTATAAGTGCTTTCGTGTTGATGACAAAGACACCTTGCTATTCGAGGATCGTCTAGTGGTTCCAAAAGGAGATCTCAGGAAAGTTATCATGGATGAAGCACATCATTCTCTCCTCTCCATTCATCCAAGCAGTTCTAGGATGTATCAGGATCTCAAGCAAACCTTCTGGTGGGCTCGTATGAAACGTGAAATTGCTCACTTTATGAATGAGTGTGATGTTTATCGCAAAGTGAAGTGATATGTCTCCAATGTATCTATAATTTTTGATTGTTCCATGTTGTTATATTATCAATCTTGGATGTTTTACAATCTTTTTATAGGAACTTTATATCATTTTTTGGGACTAACCTATTGACATAGTGCCAAGTGTAGGTTGCTATTTTTTTCCTATTTCTTACTTCACACAATATCAGTACCAAACGAAGCCCAAACACCGGAAACATTTTGGAGAAATGTTTTTGTCCATAAGACAACTGGAGGACCAAAGAAGCACCTAAGAGGAAGGCCGTGGTGGCCGCGAGACACGAGGGCATGCTAGAGGCCCCTGGCACAGCCTGGTGGGTTGTGCCCTCCACGGGACCCATCTCCACTGCCTCTCACCTCTATAAACACCCAAATATTCGAAAAACCCTAGGGGAGTCGACGAAACACAATTCCAGCCATCGCAAGAGCCAGAACCATGAGATTCAATCTAACACCGTCAAGTAGGGGTGCATCATCTTCATGGGTGCCTCTCTGATGATGCGTGACAAGTCCACCATATACCTACGAGTCCGTAGGCAGTAGCTAGATGGCTTTCTCTCTCTCTCTTTTGATTCTTAATACAATGTTCTCTTGGAGATCTATTTGATGTAATGACTTTTTGTGATGTGTTTGTTGGGATTCGATGAAGTTTGAGTTCATGATTAGTTTCTATCCATGAATATTATTTGAGTCTTCTTTGATCTCTTATATGCATGATTATTTATAGCCTCGTATTTCTTCTTCGAATCTTTGGTTTAGTTAGGCCAATTAGATCGATTTTTCTTGCCATGGGAAGAGGTGCTTTCTGATGGGTTCGATCTTGGGGTGTCCTCTCCCAGTGACAGAAGGGGTAGCGAGGCACACATGTATCATTTCTACTAGGGATAACAAGATGGGGTCTATTCCTACATGAATAGATCTTGCCTACATCATGTCACCATTCTTATTGCATTACTCCATTTCTCCATGAACTTAATACATTAGATGCATGCTGGATAGCGGTCGATGTGTGGAGTAATAGTAGTAGATGCGGAATCATTTCGGTCTACTAATCTTGGACATGATGCCTATATAATGATCATTGCCTTGGATATTGTCATGATTATTTGATATTCTATCAATTGCCCAATAGTAATTTGTTTACCCACCGTGTGCTATACTCATGAGAGAGGCCACAAGTGAAACTTATAGCCCCCAGGTCTATCTTTTAACATATTGCTTTCCGATCTATATTTTTCCGCATTTGCTTTTAGATCTACTATTCCAAAACCCCAAAATATCTTGCTGCACTTTTTATTTTCTTATTTTATTTTGTGTTCTTATGTGATCTATTTATCCAATCTCATACAAACCGATCTATCTTTTACCGTGGAGAGATTGACAACCTCTCTAACACGTTGGGTTGCAAGTATTTGTTCATTGTGTGCAGGAACCGTTTACATAGTGTTTCTTGGTTCTCCTACTGGTTTGATAACCTTGGTTTCATAACTGAGGGAAATACTTTCCTTATCTGTGTTGCATCATCCCTTCCTCTTTGGGGAAATACTGATGCGATCTCAAGCAATGTCAAAGGAATTTTTGGCGCCATTGCCGGGGAGACATCATCAACATCTATCAGGTTAATAATCGCAAATCTCATCTCCTTGCAATTTACATTATTTTCTAGTTGCCTCTCATTTTCATCTCCCCACTTCACAAAAAAATGTCGTTTTATTCATCCTCTTTTCCGTTTCCCTTTTTGCTTGTTTCCTATCTTTCCTTGTGTTGTCGTGTTCCTTCTATTTGCTTGCATCTTTGCTTGCTAAGATTCTATTGATATGGATCCTCATCCACTTGCGAATCTTTTCAAAAGACCAAATTATGATGAACCAATTGCTAGTGTGTTGAGTGATGACCCACAAGTGTAGGGAGTCAATCATAGTCCTTTCGATAATTAAGAGTGTGAAACTCAACGAGGACCAGAAGGAAATGATAAGCAGTTTTCAGCAATGTAATTTCTACAGGCACTGAAATTGTAAGTAGAAAGTAGTTTGATAGCAAGGTAATTTGTAACGAGCAAGTAATAGTAATAATAGGTAAGGTGCAGCAAGTTATCCCAATCCCTTTGTGGCAAAGGACATGCCAAAACTATCTCTTATGATAAGCAAAGAGTTCTTGAGGGTACACGGTAATTTCATCTAGTCACTTTTCATCATGTTGGTTTGATTTGTGTTCACTACTTTGATAATTTGATATGTGGGTGGACCGGTGCTAAGGTGTTGTTATTACTTGAACTAACAACCTACTTAGGATTAACCCCCTCGCAAGCATCCGCAACTACGAGAAAAGTATTAAGACAAAGTCTAACCATAGCATTAAACATGTGGACCGAAATCAGCCCCTATCAAAGTAGCGCATAAGCTAGGGTTTAAGCTTCTGTTACTCTAGCAACCCATCATCTAATAAGTACAACACAATGCATTACCTTAGGCCCAAGGATGGTGAGGTGTCATGTAGTCGATGTTCACATGACACCACTAAGGGAATCACAACATACATATCATCAAAATATCGAACACATATCAAATTCACATGATTATTTGGAACATGATTTCTTCCGTGACCACAAGAACAAAGGTAACTACTCACATATAATATGCATGATCAAGATCAGAGGTGTATTGTATAGTATAATGGATCTGAACATATAATTTTCCACCAAATAAACCATATAGCAATCAACTACACAAGGTAATCAACACTACTAGTCACCCACATGTACCAATTTGAGGTTCCGGTACAATGATTGAACACAAGAGATGAACTAGGGTTTGAGGAGATGGTGATATTGAAGATGTTGATGAAGAATGGCCTCCCCAAGATGAGAGGGTTGTTGGTGATGACGATGGCTTCAATTTCCCCCTCTGGGAGGGAAGTTCCCCCGGCGGAATCGCTCCACCGGAGGGCAAAAGTGCTCCTGCCCAAGTTCTGCCTCGAGGCAAGGGCGCTTCATCCAGAAAGTACCTCTCCTATTTTTTATGTTTTTTGGGAATTTATACCAGAATATGGGCTCCAGAGGTGGGCCTGGGTGAGCACGCTCCACCAGGGCGCGGTTAGGGGGCCTAGCTCGCCTTGGTGGAGGGTGCCCACCTGGTGGCCCCCTTCGATAGTTTTCAGCTCCAGTATTTCTTATTTATTATATAAAAAATCTCCGTAAATTTTCAGCTTCATTGGCGATGTGCAGAATAGGTATCTCCGACATGCTTTTTTCGGGTACTGAATTCCAGTTGCCGACATTCTCCCTCTTGGTGTAAGCCTTGAAAATGTGAGATAAAAGGCATTACAATTACTCCCCAAAGCATTATTATGCATAAAAAGATTATAAATAATTGTAGGAAAACATGATGCGAAATGCACGTATCAACTCCCCCAAGCTTAGACCTCGCTTGTCCTCAAGCGAAATCCGATATAGAAGAACATGTCCACATGGTTTGAGAGAGAGGTGTCAATAAAAACAAAATACAGACATAGCAGCATCATGCTTATTATTGTAACAGAAGCAAAAAAAACATAAAACTTTCTCACAAAACTTTTATTTCATAACAACATCATATAACTTCTTATGAGCAAGTAACAATTCGTCACAACATGGAACTATAAAGCATAAACCTTATTGGAAACCCACAAACTATGTTCTTAGCCAACTTTGCAATTACAACTCATCATATTTTCAGGAAGGGTCTCATGTAGGAGCCTTTTGGCAAGTCCACATGCTCAACCATCATTTAGTCTTCTATGATTGCTGAAACTCACAGCATACCCATGGACAAAAAGTTTCAACCGGACACATAGAAAGATAGGGGCTTATAGTTTGCCTCCCAACATGTTCACCTCAAGGGTGGTGCCAACAATAATAACTCATGATCCAACACTTTTAGAAGAAATTTTTATTGCCTTGATGCACCAATGAAAAATTACTTGAAGGATATTATTCAATCCATAGGTAGGTATGGTGGACTCTCAAACATGAGTTTGGGTTTTGGGTTTTTGGAATCACAAGTAGTATCTCTACTTAGTGCGGAATTTTTGGCTAGCAAAGATATTGGGAAAGCACCACATGTTGAAGGATCTATGACAATATAACTTCTATGTGAATATGAACAATAATAAATGATTATGTTGTCTTCCTTGTCCAACATGAACAATTTTGGCATATAGTATTTAATGGGGGCTCACAATCATAAAGTATGTCCATGATAGTGTATTTGCATGTGAATCTTCTCTTCCCTATTTTATTCTTTCATGAATTGCATCATTGACTAATGATATGTTTGCTAATCTCCAATAAATTTCACCACTTACACTTTTATTTATTTTGATGTCATTACTCACCATAAGATTAGCATATGATCTTTTGTCATTTATTTTCTTTTATTATGATTGCAACAAGAAAGTAAAGGGACAAAAGCTCAAACTAAACTTTATTATATAATTTCACTCAATTACATAGATAGACCGATCATGAAACTAGCACTCGAAAATCGATCATACTAAACTTTTATTCAACTAAATCATGAAAAGGCTAAGGATGGAAATAAAAAGCAAAGGTAAAAAGTGATGGTGATACGATACCGGGGCATCTCCCCCAAGCTTGGCTCAATCCAAGGGGAGTGCCCATACCCGTGTACTCAAGTCTCCTTTGGTGGTGAAGATGATGAAGGTGGTGGTGATGAGTCATTATTCTTCTTCTCCAATTTATGCTTGAGGATGAAGTTTTCTTCCCTTAAATCATAATTCTTGTCGGATTTCGGGCTCCGCAAGACCCCAAGAAGTTCAAACACAGGGGCGTGTGCGAAGATCCCCTGCAGCCTCGCCCAACATAGCTCGCTGCTCGGGGATTTCTATGAAAAACTCGCACGATGACGAGGAAACAGATGCACACGATGATTTACCCAAGTTCGTGCCGCTGCGAAGCGTAATACCCTACTCATGCTTTGGTGGATTGCCTCACAAGGAGGTTGGTGGATGAAATAGTACAATGGAGCTTTGCCTCGCGAGAGGGCTCTGATGGTGTTGCCTCTCTTCTGTTGCCTCTCTGGTTCATTGTCCCTCTGTTGTGTGTTCCCCTCTATGGTGCAGCCTATCCTCTATTTATAGTGCCCCGGGTCCTCTTTCCTTAGCGCAATTGCGGGAAGGGATCCCACAACAGCCAAACTAGAAGGGGGACAAGAGTACATCCTTACCTTAACGAAAGGTGGTCTTCGCCTGCAAAGGACCTGTCGATGATGTAGAGGTGGGCTCGGCGATGACATCCTTCCTGCTAAGCTCGCGGTCGTGGTCTTGTTGCACCAGAATAGAAACCTTTTGGGGCACTTTGGGAACCCGCGTTCGTCCTTGCCTCCTTTGCACCAAAGGGGAAACTATCCGTCCGGCACGCTGGCGCCCGCCTATCCTTCCTTGCGTCATCCTCAGCCTCCCGAGGCTAAGTGCTCGATACAGATCTCCGCCGCTCTGCAGCAGGCTTGAGGAGGCCCATCCTTCAGTGATCTTGGTTTTGTTCTTCCTCGCGAGCTTAGGTCCCTCGCGAGGGCCTCGTCTTGGGCGTGGTCTCGCTAGACGGTGCCTGGCCGAAAAAGTGGGCCATGCCCTGGGCAGTAGGTAGGCAGTTCTGGGTACCCCCGTTCCCAGAACGCTGACAGTAGCCCCTGGGCCCAAGGCGCGCTCGGGCCGGCTTCCCGGCGAAGCCATTGAGGGTGTCCCGAAGTGTCGCGGCCCCAAATGCCTGTGGGCCAGGATTGGCGCGCGTCATGCGGCCAATGTCAGATGTCAAATGCCTCTTCAGCCACCGCTCGAATCGACAAAAGCCTGACTTCCAGCGCTGAGTCATTATTGCTTTCCTCTTCTGCGTAGTTTCTCTTCCTTCCAAATCCCCGGCCTTAGCAGAAACTTCTCCAGATCCCGGCGCCGCTCCATCCTCCTCCCCACCGCGTCGGCCCCGTGAACTTCCCGATGGCTCCCGCCGACAAGTCGAAGCCAGAGGCCAGAGCTCTCCACTCCCATCTCACCGGCGCTCTCGGAGTGCACCATAACCAAGGATGGAGACGTCACCCCGGTGCTTCCATTGACGGTAGACGAGACCAACGAGTCGGGGCGGACCTTGATATGGGGTGGCTCCTCAGAGAAGCGTCCCTCGTTCAGGCCGGCCTATCCTTTCTTTCTCCGTAGGGTCTTCGCTGGGTTGGTCCCGCCTTTCTCCAAGTTCTTCACCACCGTCCTTGACCACTACGGGATCCAAGCCCTTCATATCCATCCCAACTCCTTTCTCCTCTTGTCTGTCTTTGCCTTCTACTGTGAGGCCATTATTGGCGTGAAGCCTTCAGTGCCCCTCTTCTGCCATTTCTTCAGCTTGCGTGTGCATAACGGCGCTCAGCGGTCGGCGTGATTCTCCTTCGTCGTGGTCCAGAGCGGTAACATGATCTTAAAGGCCGGGAAGAAGGTGGAGAACTTCTGGCACCGCTGGGTCTACATGGATCTTAAGGGCACCAACCCCCGCTTGGATCTGCCGAAGGGGCTGCCGGAGAAGATCCCCGTGTGGAGCTTCGTGAAGCTTTTTGACCCCCAGGCTAGACCCATCTTGGAGCGGATTACTCGTGACATTAGTGCCAAGAAGCTGATTGGGGGAATGATAGTGAAGGAGTTCTTGAAGCAGCGCCTGGCACCCCTCCAGTCGCATTCGAGGCCCTTATGGGAGTACCGAGGCAGCAGTGAAGACCTCAGGATTCGGTCTTCTCCCATGTCCTCCGGGGAGCTAAGCAGAGTTATACCCATCCTGCTCAATGGCGACCCCGGATATTTTCTCGACGTCTATGCCCCATTGTACCACCGTGATGACGAAGCCGATCTGGTCGCCGCGATGCCTGTCTTCAATGAACTAGGACTCTCCCCAGCTGAGGGCATGGCTCCCCGGTGATGGTGTCCTCCAGAGACACCACGGGCGGGGAAGATTCGGAGAAGACCATGGATGATGACCTGGAGGAGGCTTCTTCCCCGTCGTAGAGCATGCTCTTGCATGACCTTGAGGATGATCAAGATGCCGGCGAAGCTTCTGCTACAGGTTCTCCGCATCCCGCCAAGGTCCTCTGGGGGCCGGGACCGTCCCCTCGCGCCACGCGGTCTTCCTGCTTGGGGACTCCCAGGAAGCGCGGGGCGGAGTCTCCTCGGGTGGATCCTGCTTCCACCGGCAAGGCGGTCGAAGCACCAGTCCTGCCCCCGTCCGAATTGCAGCTCGCGGGCGAGGTGGACGGGTCGGGGCCGGAGCGGCTCCTCCAGCCGCTGTCCCTGCGGACGGTGCCCCTGCCTCCCCACGCGGCAGCGCCCTCACGGAGAAAGGTGTGGACGCACCTGCCATTGTCGAGGTGGATAGGAAGAGGAAGTGGGTCGGCGTCGAAGAGTAAGTAGTCCCGCCTAACCTTGGCCACCTGCCGGTAGCTCGTGCCTTGATGATCCCTCCTTTGCTTGGTACCCAGGAATGCCGCCATGCCAAAGATGGGGAAGAAGAAAGCAGGTGTCAAGCCGAGGGTGCTTTCTGACGCGCCGCCCACTCCTGTCTCCTTGTCGTCGTCTGTTGAGGCGACTGACACCGTGGGTGGGGGGCTCACAAGGCGACCCTCCTGGACGCTTCCGCGGAGCCCCCTGAGCCCTTAATGCCCGCTAGCGTGGCTGCTCCTGCCCTTGGGGGCGGGTTGGCGCCACTGTTAGGGGAGCCAGCCCCCGAGGACCAGCTGCCTGCCGATCCGTCTGTATCCACCTTGCCCGTGGTCATGGTGCACCCTCCGGAGCCTGCTGCTCCTCGTGCTTCTGCCTCCCTAGGGGTGTCTCCCGTGGCCCCCTAGGCGACTCCTCCGAAAGAGCCCTTGATGCTTGCTCTGCAAGGCCCTAGTGCTCTAGGCGACGCCTACTCCGTTCTAGATCAAGTCTGGGATGCCCTCGAGGGCGCTAACGACCACCTCGCGAGGGGCTCTTGGGGCTCCTCTCCTGGTGGCTCCAGGCTGACGCCTCTGCCGCGGAGGTTTGGGGCCAAGCCAAGGCCACCGTGGCAAATAGCGAGAAGGAGGCCGCGTCAGCGAAGGCAGCCCGCGAGGTGGCACTGACAGACGCAGAGTCCGCTACCAAGCGCTACAAAGAGGCGGAGGCCGGCCTGAAGGCTCTCCGGGAGGAGAAGTCCGCGCTTGCGGTGCACCTGCGCTAGTAGGAAGAAGACTTGAACACTTGCAAGGCCGAGCTCGCCAAGGTGAATGCCACTCAAGCTGCGGAGCGCAAGCGTCTGGACACGCAGGCGGAGGAAGTTGCTGCGAGGAAGGTACGGCTCGACATCAAGGGGAAGCGCTTGCCGCGGCTGATGACAAAAAGGCCGTGGAGCTCAGCGTGTTCCCCTCCATCGAGCTCCAGCTCTACTGAGCGCTCCATTCCCTCTGCCGGGATGGGTTTACGGAGCCCCTGGCGGCTCCAGAGAGCGGCTTCATGGGGCTCTCTTCAAAGCTTGCCGAGGCACTGGAGGGTGTCGTTGTCACAGTGGAGGCAATCTTGGAAAGTGAATGTTGCGACTTCTTTTCCAAGGCCACGAAGCGCATATTCAGTCACCTCCACCTTCGCATGTCGGGGTTTGACTTCAGCTCCATGATTCGCCTGGTCGATCCTGAGGCTCGTACCACCGAGGCGGCGGCCATGAAGGGTGTTGTGGAAGCGCTGATGAAGAAGTTCACCTGCGTCCCCGTTCTTCTGCCTCCTGAAGCTGCAAGGGTTAGAGGCGAAGAAGACGACGTCAGCGACATCAACGACGAGTTCCCAATGGCTGAGACGAGTGGTGGTGATGGTTCCTCCTAATTCCTCCTCCGGGTTTCCTTCCTGCAACATTCATCGTGCCTCTTGGAGGCATTAGACTTGTTTGCATTTTAGAAACACCTAAAGCTTGTAATAACTGTTGATTGTGTGATCACTTTCTTAGCCTTGTTTCCTTCTTGCTTACTGTGATGCTCTGCATCGATACGGCCCGGTCCCGCGCATACCTCTACCGTCGTTGGGATGTCCAGATCACCAGGATGGTTCCAAGGGGTATGGGGCTACAGGGCCAGTGAGGCTCCTGATTCGCGATGCTCAGGGATCCCCCTTGACATACGAGCAACCCTCATGAAGAGAACATGGTGAAGATGGGATTGATTTGAAGGTTTTGAACACCTTGAGATCTGTGTCAGCAAGGCCCGGCCCTGCACATACCTCAGCCGCCGTTGGGCCATCCGGATCACCAGGACGGTTCCAAGGGGTGAGGGGCTACAGGGCCAGTGAGGCTCCTAAGTTGCGATGCTCAGGAGTCCCCATTGACGTATGAGCTCTGGCGTCCTCCTTAGGGATTTTGAGTGCTTTTGAGCTCTGCGTCGGCAGGGCCCAGCCCCACGCATACCTCAGCCGCCGTTGGGCCATCCGGATCACCAGGACGGTTCCAAGGGGTGAGGGGCTACATGGCCAGTGAGGCTCCTGAGTCGTGATGCTCAGGAGTCCCCCTTGATGTACGAGCTCTGGCATCCTCCTTAGGGATTTTGAGCACTTTTGAGCTCTTTGTCGGCAGGGCTCGGACCCGTGCATACCTCGGTCGCCGTTGGGCCGTCAGGATCACCAAGACGGTTCCAAGGGGTGAGGGGCTATAGGGCCAGTGAGGCTCTTGAGTCGCGATGCTTGGGAGTCCCCCTTGACGTACGACCAACTCCGATACCTTTCCTCGCCAGCTTTTCCTAAGAGGGGCGCGTGAAGACTAGGTTTCGTGGACCTCGGGAGGTGGCGTGTACCAGGCTTGGCCGGGTAGCAGCCCCCATGCAGCCCCCTCAAGTGCACATCCCAGGGGAATGCAGCAAGACGGGGCCGCGAGGAGCCTTCCTGAGGTTGGATGCAGTCGTGGGGGCGCCCTCAGTTGTTTATCCCCAGCACGGAGCATAGGGCTTCCATGTTGTGTGGGCATAGTAATTGGTGGACCATGTCATCTGCCGGTGCGGAGCATGGGGCTTCCACTTGGGCGTGGGAATGGGGGCCCCTGGCTCCTAAGCCCCCCGGGTGTGTACAACCCATTAAGTTTGTACGCGTGGCTTGCACGGTAGAACTGGGAGGTCTATCTGGGCGCTCGCGAGGGCACTTTGGCCTTGCGAGGGCCCTACGTCAAAGGTGGGTTGCGCATGAATCTTCCTGTAGAGAGCGCCGTATGGAGTCCTGTACATTTTGAGAAGCCCGTGCCGAATGTGTTTCTAAGGGCCATCACATGAGAAGGCCAAGCACCAGTGACCCCAAGAGGTGACGTGAACAGGGTAGGCTCACTAGATAGAGCTCAACCACTGGATTTAGTCACACTGCAGGGACGGAGCCTAGCACAGACATTGTTCCTAGTCCTCTCATGAGGCAGTCGAAGTCAGGATCATTCAGGCATGGCAACATTCATGTCGGCGAAGAGCCGTGCAGGCAAGGTGAAAGTTTAGGGAATAGATCACGTGCATGAGAAGTTGCTGGAATATGCGTAAATGGGGTGACTGCAGGGGTGTGTCCTAGTTGCCTAAGGATAATGCGGCCTGGTGGGCACCCTCAAATGGAGTAAACCAAAAAGTTACCTAGCACAACCAAAAAATCACCTGGCGGCTACGCTGCTGAAGAGTCAAAGCGGTCGATGTAGCCTGACCTTGTGCCTCCATGGCGTGATCCTCACGAGCTCGTCACCTCCCAGGGCTCGCGACTTCCGCTTGATTCGGGTGCATCCTCCAACTCCTTGTTGCGCCTCGCCCGATACGGCATGAGCATGGCCTAGGAAAGGCTCCGGAACATGGAGCCCGAGTTTGCCAGGCCAAAGGGCATGCAGACGTAGTTGCACGGGTAGACCCCACTACGGTCGGTACGCATTGGCCAGAAGATGCCCTGGGATGCGGCTCTGTTGATCACGAGTGCACTGACACAGACGTGTGGCTTGTCGGCTGAGCCGACAATGGCGGCTGCACTTGGCGGTGCAGGGCAGCTTACGCCCCTCGTGGCATGTGCTTCCTGAAGCTCCTCAATCGCTCTGGTGACGAATTCTCCCGAGCTCGGAGCCTCACACTGTACTCCTGGCTTGGGCAGACACACGCCAGAACGCACCTCCAGGTTGTGCCCGGATGGCTCCCTCGTCTCACCGGTCAGGATGGTAGCTTCCTAGACAAAAGCCCCCGAGCCCGACCCGAGGGGGGCACCGACCGCGCCTTCCTATGCGATGGTGGAAGGGGCCACGGACCTGGGTGTTGGGCCTGAGGCGCCATCCTTGGAGGTTCCATCTCCCTGGTGCCCTACGAGGAGGAGCTGCTTCTTCTCCCCGGGGCACACTCGCGAGGAAGGGCGTCTCCTTCGTTGTGCGAGTGCTCGGCCACTGCTGCTCGGTAGGCGTGCTTGAGGGAGCAGACAACTTCCTTTTCTTCGTAGGTGACGGTGATGACGATGCCGCTCCCCGGCATCTTGAGGACGTTGTACCCATGACGAGTCACCGCCATGAACTTGGCGAGGGCTAGGTACCCTAGGATCGCGTTGTATGGTAGGTGGATGTGGGCGACGTCGAAGATGATGATCTCGGTGTGATAGTTCTTAAGCCCGCCGAAGGTGACAGGTAGTCGCACTTCCCCGATGGGGACGGTGGACCCGTCAGTGACCCCTGGGAATGGCTTGGTCGGCATGAGCTGTTCATATGGGACTTGGAGAGTCTCGAAGGTCTCAATGGAGAGGACGTTGAGTCCTGCTCCACTGTTGATGAGGGTCTTGGTGACGAGGACATTGCTAATGGTTGGCGTGCATAGCATAGGGAGCGTCCCCGCCATTGCCGAACACCTGAGCTGATCCTTCATGTCGAATGTGATCGTAGTCTGGGACCACTTAAGAGGACGCATGCCTTCGGGCTTCGGGAGGTCCGCGTTGACCTCTCGAGTGAACTGCTTGAAGATGCGGTTTGATGCTGGGGCTTGGGCGCCTTCCAGGATACATGTTATCGCCCTGACCTCTTGGAAGCACCAATCCCTATCATCATGTCTTTCCTCTTCCTTCCTTATGGGGTAGGCCGGCCTCACGAGGGAGGACCTCACGAGGCTAGCCACGGTGTGACCCCTCCAGAGGCTCATCATGCGAGCGGTCCCCCCGAGGCTGATCGCGCCAGCTGTCCTCCCGAGGCCAGCCTCGCCACTCATGGCGTGGCTCCCGACGGTCCCAGCGGCCTCCACCGCGGCCTCCTCCACGTCCGAAGCCGTGGTCATTGCGTCCAGGGCGCCGGCCGAAGTATTCATCGCGGACCAGCCTGAGCTCCTGGCAATCGATGGTGTTTTGACTGTTTGTGCCATGGAAGATGCAGGATGGTCGTCCTCCTAAGGGTGGTTCCTCGTCTCGGATGCGCTTCGCCTCAGGCTCGGCCGCGAGCACCGCAGGGGCCTTGTGCTTCGCCTCCTTGGCCTTGGTCTTCTTGTCCTCTGCCTCTGCCGTTGGAAGCTCGCCGAGCGAGAGGCAGCCCTCCTCGGCCTAGGCGTACTTATTCACCGGGTTGAACATCTCCAGGGCCGAGCACAATTCGTCGTGGATGGCGAGCTCCTCCTTCATCTTGAGGTCCCTGACACCGTCACAGAACACAGAGATGACAGCCTCATCGATGCCCTCGGGATCTTGAGGCGGGTGATCGTGAAGCATTGTATGAATTTGTGCAGGGTCTCTCCCTCCTGCTGCTTTACACGTTGTAGGTCCTTCACGGTGAACGCACGGTCTCGGGTACCTTGAAAGTTGGGAATGAAGCGCTTGCGCAGGTCGTCCCAGGCGATGATGGATCCCTCAGGGAGGTTGAGGAACTAGAAGAGTGCGCCGCTTTTGAGCGCTAGGGCGAACCAGCTCGCCATGACCTTGTCGTCGCCACAAGCCGCCTGGATGCTTAGCGAGTAGAGTTATAGAAACTCTGCAGGATTTGGGGTTCCTTCGTAGCGTGGGGGTAAGTCAGGCTTGAACTTCCAGGACCACACGGCCGGAAGAACCTCTGGAGCGATGGCACGACACCCCATCGGCCCAGTGAGCGCCACGCACTCGACAAGGGCCTGGTCTTGACGCTCCTGGGGGCTGCTTCGAGGGGTGCCCGGTTACGGCATTGGTTCGACGATGCAGGGAGTGCTCGTGCGTTGAAGCATGGCATGGGCACCACCTTGCAGCTTACTTCATCTCTCGCTGTCGCCCGCGGCTTGCTGGGCGGGTCACGCGGGTGTGATTGATGCCTTGGCTCGGGGTCGATGTCACGTTGTGGAGGAGGAGGTGGTGCATCATGGGCCCCGTCATTTGCCAGAGAGGGTTAGGGCCAGAACGAGTAGGAGAGCGCCGAGGCATTGCCAGCGACACTGATGAGCTGCGTGATGCGCCCGAGCCAGTCGTCATGGCATTCGGGAGCAGGGTGGTAGCCCAGCAGCTCCCGTGCCATGGCGAGGGTTCCTGACCCACGCACCGGTCCGGGACAAGCGTGGGACGACGGTCTGGTAGTTGGGACAATTGATGGAGTGGCGGTGCGCCCGTCACGCCGCGAGGTTACCGGTTGGGAGGAGTCTTTTTACTCGGGGGCCTTCGGTCCCGTGGCGGCGTTGGCCACAGGAGAGGGGGACCAACACACGGTGGCCCGACCCATGGGCGCCATCTGAGCGACGCGGGCAGCCCGGCGCTCGGCGCAAGCCCAGCGAGCATCAGACATCGGAGCGGCGAAGCGGAGGAAGAACACGGCTTGAGGAAGACTTTGACACGCCCCCTATGTGGCACGCGAAATATCGGATTTCGAGCTGCGCAAAACCCAAGAAGTTCGAACACAGGGGCATGTACGAAGATCCCCTACAACCTCGCCCAACCTAGCTCACTACTTGATGATTTCTACGACGAACTCACATGATGACGAGGAAGCAGATGCACACAATGATTTACCCACGTTCGGGCCGCTGTGAAGCGTAACACCCTACTCCTGCTTTGATGGATTGCCTCACGAGGAGGTTGGTGTACGAAATAGTACAATGGAGCTTTTCCTCGCGAGAGGGCTCCGATGCTGTTGCCTCTCTTCGGTTGCCTCTCTGTTTTGTTGTCCCTCTTTGTGTTGTCCCCTCTATGGTGCAGCCTATCCTCTATTTATAGTGCCCCGAGTCCTCTTCCCTTAGCACAATGGCGGGAAGGGATCCCTCAACGGCCAAATTCAAAGCGGACAGGAGTACATCCTTATCCTGGCGAAAGGTGGTCTTCGCGTGCAAAGGACATGTCGATGATGCAGAGGTGGGCTCGACAATGACATCATTCCTGCCGAGCTCGCGGTTGTGGTCTTGTTGCACCGGAATGGAAACCTTTTTGGAGCGCTTTGGGAAATCGTGTGCGTCCTTGCCTAATTTGCACCAAAGGTGAAACTATCCGTCTGTCACGCTGGCGCCCGCTTGTCCTTCCTTGCGTCATCCTCGGCCTCCCGAGGCTAAGCTCTGCATAGAGATCTCCGCCGCTTCGGAGGGGGCCTGAGGAGGCCCATCCTTTGCTGATCTTGGTGTTTTTGTTCCTTGCGAGGTTTGGGCCCTCGAGAGGTCCTCATATTAGGCGCGGTCTCTCTAGGCCGTGCCTGGCTGAGAAAGTGGGTCATGCCCTGGGCCGTAGGCAGGCAGTTTTGGGTACCCCCATTCCCAGAAGGCCGACAATTCTCTTGCTCAAGTTTCAATATCCTCTTGCATAGAGCTACCTTGCTCTCATGCATAAAATGAGAAGGGACAAAAGGAGTATTGGGTTTACTCCTACCATTATTAAGGCTTGACTTCTTGAATTCCACGTGCATATCTCCAAGTTGAGGTAGTAGGGGTTCATCTTCATCTGGTCCAACACCTTCTATTTCCTCCAGATCGGTGTCTTCTTCCTGTGAAATCCACAAGTAGGGGTAAACTTACCCAAAGATCTCTAGATCAGCAACATAATTGGACACATAGCTCTCTCCCTCCGAATCGTGGGACGAAATATTTTCAGACCCGTCAGGAAAACAACACGAAACAAGAACGTAGGAAAATCTCGTGATGCGGTGGTCAAAACAATCGGGGGTACATATAGATAATTTTTATTCTTGGAAATCAAGTAAACAGAAGGAAAACGGAGTCGGGAAGGTTCCCGAGATGGGCACGCTCCACCAAGGCACACCAAGGATGGCAACCGTGCCCTAGTGGACTGTGCTCACCTCGGTTGCCTTCCGATTTATTTTTTATTTCCTAAAATTCTGAAATATTCCAAAACTGATATAACATATTTTTGCGGATTTTTAAAGACCATTTATTTACCGCATCATGCAACTCTTGTTTTTCACGATTCTGGAGTGTTCTAGAAGGTTTCTTTTATGTGTTCCTCCGGTATCATGGTTTGGATAACATTGCTTTCAACATTAATAGGCATACTTGAGATATAGTGTTTAATTCTTTGTCCATTGACCACCTTCGGGTTAGTACCTTTGGCATTATTAATTTTGATGGTTCCAGAGCAATAAACTTCTTTGATAACATAGGGTCCTTCCCATTTGGAGAGAAGTTCTCCTGCAAAAAATTTGAAACGAGAATTGTACAAAAGAGCATATTCTCCAACTTTGAATTCTTGCTTTTGGATTCTTTTGTCATGCCATATTTTAACTTTTTCTTTGGATAACTTGGCATTTTCATAATCTTGGGTTCTCCATTCATCTAATGAGCTAATATCAAATAACTTCTTTTCACCGGCAAGTTTGAAGTCATAATTTAGTTCTTTAATTGCCCAAAATGCTTTATGTTCTAACTCTAGAGGCAAATGACAAGCTTTCCCATATACCATCTTGTATGGGGACATACCCATAGGATTTTTATAAGTTGTTCTATAAGCCCAAAGTGCATCATTTAATTTCTTAGACCAATTCTTTCCAAACCAATTGACAGTTTTTAATATCAAATTTATTTCTCTATTGCTAAGTTCAACTTGACTAGTAGATTGAGGATGATAGGGTGATGCAATTCTATGTTTAACATCATATTTAGCAAGCATTTTACGGAAAGCACCATGAATAAACCGTGAACAACCATCAGTCATTAGATATCCCGGGACTCCAAACCTCGGGAAAATAACTTCTTTAACCATTTTAATGGAAGTATTATGATCAACACTACTAGTTGGAATAGCTTCTACCCACTTAGTGACATAATCAACATCAACCAAAATATGAGTATATCCATTAGAGGAAGGAAAAGGTCCCATATAATCAAAACCCCAAACATCAACTGGTTCAACAACAAGTGAATAATTCATAGGCATTTCCTGACGCTTACCGATATTACCAATTCTTTGACATTCATCACAAGACAAGACAAACTTACGGGCATCCTTGAAGAGAGTAGGCCAATAAAAACCAGATTGTAATACCTTATGAGCAGTTCTATCTCCAGCATGATGTCCTCCATAAGCTTCTGAATGACATTTCCGTAGGATTCGTTCCTGTTCATGCTCAGGTACACAACGTCTAATAATACCATCTACTCCTTTATAGATATGTGGGTCATCCCAAAAGTAATGTCTTAAATCATAGAAGAACTTTTTTTCTTTTGTGGGTATGTGAAGCTAGGCGGAATATATTTAGCAACAATGTAATTAGCATAATCAGCATACCATGGAGTGTTTTGGGAAACATTTATTGAAGCTAGTTGTTCATTAGGGAAACTATCATCTATATGTAGTGGGTCATCAAGATTATTTTCTAACATAGACAAGTTATCAGCTACGGGGTTCTCAGCTCCCTTCCTATCAACGATATGTAAATCAAGTTCCCTAAGCAAGAGAACCCACCTAATGAGTCTAGGTTTAGCATCCTTCTTTCCATAAGATATTTAATAGCAACATGATCAGTGTGAACAATAACTTTGGAATCAACAATGCAAGATCTGAATTTATCACAAGCAAACATGACTCCTAAAAATACTTTTTCAATAGTAGCATAATTTCATTGGCACTCTCAAGAGTTTTGCTAGCATAATGGATAACATTTATTTATTTATCAACTCTTTGTCCTAGAACGACACCAACAACATAATCACTAGCATCACACATAATTTCAAAAGGCAAGTTCCAATCAGGTGGTTCAACAATAGGTGCAGTGGTTAAGGCTTTCATTAGTGTTTCAAAGGCTTCTATGCAATCATCATAAAAAAGGGAATATCCTGTTGTAAAATAATAGTAAGAGGCCTAGAAATTTTAGAAGTCTTTAATAACCTCCTATAGAAACCAGCATGGCCAAGGACACTTCGAATACCTTTGATATCTTTAGGACATGACATTTTCTCAATTGCATCGACTTTAGCCTGATCCACCTCAATACCTCGTTCGGAGATTTTATGCCCCAAGACAATACCTTCATTAACCATAAAGTGGCACTTCTCCCAATTCAAGACAAGATTAGTTTGTTCACATCTCTACAAAACTTGATCAAGGTTGCTTAGGCAATCATCAAAAGAAGTTCCGTAAATGGAGAAATCATCCTTGAAAACCTCCACAATCTTTTCACAAAAATCAGAGGATATAACATTCATACATCTTTGAAAGGTAGCAGGTGCATTGCATAAACGAAAAGCCATACGTCTATAAGCATAGTTACAAGAGGACAGGTAAAGGTGGTTTTCTCTTGATCAGATTATGACATAGGTATTTGAGGAAACTAGAATATCCATCCAATAAACAAAAGTGTGTGTGCTTAGATAATCTTTCAATCATTTGATCAATAAAAAGCAAAGGGTACCGATCTTTTCTAGTAGCTTTATTTAGTTTTCTAAAATAAATTACCATTCTATAGCTAGTACCAATTCTCTATGGAATAAGCTCATTTTTATCATTAGGAACAACAGTAATACCTCCTTTCTTAGGGACACAATGAACGGGACTCACCCATCCACTATCATCTATAGGATAGATTATACCTGCTTCCATAAGCTTTAATATTTTAGTTCTTACCACTTATTTCATCTTGGGATTCAATCATCGTTGGTGATCAACAACGGGTTTAGCATCAGGTTCCATATTGATCTTGTGCTGACATAGAGTGGGACTAATGCCCTTAAGATCATCAAGAGTATATCTAGTAGTATCTCAGTGCTTCCTCGAAATTTTCAATAATCTTCTTCTTCATCTTATAAAAGGTTAGCACTAATAATAACAAGATATATCCTTTTCTCATCGAGATAAGCATACTTCAAAGTCTCAGGCAATTGTTTTAGTTCAAACACATGATCACCTTTAGGTGGAGGAGGACCTCCAAAAGTTTCAATAGGCACATTGTGTTTCAATAGAGGTTCTTGTTTAAAGAAATTTTATCTATTTCATTTCTTTCTTGAAAGTGCATATCATTTTCATGGTCTACCAAATATTGTTCTAGTGGATCGGTAGGAGGAACGACAATATAAGCAAGACCAATTATTTCATCCTTACTAGGTAATTCTCTGTCACGAGGTTGTCTACTAGACTTATAAAAATTAAACTCATGAGACACATCACAAAACTCAACACTGACAATTTCTTTTTGACAGTCTATCTTAGCATTAATAGTGTTCAAGGAAGGTCTACAAAAGATAATGGGATAAAAGTCTTCCTCTGGGGAACCAAGAAATAGAAAATCAATAGGATATTTTATTTTTCGACACAAGACTTCAACATCTCTAACAATCACAAGTGGTGTGATGGTGTCTCTATTAGAAAGTTTAATTGTAACATCAATATCTTCTATTTCAGCAGGTGCTATGTCATTCATATTTTCTTGATATAAGGTAAAAGGAATAGCACTCACACTAGCACCCAAATCACATAAGCCATGATAACAATGATCTCCTATTTTGACTGAGACAACATGCAAGCCAACTACAGATCTATGTTTGTCTTTTTCATCGGGTTTAGCAATTCTAGCAGATTCATCATAGAAGTAAATGGCATGTCCATCAATATTTTCTACCAAGATATCTTTAACCATAGCAACACTAGGTTCTACTTTAATTTGTTCGAAGGGCTTAGGTGCTCTAATATTACTTTCGCGAACCACAGTTGATACCTTAGCATGTTCCTTTATCCTAACCGGGAAAGTTGGTTTTTCAATGTAAGCAGTAGGCACAACTGGATCAACATTGTAAATAATAGTTTCTTCTTTAGGAATGACCGGTTTTTTAATTTCCATTTTAATAGGGGGGTGATATTTAAACCAATTCTCTTTAGGGAGATCAACATGAGCAGCGAATGATTCACAAAAAGAGACTACTATCTCAGAGTCAAGTCCATATTTAGTGCTAAACTTGTGAAAAGCATCGGTATTCATAAAATATTTAACACAATCAAATTCAAGCTTAATAGCTGACTCATTACCTTCATAAAGTTCCCAATCTTCAGAGTTGTGTTTAATTCTGTCCAAGAGATCCCACTTGAATTCAATAGTCTTCTTCATAAAAGAACCAGTACAAGAAGTATCGAGCATGGTTTGATCATTATGAGAAATATGAGCATAAAAATTCTGAATAATAACTTTTCTCGGGATATCATGATTGGGGTATGAATATAACATCGAATTAAGCCTCCGCCAAGCTAGAGCGGTACTTTCTCCTTTACAGTAATAATAGGTAAGGAGCATCAAGGCAGCCCAATACTTTTGTGGCAAAGGAGAGGCCAAAATTATCTCTTATGATAAGAAAAGTGTTCTTGAGGGTACACATGAATTTCATCTAGTCACTTTCATAATGTTAGTTTGATTTGTGTTCGCTACTTTGATAATTTGATATGTGTGTGGACTGGTGCTAAGGTGTTGTTCTTACTTGAACTAAGAACCTAATTATGATTAACCCCCTCGCAAGCATCCGCAACTACGAGAAAAGTATTAAGAAAAAGTCTAACCATATCATTAAACATGTGGACCCAAATCAGCCTCTGACGAAGTAGCACGTAAACTAGGGTTTAAGCTTCTGTCACTCTAGCAACCCATCATCTAATAACTACTCGACAGTGCATTCCCTTAGGCCCAAGAATGGTGAAGTGTCATGTAGTGGACGTTTGTCGGTGTTCTGGGACTGGGGGTATCCAGAAGTGCCTGCCAATGGCCCAGCGCGTGGCCCACCACAATGACGCGGTACGGCCTAGCGACAAATCCCTCAAGTCAAGACCCTCGGGAGAGCCCCCCGCCTCGCGAGGAGGATAACATCAGGACCTCCGGAGACTGGCATCCCCCAGGCTGCCTCCCGAGGAGCGGAGATTCCTATGCAAGTGCCCAACCTCCCGAGGCCGGGACGCGGGTTCTACAACAAAGCTAGACGGGTGCCAGCGGGCGTAGAATGAGGACAATTTCCTCTTTCGTGCTAAGGATACAAGGACATACGAGGGTTCCTAATGAATCTCCCAGAAGTTTCCTTCCCGGTGCAATGAGGCCGGGACCACCAGCTCGGTAGGACAGATGTCATCGCCGAGCCCACCACCGCATCACCCCCTGTAGCTTTGCACACGAAGACCACCTTTGGTCAGATAAGATGTACCTCTTGTCCCCTTCCAAATTTGGCTGTTGTGGGACCCTTCCCACTTGTGAAATGAGGGAAGAGGACCGTGGCCCCTATAAATAGCCACCAGCTCCCATCATAGAGCACAGGTTGATTAGAGCTAGTTCATCACCACCAAGGGTCCTCGTGAGGCCATCCCACCACTGTACTAGATCATCCTTAGCCTCCTCGTGAGGCCAATCCACCACAAAGCATGAGTAGGGTTTTATAGCCCAAGGTGGCCCACACCTGGGTAAATCTCTGAGTTGGCCGTCTTCCTCGCTGGCACATGCTGGTCATAGCTAGGTTGTAGGGTGACAAGATTCAGACTTTGAGCAGGTTAAGATCCTCACACACGCCCCAGTGTTCGAACCTTGTAGGGTTTTGTGGAGCCCTGATTCCGACAATGTTCACATGACACCGCTAAGGGAATCACAACATACGTATCATCAAAATATCGAACACATATCACATTCACATGATTACTTGCAACATGATTTCTCCCGTGAAATCAATACCAAAGGTCGCTAGTCACAAATAATATGCAGGCTCAAGATTAGAGGTGTATTGAATAGAATAATGGATCTAAAAATATATTCTTCCACCAAATAAACCATATAGAAATATACTACACAAGGTAATCAACACTAGTAGTCACCCACATGTACCAATCTGAGGTTCCGGTACAAAGATTGAACACAAGAGATGAACTAGGGTTGGAGAGGAGATGGTGTTGTTGAATATGTTGATGAAGAATGGCCTCCCCAAGATGAGATGGTTGTTGATGATGACAATGGCTTGGATTTCCCCCTCCGGGAGGGAAGTTCCCCCAGCGGAACCGCTCCACCGAAGGGCAAAAGTGCTCCTGCCCAAGTTCCGCCTCAAGGTGGCGGTGATTCGTATCAAAAGTCCTTATCCTATTTTTAGGTTCTTTGGGAATAAATACGAGAATATGGGCTCCAGAGCTGGGCCTGGGTGAGCACGCTCCATCAGGGCACGATTATGGGGCCTGTCGCACCCTGGTGGAGGGTGCCCACCTAGTGGCCCCACTCCGATAGTTTTCAGCTCCATATTTCTTATTTATTATATAAAAAATCTCTTTAAGTTTTCAGCTTCATTGGGGATGTGCAGAATAGGTATCTCTGACATGCTTTTTTCAGGTACTGAATTCCAGTTGCCGGCATTCTCCCTCTTGGCGAAACCTTGCAAATTGTGAGTGAAGAGGCATTAGAATTATTCCCCAAAGCATTATTATGCATAAAAGTTATAAATAAAAATAGGAAAACCTGATGCAAAATGGACTTATCATTGAGTGCACTTGATTATATCTATGAAGTTTTGTTTGAAAATCATGAACCTGAATTTTTTATGAAGTGTTGAAAGAAGAAATTTATAAGGTGATTCATGATAGATCCTTGATTGAAAAGAATGATTGCAATGATGTTACTATAAACTCTATTAATGTTAATTATGTTAATGATATGAAAAACTACAAGCTTGGAGATAATAATTTTTCCTTGTCCACTTCTTATTGCAATGATCATGATTGGGTGATAATGCTTCTTATGATCTTGAAAACTTATTTAAGCCTCATGATGCATATGTTATTGATAATAATGTTTGCAATGGTATCGAAAGTGTGTTTGGGAGAGAGTATACTTTAGGTAAAAAGAATCCCATATATTTGGAGAGTGTTAAATCTTATGAATTTTATGATAAAAGTGGGTTTGGAGAGGTCATAACTTTAGTTGATGATAATCCCACTATTTTGGAAGATGAAAAAAACTTTATGCACGTTGATCATAAAGATAGTATTCTTTATGATAGATATATTGTTTAATTTTTATTATGATCCTACATGCAATTATTGTGAGAGAGGAAATTACAGTTGTAGAAATTTTCATGATACTAAATTACCTCTTTTCATGTTGAGATTGCTATTGTCTCTTTCTTCTTCCTTCCATATGCTAGTTTTTGCTTGACTTGATAATTTGTTTGCTTAGAAAATTACCTATGCATAGGAAATATGTTAGACTTAAGTGTGTTTTCCATATGCTTTATGATGCTTTCTTTGTGTTTCTATTATTATCTTTCATGATGGCATCATTGAAATCTCAAGCCTATCTTAATGGCTATAAAGAAAGAGCTTGTTGGGAGGCAACCCAAGGAATAAAATGTATGTATGCCTTATTCTATATGGTATTGAGTGTTTACACAATTATTCTAATGTTATGATTATGTTTTTTTATGTTTCAATTAGTGTTTGTTCCTAGTAAAGCCTTTGGTATCATGTTGGGTGATAGTTGATTTGATCTTGCTAAAACACAGAAACTTTTGCGTCGAGTAGCAGAATTTTTAAAAATCACAGAAGCGAAGAAAAATTCTGAATTTTTTACACAAGATTTATATGCAAATTTATGAATTTTTCCTAATTTTTCAGAATTGTTTGAGTTACATATGTATGGTTAGAGTACAGATTACTACAGACTATTCTGTTTTTGACAGATTCTGTTTTTGTTGCATTGTGTGCTTGTTTTGATAAATCTATGGCTTGTAATGGAGGGTATAAGACATGGTAAATTTAGAATACATTATATATAATGCAATAATAAAATATTAATGGGTTTGCAATAGTACTTAGAGTGGTGATTTGCTTTATTATACTAGGGGATCTCACGAAGATTTTGTTGAGTTTTGTGTGATTCAAGTTTTCAAGTTTTCAGTGAGATCACGATGGATGGAGGAATATGGAGTGAAACGAGCCTAATATTGGGGATGATACGGCACCCCAAGATAATATACACAGAGGAACAAGCAACTAAGCTTGGGGATGCCCCGAGTGGCATCCCCGCTTGTTTGGTGTTAAGGTTTGTGATTCCCTATGCAAGCAAGAAACTCAATAGTTATGCAGTGAAATTAAATCCTACGATTCCTACATGCCCCTACCCATGGCACAAAATGTCAGATTTTAGGATCCACAAAACCCAAGAGAGTTCGAATACAGGTGTAAGAGCACATTTCTCCATGTGTGGTTTTGGGTAATTGATGACAATACCTATGGACTAATGGTTGCCTTGAGTTATATTCGAAGGATTTGTCCGTAGGTACTTATTGGAGTCCATAGGTTGGTTTCAAGCAGTTTATATGGTGACCAAGGTGGTATTCAAGGTTTATCCAAAGATTGGTCATGTGGGAGTTGAGCTCATTGCAAGCATGTCTTGAAGAAGAAGATTGTGAAAGCATTCATGTTTACCTTCAATACATCATATTTATGAAGAGGAAGCTAAGATACAAGGTTGATCAAGACTAAGTCAAGAAGTGAATCAAGTTGATCAATGCACAAAGCATACAAGATGTACTGAGAGGGATCAAGTGATCCCATGGTGTGGTAAGCATTGTCCATTACGCTTTGTGTACTAACCCATGGTCTACGTGAGAGTTCTTTGTGGTGTTAGTTATATTTCCATGGGCTTGCATCAAGAGGCAGATCCCATACATCCAATGGAAGATGACATCAAGTGGAGATCATCATCAAGGTTGCGATGTGCAAGATCAAGTGAAGCATCATGGAGATATCATGCTTGAGGCTCGCCGTTCATTGTTGTGACAATGAACTTGTGAAGATGTGCCGAAGAGTGGCTCACCCAGTATGGGGGAGCAATCATCTTCTCTTCATCAAGCCAACGCAATCAAGAAAGGTGGTCCATCTTGAGTAAGTCAAGATCATCATCATCTAGCTCAAGTGGACTATGCGCAAGGCTAAGGTCTGACCTTGATAGGGTTTTCTGTTTTACCGGTCTCATGGTGGTAGTTGAGAGACCAGGTTATAGGATCGATTGCCGTACTATCAAGGGGCGCTCTCAAGTGAGTAGCTTGATCGTATTGTTCGTTGAGTGCTCAAACCATTGCATTCTTGGCATCATCGTATTTCTTGGTTATTGGTTGGATTTTCTCTATGTCGGTTCTTGAGCTTGTGGTTATCTTTGTGACAAGCTCTAGTACATCGAAAATAGATTTCATGTGCTTCGTCTATTGCGTTTTCGGTGTTGGAGGTTTTACCGATCTTATTCGAGGAAGGGTTCTCACAATTTTATTATGGGACTTTTCTAATTTACTTCTTATTTATATTTTAATCAATTTTTTGTTAGCCGATGTCATTAGCTTTCCAACAAACTTTGTTTCGTTGAATTCGGAGCCCGTTTGCAAAAGTTACGGCAATTTTGGTGTTCTTAAAAGGCTGCAGCGGTACTACCGCAGCTAGAGCGGATGTAATTTTTTACTACCGCTCCGGAGCGGTACTGAGCGGTACTACCGCTTTGGATAAAAATCTCGTATTTTGTCCACTGGTGGTAGGCACGAATGTATTTTTTTAGAACCGCTACCCTTTGCGGTAGTACCGCTATCCCTAGCGGTAGTACCGTGAGGACGAGTGGTAGTACCGTTTCGGCAGTTCTACTAGCGTTTTGCCTCCTCTCTGTGCCGGTTATGATGATAACATTTGGATTTTTTCCCACCTATAAAAGGTGGTCTTGTTCCCCAATGGACTTTATCCTTTGAGCTCGTATTCTTCCCCCATTGTTGACCTTTCTCGAGCTTGCTAACTCTCAATCCCTCTAATGATTCTTGCTAGTTCTTGACGGAAAAGAGAGAGGAGATCTAGATCCACATTTCCACCCATCACTTTCTCCTCTAAGTGAGGGGAACCCCTTGGATCTAGATCTTGGAGTTCTTGGTGTTCTTCTTTGTTCTTCCTCTCATTTTTCTCCCTAGCATTAGTTGCTTTGGTGGGATTTGGGGGAGAAGGAATTAGGCACTCCGTGTGTCCTTGCCATTGCATTTGGTGTATAGGTTTGAGTTCTCCATGTGATATGTGGAAGTGAGAAGTTGAGAAGCTTATTACTCTTGGGTGTTTGAGGACCCTAGAGCTTGTTCTTCTTGGGTGCTTTTGGCGCCCTAGACAGTTGGTGGTGCCTCGGAGCTCAATCATTGTGGTGCAAAGCTCCGGGCAAGCTTCGGGGTCTCCAATTAGGTTGTGTAGATTGCCCAAGAATTTGAGGTCACCTCGGAGACACAATACATTGTGGTGAAGCTTCGTGGTGTCATTGGGAGCCTCCAATTAAGTTGTGGAGATTGCCCCAACCTTGTTTGTAAGGGTTCGGTGATCACCCTCAAGCGTCCCTTAGTGGAATCACGACATCTTGCATTGTGCGAGGGCGTGAGGAGATTACGGTGGCCCTAGTGGCTTATTCGGGAGCATTGTGCTGCCACACCACTCCGAATGGAGATTAGCCTCCGCAAGGGTGTGAACTTCGGGATACATCGCCGTCTCCGCATGCCTTCATTTTCTCTTACCCGATCCCCTTTACTTGTACACTTTAGTTTATGATAGCAATATTGTTTCTTTCTATATATCTTGCTATCACATAGTTGTCTATCTTGCTTAGCATAAGTTGTTGGTGCACATAGGTGACACTAGTTATTTTAGGTTTTGTGCTTGACTAATTAAACGATAGTTTTATTCCGCATTTGTTCAAGCCTAAACCGTAATTATTTTAAAGCGCCTATTCACCCCCCTCCTATAGGAGACATCCACGTCCTTTCAATTTGTATCTGAGTCAGGTCTTTCATTATTAGGTTTAACAACCTAGAGAGTAAGGATGTCGATGAGGGCATTAGGATTCTCTGACACTCTTAGTTTCAGTGGCACAAATTTTGATTTTTGGGTATTTCACATGCTTAATCTCTTTAGGGTCATGGACCCAAATTTAGAGTGAATTGTAGATATGGGTTTTTATCGTCCAAATTATTCTCAACACATATCTTTAGAGGATGAGAAAAACTCTTATCTCAATGCTCAAGCTTCTAATGTGCTATTTGATGCTTTGAGCAATGTAGTTATACTTCAGCTCATGCCATTCCGGGATGCTCATGAGTTGTGGACAAAGCTTCAAGATAAATATGGTGTGTCCAAGATTTGTAAGGATTATTGTTCTACTTCCACCTCCGGTCGCATTGCCTTCTCAACTTGATCTACTTCACCTATATGTGGATTGCCACAAGGTAATGATATGGTGAGTAGTGGTGATCATTGTAATGTTGATAGTGTGATAATTGTTGATGATCGTTCATCGCTATCTTATTGCTATGCTTCATCTTTGGAATTTAACACTTTGAGCACTCTTAATGTTCACATGCTCGTGTTGATAGTCCTTACATATCATGTAGAAATTTCTTGAGTACATCTCATAAAGATACGCTTGCTATATCTTGTTGCCATGATAAAAATGTATCTATTTCCTCGATTTGTTGTGCTAACAACGCAAAGGAAACCCAACACTCCATGGAACAAGATGTGGCCTTGAATTATGCTTCAAGGGATCCTACATCATCATCTATTATTTCTCACTTTTTACTTATGGCTAAGGATTCAAAGGTATCTCCTACTTTGAATACCAATATATCTCATGATGATGATGTTGATGATAATGAGGATAATCATGAAGAGTGTGATAATGTTGCTGCCTTAAAAATTAAGGGAGAAATTATTTTTAAAGATCTTCATAAAAATAAACTTGCTCATTCCAACTTCATGGAAATCATGTCTATTGCCATTGAAAGCAAGAAATATATTGAGGAGTTGGAATCTCATCTCGAGAAGCATGAGGCCACCATTGAGAAAATGGAAGGTCATGAGCGTGATTATGCTAATGAGATCGTGGAGCTATCTCAAGCTCTTGAAAATGAACAAACCACCAAGGAATCTCTTGAGGATACCTTTGCTCTAGAATTATCTAGATTAAGGGAATTCCATGAACGAGCTCTCAAGATGGCTAATGAATTTTTAACAAAAAAATGATAAGCTGGAAGTTGCACATGCAAAACTCCTTGAGGACTTTGGGCACCTCGAAAATGGCTCAAGGGTCGTTAAGAGTTCGCTCATTGAACTCACCGAGTCTCACGCTCAACTTAAAGTTTCATATGCTAAAGAGCTTGCCAAGTTGCCTTCTCCTCTTGTTGTTAATGATGATGCTTGTGCTACTAACTCTATTTCTTGTGAAGCATCCATATTAAAGGAGAATGTTGAGCTAAGGGCTCAATTTGAGTTGCTATCTACCAATTATGGGAAATTGGAAGAAAGTCATGAAAAGCATTCTAGATCTCATGGCGATCTTCTAGTATCGCAGAATGTGCTAAATAAAGCTCATGAGGCTAGTACTACTAAGGTAACATCTTGTGACACCCCCAATTTCGACCGTATGCTAAACATACACACAATGCATACAACCAAGATTAGGGACTCACTAATCAATATCACAACACAACTCTAGACACAAATTAAAGTAATACAACTTCATATTACAAGCCAGGGGCCTCGAGGGCTCGAATACAAAGCTCGACAAGCACGAGTCAGTGGAAGCAAATAATATGTAAGTATAGACATAAGTTAAACAAGTTTTGCCTCAAGAAGGCTAGCACAAACATAAGCAACGGAACGAAATAGGCGAGGCCTCCTGCCTGGGAACCTCCTAAACTACTCCTGGGCATCGGCACTCTCCACGTAGTAGTAGGCTCCAACGGTGGTGTAGTAGTCGTCTCTGGCGTACTCCACCTCCTAGGCTCCATCATCTGAACACAGAATCATATAGAGGGGGAAAGAGAAAGCAAAGCAGCGATGAGTGCTCATCCAAAGTACTCGCAAGACTAACATCAGAACTATGCTAAGTATGCATCATTATCAAGGGGTGGGGGTTATATCTGGGATGACTGCAGAAAGCAAGAATAGGGGGAAGGCCTAGTCCTATCGAAGGCTAGCATATTTAGCATCTTGCAGCATTAGAAGAGAGAAGACAGGTAACTCACATATAATCATATTATTTTAGCAATATTATTAAGTAACCACGCCCAAAGATTCTTCCTCAACTCCCTATGAGGAAGCAATCCCGGAGCCACATTTCATTTCAAATTAAATCACAATTATAGTTGTATAAGGTCAAGGTACAACTCCAAGTTGTCTTGTTACCATGGACACGGCTATTCGAATAGATGAATTCATCCCTGTAGGGGAGCACCGCATTTCCAACATGCTTGATCACCTTCGGTCGGACACACTTTCCGGGGTAATGCCGGGCCTCGGGATCCAAAATGTCGTCGCCCCACCTAGACTCAACCAAGAAGCCAGCCCGCCGGTCTAAATCCTAAGCACGCAGGTTCGTGGGACCACTTGCCCTTGCACTCCTGCACGATGCGCACGCGGCCAGAAGCAGTCCTAGCACCCCTTAGTAACAAGCGCGATGAGTTCTAGACCAATCCGACGCGCACCACTCCATTGCTAACGTCTGAAGAGCTTCAGCTGATACAACAACGCTGAGTACCCATAACTTCACCCACATGAAGGTTTAGTGCATAAAAGGTCAAACGACCAACTCAGATCAAATACCCAACCCATTAGCATTTTATTAGTGCGGGCAAGAACGGACTATAATGCAGTCCATCGCCCCGCCAATAACCCTCGGGTGCCTTATCGGCGCACCCAACCAAGTCTTCGGATGACTTACGGCGCATCCCACCAAATCTTTCTCACACGGGTGCCCTTGGGGCCGACCTGTCTCAGAACTGTCCGGGACTCAGGTCCATCTCAACAGAGTGGTACCGCCTGTCCCTTCAGTCCCATCATGTTAGCACAGTGCCAAGTCAATAGTAATTGTGTGGTAATATGCCAAGTGGATATCCGAGGAATCACCCTCGATGAATCCTCACTCGAGGTAAGTGCATGACAAGAGTCACTATCGATAGTTGGGAAGGAGGAATCACCCTTGATACCCACGACCGAGTAGCTACGCTACAGAATTAACATCGGGAGTGCTAAGTGAGGTATCACCCTCGGCTCTCGATAGTAGCTCTGCAGTGCCATAGTTAAGGGGATCTGAGGTGATGAGTTAATATGGTTTGTCAGTCGGTCATCATAACCGAGTTTTCTGTCTTCAAGTCCTCGGTGTCATTGATGATAGCAGGGGCAACTGGGACTAAGGGGTCATTGGGGGTTCACTGATCAACCTATACTAAGCATTTGATATGATTGCAGGTGTAGTAGCAGTTCATCAAAACCAGGCTATGCATCAGAGTAGGAGCTAACTAAAACAATAGCAAAATTCTAGTGCAAGAATAAGAGGGAGAGATATGGGTGATATCGGAACGCTCAAGGTTTTTTTTGCTTGGCTTGTTGCTCTGCGGCAAAGGCCTGATCGTCAGGGGCATAGTCATACTTGGCATGAGCGTCAGTCTTGGAGGCTACCAGATAGAGGAGGGGGAAGAAACAATAAATACAAGCAAATAGATGCAACACTATGCATGACATGGATATAGGCAGTGCTAGGGGAGTCTAACGCAGTACTACACGTATCAGACGGAACGGAAGAATATCTCACAATATTTGCCGGGTCTTTGGATTTATCGGGCAAATGATCCGGAGGGGAAAAGTTCCATGTCTGCTATGCTAGGAGCATGTGAGAGATGAACATATAGCGTATTCAGATTCGTGGGATTTTTCTGATGAACTTTCATATATAAATTATTTTCATCTGAGTTACGGTTTAAAAGATATGATTTTCTAAAGTTTTATAGATTTTCTTGAATTATTTTAATTAAATAAATCAACATTATCCAGAACCGTGAATGATGATGTCAACATTACATCAGCAGTCAACTCTGGCTGACCAGAGTCAAACCTGACATGTGGGGGCCACATGTCATAGACTTAGGATTATTCCAGTGTATTAATTAAACTAAACATGGTTAATTATTTAGTGGGGCCCATTTGTCATAGGGTCATTAAGCTAAAATAATTAATTTTAATTAATCTAATTAAGTAATTTAGCTACTGACAGTGGTGGCCCATCTGTCATACACACAGGGGGTTGGGGCCCCACCTGTCATAGACTGGTAGTGCCGAGTCAGCACGGTTGACCTGGTCAATAGGTCAACCAGGACCGTGGGGCCCGTGGGTCAGTGACCCTGGCAGTGGCCCCGACCTGGCCACGTGGGCGGCGGTGCCGGCCGGCCACCGGAGTAACTCCGGCGAGCACCCGAAACGGTGGCGGGGCTAGGGTTTCGCACATAGGGCACCAAATCGGTCACCATTTCTTGTGTTCACGAGCAGAAGTTGCCGCCGATCCATCCTAGCCATTAGGGCGAGCAATGGTGGATGGTAGTGAGTGCTACGTCGACGACAGCGGAGCAGAGTTTCGGGCGCCGATGGCAAGTGGCAAACCAACGCGATTTTGAGCTAACTATGGGTACTACGCGAACCTACGAAGTGCGTGGAGTCGAATGGTAGCGACGATAGGACCAAATGGTCATCGTATGGTCGTCGGCATCGAGCTCAGGCAGAGGAGCACTTGGGCTCCGGTGAAATCAGTGGCTAGAGCATGAACTCGAGCTAGCTAGGAGGGGGAAGAGGTCCAGGGATTCACATCGTTCCCATAGTTGTGCTTAGCGGGCCCGGGGGAGGCCTGTAGTAGCCGGAATGGTCAAGGGAGCGTGGCGGTGATCCAAGGAAGAAGAAGCTCAGGGGCGAGGATGCAGCGGCGTTGAGCTCGAACGGCAGGGCGTGGTCGATGCAGGGGCTCGCGGTGGTTCTTCCTGGTGCGGTGGCGTCAGGTGGGAGGCCCGAAGGGCACGTCTAGCCGACGGCCATGGAAACGGCGGCACGGGCTCGAGCAGGGGAAGAACAATGAGAGACAGAGAGAGGGAGGGGGCAGGTAAGATCTAGGGCTCGGGGGGAGAGGCGCGACGGCATCGGTCTTATCCCCTCGACAGCGAGGACGGCGAGACGGGGTTTGGTAGCGACGTGAGCACGCGCCCTCGGGGTCGGAGGAGCAGTGGGGAGGAAGATGACCCGGGGCGCTGGGTCGGGCCGCAGTGTGGCTCTTTAGAGCCTAGTAGCATAGTGCCTGTTACCCCTTTTCCTTTTCTTTTACTATTTCCTTTCTATTCTTTTCCATTTTATTTTAATTGCATCACTATAGCACTTTTGTAAAATTTGATATTTGGTCCAATAAAACACATATAATATTCTACACTGCCTCAATTTATTTGGGACTTTTTTGCATTTTCTATTTGAATTTTAATATCACTTTAAATTGCTTTAAGTTGTTGTTATTGATGGTGGGGTCCACACCAACATCAAGGTGATCTTGTTTTCCTTAACATCATTTGTTTTGTGAATTTTAGCAAATGTGCAACATTTTTCTTATGTTGTTTGCCAACTTATTTTATCACAATAAAAACTCAAGGCCCTTTTGAAGTGGAATTTGAGATGAGATATGAAATTCAAAGTGATCTTATCCTATTTAGCAAAATGATTTGTTGCTGATCATGGTCATCATTGTGTCTTAATTACATGGATCACTATAGCACTGATTCAAGGATGCTACAATTCTCCCCTACTAAAAGGAATTCTCGTCGCGAGAATTAAGAAGTAGGAGGAAAGAGCCTGGGGTATTCTACACGATGATGATCTTCACGTTCCCAAGTGGCTTCATCTTCTGAATGATTTGCCCACAACACTTGAAGAACTTAGTAACCTTCTGACGAGTCCAACATTCAGTTTCAACAAGATTGCGGACTGGTTGCTCTTTATAAGAAAGGTCTTGTTGCAGCTCCAACATATCATGATCCACTGCTCGGATAGGATCCTTGAAGCAGTGATGAAGCTGTGACACATGGAACACATCGTGAACCTGAGAAAGGTTTGGCGGTAGTTCCAGTTGATATGCCACTTAACCACGCCTTTCAAGAACAGTGAAAGGACCAATATAATGAGGAGACAGCTTGCCATTGATCCCAAAATGATGTGCATCTCTCATTGACGTGACTCGAAGATAAGTCTTTTTGCCAGGTTGATACATCACTTTGTGATGATGGTCATTCTGACTCCTCTGACGAGACTGAACAGCCTTCAGATTTGCATGAATAATGCGGACTTGACCTTCGGTATGTTGGATAATATCCGAAAAGATAAGTGTAAATTCCCCAGTTCCTGAACAATTCAGAGGAGTCCGACACTTACGTCCATACACTACTTCAAAGGGAGCCATCTTCAGACTAGCTTGATAGCTATTGTTGTAGGAGAACTCAGCATACGGGAGAGAATCCTCCCATTTCTTGCCGAAAGAAATGATACAAGCCCAAAGCATGTCTTCAAGAATCTGATTGACTCTTTCAACTTGTCCATGGGATTGAGGGTGAAAAGTGTTGCTGAATGACAAATGATTTCCCATAGCTTCCTAGAAACTTGCCCAGAATCTTGAAGTGAATAAGCTGCCACAGTCTAAACTGATAACCAGTGGAATACCGTGAAGTGAAACAATTCTGGACATGTAGAGAGTTGCCAGCTGACTAGCAGTGATCGTTTCCTTGACGGCTAGAAAATGTGCAACCTTGGAAAGTTGGTCAATGACGACGAGAATAGCGTCATTACCTGGGATGGTGGCTCGGGATTTACATACGAAGCCAAGTGCAACAAAATTTTGGATTTAAGGATGTACAAGAGAGTCAGGTTTCGATCCTGTGGGACTTTGGGTTATGGGCCCGCCATGCGGGTTTAAGAGTAGGAAGAGCGGTGACATCTTGCACGGTCATGGTAGCAAGACATGTCGGAGGGAAAACTGTCAATTATGTTGGCAAAAACTTTGGTACCAAGGGCGGGGGACAAAGAGAACCATCTTCCTGCTCGTTGAAATGAGGTGGATCAATAGGCAAAGTTCTCGTCCACCGGCGGTTACCGGAATGTTAACAACAATAGTAATAGGGTCTTACTGACAGAGTTGTACACCGAGGTGTTTACCTAAGAAGGGAATTACCACTGCTCCGATCAAATAAATCTCAAGAAAGGTTAAATAGACCAATGGAAAGGAAAATGTTATTATTAGATCAACCAGACCAATGGAAAGGAAAATGTGTTCATCACATTAAATAGACCAATGGAAAGGAAAATGTGTTTATCATATTGAACAGATCAATGGAAAGGAAAATGTGTTTATCACATGAAACAGACCAATGGAAAGGAATATGTGGTTATACTCAAGTTTTAGGAGTATATCTTTCCAAGGAAAAACAGAGCATGATATACATGACAGAATTAGCAAGTAGATAACCATTTAGGTAAAAGGGGCGAGGAAAATCCATGACATGCCCATACAATGGGGGTCTGAATAATTGATCAAGAAACAATTAGTATTGAGCTTACATTATTCCTTTTGATGATTGACATACCACATCCAGGCTTCGGGATAGCAATGATATGGTGTTTCCAGTAAAAGATGGAGTTTGGATACACAAAGGATCCAGTAGGAACAACTTATAAAACAAGTCTTATAATTCCCCCGTGGAAGAATGGCAACCCTAGCTGAACATAGCATTATAATAGTAGGTCATCCGACCAGGTGTCCTAGCTACAACATCACCTTGCCGAGTAATAAAGACCAAAATTATAATTCTTGGTAATATGCCAACCATCATATCTGTCCGAGATTCAGATATGGTTGGTGTTCGGATACCTCAGCCGAAGAAGGCCTGAGGAGAAAAAGGATGCAACACAGACCTACGAGATGGTGTTGCAAGAATCTCGGAATGAACGACGGAAGCAAGACTTGAATCATTAGCCAGACTACAAGACATCTGAACACAAGGTCAAAACATTCGTGCCCACATGGAAGTTTCTAGAATGGAGGGCAATCAAGTTCTGATTGGGGACCATCATAGAGGATATCAAATTTCCATGTGTAAGTCTGGATTAGCTCTTACGAGGAACTTCTTTTCCCCGACAAAAACAATCAGTGAGTTGGCATGCTAGGAAATACATATGGGGTGAACTTAGCAAACCTATCAAACCATATAATACTTCGCACATGCCTGAATGAATCGGAACGATTCCAGAGGAAGCGAGACAAAAGATTTCCATAAGCATAGAGGCAAAAATGCACATGAACTTATAGAAAATCACTTCTTCTATCAAACATATTCTTCATGAGCTAGGCACAAAGAAAATGTTTTCAAGGTGTCCAACACTAGCTTAAATGTTCATCATGAACCACGACGGAGAACAGGATGTTGCTAATGGGCTTAGCAGCAATTTGTCGAGATTCCCACAAAGAAGGATCTCCATGATCGAGTGAAGAAAACCAGATGATATATTGAGGTGTGCCTGAAGGAAACATCCACAATTAATTAATCGAAAAGTGCACCCGAAATACAGACTAAGTAGCACGACCAATGTTAGAGTGTTGACTCAACAACCAATACACTAAGAATGGACTTATTGTGCATTAACTCCAAGGTGATAGAGTTGGGATGCCATAATTATTGAACTTACGCGTCCCATTCCATTTGTCACTATTCCGGTTAGAAACAACACAGGAACAAAGAAATGAAAGGTGATGGCAAGGATGTCGCCAACGACAACACCAATTACCACGGACAAGGATGCTACTCTCATCATGAATTTAATTGATGTCCTGGAAGAGTCCAGAATGTCGACGAGGATCACGACACAATTGCCAAGAAGTCTCTTGAACATGAAATCGATCAGCGACAACAACAAGCAAAGAAATGATGAAGAGAAGGGTGGTCGGAACCACAGTTTAGAGTGCTAGCTCAGAGTCGAAATTGCCTTCAAGACAACCAACATGACGTTGCAAACTCGATGTAACCTTAGAGCACTGTTGGAATTGTTTTCTAGGATGAAGGATATAAATAGCAAGGTCAAGCCTTAGCATGATGATGATGATGTAGCCAAACAGCTTGGAAAGACATGATCGAGCACAAACTCATAAGCAAAGAAGATTACTAAGAGTTGTTGAATCGCATTGCGTACTCAATTCAATTATTGGTGTCCATGAGTGTCCAACAACTCAGAACACGAGGAAACTGGAATCAGTGAAGGAAAACATAGCTGATGAGGAGCTTATAAGAAGCTATGTAGCTCCATGATTTTCTCGAGATACCAGAGGTAATACTCGGATGTAGATCAAAATTAAAGCTTGGACCGATGTATTGATTCGCAGAACACAAGTGCTTAAACTGGTCTAAAAATGGGATCAAAGAAGAACAGCCATGGTCGGAACCACGGTTGTAAAGTACCAAATCAGGTTGTAGCTTTAAAACATTATTCGACAAAACACCAGAAGAGTAGGACTCGTGAAAACTCTTGAGCTCATACGAATTAAGGAAGGCATAGGCTCAACCCTTCGGGGCATCTTAGGTACATATACCACAAGCTTCAAGAGTAATTAACACACGCTCGACAGAGGAGCATGGCTGACAAAAGCATAGGATACAACTTACCAGAGGGAGAAGACACAATTTACCAATGGCATCATGTATCAGGGGAAGAATTCACAAGGATTTTGAATGCGAAGGATGCTGTCAGATAATGACCCAACAATAGTTTGGCATCCCACAAAGGACCTGATATGAATATCGGTACTCAATCAGCGGGAGAAGAATGCAAAGCATCGGATTAGAGTTTATTTGAAAGTTATAGATGCTTAAATACCAAAGGAATTATGATTTCCAGGTTGGTGTATCAAAATCGGATGCTGGGATCACATACAAGTAAGTTGAATGGACCTAGATGGATATTATATCAAAGTTGATTTGTCGAGAACCAACTCAAGTTTGGAAAGATGTGTGAGCGGGACAGAAAATTTATGCGTAACAAGTGAGGATTATGTGCATTCACACACGAGTTGAATCAATAAGGTCGAATGATGATCATAGAGCATTTTAATGGATATTGCTAGACATATTGAATTAACCACAATGTAAGCAGGTAAGAAAGTTCAAGAGCAAAAGGCTACTGAGGATTATGGAAGATTGAATAGCGTTTGAAAGAATTCTGTGAAACACATGATCAACCGAGCAAGAACGAATATCTGGTAAGATAATTCGATGTACCATGTAATAACAAGAGAAAATAGATATGAACGTATGAGCGACAGTTGCATGTATTCATCCATAGGGGTTAACGGTGGAAGGGAAGCACAAAAGCGATGAGCACAAGTTCTCGGGAGAACATCAGAGAGTACCTTTGGAGACCTTCGGGAGGAAGTAGTTACGAGAACCTAGAGTTAGAGTTAGCAAATTCTTTAACCCGAAAGAGGAGAGAGATCAAAACCTAGAGTAAAGATGAGGAATAAAAGATCCTAATACCACCCGATTGAGATGTGGGCCCATAAGCCACACAACAATGTTATTAAAAGTTTTTCAAGTATTAGACTCAACTTCGCCCAAGGAGTTGGAAAGGGGGCTACCTACAGGCATTCGGCTCTGATACCAACTTGTGACGCCCCCAATTTCGACCGTATGCTAAACATACACGCAATGCGTAGGACCAAGATTAGGGACTCACTAATCAATATTACAACACAACTCTAGACACAAATTAAAGTCATACAACTTCATATTACAAGCCAGGGGCCTCGAGGGCTCGAATACAAAGCTCAACAAGCATGAGTCAGTGGAAGCAAATAATATCTGAGTACAGACATAAGTTAAACAAGTTTCGCCTTAAGAAGGCTAGCACAAACATAAGCAACGGATTGAAAGAGGCAAGGCCTCCTTCCTGGCAACCTCCTAAACTACTCCTGGGTGTCGGCACTCTCCACGTAGTAGTAGGATCCAATGATGGTGTAGTAGTCGTCTCTGGTGTACTCCACCTCCTGGGCTCCATCGTCTAAACGCAGAATCGTATTGAGGGGGAAAGAGAAGGCAAAGCAGCGGCGAGTACTCATCCAAAGTACTCGCGAGACTGACATCAGAACTATGCTAAGTATTCATCATTATCAAGGGGTGGGGGTTATATCAGGGCTGATTGCAGAAAGCAAGAATAGGGGGAAGGCTTAGTCCTATCGAAGACTAGCATCTTCAGCATCTTGCAGCATTAGAAGAGAGAATACAGGTAACTCACATATAATCATATTATTGTAGCAATATTATTAAGTAACCAGGCCTAGAGATTATTCCTCAACTCCCTGCGAGGAATCAATCCCGGAGCCACATTTCGTTTCAAATTAAATCACAATTATAGTTGTATATGGTCAAGGTACAACTCCAAGTCGTCCTGCTACCGTGGACACGGCTATTCGAATAGATGAATTCATCCCTGTAGGGGTGCACTGCATTTCCAACACGTTTGATCACCTCCGGACGGACACACTTTCCGGGGTAATGCCCGGCCTCGGGATCTAAAACGTCATTGCCCCACCTAGACTTAACAAAGAGGCCAGCCCGCCGGTCTAAATCCTAAGCGCGCAAGTTCGTGGGCCCACTTGCACTTGCACTCCTGCACGATGCGCACGCGGCCGGAAGCAGTCCTAGCACCCCTTAGTAACAAGCGCGATACGTTCCAGACCAATCAACGCTGAGTACCCATAACTTCTCCCACATGAAGGTTTAGTGTGTAAAAGCTCAAACGACCAACTCAGATCAAATACCCAACCCATTAGCATTTTATTAGTGTGGGTCAAGCGCGGACCATAATGCAGTCCATCGCCCCGCCAATAACCCTCGGGTGCCTTATCAGCGCACCCCACCAAGTCTTCGGATGCCTTACAACATATCCCACCAAATCTTTTCACAAGGGTACCCTTGGGGCCGACCCATCTCAGAACTATCGTGAACTCAGGTCCACCTCAATATAGTGGTACCGCCTGTCCCTTCAGTCCCGTCATGTTAGCATAGTGCCAAGTCAATAGTAACTGTGTGGTTATACGCCAAGTGGATATCCGAGGAATCTCCCTCGATGAGTCCCCACTCGAGGTAAGTGTATGACAAGAGTCACTATCAGTAGTTGATAAGGAGGAATCACCCTCGATACCCACGACCGAGTAGCTACGCTACAAAATTAACATCGGGAGTGCTAAGTGAGGTATCACCCTCGGCACTCGATAGTAGCTCTGCAGTGCCGTACTTAAGGGGATGTGAGGTGATCAGTTAGTAATGGTTTGTCAGTCGGTCATCTTGAGCAAGTCTTCTGTCTTCAATTCCTTGGTGTCATCGATGAAAGCAGGGGAACTGGGACTAAGGGGTCACCGGGGATTCACTGATCAACCTATACTAAGCATTTGATATGATTGCAGGTGTAGTAGCAGTTCACCAAAACCAGGCTATGCATCAGAGTAGGAGCTAACTAAAACAGTAGCAAAATTCTAATGCAAGAATATGAGGGAGAGAGATGGGTGATATCGGAATGCTCAAGGGGTTTTTGCTTGCCTTGTTGCTCTACGGCAAAGGCCTGATCGTCAGGGGCGTAGTCGTACTCGGCATCAGCGTCAGCCTCGGAGGCTACAGGATAGAAGAGGGGGAGAGACAATAAATACAAGCAAATAGATGCAACACGATGCATGACATGGATATAGGCAGTGCTAGGGGAGTCTAACGCAGTACTACACGTATCAGACGGAAAGGAAGAATATCTCACAATATTTCCCAGGTCTTTGGATTTATCGGACAAACAATCCAGAGGGGAAAAGTTCCATGTCTGTTATGCTAGGAGCGTGTGACAGACGAACGGATAGTGTTTTCGGATTCGTGGGATTTTTTTGATCAAATTTCATATATAAATTATTTTCATCTGAGTTACGGTTTAAAAGATATGATTCTCTGAAGTTTTATAGATTTTCTGGAATTATTTTTATTAAATAAATCAACATTATCCAGAAAAGTGAAAGATGATGGCAGCATGAGGTCAACATTACATCAGCAGTCAACTCTGGCTGACCAGAGTCAAACCTGACATGTGGGGCCACATGTCATAGACTCATGATTATTCCAATGTATTAATTAAACTAAGCAGCGTTACTTATCTAGTGGGGGCCATCTGTCATAGGGTCATTAAGCTAAAATAATTAATTTTAGTTAATCTAATTAACTAATTTAGCTACTGATAGCGGTGGCCCATCTGTCATACACACAGGCGGTTGGGGCCCCACCTGTCATAGACTGGCAGTGCCTAGTCAGCATGGTCGACCTGGTCAACAGGTCAACCAAGACCGCGAGGCCCGTGGGTTAGTGACCCTGGCAGTGGCCCCGACCTGGCCACGTGGGCGGCGGCACCAGCCGGCCACCGGAGTAACTCCGGCGAGCGGGGCTCGGGTTTCGTGCACAGGGCACCAAATCGGTCGTCGTTTCTTGCGTTCGCGAGCAAAAGTCGCCGCCGATCCATCCCAGCCATCAGGACGAGCAATGGTGGATGGTAGCAAGCGCTACATCGATGACGGTGGAGCAAAGTTTCGGGCGCCGATGGCAAGTGGCAAACCAACGGGATTTTGAGTTAACTACGGGTACTACGCGAACCTATGTTGTGCGTCGAGTCAAACGGTAGCGACGACAGGACCAAATGGTCATTGTATGGTCGCTGGCGTCGAGCTCGGGCGGAGGAGCGCTCGGTCTCTGTTAAAATCGATGGCTAGAGCATGAACTCGAGCTAGCTAGGAGGGGGAAGAGGTCCAGGGACTCACATCGGTCCCATACTTGTGCTTAGCGGGCCCGAGGGAGGCCTGAAGTAGCCGGAACGGTCATTGGAGCATGGCGGCGATCTGAGGAAGTAGAAGCTCGAGGGTGAGGATGCAACGGCGTTGAGCTCGAATGGCAGGGCGTGGTTGATGCACGGGCTCGTGGTGGTTCTTCCTAGCGCGATGGCGTCGGGTGGGAGGCTCGAAGGGCGCGTCTAGCCGACGGCCATGGCGACGGCAACATGGGATCGAGCGAGGGAAGAACAACGAGCAAGAGAGGGACGGGTAGGTGAGATCTAGGGCTTGTGGGGAGAGGCACGACGGCGTCGTTCTTATCCCCTCGACAGTGAGCACGGCGAGATGGGGTTCGGTAGCTACGCGAGCGCGCGCCCTCGGGGTCGGAGGAGCAGTGAGGAGGAAGACGACCCGGGGCGCTGGGTCGGGCCGCACTGTGGCTCTTTAGAGCCTAGTAGCACAGTGCCCATTTCCCCTTTTCCTTTTCTTTTACTATTTCCTTTCTATTCTTTTCAATTTTATTTTAATTGCATCACTATAGCACTTTTGTAAAATGTGATACTTGCTCCAATAAAACACATGCAATATTCTGCACTGTCTCAATTTATTTGGGACCTTTTTGCATTTTCTATTTGAATTTTAATAGCACTTTAAATTGCTTTAAGCTGTTGTTATTGATGGTGGGGTCCACACCAACATCAAGGTGATGTTGTTTTCCTTAACATCATTTGTTTCGTGAATTTTAGCAAATGTGCAACATTTTTCTTATGTTGTTTGCCAACTTATTTTATCACACTAAAACTCAAGGCCCTTTTGAAGTGGAATTTGTGATCAGATATGAAATTCAAAGTGATCATATCCTATTTAGCGAAATGATTTATTGCTGATCATGGTCATCATTGTAGCTTAATTACATGGATCACTGTAGCACTGATCGAGGGGTGTTAAACATCTAGTGAGCCTCATGTGGACATTAGCACTACATCTACTAGAAATGCTTTGTTTCCATGTGCTAATCCTCGTAGTTCACCTACTCATAATGTTGGTACATCTTGTGATGAATTACTTTCCTTTCCTTATTGCTCTAACAATGAAGCTTATACTTCCTCTAGCACTTGTGTTGATTCTAACCATGTAGAGGAAATCAATGAACTCAAGGCCCAAGTCACTTCTTTGAAGAAAGGCTTGGGAAAGAGTCATGAAGGGAAGTCCACATTCAACAATATCTTGAGTGTGCAAAAATTCCCAAATGACAATGGTGGACTAGGATTGAACTCCAAGAAGAAGAAGATGTCCACGAAGTACAGGAAGAAGGGCCAAGAACAAGTCAAGAATTCAGCCAAGATTATTTGCTTCAAGTGCAAAATATAAGGGCACCATGTAAGATCTTGCCCATTGAATAAGAAGCCTCAAAGCAACAAGCAACAAGGGAAGCGACCACAAGTTCAATCACATGCTCAACCACAAGTTGAAGAAATGCCTCTTCCCAAGAAGACCCAAGTCAACGCTCCTCTAGTTGAGATTTCAATTTAGAAGAAAGTAAAGGGTAGATGTTGCTACTTATGACGTGAAAAGGGTCACTTCGCTTCTTCTTGCACGAAAGGTAACTTATCCAACTCAATCATTATTGATGATAACTATTCTCTTGGGAAGGATAAGCTTGGCAATGTGTTTGCCAAATGTGTTGGTACTCAAAGTGGTGTCAAGAAAAGAACCATTTGGGTATCCAAGCCCATTGTGACTAACCTCTTAGGACCCAACTTTGTTGGGGACCAACAAGCTCAAACTTTATCAATAGGTGTTGAGGGAGGGCATTGGTGACTTGGCTACATTATGAAGAATTGAGGGTTCTTCATCTTTCATATTGTCACAAGCCAAGTCATGTGGATCATCAAGTGTCTATCATATACCAATGTTCCTCCTTCCGGTAACTTGTACTTAAATTGAATACATTGTTAGTTACTTGCCCCTTTGCATGTTGTGGTTTTGTACCATGCATGTGTTTGTATATGTTGTGCTTGCTATTTTTTATCTTTAGAAATCAAGTATGTATGATGGGTTGCACATCATGTATGTGTGAGTCTTGTGTAGAGCCTTTTTGCATTATGTTTGTATCTTAGTTGGCTCTTTGTGAGAGATTAATGGATTATCCCATTTTGGGGGAGTGATGTGCTTTATGCACTTCATGACCCTAAAAATGTGTGTTCATGAGGAATACCACTTAGTATTGATATCACAAGATTATCTAGCTTCTATTTGGTATGTCTTCTCATGAGAAATCAAATTCTAAATGGTCCATTAATCATCTCTTGTTGGATTTCATTTGCCACTTGTTAATAACGTTGGGTTACCACATTATGGGGGAGTAATATACTATGTGCATATTACAAGCCCACAGAATGTATACATTTGAGATATTGCCACTTAGAGTTGATATTATAATTTATCTTGTTCCTAGGTGGCATGTTAGCTCTAGAAGTGTCATTTGCTTGTGATTTAGGAGTAAATATGATGTTGGATCTATTTGCAATCTACCAATGGGAATTATTTCCAAATACTTCTTGTCCTTTGACAATTGCTATTCTTTTTAAGTGGTAGAATTTGCTAATCATCTTTACATAGGTTTTTGTTGATCGTTTGTCTTCCTTGCCTCTTGTGGATCTTTTTGAGCATGTCTAGTGTCTCGATATATATAGGGAAAGTGATGATCCCATCGTGTGCATTTTGTATTCAAATGCAAAATCTAGATAACGCACATCTCTTGGGGGAGCTATCATATTTTCTTTAGAACACTCTCTTTATGTGTTTATCATAAAATCTTTTGATCTTCATCAAGTGTGTGTTGGTGGGAGGCAAGCCTTTTCTCTATGGTGCTTTGTGCCATCATGAAAATTTGCGGAGGGTTTGGTTTGTTTGGAACCGGGCTCTCTTTTGGCAACTTGATACCTCTTGTTTTCCTTCAATTGGTATCTTGTTTCCTTCTATTTGTCATGTGTCAATGTATATCTCATTCCTTGATGTATCTTTTAGTTGGTATCCGTCAAGTGATATTTTTTGTTTGGTATCTTATTTTCACTTGATACCTTATCTTTCGGTACCTTATCAACTGTGTGTTGATTTGATTCTTGAAAGCCTTGAGCATGCAGATTTACTACATGTACTTTTGTTGGCATGCTCTCTTCCTTAACCCAATATATAGTGGAAACTCCACTATGACATAAATTGGCTAAAGTGTGCATGAAATCCAATTTCGTATCTATATGCACATATTTATGTAGAGTTTGTCCTATGTGTTGTTGGTCCTCTAACTCTTTGGTCCCAATAAGTTTGGGTACCACTTTGTTTGTGGTGTTGTTCTAGGAACAATTGGAGATACATTGGACACTCGGCTCACTTACAAGTAAGGTGTTGACACCATGTGCTTACTGGAGCCATGCTAGGATGACCGAAGAACCATTTTCTACTACATCAATCCAATGCTATCTCGGTAACAAGTATCTACTTCATGCATACATTTCTCGCATTCAACCTTTTATAGGTCGCATCATGGCATGAATTTCTTGAGTCATTCTTGTGGTACTTGTTTCCTTTCTCAAAGTATCTGAACGATGATGTCATATTGCTAGTTGTGATGTCTTTGATGTTCGTGTATTGGGAGTTCATTTATGTACAATAAGAAAACATTAGGCTATGTGATATGCTTTCAAGCAAAGATCTTATTGGTATATTTATGACTTCCTTTTGGATATATTGGTTGTTCCTTCTTGTAACTATTTTGTGTGTACATCATTCTTTGTAGATATATCATCATGATTGCCTTCTACCTAGAATCTTAAAGATAAGATAAGTTACATCTCTAGTTGATATCCTATTTTTTTCATGTCCATCGTTGTATTTCCTTTTTATTTACTTGGTGGTTTCATGAAAGAATCTGTCTTGAGTGCGGATCTTATATCCTTGCATCTTGATGCACTCTTTGGTGGTGAATATTATTTTCCTCATGCTTGTATTCACAAGGGTTTTGCCATTGCGATTGGTATCCCTCCTCCTGAAAATGCTATTATTTCCTATCGTCACCAGGGATTGTCTCAAGCGTTGGTTTGTAATTCTCGCTTTAGTAAGCTTTTGGACCCATTTGCCAGTGGTTTGTGTATGTGGGAAGGATATGGCTTGCACTTTGTGTCTCATTTCATCAATACTATGGTGATGCTTAATGCTCGTCCTTATACTAGTCTTCTCAAGTGCTTTGCCATGACTCACACACATCATTTTGGTTGAGCCTATTCTTAAGATTGCCTCTTTTACATGTTGCTCAACCATATGTTTGGTGCAAGTACTATGCTTATTGGCTTATCTAGTTGCTTTCACTTTGTTGTGTGTTTATATTGATTTTGGGGGAGTCATGGTCCTATTTTCTGCACTTACATTCAAATACAAAAATTCTTAATTGTGCACAAATCATGGGGAGATCCTCTAGTTTATTTATAAACACTCTTTTGACCATATCATAATATCATTTATTCATGTGGCTCATAGGTCCATGTGATTGTTTGTTCCAATTAGTATACTTTGATTGCTTGCTTCACTCCGTTGTATGTCTTTGTGCCATACGATCCTTTTTACAATCTTTGGGTGCGCAATATAGTTTGTCTTCCTCCAACTACTTATCATTGGATTTGTGTATTTCTTTGCACACGTATTTTCAGAAATACAAACCTTTTGGAGGAACACCTATTATATTGGCTTTCTAAAATTCTTGCACATTTTAGCAATAGATGCCAATGGGGGAGAAGTTTAGAGAGTTTAGTTTGGAAATCTTAGAGAGTTTTTCTTTTATTGCTTAAACATTTGCATCTCACATCCATGCATTGCTTTGCATTTGTGTGTGCTTGGTTGTGTTTATTTCCTTATATAAACTCTCTTGAAAGTGGTTGTAATCAATTACCAAAATGGGGGAGATTGAAAGAGCACATTTCTCCATGTGTGGTTTTGGGTAATTTATGACAATCCCTATGGACTAATGGTTTCCTTGAGTTATATTCGAAGGATTTTTTCGTAGGTACTTCTTGGAGTCCATCGGTTGGTTTCAAGGAGTTTATATGGTGACCAAGGTGGTATTCAAGGTTTATCCAAAGATTGGTCATGTGGGAGTTGAGGTTATTGCAAGCATGTCTTGAAGAAGAAGATTGTGTAAGCATTCATTTTTACCTTCAATACATCATCCTTATGAAGAAAGAAGCTAAGGTACAAGGTTGATCAAGACTAAGTCAAAAAGTGAATCAAGTTGATCAACACAGAAAGCGTACAAGATGTACCGAGAGGGATCAAGTGATCCCATGGTGTGGTAAGCATTGTCCAGTATGCTTTGTGTACTAACCCATGGTCTACGTGAGAGTTCTTTTTGGGGTTAGGTATATTTCCATGGGCTTGGATCAAGAGGCAGACCCCATACATCCAATGGAAGATGACATCAACTAGAGATCATCATCAAGGCTACCATGTGCAAGCTCAAGTGAAACATCATGGAGAGATCATGCTTGAGGCTCGCCGTTCATTGTGGTGACAATGGACTTGTGAAGATGTGCCGAAGAGTGGCTCACCCGTAGTGGAGTATGGGGGAGCAATCATCTAGTCTTGATCAAGCCAACGCAATCAAGGAAGGTGGTGCATCCTAAGGAAGTCAAGATCGTCATATCTAGCTCAAGTGGACTATGCGCAATGCTAAGGTTTCACCTTGATAGGGTTTTCTATTTTATCGATCTCATGATGGTAGTTGAGAGACCGGGTTATAAGATCGATTGTCGTACTATCAAGGGGGCTCTCAAGTGAGTAGCTCGATCATATCGTTCGTTGAGAGCTCAAACCATTGCATTCTTGGCATCATCATATTTCTTGGTTCTTGGTTGGATTTTCTCTATGTGGTTTCTTGAGCTTGTGGTTATCTTCGTGACAAGCTCTAGTACATGGAAAACGGATTTCATATGCTTCGTCTATTGCGTTTTCGGTGTTGGAGGTTTTACCGGTCTTATTAGAGGAATGGTTCTCACCATTTTGTTATGGGCCTTTTCTCATTTTATTCTTATTGATATTTCAACCAATATTGTTTTATCCCATGTCGTTAGCTTTCCAACAAACTTTGTTTCGTTGAATTCGGAGTCCGTTTGCAAAAGTTGTGATAGTTTTGGTGTTCTTAAAAGGCTGGAGCGGTATTATCACGACTAGAATGGATGTAATTTTTTACTACCGCTCCGGAGTGGTACTACCGTGGCTCCAAGAGCGGTACTACCACGGCTCCAAGAGCGGTACTACCGATCCAGACCAAAATCCCGTGTTTTGTCCACCGGTGGTAGGCATAGATGTATTTTTTTAGTCTCGCTCGCATGCAGTAGTACCGCTACCCTTTGCGGTAGTACCGCTATCCGTAGCGGTAGTACCGTGAGGACGAGAAGTAGTACCGCTCCGACGGTTCTACTGGCCTTTTTCCTCCTCGCTGTTGTTTTTCATATGTCTACTATCGCCCTAGCGGTAGTACCGCCCCTTGGAGCGGTAGTACCGCTCTGTGCGGGCTGTGAGGATAATGGTTTGATTTTTTTTCCACCTATAAAAGGGGGTCTTCTTCCCTAATGGACTTTATACCTTGAGCTCATGTTCTTCCCCCCATTGTTGACCTTCTTCAAGCTTGCTAACTCTCAATCCCTCCAATGATTCTTGCTAGTTCTTAAGGAAAAAGAGAGAGGATATCTAGATCCACATTTCCACCAATCAATTTCTCCTCTAAATGAGGGGAACCCCTTGGATATAGATCTTGGAGTTCTTCTTGTTCTTCTTTGTTCTTCCTCTCATTTTCCTACCTAGCATTAGTTGCTTTGGTGGGATTTGGGAGAGAAGGACTTGGGCACTCCATGTTTCCTTGCAATTGCATTTGGTGCATAGGTTTGAGTTCTCCACGTGATACGTGGAAGTGAGAAGTTGAGAAGCTTATTACTCTTGGGTGTTTGAGCACCCTAGAGCTTGTTCCTCTTGGGTGCTTTGGCGCCCTAGACGGTTGGTGGTGCCTCACAGCTCAATCATTGTGGTGCAAAGCTCCGGGAAAGCTTCGGGGTCTCCAATTAGGTTGTGGAGATTGCCCCGAGCATTTGATGTCACCTCGGAGCCACAATCCAATGTGGTGAAGCTTCATGGTTACGTTGGGAGCCTCCAATTAAGTTGTGGAGATTGCCCCAACCTTGTTTGTAAGGGTTCGGTGACCACCCTCAAGGGTCCCTTAGTGGAATCATGACATCTTACATTGTGCGAGGGCATGAGGAGATTACGGTGGCCGTAGTGGCTTCTTGGGGCGCATGGTGCCTCCACACCGCTCTGAACGGAGATTAGCATCCGCAAGGGTGTGAACTTTGGGATACATCATCGTCTCTGCATGTCTCGGTTATCTCTTACCCGATCCCCTTTACTTATGCACTTTACTTTGTGATAGCCAAATTGTTTCTTGGTATATATCTTGCTATCACTTAGTTGTCTATCTTTCTTAGCATAAGTTGTTGGTGAACATAGGTGAGCTTAGTTGTTTTAGGTTTTGTGCTTGACTAATTAAATGATAGTTTTATTTTGCATTTGTTCAAGCCTAAACCGTAATTATTTGAAAGCGCCTATTCACCACCCCCCCCTCTAGGCGACATCCACGTCCTTTCAATAGGGGCGTCCGCGAAGATCCCCAACATCTTCACCCCTCCTAGCTCACAACCGGGTAGCCTAGTTCGATGAACTCGCACGATGATGAGGAAGAAGATGGCACACGAGGATTTACCCAAGTTTAGTCCGCTGCGAAGCGTAAAACCCTACTCCTGCTTTAGTGGATTGCCTCACGAGGAGGTTTGTGGTTGAACTAGTACAGTGGCGAGTTGCCTCGTGAGGACGCTCTGGTGGTCTCTCCTCTTTTCCGGTCTCTCCTTTCTACGGATCTGCCTTGCCTCTATTTATAGTGGCCCATGTCCTCTTCCCTTATCGCCACGGTGGGAAGGGATCCCACAACAGCCAAATTCGAAGGGGGACAAGGGGTACATCCTTATCCTGATGACAGGTGGTCTTTGCCTGCAAAGTAGCTGTTGGTGATGCAGTGGGTTGCTCGGCGATGACATCTGTCCTGCAGGGCTCGTGGTTTTGGTCTTGCCGCACCAGAATGGAAACCTTTGGGGGCGCTTTGGAAACCTACGTATGTCCTTGCTCCATTTGCACCAAAGAGGAAAATGTCCCGTCTAGCACGCTAATGCCCACCTGGCCCACCTTGCGTCATTCTTGGCCTCCCGAGGCCAAGTGCTGCATAGAGATATCCGCCACTCAAGAGAGGGCCTGGGTGGCCTATTCCCCCGTGGGTCTTGGCTCTGCTTCCCTCACGAGCTCTGGGCTCTCGCAAGGGCCTTGTCTTGAGTGGGGCCACGTTGGGCCGTACTTGGCTGTCGAAGTGGACTACAAGAAATATTTCAACTCATGACCTTTTGTCAGTGACCCTGGAAGAGATTTATGACCATTTCAGACCAAATGGTCATAAGATGTTCGGGGCTCCAAACCCTAAACCATAATGACGATTTTGGTCAGAAAGGTCGTAATTTCCTTACACGGAATGGTCATAAAGCAAACAACACTAGTCCGCTGCCTTATTTCTAGCTGATCACGACCAATATAGTGGTCATAGCATTGTAAATTCTGGCGCATTGCTATGACTAGGCGCCACCTCATCAGTTTTGCCTATGTCTCATGTCCATGTGTCAATTTTTTCCCTAGGTTGTGAAGCAACCTACATTTCTGTCATTCCCAAAATTCCCAAAAAAATCTCATAAATTCAAATATGTCAAAACCCTTCCTTCCCTAGTTCAAAAATAATTCAACAATATTCATTTTCCTATTTTGTTCAGAACAACACTTTGTGAAGGAAGTGCTATTTATATTTTCTTGATTGCTCGCAAACTTTTTGACACTCTTTCCTATCCAAATAATTACCTCATGCAAAAATTCTGATCCATTTTCCTAGTAAATATTTCCCAGAAAATTTCCAAAGTTTTTGTTCAGCTAGAAGCTTTCTGAAGCACGTACTAGCTCGGAATATCTTAATGAGTTTAATTTTTTCCACATCTTCTATATGCCCAAATAATAGCTCTCTACAAAATTGTAGCCCAATCTAACAATCCATGTGAGCTCACCTTCAAATCTTTGTTTCTGGTATATATTTTTAGTTTGTGAAGCAACTACATTTTATATTGCTTTATAATTTCAGAAAATATACCAGGGCATGACCCTGACCATAGAACCACCTTCCACCAAATTTTAGCTCATTTAATTTAGCCAATTTCCCTCAATATTTTTCCCAATTTTCTGTTCAGTGGAGAGCATTGTGAAGCCATTTTTATTTATCCAAATAGTATGAAATTTTTACAGTGCCTTCATATGCCTAAATTATCCTCCTCCTCCAAATTTTAGCTTAATCCAATCATCTATGTGAGCCCAGATTCAATTTCTATTTTCTGTCCAGATTGGCACATTGCAAAGTAAGTGCTATCTAGACCCCTCCTATTGCCCTAAAACTTTTTGGGCCATCTTTCATATCCAAATAATTGCCACATGCCAATATTCAGCTCCATATTCCTGGAAAATCTTCCTTAGCAAATTTCCAAAGTTTGTATCTATAGAAAAGCTCTGTGAAGGAAGTACTAGCTAGGATTATCCAAATGATGTTATATTTTTTCCAAATCTTTAATATGCTCAAATAATCACTCTCCGCAAAATGTGAGCTCTATCCAATCCATGTGAGCTCATCATCAAATCTTTTATTGTGGTCATATTTTTAGTTGTGAAGCAGCTATATTTTATATTACTTAATTATTGATTAAAATTTACCAGGGCCTGTTGCTACCTATATAACTTACCCCCACAAAATTTGACCTCATTTCATATAGCCAATTTCTCTAAAAATTCCACATTACTGTCCACAGAAGAGCATTGTGAAGGAAGTACCATTTTGGCATGTCCAAATGGTATCAAATTTTTACAATGCTTTCCTATGCCCAAATGGCCATCCTTCACCAAATTTTAGCTCAATCCATTTATTCAATTGAGTCCAGCTTCAACATCCATATTTTTGTCTAGTGTGGTACTTTGCAAAGAAGGTGCTACCTAGCCTCCTCCATTTGAGCTGCAAATTTGCCAAGACAGCCTCCTTAGTAGATGATCATCCTCGACGAAAACTCACGCCCATTGGCCATGTGCATTTACCCCACTACTAATCAAACACTTGGCTGCTAATTCATGTTTGAGCTTAGTTTAGTCTCCTCATGACATTCTTATGTTGTATTATTATTCCTAACACCTATCGGGGGATTGACAAACCCGCGAGACATGCATAGGCCACCCAGAATGCATGGCAACGCCACGGTCCCGCGGTGACCACGCGGCTGGCATGTTGGTTTACGCGCTCTGGAGTTGGGGCCCTTGGCCACCATCCAAACCTCGACGTATCGCCACCACACCATGTATATCTGATTAAATAGATACTTATGTACCTAGAAATTATTTTTGGAAAAATAAAGAGCAAACTATGCTGCAGTTCAAATTTGACTCGCTTCCATTTGAATTGACAGATAATTACCTTTTTCACGAGAGGTGGATAAAAGCTTTTGAGACCCAACAATTGTGTCAAGTATACATTAAATATGGCCTAATATTTTAGAAAAAATAATTGGTCCAATTTTGCAACAAAGATTTGGTAGGTCCTTCACACAAAAAACTCATTTTGGGCACTCAAAAAATGGAAAATGATTTTTTCATGCAAAGAAAATGAAAACTTCCTTAGGCAACATTGTTTTTCATTCCAATATGCACCCTTGTGCACAATATGAGATCATTTGAACAAACTATGCCATGAAAGTGGCCATAAGATTGATCATCTGGCTTGAAAGACATGAATCTTCACACATGATAGCTCATTTCTTATAGAGCTTTTTTAAAATAATAGTCGTATTACAAGTTTATTATTTTTACTCGCAACTTGGTCATATATAATGATAGAATGCAACGGTTTTCCAATTTTTCTATTTTTTTAAATTTTCTATGCCCCTTTCAAAATGTGGTCAAAACCGCGGGTATGACCGTTTGTAGCTAGGGGTTGATTCTTGCAAATATTTTGGAGTATCTATGAAGAAACAGATACTTTTGTACCCATAAATCATTTTTCAAAAAAATAAAGAACAAACTATGAGGCAACTGTAGTTCAAATTTGACCCACTTCCAACTGAATCAGCGGAAATTTATCTTTTTCACGAGAGGTGGATCAAATATTTTGACACACAACCATTTGGTAAATTTTACATTAAACATGGCATAATATTTTATAGAATTGATTTGGTCCAATTTTGCAACAAATATTTTGTAGGTCCTTCACAAAAAAAGATCATCCTGGGCACTTGACAAATGGAAAATGAATTTTTCATGCAAAGAAAATGAAAATTTTCTTAGGCAACATTGTTTGTCATTCCAAGATGCACCCTTGTGCAAAATATGAGATCATTTGAACTATGCCATGAATGTGGCCATAAGATTGATCATCTGTCTTGAAAGCCATCAATCTTCACACATGATAGCTCATTTCTTACAACAATTTTTTAAAATAACTGTCGTATTACAAGTTTATTATTTTTACTGGCAACTTGGTCACATATAATGACACAATGCAAAGGTTTTCCAATTTTCTAATTTTTTTAATTTTCTATGCCCATTGCAAAATACAGTCAAAACTGCAGGTATGACCGTTCGTAGCTAGGGGTTGATTCTTGTAAATATTTTGGAGTATCTATGAAGAAATAGATACTTTTGTACCTAGAAATGATTTTTCAAAAAAATAAAGACCAAACTATGAGGCAGCTGCACTTCAAATTTGACCCACTTCCAACTAAATCGGCAGAAATTTGTCTTTTTTACGAGAGGTGGATCAAATCTTTTGACACACAACCATTTGGTAAATTGTACATTAAATATGGCCTAATATTTTATAAAATTGATTTGGTCCAATATTGCAACAAAGATTTGGTAGGCCCTTCACAAAAAAGATCATTTTGGGCACTCCAAAAATGGAAAATGGTTTTTTTCGTGCAATGAAAATGAAAACTTACTTAGGCAACATTGTTTGTCATTCCAAGATGCACCCTTGAGCACAATATGAGATCAAATTTTACCCGCTTCCTGCTGAAGCGGCGAAAATCCCACCTAATATGAAACTACCTCTAGTTATTCCGGGGAACAATACTTCAACATTGTCATAGAAAAGAGAAGGAAACTTACCCCCGGGTGTCGTGGTGCTGTGTTGGACCTCCCCGATGCTGCAACGGAGCTTCGTCGGGCGTCGTGGTGCTACGTTGTAGCTCTTGGCACACCGTTGAGAGCTACAATGGAGCTTCGTGGGGATGTTATCAATGTTGCGTTAAAGCTTTTTCATGCTCGGTGCTGTCGTGACATATTGATGTGATTGAACAACCACCAATGCGCATATGAGGTGGCTAGCTAGGCGGATGATTTCTAGACAAAATCATTTGGCTGATTAGTAGCAGCCGCCTATTGTTAATCAAAGCCTATAACGTCATCAAAGTTTGTACTTTGTTCTGATTGGTCTATGAGCATGTTACGCGGATCAAGCATTAGAGTTTAGACACCGTCGGATAGATCTAGATCCAACAACCCAGACCCTCACCCTCTCACCCACCCACCACGAGCTACCCCTCAAAAAAAACACCGCACACCACTCCTCTCTCTCCCCGCGCAGTGAACCCTAGTGCTCCCGATCCAGATCCCTCCCCTCGCCGCCACCCATGCCCCAGATCCTCTCCCCTCTCCCCACTCTCAGATCGAACTAGCCCGAGACGGAGGCCGTCATGGACATGGTTGCCACCACCGACCGCGAGCAGGGGTCATGGTCCTCTCCCTCGTCATCCTCGGCGGCGGCATCTGGCTGAACCACCGGGCCGTCACCACCGAGTGCGAGTAGTTCCTAGAGCGACCGATCATCGCACTGGAGTCGCTGCACCTGGCGCTCTCCCTCGCAGGGCTCATGTGTTCCCTCTTCCGCGTCTTCATTGTCTTCTCCTTCGTCGTCACCAACCGTGGTGCCGGCTCTGTCGTTTCTGGCCACGGGTACCCAGAGTACTACCTCGGCGAGTAGTCCACCTGGCATCATGGCGTGGAGTACTGGATGATGGCATCCCTGCTACAGCGGTAGCAGGGAGGAGAGGCGGCGGAGGCCGTGCAGGTGCGGGATCCTAACGCTATCGATGCCTTCTTCGTGCCCTTCTTCTCCTCGCTCAGCTTCAACGTGCATCAAGGCCGACCGACTCCTTTAGGTAGAAGACGCTCCTCCACACTCCCTTATCTCACTGCTTTTGTTGGTAGCTCTGTCCTGTGGCCTAGAATGGTTCATCTTGGCTCTTATTGAGATGTCTCTGCTCTGAATTGCATTTTGTGCTCTAGAAAATTGTTTGCGTACAACCATCAACGAACAGCCAAATTACCCGGTGAAAATTGTACTGCTACAAAACACACTAAATAGACAAAAGATCATTACAGATTAATGATCCATTGAACACTGTAAGCTCATCAAAGATAAACACCTTGGCTTTGACCATTGCTCTCGTAGCCGGTGTTCCATTGTTGTCGACCACAATATTTAGCAGCGGTGGTCTCCCCAAATTATGTCAGACATGACAACCCACTATCTCCCTTACTTACAATGTAGGTTGCCCTGAAACAAAAGAATGTTCGGGAATTAGCAAGTATAATTTGTGAGGTGTAGTGATATGGATTGGTTTGTATATGTGAAATCGATGAGTGTTGGTGTGATCTTTGTCCATTCTGAGCTTCAGAACTAATATCTCCTCTAGGAAACAAATATTTCACAAGGACTGCTCTGCTTTGAGTTGGTTCGAATTTGAATGGTTCGTGTTGTGTAGGTGTGATCTGAATTCTGAACGGGTCTTTTGGCAGGTAGGCGGAGGCCGGGAGCGCCAAGGCACACCTCACACGCGGGGCTGCCGGCCAGAAGGACGTGGGCAAGGCCTTCTTCATCTTCATGTACGTCCCGTCCTTCCCCTCCCCTTGCTTCCTTCATCAGATTCTATTTTTTCTGTTGTTGTTTCCCCATGGTTCCCGGGCGGCCCTTGTTCTGAACCTGTTGTTTGTTGGTTGCTTGCCATCAGGGGCGAGTTCCGCGAGGAGTTCAAGCAGAAGAACCCCAAGAACAAGTTTGTCGCCGCTGTAAGTTTCTTACAAAGACTAATTCCCACTCCCAATTTGCTTTCTATACAAGCATGTACGCAGTATAAATTAATCTACCGGGTGTTGTATATTGGGTCATGATGGCGGAGCTGATTAGTTGCTTCCGCTGTAATTTTTTTATCCAGGTAGGCAAAGCAGCTGGTGAGAGGTGGAAGAGCTTGAGCAAGTCGGTAAGCGATTGTGTGTTCGTTTCCTAGATCTGGCACATGAGGTGTTTGTTTGAATAAGCCGGTGGCATTTGATTGACTGATTCGTTGTTGGTGAACTTGGTGGTATTGTGCATGTAGATCATGATGTACCAGCTTTGCAAGGGCATTGCTTTCTGCCACGGACACGGTGTTCGGCACCATGACCTCAAGCAACACAACCTGCTCATTGGTGGATGGGATGGTATCCTTTGGTTTGATCCCAGCAAGAAGAAGTGTTCTCTTCTCTTTATCAACCAAAGGCACTTTCATCTCTCATGGATGGATGGGACTCCATCAATTTAGTATCAGTTTAGGTGTTAGTATGCTACTGATGCTTGTGTTGATGCCATGCTTTTTGTCTTGTCATGTGTTGATATTAACTGGTAGCATCAGCTCCCATGATTGCTTTCTTGCTTACTCTATAACATGTACTGCTAAAACATGTTATCCTACTCCATGATGGTGTATCATTTGCAAATACTCTTGGACATCAGCTCCCATGATGTTGTAGTAGCTATAATCTGTACTTCTAAAATAGGAGTATAAACTGGAGTAATTTTTCAGCCATTATCTTTGTTTAATTTTGGGCTGATGCTCTCCACTAGAGTACAGCTGGGTACTGCATCTCTTTTTGCATTCCTTTTTCAGTCAGTGCTTGAACATATTTTTATAAGATGAATTGGAGTACTCCTGGACAACAGTACATGGAGTATAGCCGTAACTTCTTGCAGTATAGCTATAGGAATCCATTAGGAGTAGTTTTGCATCAGTAGCTTCCTGTAGAAAGTCTTTGACAAAAATATTGTCATGCATCAGTAGCATGTTTGCTTGTTTTGGAGTAGTGATTAATTACTTGTAATGTTTTTCTTGTGTGAGCACACACACTAAATGAAACTTTTTCAGATAATTATAATTAACTGAAACTGTTATGTATGTACATGAATAGTGTATCTGCAGCTAGTTACATATGTGGTGCAATTGTGTAGAACTACTAGTAATATGCTTGAGACTTGATCATGAATATGGTGTATCTGCAATTGTACATGAATATAGTGTATCTACAGTACTGTAATATGCTTGAGACTTGATCCAAACCATATTAATTGCTGCTAGTGATTTTATTATCTACTTTTTGCATCGTCTGAACTTTTTTTTGCTACTGTATAGTTTCTCACTCATGATTGATCTACTGCCAGGTGAATGAGGTTTTCAAATATTGAAGGAGGAGGACAATATGAACTTTGGTTATGTCTTATCATCTTAATTTCTGTTTTAATTTTCTTTGTTGTAGAATAGTTTTGTTTGGCACTTACTATTCCTAGGATGTAAAGATATGTATTGCTAGAATGAATGGTTGTAATATTAGCAATATTACATTTTTGGTCTCCTATAACATTGCACGTTGCTCTGAAAATTTATCAGAACTGGGCTAGGCCCAAGATAGCTTTTGGTGTGATGTGTTGTAATGTCAATGGCATACTAATTTTTTTTGGATTGGATCAATTATTTCAGAACTGGCCTGGGCCCAAGATATATTGGACAATTATTTTTGAGGGGAAAACATGAGAGGCCCAGGAAAGAAACGGCCCAGAAAAATACATGACAAAGAAAATGAAACGGCCCAGAAAAATACATGACATAAAGAAAATTTGTTATCAAAAGGGCCAAGTAAAGAAATTAATAAGGCCGAATTGCTGGGCCAGGCCCATGTAGCTAATCAAAGCATGGGGGCAATACATTAAATGGGCTGAATTACTAGGCTTGGCCCAAGTAAAGCATCGAACTGGACCGGACTAATTCTAATCAATGACCTTTTCATTTGGTCACAATTTTGCCATGTTAGCTTGCCACGTTTGATCCGACGTGGCCCCGGCAGACAACCAGTGACCAAAACAAAAGGTCGCTGGTTCAACGACCTTTTGTTTTGGTCATTGCCTTCTACGACCATATCACAAAGAAGGTCGTTAAGTTTCATTAAAGACGGTCAGCTTTTGACCAATTGTTTTTGGTCATAAAAAGGTCGCAAATGAAAAACAGTGACCATTCAGCAACCAATAGTGATGGTCGCAAGTTGACATATTTCTTGTAGTGGTGGGCCACTCCTTGGGCCGCAGGCAGGCAGGTCTGGGTACCCCCGTTCCGAGAACGCCGATAATAGCCCACAGTCCCGAGGTGCGCTCGAGCTGGCTTCCGGGCGAAGTCATTGAGGTCAGCTCCAAGAGCTGTGGGGCCCGAACGCCTGCGGGCCAGGCTTGACACATGTTGGTCATCGAGGCTCCGACGCCTCCACTCCGTGAGGTCATTAGTAACCGAACCATGCCAGGCTGACGTGACGCCCGCATGTCGCACTGGCCATCATTGCCCTTTCCTTGAATGCTACCGCCTCCTTGCATTTTCACTCCTCGGGCCACTCGAATGTGACCCGACGAGGGCAGGTGAGGTGACATGAAGCAATGTTGCACGCCGACTGAGTCTGTCACTCGGAGCCCAAGGAGCGCAAGGCGCCTCCACTCCCCGCGGCGCCTCGGCAACTGCCCCATCTTATCTATAGTTGGCACACGTCATAGGGCTTGGCCGCCCGGGGTAAGGAAGTGTGCTTGTTTGTCCTCCACCTAGTTATAATTGGGAGGGGGGCGGAGCCCCCAACTCATTCTTGCTCTTCGCTCCTCCTCCTTCATGCTCTGCTTCCTCGCTCATGACGTTGGTGAGGAGGTTTTCTGCTGTCGAGAAAGGAAAGGCCTGCCAGACGGGGTTGGACCATCAGCCTCCCAAGAGGGGCTGGGGCCGCCCACGTAAGTATGTCGAGGCGTCGACGGAGGCGCCCTAGGTGCGCGGCTGCGCCTCCGCGTGGGCTGGTGCCTCAGCTGGCACCACCGGAAGCAATGGGCTCGGGGGCAGTGGTTGGGAAGTGAGGCCCAGAATAGGCGCCCGGCCACCACGCCTGCGTGCCCGCACGGTCGATGCGGGCCATGAGTTCTTGGTTTCGATGGAGAAGCCAGCGGCCTCCCAATTGCAGCTTCCGCACTTCTTTGTGGAGGCATTGCGGGGTAGTGAGCCTGCAGGCATGTGGCTGCAAGCCGACGGTTGTTGTAGTGGCGCGCTATGGGTGGAGGTCGAGGTTACCCCCGTAGGCCACGCCTTCTTGAGCCGTGGGTGGTAGACCTTTGTCCGCCCCCACGACCTGGAGGGGAGGCTCACGCTCCTCTTCAAGCACGATGGGGCCATGGCACTTTTCGTTAAGGTCTTCAGGGAAGACGGCGGACGCTTGGGGTGCTGCCCGGAGGGAGACAACATCGACGACCTTGGAGCTGATCTTGGCCTTGGCGATGGCCATCACACTTCCAGCAGTAGCGACACCTCCTCAAAGAAGAGCCCGACAGACAGTAGCTACGATGCACCATTGCGCAGACGCGCCCGTACTTCGGGGGGAAGCCGGCCATGAGGGTGTCGCTCCCCTGCCCGCGAAGCGGCTATGCCGGCGCGCCACCATGGGCTCATCAAAGTAGAGGAGGACTCCGATTGAGTGATGGTGCGTCGAAGGCGGGGCTTTAGTGGTGGCAGCCCTCTAGAGGGGTACTTTCCTTGCAACAAAAAAATCATGAGGATAGGGTCCCTCCGGGCGTGTAATCAACTTCGGCGTCGGCGCCCTTTTATTAGTACTCTTATCATGCATCCTGGTCCCTGTGTTACTGTTAATTGAGACTTCCTGGTGGTCGTGATTAGGGTACTTAGCTTGGCATGTTCGCGGCGGGCTTCTGTGTCGGGAGGCTTGGCAGAGGCACTTGGGGAGTTTGGATGTCCTGGGGGCTCCTTCTTCTTACGAGTGAGCCGGGTTGGGAGCCCTTTCGGCACTCTACGTCGGCGGGCCCTAGTCCCGCACATTCCCCGACCATCGTTGGGGCATTCAGATCACCAGGACTTGACCAAGGGGTGAGGCCTCAACACCATTGGGGCATCCAGATCACCAGGATGACACCAAGGGGCGAGGGTATATAACCACTAAGGCTCCTGAGGCACATTGCTTAGGAGCCCTCCCTTGATGTTCAAGCAGCACTTTACGTCAGCAGGTCCCAGTCCCACACATTCCTCGACCACCATTGGGGCATCCGGATCACCAGGACGAGACCAAGGGGTGAGGCCTCGACCACTGTTGGGGCGTCCGGGTCGCCAGGACGAGACCAAGGGGCGAGGGGCTATATGACCGGTAAGGCTCCTAAGGCGCACTACTCAGGAGCCCCCTTTGACGCTCAAGTGGCTCCCAAATTTTTGTCGTTTCCTGCCCGGGAGGTGCGGGCTTCTAGAGGCTCAAAGACGTTGTGTTGGGCCGCGGAGGAGCCCCCGAGCGAGTATGAAGTGACATGCGCCTTCTAGCTCACTCGGGAGCACCATGCGAGGACCAGGGCGCCAAGGCCTTGGCGAGGTGCGAGCATCGTGCCCCATAGTCCCCACTCATGGGGTGCGAGAGGGAGAGAAGCTGGCAAGTGCTCGGCCCAAAGAGAGAAAATTGAAGATAGGAAACGGCAATGCAAAGAAATCCCCAACCCCTTTTTCTTAAAACATGATTGGAAAAACCACGAGTTTCCTTCCAAAAAAGTGGGCAAATTCGAACACAAGAAAAGCGAATAACAACCGCGTCTGACACCTAGGATAGTCTTCATCTTCATCTTCCCCTAGCGTGGAGCGTAGGGCATCCATGTTGCATGGGCATAGCCATTGGAGGGCAGTGCTATCTGCCAGCACAGAGCATGGGTCTTCCACTTGGACATGGGATGGAACCCCTCCGCATCCTTGGAGGGCTCCGGGAGTATACAACCCACTCTTTATTACGTGAGAGTGTCACAGGTTGGTCCTGGGGATGTAGAGGGAGCTCCATGCCTCCCGGACATGAAGCCCACTTCTCGCCCACAAGCTTGATGTGGCGAAGTAGGGTTGGCTCCGGATGGGCCCTCGAGTGCAGGGGAGCCCCTCACATTCTCTACAGGGAAGACCCGCCTCGGAACTCGGACTCGGGCGTTCCGGAGCCCGAGGTCGAATGTCATCATTGTAGTAACGTTGCAGCCCCCTACACTACGGGCGAGGCCCAGCGGGGCCCTTCCGCTACGTGCGAGGCTGATGCCCTTGGCGGTGCCCCAATGCGCCTCGCTAGGGTGCCTAGGGGGCCCACACAGGTACCTGATACCCCGTCCCGAGGCAGGCTGAGCCGGGCCCGGAGACATGGGTGAGTACGTGATCCCCCGCTGGTGGTCGAATGAAGTCTGACCTGGAGACATGGGCGAGTGTTCCACCCTCCGTCTCCAAGTAGGTGACATGCGCCCTGGAGATATGGGCATGTGCTACACCCTCCGTCTCTAGGATGGAGTCGCCTAACCAGGGGACATGGGCGTGTGTTCCACCCTCTGTCCCCAGGCAGGTGACCCTCGGTCCACAGACCCAGGTGCTTGGTCGCGGCAGCTCCCTACCAGCAGGTGTGCCTTATGAGGTTCCTAGTGTCAGTTACCCTCGCGAGACCAACCCCACATGCCTCCCTCACAAGGCTATACATACCAGCTCAGGCGAGGGCTGCTTGCGAGGTTGCGTACGCTCCTCCTATTGTCCTGGTAGCAGGCATTGCTCCCCTCGCAGCCCGGGCGCTTGTTAACATGGTTGCTGTAGAGTTGCTCGAGCTCCCGGACAATGGTGAAGACGAGCCTGTGGGCGGCTGCCCTGGGCCTAATGGGCATGCTGGGAGGCGTGAGGCGGCGCCCACCCAGCATGGCCAGCACCCTTCACCGGTCCTCATCCGCACTTGGGGCCAACTCCTGCATGCCCGACGAACCGGGCCACACCCCTAGCAGGTGAGGGTCGCAACACTCTCCCCAAGCACGCCCACGTGACCCCAGCGTTATGCTAGACAGTTAAGCAAGTCCATTGGCACGAGCCCCCAGGCCCGTCCTGTAGGGATGTGCCTGGGTCTCACCGGTGGTGGTGGCGCGCGTGGGCGCGCCACATGCCCAGTCATTGCAGCGACCGCGTGCAACGTGGAGACTCTGTAGTTCACGGGTCACGAGGAGCATGACACGCCTATGCGTCAGGTCATGGCAGACTCGGGAGGGCGGCGACGCGACCCGGACATGGTGAAGGGTCAGGGCGACAACATGTCATGCGGTTGGTGAAGGCAGCTACCCCGACATCTGTCAAGGGCCTGGCTGGCGACGACGCCCGCCAATGGGGGGGCAGGGTGACGCGGGACGCCGAGGCCCTCTAGCGCCTCCCGTGCCATGCGAGCAACCTGCTGTTCAACACGGCTCGGTGTCCTTTGGCCATGGGGACGGCGAGCGGAGGCGAGGCGAGGCTTGTGTAAGGATTCCGACACGCCCCTACCTGCCGTACCAAATGTTGGATTTTGAGCTCCACAAAACCCAAGAGAGTTCAAACGCAGGGGCGTGCGTGAAGATCCCCAACAGCTTCACCCCTCCTAGCTCAAAACCTGGTAGCCTAGTTCGATGAACTCGCACAATGACGAGGAAGAGGATGTCACACAAGGATTTACCCAGGTTCGGGCTGATGCGAAGCGTAAAACCCTACTCCTGCTTTGGTATTGCCTCACGAGGAGGTTTGTGGATGAACTAGTACAGTGGAGAGTTGCCTCGTGAGGATGCGCTGGTGGTCTCTCCTCTTTTCTGGTCTCTCCTTTCAACGGAGCATCCTAGCCTATATTTATAGTGGCTCGGGTCCTCTTCCCTTATCGCTACGGGGGGAAGGGATCCCACAACGGCCAAATTCGAAGGGGGACAAGGGGTACATCCTTATCCTCACAAAAGGTGGTCTTCACCTGCAAAGTAGCTGTTGGTAATGCAGTGGTGGGCTCGGTGATGACATCCGTCCTACAGGGCTCGCGGCCTTGGTCTTGTTGCACCGGAATGGAAACCTTTGCGGGGCGCTTTGGGAACCTGCGTATGTCCTTGCCCCCTTTGCACTAAAGAGGAAACTGTCCCGTCTAGCACGCTGATGCCAGCCTGGCCCGCCTTGCATCATCCTTGGCCCCGCGAGGCCAAGAGCTGCATAGAGATCTCCGCCGCTCAGGGGAGGGCCTAGGGATGCCTATTCCCCCATAGGTTTTCGTGTTGCTTCCCTCGCGAGCTCAGGGATCTCATGAGGGCCTTTTCTTGAGTAGGGCCGCACTGGGCCGTACTTAGTTGTCAAAGTGGACCGCTCCCTGGGCCGTAGGCAGGCATGTCTGGGTACCCCCATTCCCAGAATGCCGACAGTACCGCTCATAAAGCAGAAGGGGTGACCAATTTTTTTCCATGATAGATGTGTTATTCTCAAGATGAATTTTTATTCAATTGTCATTGCAAGAGAGTACGGTGGTAATAGGGATGCCCAGTCCTGAAATGAAAAGGAAATTTACTTTTTGTTGTGAAATAATAAATTCCTTGGAAAGTGTTGGTATGGAAAGCAACTGTGGATTCAACTAGCCATGGATTGTGAAAGAATGGTGGAAAAAGGAATAAACTTGATCTTCTGTTTGGGAACCTCCTATGATATATCTAGCATGAAAAGGTATAGAAAGCTCTTAGTCGTTTTCGTTGACAGGAAAGGCATGCCACCCAAATATTTTTCTCTCTCAATTTAAACTTTGAGCTCTGGCACCTCTGCAAATCCCTACTTCCCTCTGCGAACGTCCTATCTGTTTACTTTATGCAATTGTTTTACTTTTATTTGAGTCTCCATCTTCTCTTATAAATCACTAACTAGGGGGGGCACTATGATCGTACTTGAGCATTGGGTGTAGCAAATATTTGAGTGTGTTTCATGAATGGATAATTGATTGAGCATGATGGTCTGGATAACTTTCTTTAGTGTTCATATTTTGAAAGATACGGTTGCTTGTTGGGATGCTTGAGTATTAAAGTCTTCATGTCAAAACTAGACTATTGCATTGAACCATCTAAAAGTTCAAATGTCCATGCTACAAAAGAAAAGAATATGTGATGAACATGTTAGGCAACATTCCACATCAACACTTCTTCTCTTATCATTTACCTACTCGAGGACGAGCAGGAATTAAGCTTGGGGATGCTGATATGTCTCCAACATATCTATAATTTTTTATTGTTCCATGTTTTTATATTATCAATCTTGGATGTTTTACAATCATTTTATAGCAACTTTATACCATTTTTTGGGACTAACCTATTGACATAGTGCCAAGTGCCAGTTGTTGTTTTTTGCTTGTTTTTTACTTCACAGATTATCAGTACCAAATGAAGCCCAAACACTCAGAAACTTTTTGGAGATTTATTTTGTGCCAGAAGACAATTGGAGGAGCAAAGAAGCACCTGAGAGGAGGGTCGTGGAGGCCACAAGACACCATGGCGCGCCAGTGGCCCCTAGCGTGGCCTGGTGGGTTTTGCCTTCCACTGGACCCCTCTCCACCACCTATCACCTCTATAAATACCCAAATATTCCAAAAACCCTAGGGGGTCAACAAAACACAATTCATAGACCTACGGGTCGTAGGCAGTAGCTAGATGGCTTTCTCTCTCTATTTTGATTCTCAATGCAATGGTCTCTTGGATATCTATTTGATGTAATGACTTTTTGCGGTGTGTTTGTTGGGATCCGATGAAGTTTGAGTTCATGATCAGTTTATATCCATGTATATTATTTGAGTCTTCTTTGATCTCTTATATGCATGATTATTTATAGCCTCGTATTTCTTCTTCGAATCTTTGGTTTAGTTAGGCGAACTAGATCGTTTTTCTTGCCATGGGAAGAGGTGCTTTGTTATGGGTTTGATCTTGCGTTGTCCTCTCCCAGTGATAGAAGGGACAGCGAGGCACGCATGTATCGTTGATATTAAGGATAACAAGATGGGGTCTATTCCTACATGAATAGATCTTGTCTACATCATGTCATCGTTCTTATTGCATTACTCCATTTCTCCATTAACTTAATACACTAGATGCATGCTGGACAGCGGTCGATGTGTCGAGTAATAGTAGTAGATGCAGAATCGCTTCGGTCTACTAATCTTGGACATGATGCCTATATAATGATCATTTCCTTGGATATCATCATGATTATCTGATCTTCTATCAAATGCCCAACAGTAATTTGTTTACCCACCGTGTGCTATACTCATGAGAGAAGCCACTAGTGAAACCTACGCCCCCTGGATCTATCTCTTAACATATTTCTTTCCGATCTATCTTTTTCCCCATTTTCTTTCAGATGTACTATTCCACAAACCCAAAAATATCTTTCTGCACTTTTTATTTGCTAATTTTATTTTGTGTTCTTACGCGATCTATTTATCCAATCTCATACAAACTGATCTATCTTTTACCGTGGAGAGACTAACGACCTCTCTTACGCGTCGGGTTGCAAGTTTTGTGCTTTGTGTGTAGGTACCATTTACATAGTGTTGCTTGGTTCTCCTACTGGTTCGATGACCTTGGTTTCATAATTGAGGGAAATACTTACCATAGTTTTGTTGCATCATCCCTTCCTCTTTGGGGAAATACCGACGTAGTCTCAAGTCACGTCATGAAGGCGGAACATCAAAGTCCAACATGTATTCTTCAGCCTTTGCCTATCTCAGAGTAGAAATTTGATCATGTTGAGATGGATTTTGTCACTGGGTTTTCTAAGTCCAAGAGAGGTAATGATGCCATCTTTGTGGTCATTGTCAGGCTCACCAAAGTTGCCCACTTCATTCCAGTCAAGGAATCTATCTCGACAACTCAGCTGGAAGAGTTGTACACATCAAGGATAGTTTCTTTGCATGGTATACCTCACCTTATATCTTCAGACTGTGGAAGCATCTTCACTTCCAAGTTCTGGAGTTCCTTCCAAACTACAATGGGTACCTAGATCCATTTCAGTACAGCTTTCCATCCTCAAACAAATGGCCAAGTTGAGAGACTCAATCAAATCCTTGAAGATATGCTCTGTGCTTGTGTGATTTCTTTTGGCATTAAGTGGGAATATTGTCTCCCGTTTGCCGAGTTCTCATACAACAATAGTTTCCAAGCAAGTTTGAGCAAGGCCCCATTCAAGGTTCTCTATGGCAGGAAATGCCGCACCCCGCTCAATTGGTATGAAACCGGTGAGCGTCAAATCCTTGTTAATGACATGATCACAGAAGGAGAAGAAATGTATCGTGTAATTCGTGAAAATCTCAAAGCAGCTCAATCCCGTCAAAAGAGCTATTGTAATGGCAAGAATCTTGACATGACCTTTCAGATCAATGACTTTCTCTATCTCTGAGTATCTCCCGTGAAGGGCACTCAACGCTTTGGCATCAAAGGGAAGCTTGATCCATGCTTTGTGGGTCCTTTCAAGATTGTGGGCAAGAGAGGAGACCTTGCCTACCAACTTGAGATTCCTTCCAATTTCTCAAATGTGCATGATGTATTTCATGTCTCCCATCTCCGGAAGTGTTTCAAGACTCCTAAGCGTACCGTTGATTTCCAAGACATTGATCTTAAAGCAGACCTATCCTATCATGAGCATCCAGTTGCTATCCTTGAAGAGACTGAGCGTAAGACTCGCAAAAAGTCTATCAAGTTTCAAAAGGTGAAGTGGTCAGATCACTCCAACAAAGAAGCCACTTGGGAACGTGAGCACCTTCTCTGTTCGGAATATCCTGAATTCTTCTATTCCTAGATCTCGGGACGAGATCTTCTTGTAGTGGGGGGTCATTGTAACAACCCAAGAGCATCTTTCCAATTGCATGTAACCATTTCCATGTATGAACCTTACATGTTATGCCATCATGTGGTTTGAGATAATAAAGTTTGCTTCATGGCTTTCATTTTGCATCATGTCATCATTCAATTAGTTTTGCATCATGTGTTATGATGGGTGAGTGTGTGTTGTGATGATTGTGTGCTGCAACCAAGTGATGCTTCTTGTGTGAAAACCTCCCTTCTTTTTCTTATCAACTATATATCCATCTCTCTCTTATTTCAAAATTTGTTGGACGTGGTGTTTTAACTTGCCCTAGTCCTTTAAGTAAAATGTTGCTAAGTTGTCTAATATTCTGTTTATCATGCTAAAATCTTTAGGAGCCATGTTCTACTCCACTCCCCCTCTTATTTTCCAAAACGGCATCAAATGGTAATAAAGTTGATTTATCTTATTTTCTCTAAAAATCCCTAAACCAATTTTATAAAATTGTAGATATTCCCAGCTTTCCAGGACAATTTTGCTTCACTTTAATTCCTTCCAAAACTCCCTAGGCATTGTTTTGTTTTGTTTTGTTCTCTTGGTTTTAGTTTAAAAAAAGAAGGAAGCCGTGAGAGAGAGAGAGGCCAGTGCTCATGGGCCTCCTCCCTCCCCCGCAGCAGCCCAGCTAGCTCGCAGCAGCAGCCCAACAACCCCGCGTGGCCCAGCCAGCCCCCTCACATCCGCTTCGTTGTCCTCCTCTGTACAACACTCCATCTACAGGAGCCACGTCATCCCCTAACTGATTTGGCGGCCAGAGAAGCCCCTAGACCCCTTTAAAGCATGTCCAAACCCTACCCCATTCATCCCTCGCTCCATTCCCACCTTCTCCTTCCCCACCGCTGCAGGTAAGCCTCCTCCCAAGCCCACTCCATCCCATGTCCGCCATGCTCTGGCTGAGCACGAGCTCCACCTCAGGGTAGCCTTCACGCCATGGACCAGGTGCTCTTGTGATGTGGGAAGGGCATCCCCGTTGCACCTCTTCTTCCTCGATGATGCACGCAACGCCAGCAGCCCTGGAGCTCCCTCACCGTCATTGTCTTCTTCGCTGCGCTCGGATCCAAGGCGCACCAGACTTCCGTTGATCCTTGCGTCTTCTCCATCTTGTCGTGGACCTCCTATTCATATCCTAGGTAGACAAGGTAGTCCCCTCGTGATATCTGTTTCTTTCCATCGCACATAGACGTGTGATAGGGTCGCGAGATTTATGCAATCTTCGCACTCTCTGTGCTCCAAAGTCTGTAGATTTCTTCTTTGGTGTTCGGGGCAGACCGTCCACACCACTCTGGCGCCCTTGTTGGTGTCCACGCGCATGCACGCGAGTACGCATACCTGCGCCGCGCCCCTGCTTCGCCTCTCTACCTCGCACCACGCCATGGCCTCAGGCTCGAGCTCCCACGCTCTGCCTTGTTATGTTTGCTCCTCGTGCTAGACGATGGAATGGAACGCCCACTCAAATCCGCACCCTGTCGTCCCCTTTTAGCCATGGTGGTCGTTGTCGTACTCGCCGGCATCGTCTCTCGCTTCCTGTCGCAAGGTAGAAGGAGATCCAGCGTTCGGGGTCTATTCAAAAGAACTGACCCCCTTCTATCAGTAGCTAGGCCGTAGCGCAGTGGTAGCGCTCGGTGGGACTCCACCAGGGAGGTCGCGGGTTCAAATCCCCCCCCCCCCCGAGCCCCTTTTTTCCTTTCTCTCGGTACTAAATGAGTGTGACTGATAGTGTGGCTGGGACACACTTGTCAGGCAGGCAAGCCCCCGTGCCACTGCCACTCGGCCCGTAGTTTTTTTATTTCGTTTTATTCTCTGTTTTCTGCATATTTCCATTAAGGGAAGTTTCCAAATCTGGCATGCCCATTTTAGTAAGTTTCTAGATCAGGCATATGCCAAATTTGCCATATACTAGGTTATACCTAGATGAGTTAGTTTTTCTTGTGCAATGCAGTGTGTTTTTCTACACGAACATAGGCATGTGATATATGGTTTTGGGCTAGAAAAATTCGATGAATCCATCAGTGGTATTAGTTTGGTCATTTGAGCAAGTTTGTGTGGATGTTATTTTGTGCTAAGATGCCATTTTGTGTTTTTTGTAGGAATTAATCCTTACATTCTTTGGTAAAATTGTCAACATGAAAACTGCCCTTTGATATGTGTACTAGCCCTTGGTATTTTTTCATGCCATGATAAACCTTGTTTCTTTGTGGAATTCTTATTGTCAACATGCTATAAAAATATTGTTGTTTCATATGCTCAAATAATTCTAAGTTCTAGAATCTGGTTATTGTATTGCTATGTTTCCATGATGATTGCCATGAATTTGTAGCTCCTTTGGGGTTGGACCAATGGAGTCAATTGTTGAGCATGTTACCCTCTATTATTATGTGCCAATAGTTTCCTAGTAGAGATGTTGCATCTTAGTTATTTTTTCTGTCAAATATGCCAACCTAATAAAAACTGCCCTACTTTCCACTTGATAATTGTTCTAAGTCTGGGGGATTGTTTAGTTCATTATGCCATGTTGGGAGGATGCTAGCCAATAACCTATGCACGCTTTGATGTTGTTGTAAGAGTTAATTGCAGTGCATCTTGTCCTCTATCATGTTGTTAAATTTCATGCCATGAAAGTCCCTGTAGGATGTAGATTATTGATGTCAATATGCCATCCAGTTAACTCAGATTGTGTAAACTAGTATTTTTCACGAAGTCCTCAAATATTGTTTCAACATGTCATCTTGTGAACTCATTTACTGTTGATCTAGGCTTTTGTTCCAGTTGCTTCCATGACATGACTTGTTGAGCATCATGTAGACTTCATCCCATGCCATTGTTGTGAATTTTAGTTAACTATATCTTGTTGTTGTGTGGGTTACAATATGCCATGTTGCTGTTTTTGGACAGATTGCTTGTGTTTTTGTTTTGTGCCTTGTGGGAGTTGTACCACCGTGTTTTGCATGATCTTTAGGTCTATTCCTACTAGATTTTCATTTCCAATCCAGTGTCACACTTGGGATACCAAGAAATTGCACATGGCCTTCCTCAATCTTTTTTTGTCTCCATTACCACTAGAACTTTGTCGTGAGTGCTCCGAGAGTTTCGTTACTCCGTTTGCAACGTTCTTCATATGCATTTGCATCATTTTTATGAGAAGCATTCATATTTTCCATGTTCATGCATGTCCAAATAACTAATCTTGAGGTTCTGTCTAGAATATTAAATAACCAATTAATTGCATGAGAAAGATGACTAGCATAGGGTTGCCATGTTAAATACATCAAGTTGGTCATGCATCATCCTTGGTTGCGCATTGCACCTTGCTTGTATGTTTATTTGGTGTTGTTTTCTCTTTGGGTAGACCCGAGTGTTGATGCTGAATTCGAGGATCCTCGAGAGAACACCTACGATGACCCAACACTTTATCCCCCTGAAGACCCTATAGGCAAGATGATCATAACCCAGATCCCGATACTATTTTTGCTATGCTAGATGTCTTGCTTCTACCATTATGTTTCGTAACCTACCACTTAAATGTAAAGCCTCCCAAATTTCCATGAAAGCCTCTAACCCCTCCACTACCTAGCAACCCATTGTTTGGCTAAGTTACCACTGCTCAGTCCTTCTTACAACATTGTTAGTTACAGGTGTAGGTTGTTTCCATGTAACAACGTGGATACCTGAAGATATCACAATATTATTGATATTTAACCTATATACTTGGGAAAAGGTGGAAGGCTTGTCCTCTTGCATGGTGTTTTGTTCCACTTCTGCCACCCTAGTTTCCGATTACCGGTGTTATGTTCCATATTGAGTGCTCCTAACATGCTCGGGGTTGTTATGGGACCCTGTTAACTATTCATTTTGGGATAAAACTTGTCTGGCAAGACCCAACATTGGTACTACATTTTCTTAGCAATCTAATTAGAAAGCAAAGGGCTTAGCTACCCCATGGATAATTAATCAACAACTCGGGCCAGTGCTCATCATGAGTGTTGGTCCAAACCAGGCGATGTCCGGCACCCCCTGGTCACCCAGGGTTCTAACCAACCCGACGTCTTGCCCATCTGGTAGTGCCCTAAGAAAGAGATACGTGCGCCTCCTATTGGGATCTGGCCTGCCGAGTGGTCTTGCTGGACTTGTTTTTACCTTTCTCGAATGTCTTGTGCATGGGATTCCAAGGATACCTTGGGCTATCTCGGGTTTGAGGTTTTCCACAAGAATTTTTTAGGAGACCATGGTTTCCATGGTTGAGGCTATTCCATGCAGCTTGTGTTAGTTTGTGATGGATGAGTTGGAGCATCCCTATAGGGTTAAATCTTTTCGAGAAGCCGTGCCCGTGGTTATGTGGCAACTTGGTGATGGGGAACGTTGCATGGGAAACAAAAAAATTCCTACGCACATACAAGATCTATCCATGGTGATGAGCATCTACGAGACGGAGAGTGGATCTACATACCCTTGTAGATCGCTAAGTGGGAAGCGTTAAGAAACACGGTTGATGTAGTCGAACGTCTTTGTGATCCAAATCACTAGTCATCCCGCGATCCCATCACGATCCGTCCCGATCTAGCGCCGAACAAACGGCACCTCCACGTTCAACACACGTACAGCTCGATGACGATCTCCACCTTCTTAATATAGAAAGAGGGAGTGGAGAGGTAGATGAGTTCTCCGGCAGCACAACGGCATGGTGGTGGTGGAGGTGAACTAATCTGGCAGGGCTTCGTCGAGCTCCGCCGAACAAATCTAGAGAAACGATCTAGACGAAGAAGAGGGCAGCACGTGGCTTTTAGGTAAGGGGGCTCCCTTCAAAAACCCTCAATGTATATAGGAGGAAGGGGAGAGGATGCATCCCTTGCCCCTCCTCCAAGGAGGGCTTCGGCCGAAGGCAAGGGGAGGAGTCCACCTCCCACAAGGGAGGTGGACTCCTAGTAGCACCCTCCCTACATGGCCCCTACTCCTCCTTATTGCGCATGGGCCCTTAGGGGCTGGTTGCCCGACCCACCAGGGGCTGGTGCACCACCTCCTAGTCCCATGTAGCCCTTGGGGTGAGTGGGCCCCTCCAGGTGGACCCCGAAACCTTCCCGATACAATACCGGAAATACCCAAAACTTTTTCGGTGACCAAAATGGGACTTCCTATATATCAATCTTTACCTCCGGACCATTCCGAAACTCCTCGTGACTTCCAGGATCTCATCCATGGCTGCAAACAATGTTCGGTCATTAACATACATAACTCAATACTACCGAAACGTCACCGAACATTAAGTGTGTAGACCCTGCGGGTTCGAGAACTATGTAGACATGACCGAGACACCTCTATGGCCAATAACCAATAGCGGGACATGTATGCCCATATTGGTTCCTACATATTCTATGAAGATCTTTATCGGTTTAACCTTTATGTCAAGGATTCAGTTAATCCCGTATGATGTTCCTTTTGTTCTTTAGTATGTTACTTGACCGAGATTTGATCATCAATATCTCTATACCTAGTTCAATCTCGTTACTGGCAAGTCTCTTTACTCGTTCCGTAATACAAGATCCCGTGGCTAAGATACCTCTCCGTCAGATAGAGTAACAAATCCCAATCTTGATCCATGCCCACTCAACAGACACCCTCGGAGATACCTGTAGAGCATCTTTATAGTCACCCAGTTACGTTGCGACATTTGATACACACAAGCTATTCCTTCGGTGTTAGTAAGTTGCATGATCTCAAGGTCATACGAACAGATACTTGACATGTAGAAAACTATAGCAACAAACTGACACGATCATATACTATGTTTATAGTTTGGGTCTTGTCCATCACATCATTCTCCCAATGATGTGATCCTGTTATCAAATGACATCTCATGTTTATGGCTAGGAAACCTTGGCCATCTTTGATGAATGAGCTAGTCTACTAGAGGCATACGAGGGACACAATGTTGTCTATGTACCCACACATGTATTTGCGTTTCCAATCAATACAATTATAACATGGATAATAAAAGATTTAACAAGGAAATATAATAATAACCACTTTATTAGTGCCTCTAGGGCATATTTCCAACAGTCTCCCACTTGCACTAGAGTCGATAATCTAGCTCACAATACTATGTGATTTACATTTTAATGAATCTAACACCCATATAGTTCTGGTGTTGATCATGTTTAACCCTTGGAAGAGGTTTAGTCAATAGGTATGCGGCATTCACATCCGTGTGCACTTTATAAATATTTATGTTCGCCTGCTTGATGTAATCGTGGATGGAATTGAAGCGTCTCTTTATGTGTCGGGTCCTCTTGTGAAACCTTGGTTCCTTGGCTAGAGCAATGGCACAAGTCTTGTCACAGAACATAGTCATTGGGTTCAGTGCACTGAGCGCTACTCCAAGATCTGTCATGAACTCCTTCATCCAAACACGTTCCTTCACCACCTCCGAGGCAGCGATGTACTCTGCTTCGCGTGTAGAATCAGTTACCATGCTCTGCTTTGAACTGCACCAGCTTACAGCTCCCCCATTGAGAATAAATACGTATCCGGTTTGAGATTTAGAGTCATTCGAATCAGTGTCAAATATTGCATCAACGTAACCCTTTACGACGAGCTCTTCATCACCTCCATCAACGAAAAACATTTCCTTAGTCCTTTTTAGGTACTTAGGGATATTCTTGACCACCATCGAGTGGTCCATTCCTGGATCACTTTGAAACCTTCCGACCGTACTTATGGCAAGGCTGACATCGGGTCTTGTGCACAGCATTGCATACATGATAGAGCCTATGACTGAAGCATAGGGGATGAAACTCATCTTATCTCTATCTTCTGCAGTCACTGGGCATTGAGTCTTACTCAACTTCACACCTTGCAATACAGGCAAGAACCCTTTCCTAGACTGATCCATTTTGAACTTCTTCAAAACTTTGTCAAGGTATGTACTCTATGAAAGTCCTATTAGGCGTCTCGATCTATCTCTATATATAGATCTTTATACCTAATATGAAAGCATCTTCTCCTAGGTCCTTCATTGAAAAACTCTTGTTCAAATATTCCTTCACGCTTTTCCAACATTTCTATATTGTTTCCAATCAGCAATATGTAATCACCATATAATAGTAGAAACGCTATAGAGATCTCACTCACTTTCTTGTAAATACAAGTTTCTCCGTAAACTTGTATAAACCCAAACGCTTTGCTCACCTCATCAAAGGAAAGATACCAACTCCGAGATGCTTGCACTAGTCCATAAATGGATCACTGGAGTTTGCAAACTTTGTTAGCACTCTATGGATTGACAAAACCTTCTGATTGTATCATATACAGCTCTTCCTTAAGGAAACCGTTAAGGAATGCTGTTTTGACATCCATCTGCCAAATTTCATTATCAAAAAATAAAGCTATTGCTAACATGATTCTGACGGACTTAAGCATCGCTACGGGTGAGAAGGTCTCATCATAGTCAACTCCTTGAACTTGTGAAAAACCCTTTGCCACAAGTGGAGCTTTATAGACGGTGACATTACCGCGTGCGTCCGTCTTCTTCTTAAAGATCCATTTGTTTTGAGTGGCCTTTCACCCTTCATGTAATACTTCCAAAGTCCATACTTTGTTTTCATACATGGATCCCATCTTGGATTTCATGGTGTCTAACCATTTGTCAATTATGGGCCCATCATCGCTTCTTCATAGCTCGTATGTTCATCGTTTTCCAACAACATGACCTCTCAGTCAGGGTTGTCGTACCACTCAAGAGCAGTACGCGTCCTTGTCGACCTACGAGGTTCGATAGTAACTTGATCTGAAGCTTCATGATCTTCAGCATTAACTTCCTCTTCAAGTGATGTAGGCTCCACAGAAACAACTTTCTGCGTTGTGCTACTCTCTGGTTGAAACAAAGGTTCAACAACCTCATCAAGTTATATCTTCCTCCCACTCAATTCTTTCGAGAGAAACTCTTTCTCGAGAAATGATCCGTTCTTAGCGAAAAACACTTTGGCTTCGGATCTGAGCTAGAAGGTATATCCGACCGTCTCTTTTGGGTATCCTATGAAGACGCATTTCCTCGCTTTGGGTTCTAGCTTTTCAGGCTAAAGCTTTTTGACATAAGCATCACATCCCCAAACTTTAAGAAACGACAACTTTGGTTTCTTGCCAAAAGACTCTTCATATGGCGTCATCTCAACGGATTTCGATGGTGCCCAATTTAAAGTGAATGCAGTTGTCTCTAATGCATAACCCCAAAACGATAGTGGCCAATCAGCAAGAAACATCATAGAATGCACCATATCCAATAAGGTTCGAATACAACGTTCAGACGTACCATTACACTATGGTGTTCCAGGCGGTGTCAATTGGGAAACAATTCCTCATTGTCTTAAGTGACTGGCAAACTCATCAGATATTCTCGTCCTCGATCAGATCGTAGGAATTTAATCTTCTTGTTACGATGATTCTCAACTTCAGTCTGAAATTTCTTGAACTTTCCAAACGTCTCAGACTTATGTTTTATTAAGTAAATATACCCATATATACTTAAGTCATCAGTGAAGGTGAGAAAGTAACGATATCCACCGCACGCCTCAACGCTCATTGGAACGCACGCATCAGTATGTACGATTTCCAACAACTCACTTGCTCATTCCATCGTTGCAGAGAACGGGGTCTTAGTCATCTTGCCCATGAGGAATGGTTCACATGTGCCAAGTGATTCGAAATCAAGTGACTCCAAAACTCCATCAGCATGCAGCTTCTTTATGTGTTTTACACCAATATGACCTAAGCGACAGTGCCACAAGAAAGTGGTACTATCATTATCAACTCTACATCTTTTGGCATCAATGTTATGAACATGTGTATCATCACTATCGAGATTCAATAAGAATAAACCCCTCACATTGGGTGCATGACCATAAAAGATATTACTCGTATAAATAAAACAGCCATTATTATCTGATTTAAATGAGTAACCGTCTCGCGATAAACAAGATCTAGATATAATGTTCATGCTTAATACAGGCACTAAATAACAATTATTCAGGTTCACAACTAATCCTGATGGTAATCGAAGAACGAGCGTGCCGACGGCGATCACGTCAACCTTGTAACCCTTTCCCACATGCATCGTCACTTTGTCCTTTGCAGTCCTCCGTCTATTCCGTAGATCCTACTTTGAGTTGCAAATGTGAGCAACCGACCGGGTATCAAATACCCAGGCACTATAACGAGAGTTGGTAAGGTACACATCAATAACATGTATATCATATATACCTTGGTTGGTTTTGGCCGCCTTCTTGTCGGCCAGATACTTGGGGCAGTTCCGCTTCCATTGACCAGTTCCCTTGCAATGAAAGCACTTAGTTTCTGGCTTGGGTCCAGCCTTGGGGTTCTTCACGGGAGGGGCAACTGCTTTGCCACTCTTCTTGGAGTTACCCTTCTTGCCCTTGCCATTCTTCTTTAAACTAGTGGTTTTATTGACCATCAACATTTGATGCTCCTTCTGGATTTCAGAATCAGTGACTTTCAACATCGCAAACGGCTCGGTGACTGACTTGCTCATCCCTTGCATGTTATAGTTCATCACGAAGCTCATGTAGCTAGTAGCAATGATTGAAGAACTCTGTCAGTGATCGCCTCTGGTGAAGGGGCATCCCTAACTCAGCCAGACGGTTCGAATACCCAGACATTCTCAGTATATGTTCACTGACAGACTCATTCTCCTCCATCTTGCAAGCATAGAACTTATCGGAGGTCCCATACCTCTCAATCTGGGCATTCTTCTCAAAGATAAACTTCAACTCCTGGAACATCTCATATGCTCCATGAAGTTCAAAACGTCTTTGAAGTCCCGGTTCTAAGCCATACAACATTGCACATTGAACTATTGAGTAATCTCAAGAACGTGCCTCCCAAGCATTCACAACGTCTTCAGACGACACGGGAGCGGGTGGATCACTGAGCGGTGCATCAAGGACATAAGACTTTTGGGAAGCCGTGAGGATAATCCTCAGATTACAGGCCCAGTCTACAAAGTTGCTTCCATCATCTTTCAACTTGGGTTTCTCTAGGAACGAATTGAAATTTAGGGGAACTATTGCATGAGCCATTGATCTACAACATAAATTTGCAAAGGTTACTAAGACTATTGTTCAACATAATGAGTTTAGTTAATCATATTACTTAAAAACTCCCACTCAAATTGACATCCCTTCGGTCACCCGAGTGCTACATGATCCAAATTCACCAACCCAAGTCCGATCATCACGTGAGATGAGGTGGTTTCAATGGTGAACATCTCCATGTTGATCATATGTACTATATGACTCATGTTTGACCTTCCGGACTCTTGTGTTTCGGTGCCATGTCTGTACATGCTAGGCTCGTCAAGTTTAACCCGAGTGTTCTGCATGTGCAACACTGGCTTGCACCCATTGTATGTGAGCGTAGAGTCTATCACACTCGATCATCACGTGGTGCTTCGAAGCGATGATCTTTCGCAATGGTGCACACTTGGGGAGAACACAATTTTACCTCGAAATTTTAGTGAGGGATCACCTTATAATGCTACTATCGTCCTAAGCATAATAAGATGCATAAAAGGATTAACATCACATGCAAATCATAAGTGACATGATATGGCCATGATCTTGTGATTTTGATCTCCATCCTTAAAGCACTGGCATGATCTCCATCGTCACCGGCATGACACCATGATCTTCATCATCTTGATCTCCATCAACATGTTGCCATCAGGGTTGTCGCGCCCACCATGCTTCTACTACTATTGCTACTGCTTAACGATAAAGTAAAGCCTTACATAGCGCTTAATGATTGACACGGAGGTCATACAATAATTGAAGACAACCCTATGGCTCCTACCGGTTGTCGTACTCATCGACATGCAAGTCGTGATATTCTATACAAAACATGATCATCTCATACATCACATATATCTCATCATGTAATTTGCCATATCATATCACAACATACCTTGCAAGAACAAGTTAGAAGTCCTCTAATTGTTGTTGCATGTTTTACGTGGCTGCTACGGGTCTCTAGCAAGAACGGTTCTTACCTACGCAAAACCACAACGGTGATACACAAATTGCTTTTCAACCTTCTCAAGGACCGCCTTTGTCGAATCTGATCCAACTAAATTGGGAGAGACACATACCCGCTAGCCATCTTTATGCAACAAAGTCACATGTCAGTTGATGGACCAGTCTCTCGTACATGCATGAGTAAGGCTGGTCCGTGCCGCTTCATCCCACAATACCGCTGAATCAAGAAAAGACCAAGGGATGAAGCAATCTGAGAATCAATTCCCACAAACTCCTTTGCATTCTACTCGTGATCCCATCTACGCACAGACCTAGCTCATGATGCCACTGATGGGGAACGTTGCATGGGAAACAAAAAAATTCCTACGCACATACAAGATCTATCCATGGTGAGGAGCATCTATGAGAGGGAGAGTGGATCAACATACCCTTCTAGATCACTAAGTGGGAAGCGTTAAGAAACGTGGTTGATGTAGTCGAACGTCTTCGCGATCCAAATCGCTAGCCGTCCCGCGATCCAATCACGATCCGTCTCGATCTAGCGCCGAACGGACGGCACCTCCACGTTCAGCACACGTACAGCTCGATGACGATCTCTGCCTTCTTGATCCAGCAAGAGGGAGCGGAGAGGTAGATGAGTTCTCCCGCAGCACAACGGCATGGTGGCGGTGGAGGTGAACTAATCTGGTAGGGCTTCGCCGAGCTCCGCCGAACTAATCTAGAGGAGAATGATCTAGAGGAAGAAGAGGGCAGCACGTGGCTTTCAGGTAAGAGGGCTGACCTGAAAACCCCTTAATACATATAGGAGGAATGGGAGAGGAGGCAGCCCTATATCCTCCTCCAAGGAGGGCTCCGACCGAAGGCAAGGGGAGGAGTCCACCTCCCACAAGGGAGGTGGACTCCTAGTAGGACCCTCCCTACTTGGCCCCTACTCCTCCTCCTTGTGCATGGGCCCTTAGGGGCTGGTTCCCCAGACCACCATGGGATGGTGCACCACCTCCTAGGCCCATGTAGCTCTTGGGGTGAGTGGGCCCCTCCCGGTGGACCCCCGGAACCCTCCCGGCACTCCCGGTACAATACCGGAAATACCCGAAATTTTTTCGGTGACCAAAACGGGACTTCCTATATATCAATATTTACCTCCGGACCATTCCAGAACTCCTCATAACATATGGGATCTCATCTGGGACTCCGAACAACCTTCGGTCACCAACATACATAACCCAATACTACCAAAACATCATCGAACGTTATGTGTGCACACCCTGCAGGTTCAAGAACTATGTAGACATGACCGAGACACCTCTATGGTCAATAACCAATAGCGGGACCTAGATGCCCATATTGGTTCCTAGTTCCTACATATTCTATGAAGATCTATATCGATTGAACCCCTATGTCAAGGATTCAGTTAATCCCGTATGATGTTCCCTTTGTTCTTCGGTATGTTACTTGCCCGAGATTTGATCGTCGGTATCTCTATACCTAGTTCAATATCGTTACCGGTAAGTCTCTTTACTCGTTCCGTAATACAAGATCCCGTGGCTAACTCTTTAGTCACTTTGCTTCCAAGGCTTATTGTGATGTTGTATTACCGAGTAGGCCTTGAGATACCTCTCCGTCACACGGAGTAACAAATCCCAGTCTTGATCCATGCCCACTCAACAGACACCTCCGGAGATACCTATAGAGCATCTTTATAGTCACCCAGTTACGTTGCGACATTTGATACACACAAGGTATTCCTCCGGTGTCAGTGAGTTGCATGATCTCATGGTCATAGGAACATATATTTGAAATGCAGAAAACTATAGCAACAAACTGACACGATCATATGCTATGTTTATAGTTTGGGTCTTGTCCATCACATCATTCTCCAATGATGTGATCCCATTATCAAATGTCATCTCATATCTATGGCTAGGAAACCTTGGCCATCTTTGATCAACGAGCTAGTCTACTAGAGGCATACTAGGGACACAATGTTGTCTATGTACCCACACATGTATTTGTGTTTCCAATCAATACAATTATAGCATGGATAATAATCGATTATCATGAATAAGAAAATATAATAATTACCACTTTATTATTGACTCTAGGGCATATTTTCAACACTTGGAAATTTGTTTAACACCCGGTCATAGCAAACTTAAAGTAAACTCAAATAAAATACACCAACCATGTGTGTAACCATGATTGTATCTACTCGTGAGTTCCTGACCAAGAGAGAATACGATGGGGTTATGTTTGACGTAAGTAGGTGTTCAGGATCACTTAGTGATCCTTCTAGTTCACGTCCGGTTATGCGTAGATCACCCTGCTTATTCTTGTACTCGTACGTTAGCCACTCAAATGAATGCTTAGTGTTTGTTGCAGCCTCACCACTTAACCATACCTTACCCAACATCTTACATAGTCTCAGTACCCGGTTTTATGAGATTGTTGAGTCCCCGTGGCTCACAATTACTACAACAATACAGGTACAGGTACATATGAGTTCAATCCAGTTGACGCTTCCCAACTCTGGTGGTAGGATGACGAGGAGCGTGCGCGTATGTACGTGACTTATCCGGACGAGTAGGCGAGCTACTTGGTCGTCTTGTTGGGATTAGTGTGATAGTTATCATTGCTTTTATTATTTGATTTCATTTGTATTTGGACCCTACATTTCTAGATGATGTATGGTTGATTTGTCATGCCCAAGATGCGGTGCTATCCTTATTTTGGCACGAGGCCTCGACAGGGATAGAAGCGCATCTCTTCGTGTTGCAAGAATGGATATCATTACAAGTACATGTACAGAAGAGATGAGTATATGGAATTGGCTTACACTCGCCACAAGCTACATCAGAGTCACATCAATACAACAACATAGGAAAACATCATACAGAAGAGCAGGGTCTGACTACGGACGAAAACAAACGATAAAATGACATCCATCCTTGCTATCCCAGGCTGCCGCCCGGAACCCATCCTAGATCGATGAACAAGAAGAAGAACTCCAACAAAAAAGCAACTCTCTCACGTTCAAGCATCTCATTACCTGCACCTGCAACTGTTGTCGTAGTAACCTGTGAGCTACGGGGACTCAACAATCTCATTTCCAAGGGTATCAAGACTATTAAAGCTTAATAGGTGAGGTATGGTTAAGTGGTGAGGCTGCAGCAAGCGCCTAAGCATTTATTTGAGTGGCTAACTTACGAATACAAAAAATAAAGTATGGTGGTCTACGCATAATGGGCGAGAATTAGTAATGATCACTAACTGATCCTGAACACCTACTTACGTCAAACATAACCCCACCATGTTCTCTTTCAGATAAGAACTCGCGAAAAAAGACAGTCACGGTTACGCACACAGTTGGTGTATTTTATTTGAATTTAATTCAAGTTTGTTATGACCGCGTGTTAAACAAAGTATCCAAGTTTGCCACATAACCGCGGGTACGGCTTCTCAAAAAGATTTAACCCTGCAGGGGTGCTCCAACTCATCCATCACAAATTAACCACACGCAACGGGAATAACCTCGACCACGATTCTCATGATCTTCCTAGGCAATTCCATAGGAAATCCGCCACCTCGAGATAGCCCGAAGAAAATCGGAATTCCTCACTCAAGACGTTCGAGAAAGGTAAAACAAATCCAGCAAGGCCGCCCGGCGTGTCGACGATCCTGATAGGAGCCGCGTATCTCGTTCTCAGGACACGACGAATTGTCCAAACTTCCGGTAGGCCAGTCGTAGAGTTGCCCCTGGTAGCCATCGACGGTTGACAGGTTGGACCAACACTCATGACGAACACTAGCCCGGGTTGTTGATTAAAATCCTCGGGTTAATTACTCCCTATGCAGGTTTATTAATTATTAGGCAAATGTAGTACCAATGTTGGGTCTTGCCAAACAAGCTTTCCACCCTTTACCAAGTGTATAAGTGCATTAAATTAAATAGCAATAATATTGTGATAACAAAAGAATGTCCATGTTGTCACATGGAAGCAATTGCATCTACAGTTAGAAACGCTATAAGAAGGGCTGAGCAAGCGGTAACATAGCCAAACAATGGTTTGCTAGGATGTGGAGGGGTTAGAGACTTTCATGGCAATGTTGGGAGGCTTGACAAACAAGTGGTAGGTAGCAAGACATAACGATAAGAGCGGACAACTAGCATAGCAATGATAGTAGTGGTATCCAGGAAAATGTGTCATCTTGCCTGAGATCCCGCTTGAAAGAAGCATGAGTCCATGAAGAAGACGAGCCAACGTAGTCGATTGAATCCTCACACAACGAACGCTTTCGGAACTCTATCGAGAAGAAGCAATCCGAAACAAACAATCAACACAAGAGAAACACCACAACATATGCATGATATGATGCGCAATCAAATATGATGCATGTCCGGTTTAATATGCAAGGCATGGCATGGCATGGCAAGAACAACAAACAACACTACACATTAAGTGAAGTTCAATATGCAACGAGTTGCATATTGACGAAACTCCACGATCAAATATTTAGTTGAGTCTCGTTTATTTACTCGGCAACATTAAATGTTTTTAAACATGGCAAGAGGTGAAGCAATAATAACCATATCATCTAGGCATTTTAAATGAGACCGAAAGCAATATATATCCTTTCCAAAACAACCTCATATGCATATGATGAATTTGGTCCAGATCTGATCTAACCATATTTTATATTTATTAAACGATGGAATAAAGTATTTCATGCCATTCTACACGTCATTCTAGTCGATTTACATATATGGAACATCTCAAACGGAGCTATGGTCTAAAAGATATGAGCAACACAAGATGGATATGTCATGAATGCAAAATACATGAAAATGGCAAGCACAAGCACTTCAAAACATGTGTGCAACAAATAATATGATTCTACATGAAATTCTAAGCAAGTTTCATACGAGGCATGTCCAAAACGGAGCTACGGTTCAACCACAACAACCAACACAAGTTTTATATGAAATCTGTCCAAAACAGCAACATAGCATTTTGCACACATGAAAACAACAAGTTACAAGATCCTAAAATGCACAAAATAAACATGGGGAAATATCATATAACACACACTTCATTTCATCTTCACACGTCATACTCAAAAAAGGTATGGATCACATGATAGGGAGCTCACGACATGGCATATTGAACTAAGCAGTTTTCAGATTTAGTAAAAATAACCCGGTTTTTGATAGTGCAGTTTTTATCAAGAAGGCATATTGACAACAGTAAAAATATATGCTAAAGGTCATATTATGGCATCAAACTTAACCGCATACTAAAGGGCAATATCAACTACAAATAACTCCATTAGACCTACCCCAAAGGGATTCTAGATCACTAGCAAAACACATGGCAAGACAGCAAAAAAACGTTACAGATTCCAGACTTAGAAATATTTTAGCATCTCAAAACAGCACAATTTTTATAGCATGTTGACAACAAGAAAACAACACCCAAACATGCATTTCTATGGCAAGCAAAATGATCAGGTGCTAGTGCACATATCATAGGGCATATCTCATGTTCAAAATTATTTCATTTCATGCATGGATTAAATCGCACGAAATAGACAAAAGGACATCACAGCATAAATGACATGCACACAAAAATGCTCAAAAGACAAAACTAAATTCACAGATAAATTCTATGGATTTTTCTACCCCGGAAACATATATAATAGGATAGGTTCAAGTAGAAAAATATGTCACATTTAATTATGCAAGTTATGACATAAACCGTTTAACAAGCAATTCATACAATTAAATCCAACAATCACACCAATATTATTAGCATGCATGAAAATGCGATAATAGTGATCCACATATTTATTTCATATAGGGATTGATTCATTCGATGCACGGTAAAACATATATGTGCAATGCAAAATATGGCATATATGCAAATTAATGTAAACAGCAAGTTTAAATATTTTTAACATGTGTGAAAGTTGGATATTATGAATCTACACGAAATTCTAGTCAAGTTTCATATATAAAGTTGTTACATGTGATGCACGGTTAATTATATACGAGCATTTTTAAAATAAGGATTTTTCTGTAATTTTGAAAATCCTGGAAACTAGACAGATTCGCGGGACGGAAAAAAATATGCCTGAGCCGAATCTGGTGAGCGCTAAATACTAACAATTGCACATGGTGAGGGTTGGGCACGGGGGCTCACCAGCGTGGCCTTGGGCCGGCGGGCGAGCTGGCTGGGCCGAAGCCCACGGGAGGGCCAAGGAGGCCCAGCGGAGGCGACACGCGGTCAACGCCCGACGAGGCTTCGACCTCGTCCCGCACAGGAGCGGTGCGGGGACTCCGACGGCCATGGAGCAGCCTCCGACGATGAGGCTGGGGAGGGGAACGACCGGATCCGATGCATGGGGGTTGGGGTCGGCCGGATCTAGGCGACGGCGAGGGGATGAGGGGCCGGTGGCCGAGCTACACGATGGGGGAGCTTCGGGGCAGCGCCCATGGCGGCTTGGGGCGTGGGACGCGATGTTTCGGTGGGTGGCGGCTCTAGGACGGCGCGGGCACAGGCGATGGTGACGTGGCGGCACGCCTGGCCGGTGGCGGGGAGGCAAGGGCGCACAGGCGCGGCGAGGCTGCGGGAGGAACGGCGGCGGCGCGGTTTCGAGCCCAGATGGGCCTGGCGGTGGGAGGAGGGAGACAGAGCGCTGGGGCTGGCAGCGGCTGATTGGGGGGGGGGCGGGAACCCGAGCGAAGCGTAGGGTTTTCCCGATTTGGACGGCTAGGGCGTCTATATATAGCAATGGGGGCTAGGGTTTGGATTTTTGCATCGATTTCGACCGTCAGATCTCGATCGGGCGGCTCCGGTCGCGAGAGAGGCGAGTTGTTATGTAGATGGGCTATGTGAAGATGAGAGGGAGGTTTGGGCCCGTGACACAAGTTTTAAAACACTGAAAACGTTCGACGAATAAACCGATGACGGTGCCGCTACGGGCGACCGTTCGAGTATCATACGGACTCTGATTGCGACAAAATTTGGCAGGCCGTCCACCTACAATATAATAAGACCAGACGCCAGGTTTCGACCCAATCTGAGAATATTTTTCGCGTGCTTTAAAAACGGTTTTTTTAATGATGTCGCGGGCGCGTGCTTGTGTGGTTGGTCTCGAAACAGGCAACGGCAAGAACGGATAGAACCGGTAACTACGAACGGATGCAAGTTTCGAAAACGAGTGATGATGCTATGCAGATGATGCGAATGATGCGATGATGAATGCAACACCCAAACGAAACACAGACGAGAATGGAAATAAAAGGGGAATCTTCTGGAGCGTCGGTCCCGGGCTGTTACATGATTGTATGGATTTGTAATTTAGCTTGTGGCGAGTGTAAGCCAACTCATATACTCATCTCCTCTTTTACATCTATTGCGATGATTTTTATACTTGTGACGAGATTCACTTCTATCCACACTGAGGCCCTCGAGCCTAAATAGGGATAGTACCGCATCTTGGACGTTACACGTAGCTCACAGGGCAAGAAAATGTTTCAAGCATGACTGTTTTGCTATGCTATACATGCCCTTTATCAACAATCCTCTTGGATTTGATGGATTCGAAATATACACTATTGATTTGGATTTTTCGACCAAAGCACTTTCATCAATCAAATCATCTTTCTTTTCATTGGTTCTACTAATGCAAGCCATATTTTTCTTTACTTCATTCGACACATGCAATGTTTGATTCAGTATTTTCAATAACCTAATTGAGTTTATTATATGAATCACCATTATTTTAATAATTTTATCCACTTGCAATGCTTCCTCCTTTTGACAAAATCTAGCTAGTATTGCAGCATAATCAACATGTTTTCCCTCTTTTATTACATCGAGGTGAATAGAATTGCATTTGTCCAAAAAAGAGATAAGATTTTTCTCAATAAACCAATCTCGATAGAATTCCCCGTAATGCCTTTATATTCTTCCGGCAGTGAAACGAAATATTGCAATTGTGTAGGGGACCAACATATGTCACACTATTAGGTTAATACACATGTGCTCCAATAGAATTTTCACTTATTCGGATATGAGCGTGAAGGTGTAGAGCCGAATTGTAAATATCTACAGTTCCTGTATGGTGCCAATAAATTAATAGCATCAGGCCTAATATATCTTGGTTGGGAGTAATTGGCCGAATAAGTAACAGTAACATGGCCAATTTCCCTATCCAACAACATGTTTATATTCACATATTTCATGTTGGTTGCCGATGAGTAAAAGGTTGAAACACTTTTTTTGAGTGGTATTGGAAGTTTTAACATGGGGAGTTTCAAATTAATTAACCGAACTCATCATGTTATCTATCAGCGTATGAATTTATGTGATTGTCGATGTATGAGGGTTGGGATACATATGTTGCATATTGCTAAAATTATGAGAAGTTGAAGCATGGAGATTATTTTGCATCAGCTCTTGCACGTAAATAGATGTATGATTGAAAAAACTAGGGCTAGCCGATACATTATGCTCATTAAACAATCTAGTAATACCATATGAATTATTTGCATCTGCATAAGTGAATTGAGTATTCATATTATCTTTGTAGATTGCAAACACTTGATGCCGATATCTTCGTAGCAAGAACGATCACGATGAACATTCGAAGCTTTGACCCCAACGGAGTCGTCAAAAAGTGTGTTCGCACATGAACATGTCATCGGGTACCTCCGGCATCGAGCACGGTACGAAGGACACGTCGGAGGAGGAGCCTCACTGGGAGCGTGATACGCAACACAAGCTGGCTAAGTCTTTTGGAGACCAAAACCCCACACGCCCGGGAGGGACCTTCAAGGCGCGCGGTGTCTATGGGCTGCCCTAGGTCGGCCTGATCGCACCTAGGATCTCGAAGTTCGCTTCCCTGCAACAAGAAGAATAACGAAGAATGAGAAGGGGAAGAAGAAGAGATGAAAAAGGTAAAAAAAAAGTGAAGATGGAATCTGATGGGTTGACCGATTGTGTGTTGTTCAATCAACCATCCCATCTCATCAATTTACTTTTCTCTTTTTGAAATGGCACTTATCCTGCATTCATTAAGAAGAAAAGACTTGTTTGGTTAAATAAGAAAAACCGAGCGAAAACCAGATTGCCTAGTTAATTATGGAGAACCAGGCAAAAACCCATCATAGTCGCTAAGCGGCACACATAAGAAACCCCACGCACGCACACTGCATCTAAAGAGGGCCTCGGCAAGATAGCACACATGCATTATCATCATCACTCCTCCACTAGAGGCGTCATCGTCATCCCTACATTCTGAGCAAACAACTTTGACTTTTGCAGTGGTTGTGGCATCCAGGCTTATGTGGCAACGATGATGGTGGGAGCGATGCCGCTGACGCGTCAATGATTGGGGTCTTCTCCGGTGTGTCTGCAGTATTGTCGCGGTTTGTTTGTTGCTATGGGTCGAAGCTACGGCTGCAGGCCTCTGTGGTGTACGATGACTGGTTGCAGGTGACACGTTTGGCGATCTTCCGTGTCTGGTTGTAGGTGGCTGAGTTTTGGCGCATATTTTCTTACAGCTTCATGCGTCCGCTACGGCGTGGGTTGAGTGTCATCTATTTATGAGGCGGGTAGACTTCCTGTATAAGAAAACTACTTCAAATTTCGTTCGTATCTTTCCAAATCAACCAACTCGGATTACATGTGAGCTTGCGACAATAATTCGGTTTTTGTGACCGTCGATGATAGACAACTTCAAATCAAAATGATCCAAAAATGAAAATTGTTCGACGAGACAAAAAAATCTCATGTTGAACAGTTTTTTATTTGAGGCCATCTTAAGAGTCTAATTTCTTATACCATCCATCAGACATGCATTACACAATGCCTGGAACCAGGCGGATGTTTTTTACTTGTGGTCAGGCAATATTGCATTGGTTGTAACTTTTGCGTAAGATCTTGGATTGAGATGATTCAAATATCAAAAGCCCTTGGCGAGACGGAGATTGTTCATGTGGAAACACTATTTCATCTGAGGTGATATTGGGTATGTAAACGGCCGAGCAGTACCCCGAGCACTATTTTGGCCCTCGAGATAAACACGGACGGAGATGGCTCAAACATCAAAATTGTTCTTTTGTCGATACATTTCTTTTTTCATATTGGACACTTATTCATTTGAGGTCATATTAATGATGTTTTCTGTCGTGTCAAAATATGGTGTCAATACCAGGGCCATTGGACCATCTCCTCACTCATGTGCCAGTTTCTGATCACAGCCAGCCATTTCTGCATGCATGCATGCATGTCCATGGACCATGGACCACTCCAACTGCAGCAGCACTGCAGCGCTACTACTAAAGATGCACCTTTACAAGGAGACCTGCCATTGGGGCCTGGCTACAGGGGAGAAAGAGAAGGGAAGGTATAGTGATGGTGATGGTGAGGGCAGAGGGGAGGACACTGCCATTCAGCCATTGCCCTGTGGCCATCAGGCCATGATGGAAATTACCCACCTGGCTGGATCCCTTCTTCTACAGAGAGCTACTTGCATTATGGTGATGCAGACATCATGGCAGCTGCTTGCTTGGTAGAACACCTGCTGGGGTGCTGGAGGCCTGCTGAGAGAGAGACAACACAACAGTCTCTGCATTATCCAAATTACGACCCAATCTGAAAACAGATGAAATAGTGTACAGGAAAGAGGAGATGATGTAAACTGATCATCGCAAGGTGTGTTTTGCATTTTAATATTTGATGGTAACCTCTGGGGAAGATGCCCTTGTAATGTTGGCAACCAAACCAGCTCATCTGGATTTTGTTGATACATCCAGGCTACGTACTCACAGGATCTCAAACTTATATTTCTTTTCCCCACCAAACAAGCAACAGACAGGATGTACATGCAAGTCATACAATGGCGTTGTGCCATCAATCTAGTATTGTACACAGCACACACACACACACACAAGTAAACTCGTGAACTTCTTTGACCCGGCAATGCTGTTTACACTATAAACGAAGTGAATCTATACACTAGCAAGAAAAAAGATCTGGAAAAGGGTATCTGGCTATGCTACTTTTCTACATGGTGTTCGCATTTGCATCCAACTTCAGGTCACTCACGATCTGATATTGCGGTGAATGTTATGGAGGCTTGTGTCGTCTCTTGCGACAGCAAAGGAGAAGAGTGTGCCATGATAGTGGATAGCAACGTGGAGGATGAAGCAAAAGCTATGTTATTTTCTCTCCTCATGCTCCTGATCTTAAGGTCCATAAAGTCGCTAATTGTAGCGGGCTTGCTGATCTTCTCCGAGTCAAGATCCTTTTCGCCTGCTAGCATGCTGACGACAGTTGACATAGTGGGTCGATGTCTTGTGACATCTTGTGTACAGAGAAGTCCAACTTTCAGGAACCTGCAGGCTTGCTCAATATCCAAATCATCACCCAAAGAACAGTCTATGATTTTCGCCAAATCTCCCTGCTCATAATACATCCATGTCTGCAAGAGGAGAACCCCATTGGTAACCTCTGGGAACTGTAGCAGCAAAGAACAAAAAGTCCATGAGTTAGAATATTTGTTCCCTCCAATCATGCGAAGAGGCTATACAGGATTAATGCATTCATGTAGAGACAAGGAAGCAGCTAATGTGCTCGCCAGGAAGCAACAAAAATTTAAGTGCGTGATAACAGTAATCATTTTTTTGTATTGTACTACTAATTTAATAAATGAAAAATGGACATGGCATGGCCAACATTCTAAAATGCAAGAGTTGCATGCATCTACACTAGTTTTCTTACCAGAAATTAAGATTGCCTTTATGCACTCCAAGTTTATGACGTGCCAGTACCATCCATCAAACTCATATGTAAATAACTTCAGCTAAAAACTACTCCATCCGTCCCAAAATGTAAAAATGATCTTACATTTTGGGACGGAAGGAGTAATTCATTAATTATGGTAAAATATAGTAATTTTACTTTTTACCATCAATGAATGGGGAAAAAAAGAGACGGAAATATGGTATCTTATTTCGTCTAACCTTTTCCAGAAGTATCTGGTCTTCATAGGGTAATCTTGAACTGGTGTTGGATCTCCCACTGACTATTTCCAGAAGCAAAACGCCAAAACTATAAACATCTGACTTCCGTGTCACTTGTCCTCGAATGGCATACTCAGGAGCTAAGTAACCTCTGTGAAGTAAAACTGAGTAAGTAATGCCGCAAGTTTATCAGGCCATAATGATCATTTACGGATAACTATGCCTTTATTTGCTATTTCAATTGTAATTGCCTTAAATTATCCTATGAATCAGGTGATGTGGTTTCATCATATGTGAAAGATTCTTTTGGGGTGTATTAAATTCAACCGATTAACTAGAAATGCCAATTATAAGTAGTGGCTTCTGAAGACACACAGTGCAAAACAAACAATAAAACAAAGTAGTAAACATGCACTGAAGATGATAATCCATTATAGGTAGTTAGTTCCATATGACAAAATTAACTTACAATGTTCCTGCAACCCGTGTGCTAATATGTGACGCATTTGGAGGTAGAAGCTTTGCTAAACCGAAATCAGAAATTTTTGGGGTGAGATCCTTATCAAGAAGTATATTGCTTGCTTTGATATCCCGATGAACAATGTGGGGATTGACATCATCATGGAGGTATGCTAATCCTCGGGCGATACCGAGGCAAATATTTACTCTACTTCTCCAATTGAACTGGATATTGCTGCGGCCAGAACCTAATGAGAAATAAGGAGAGAAAAGCTAAGGAACATTAGAATATAAACCTTTTTTAGCAAATATGTAGAAGTTTAGAAGAACTGTACGATGAAAGATTTGACAAACCAAGAATTACCTAGAAGTGTTTGTGCGAGGCTATTATTCTCAAGGTAATTGTAGACAAGGATCCTCTGGTTTCCTTCTACACAATAGCCATAAAGGCTGACAAGATTGCCATGAGATATGTTGGAAATTGACATAAGTTCATTTAGAAACTCCTTTAGTCCTTGTCTTGATTCTACAGATAGCACCTTGACAGCAATAAGTTTTCCATTCCTTAGCCGCCCCTACACCATTATGTGATTAAACTTTAAACATATACATTTACTCCATTAGAACTTCATTATCTTATTAGTTGAAGGTTACACACACTACCTTATATACAGATCCAAAACCCCCCTCACCAATCTTGTTGGATGGGTTAAAATTTTCTGTTGCCCTTGCCAGCTCCTTATAAGTGTATCTTATTGTATTAATATCACCGGGGAGGTCTGTACAAATTAGGTTAAGTAATTAAACATGGCAATATGAAGAAGGTGACCATATCATAGTCCACAAGAGTGTAGAACAGCATATATAAGAGATGTCTACCTTCAGTATGCGTAGAAATTTGCTGGCGTGTTGCCCCACTTCTATAGCAAAAGAAAGGAGAACAACCCATTACGAATATTCTCAAAATATATCTGCCTCGTCGCTGTCAGTTCAACAGATATGTTTGCACTTATGATATCCACACGAACATTTCATCAACATTAAACAGCTGCCATCATATCCTGAAAAGAAAGAATGACACTTATGGTCACCACAGAGTATTATACTGAATGAGCTCTTCCATGCTACCAACCAATTACTGTGAAGTGTGAACCATCGTGTCCATTGAGTTGTCAGTCGGTGGGTCTCAAACCTTAGGTTAGCTAGGTGGTTTGAGCCCAATATCTCCCTAATTAATTTGCCAACTCTAATTCTACCGTGAATTGCAGAGCTCCCATCCTTTGTGTTTTTCAAAGAAAAGAAAACAACTGTGGCCAATCCATTCTTTTCAGCCCAACAGCTAGATTAATTGGGATTTAGTTATATTTCTCCATCAAGAGGAGGAAGTAATATTATGCTAGTGTAAACTATGACGGCGTGTGGTGGTAAACAAAAATGCACACTTTTTGCCTTGCACAGCATGTTGTAAACCCTATTTTCACAAGGAACAGCTGTCACTGCAATGACCATACTTGCAACTAGCAGTTAAATCAGGCACTACTTCCTTACAATTAAACTATTCTCTTTTGCATGGAAGATCAAAATTGCTGGTGTATTCCAGGGTAATCTGTTCAAGCTCAGAAGATGCATGGAGTTCTCATCAGAGAATCATACCTAACTAGCTAACTCCTACATCAGCAGCTGAAAGCAACTAGCTTAAGCTTATAGCCGACTATACAAAGTAGATTAGGTCCACTATGACATAAATAGCATTTCATAAAAGTGCGGCCGAGTATCTCAGTTTCTCCACATGTGACTGCTGCTATAAACTTTAATAAATGGGCAGAGCTCCCTACCATAGGTATCAACGTTATAAAAAAAAAGATAATCAGCGGGATGTCATGTCATACTTGGGCAGGCATTACCTCGTGGATGATTGCCTGCTAGGACTTCCAACTAATCTAGGGGGCAATGGTGGTGTATTTGTCTCGACAGCAGCTGATTTTATAGTCTAAGTGTCTCTGCTACCGATTAAACTAATCTATCTCACGCCGTCACACGCAATAGATCGCCAAAAGGTCCACGGCTCCAGCCAGCAGCATATGTGTTCACATTGGAAACCACATTTCAGCTGCACAACATTTCTCAACGCCCTCATCCAAAACCAGTCAAAACCGGCAAAACGTTGTGACGATTACAGGCTATCGGCAGGGCAAGGCACGAAACTACTACAATTTTCATCAGCGGGTAGCCGAACAAGCAAAATCGAAGCCGATTTCCGTCTCTTGTTATGGACGACGCTGGAACTTTGTCCCTCCCACGAATTCCTCCCAAATCTCCCTCTGATCAGCTAATCAACGACAGAATCAGAACCCTGGATAATCCCCTAACCCTTGGCGGAGAGAAAACTTTAAGGCCGTAAAGTAGAATCAAAACGCCCAATCCTTCTCCGGAGAAAAAGACCAGCGCACCCAGGCAAGCAGAGTAGCAGACTGACCTGATCCGCCGCAGCCGAATCCACCGTCCAGCCCCGGCGAACAGCCCGAGGCAACTCGAAACCGAGACGAGACGAGAGCGGAGAACAAGTTACCGCCACCCCCGCAGCGCGCGCAGGCGGGCGAGCAGCTCCAACCAACCGCTCGCTCAAGCGCCTAGCCCCAGCGAGTCGTCAGCGGCCGCAAGGGTTCCCGAGCACGAGCGCAGCCCTTGGACTTAGCGCAGAAGCGGCGGCGGGTGTCAGCTGGGAGGGGGAGAAGGTGGTGGAGGAGGAGGCGGGTGGGAAATGGCGGCGTTGGACTGTGAGGGTTTGGGTCCCGAGTGATTATTTGACTTGTGCTTCCGCGGTGGGAAGGGAGGAAGAGGAGGGGAAGGAGGGACGGGCCTCGCACGCACGCGGGCGCCTTGAAGTGGACGAGGTGGGCGCTGGGCTGGTCAAACGCAAACGTTGACCACGTGGCCGCGTTGGCTTTGTTTTGTTGGGTTCGCCGGTTCGGTTCGGGTGAGTTGGAACTTGGACGCGGCGGCCGCCTGCCGGAGTGCCGAGCCTCGGCCTCGCGTGTGGACGGGACCGGACGGGACCGGACCGGGCGCACGGAAAATATACTATCTTGGAGGACTACTAGGGGAGAATGGGTCGGGTCCATCTTGGAGAGGGGCTCTGGCTCTTTGATTTGATTTGATGCGGCTCGCCAAAAGCTGAAGAAAGTGACAATGGCGTGTGGAATTAATGAGGTGGGGTCACGTGTGTAATCGCGAAATGAAGAGACTGAAACATCTTGACTGCAGCTTCACTTACCCACGTGTCCGGATAATGTACTTCGAGTTTATACACAGAGTAACGTGTGGTTTAGACATATGTCTGGTTTCTGTCACCAAATGAAACGGGACGGGTCAATTTCGTTCCTAGAACACATTCATGCGTTTGGATTGTCAAAGGAATCGAAACCGACCAATTCCAGAAAATGGCATACTGTATGTTTATGTCGTTTTGAGCGATCTCTTGAAATCGAGCGGATCATGCGGAACTGCCCGCTCCCACGACCTCCTTACTCCCCCACTACACAGAACAATGGAGACGCGGGGCAATCGTAGCAACAAGAAGCGACCGCCACCATGAAACACCTAACACGCGTTGTTGAGGGAGCCGTTGTCGTGCGACGTCGGGAACCGCTCATTGCAGGGGGCGTTGCAGCCAGACGACCGACATGGCGATGTGCAAGGATGTGGGATCCGCCCAGCGTCGGCGTGAGCGACATGATGGATGGGGTGGGAGGATGCACGAGTTCCAGCCTTCCGCCGTCCTCCTCTTAGCTAGCATGGTTACCGTGCTTTGGTGGTCGATGCTTGCTCTAGGATGGTGTTGGCGGTGTAGGCACCAACAAGTTCAGATTAACGGTGGTTTCTAGTTTAGACTTCAAATTCATTGGAAACTTTGGCGTTCTATCTCTAGGAACCATTCCATTCTACCTCATTCTCTTCTACCTAAACACCAAGATGGAAACATTCTATTTCTTAGGAATGGAACGGTTCCATGACATTTCACTTGGTTTTGAAACCAAACACACTCTTAGAGAATCTATAACCAGGCCCCTTAAACACGTCTCAAATGCTCGGCCAGGCCGTCCGGTCACTGACCGGTCATGAAAATGTGACCCAGACGGGCCTCTTAAAACCGGACTCAAACGCTCGGGCTGACCGACACCCCCATACCCAGCCCAAATATGAGGCGGATACGGGGGAACCCGAGCGCGCCCGGGCATGCCGGCCACGTCGGACCCGACAGCATGACCCCCACCATAAATTGCCCCAAATTCTCCAAACCCTTCCTCCTCCTCCTCCTCCCGCAGCCCTTCAACATTTCTTGCACCCGAACTCTCGCCGTCCGGCACCCTTTCTCTTCATCCTCACCACCTATCCCGATCTGTCGTCATGGTGTCTTCCAGCACGTCCCCGACCGCCGCAACGGAGACGCGGTCCGCCTCGTCTGTCGGCTTCCCTTCGTCTGCTTCATCTTGTAACCCGGAGAACATCGCCCGTAAGATGCACCATCGCCGACAGCGAGAGAGGGAGGCGGCGCAGGTAGGTGTGTGCATCGTCGAGGAGATGTCTCCCCTGGCACACCGGTCTCCCCGCACCCCATCCATCCAAGCGTCGACGCGGATTGTGTTGTCCAACACCCTTGGAATAGAGGAGAATGCGATGATCGGCTGGTCCATTCCGCAGAGCTTTCTGGCCACATAGAAGCCGTCGGTCGACGAATGTCAGTCGTCGCAGCTCATTCGGGAGCGGGTTGATACGTCTCCAACGTATCTATAATTTTTGCTTGTTCCATGTTGTTATATTATCAATCTTGGATGTTTTACAATCAATTTATAGCAACTTTATATCATTTTTTGGGACTAACCTATTGACATAGTGCCAAAGTGACAGTTGTTGTTTTTTACTTCGCAAAAAATCAGTACCAAACGAAGTCCAAACGTCCTGAAAATTTTGGAGATTTTCTTTGGACCAGAAGACACCAGATGGACCAAACAACTACCAGAGAGGAGGCCTGAGGTGGGGAACACCCACCAGGGCATGCCAGAGGCCCCTGGTGTGACCTTCTGGGTGGTGCCCACCTCGGTACCCCCCCTCCACCAACTACCGACCCTATAAATTCACAAATATTCGGAAAACCCTAGGGGGAGTTGATGAAACATAATTCCAGCCACCGCAAGTTTCAGAACCTCGAGATCCAATCTAACACCATCACGGAGGGGTTCATCTTCATCATATGATGCGTGAGTAGTCCACCATAGACCTACGGGTCCATAGGCAGTAGCTATATGGCTTCCTCTCTCTCTCTCTCTTATGATTCTCAATACAATGGTCTCTTGGAGATCTATTTGATGTAATGACTTTTGTGGTGTGTTTGTTGGGATCCGGTGAATTTTGAGTTCATGATCAGTTTCTATCCATGAATATGATCTGAGTCTTCTTTGATCTCTTATTTGCATGATTACTTATAGCCTCATAATTCTTCTTTGAATCTTTGGTTTAGTTAGGCCAACTAGATCGGTTTTTATTGCCATGGGAAGAGGTGCTTTGTGATGGGTTCGATCTTGCGGTGTTCTTTCTCAGTGACAGAAGGGGCAGCAAGACACGCATCTATCGTCACCATTAAGTATAACAAGATAAGGTCTATTCCTACATGCATATATCTTGTCTACATCATGTCACCGTTCTTATTGCGTTACTCCATTTTCCCATGAACACAATACACTAGATGCATCCTGGATAGCGGCTGATGTGTGGAGTAATAGAAGTAGATGCAAAATCGTTTTGGTCTACTTGTCTTGGACGTGATGCCTATATAATGGTCATTGCCTGGATATCGTCATGATTATTTTATCTTCTATCAATTGCCCATTAGTAATTTGTTCACCCACCATGTGCTATATTCATGAGAGAAGCCACTAGTGAAACCTACGCCCCCGGGTTTACTTTTCCAACATATTGCTTTCCGGTCTACTATTTTGCATTTTTGTTTTCAGATCTATTAATCCAAAAATACCTTCCTGCACTTTTTGTTTACCTATTTTATTTTGTGTTCTTGCGAGATCTATTTGCCAAAACTATCACTACCTAATCTATCTCTTTACCGTTGAGAGCTTGACAACCTCTCTTACGCGTCGGGTTGCAAGTATTTGTTATTTGTGTGCAGGTGATGTTTACGTAGGTGCTTGATCTTCCTTTACGGATTGATACCTTGGTTTCATAACTGAGGGAAATACTTACCATCATTGTGCTGCATCATCCCTTCCTCTTCGGGAAATACCGATGCAGTCTCAAGCCACATCAAAGGAATTTCTGGCGCCATTGCCGGGGAGGAAACGAACTCATCTACCAGGTTCCTAATCATAAATCTCATCTCCTTGCAATTTACATTATTTTCCATTTGCCTCTCGTTTTCCTCTCTTCCACTTCACAAATTTGTCGTTTTATTCGCCTCTTCTTTTTCGTTTGCCTTTTTCTCGCCAGATCTCTTGTTTGCTATCTTTGCTTGTGTTGCCATATGCCTTCTATTTGCTTGCATCTTTGCTTGCTAAAATTCTACTGTTACGGATCCTCATCCACTTGCTAATATTTTCCAAAAACCAAATTATGATGAACCAATTGCTAGTGAGTTGAGTGCACTTGATTATCTCTATGATGCTTTGTTTGAAAATCATGAATCTGAAAGTTGTGATGATGTGTTGAAAGAAGAAATTTGTAAGGTGATTCATGATAGCTCCTTGATTGAAAAGCATGATTGCAATGACGTTACTATAAATTCTATTAATGTCAATCATGTTAATGATATGCAAAACTACAAGCTTGGGGAAGATTATTTTGTCATGTCCACTTCTTATTGCAATGCTCATTATTGGGGTGACAATGCTTCTTATGATCTTGAAAATTTATTTAAGCCTCATGTTGAATATGTTATTGATAATAATGTTTGAAATAGTATCAAAAGTGGGTTTGGGAGAGCTTCAACTTTAGGTAAAAAGAATCTCACATATTTGGAGAGTGTTCAATCTTATGAATTTTATGATAAAAGTGGGTTTGGAGAGGTCATAACTTTAGTTGATGATAATCCCACTATTTTGGAAGATCATAAAAATTTTATGCATTTTGATCATAAATAGAGTATTATTTATGATAGCTATATTGTTGAATTTGATTATGATACTACATGTAATTATTATGGGAAAGGAAATTGTGCTTGTAGGAATTTTCATGATACTAAATTACCTCTTTTCATGTTGAGATTGCTATTGTCTCTTTCTACTTCCTTTCATACGCTAGTTTTTGCTTGCCTTGATAATCTGTTTGATTATAAAATGCCTATGCATAGGAAGTATGTTAGACTTAAGTGTGTTTTCCATATGCTTCATGATCCTCTCTTTGTGTTGCTATTATTATCTTTCATGGGGGCATCATTGAAATCTCAAGTCTATCTTAATGGCTATAAAGAAAGAGCTTGTTGGGAGGCAACCCAATGAATAAAAATGTTTTTATCTTTTGCTTTATGTTTTTGAGTGTTTGAACAATTATGCTTCTTTTATGATTGTGTTTTATGTTTTATTTAGTGTTTGTTCCAAGTAAAGCCTTTAGGATGACTCATAAGATGAGTAGAAACAATGCTGAATCTAAAATAGAAACTTTGTCTCCATTGCACGAATTTTAACTTTTTACCGGAACGTGATAATGAGCTAATATTTTAACAAAGTATTTATATACAAATTATTTATGTTGTACTAATTTTTCAGATTTTTTAGAGTTACAGAAGTATGGGTAGAGTACAGATTACTACAGACTGTTCTGTCTGAAACAGATTCTGTTTTCGTTGCATTGTGTGCTTGTTTTGATGAATCTATGGCATATATCAGGGGGTATAAGTCATGGTAAAGTTATAATACAGTATATATAATACAATAATAAAATATGAATGGGTTTACAAGAGTACTTAAAGTGGTAATTTGCTTTATTATACTAAGGGATCTTACGAGAATTTTGTTAAGTTTTATGTGATTGAAGTTTTCAAGTTTTGGGTGAGATCTCGATGGATGAAGGAATAAGGAGTAAGAAGAGCCTAAGCTTGGGGATGCTACAGAACCCCAAGATATCATCCAAAGATTAACAAGTAACCAAGCTTGGGGACACCCCGAGTGGCATCCCCTCTTTCTTCTAACAACCATCGGTATTTTACTTGGAACTATATTTGTATTCGTCACATATCATAAGTTATGTTGGGAGCGTCTTGTATCTTTGATTTATTTGCTTTTTATCCTTGATTCACACAACTATTTTAGAGAGCCAAAATTATTCTATGATTTACTAGAATTGCTCTATATGCTTCACTTAAATCTATTGAGCTATGAAATTGCTCTATTGCTTCACTTATATCTTTTTGAGCCCGACGTGCTTTTACATGTTTGAAGAAACGCTTGCATGATTCACTTATATTAATTTGAGAGTTATTAATTTTGAACAAATCCTCTCATGCGTCACTTATATTATTTTGAGAGATGGAACTTTTATGCTTATGATCTTCACTTATATCTATGTGAGCTTGTCAAAAGCAATGGCAATATATGAAACTAGTCCCAAAGTGATAGATATTCAAGAGGGATATAATAAAAACTTTCATGTAGATCATTGGAAAAATTAAACTTGATTCTTTGTAATAGTTTAGAGACACGACGATAATAATATGTGAGTTATGTTAGTAAGTAATTATGCTTAGTAAGAATATTGATGTTAAGGTTTGTGATTCCCTGTGCAAGCACGAAAGTCAATAGTTGTGCTACGAAATTACATCCTACTTATGGTACATTATTAGGTGTTAGTTATGCTTAATTCTCACTTGATTTTTCAGTTCTTAGTTCGATGCTTCTCAATCTATTTGCTAGCCTTCACTTGTACTAAGTAGAAATACTACTTGTGCATCCAAAAACCTTAAACCCAGTTTGCCATATGAGTCCACTATACCTACCTATTTTATGGTATTTCCATGCCTTTCCAAGCAAATTTGTATGTGCCATCTCTAAATTTCAAAATAAATATTCCTTTTTGTGTGCTCGTACCGCTCATGAAACGGTAGGGGGTGACCGATATTTTTCCATGCTGGATGTGTTATTCTCAAGATGAATGTTTATTCACTTGTCATTACACGAGAGTACATTGGTAATAGGGATGCCCAGTCCCGAAATGAAAAGAAAGAAAAAGTTACTTTATGTTGTCAAATAATAAATTCCTTGGAAAGTGTTGGTATGGAAGGCAACCGTGGATTCAGCTAGCCATGGAAAGTGAAAGTATGGTGGAAAAAGGAATAAAGTTTATTTTCTGTTTGGGGACCACTTATGATGTATCTAGCATGGAAATATATTGAAATATATGTGTCGTTTTCGTTGACACGAAAGGCATGCCACCCAAAATATGTTTATCTATCAATTTAAACCTTGAGCTTTGGCACCCCTACAAATCTCTACTTCCCTCTGTGAAGGGCCTATATATTTACTTTATGCATTTTTTATTTTCAATTTGAGTCTCCATCTTCTCTTATAAAGCACCAACTAGGAGCCACTGTGATTGTAATTGAGCATTAGGTGTAGCTAATATTTGAGTGTGTACCATGAATGAAACAATGATTGAGCATGATGAGCTAGGGATAACTTGCTTTAGTGTTGATATTTTGAAAGTCATGGTTGCTTGTTGATATGATTGAGTATTAAAGTTTTCATGTCAAAACTAGACTATTGCTTTGAACCATCTAAAAGTCCAAATGTCCATGCTACAAAGAAAAGAATGTGTGATTAACATGTTTGGCAGCATTCCAGAGCAAACATTCTTTTTTATCATTTACCTACTTGAGGATGAGTAGGAATTAAGCTTGGGGATGCTGATACGTCTCCAATGTATCAATAATTTTTGCTTGTTCCATGTTGTTATATCATCAATCTTGGATGTTTTACAATAAATTTATAGCAACTTTATATCATTTTTGGGGACTAACCTATTGACATAGTACCAAAGTGCCAGTTGTTGTTTTTGCTTGGTTTTTACTTGGCAGAAAATCAGTACCAAACAAAGCCCAAAGGTCCTAAAAAATTTTGGAGATTTTTTTGGACTAGAAGACATCAAATGGGCCAAACAACTACCAAAGAGGAGGCCCGAGGTGGGGAACACCCACCAAAGCGCGCCGGAGGCCTCTGGCGCGGCCTTGTGGGTGGTACCCACCTCGGGACCCCCCTCCACCGACTATCGACCCTATAAATTCACAAATATTCGGAAAACCCTAGGAGAGTCAATGAAACACAATTCCAGCCATCGCAAGTTCTAGAACCTTGAGATCCAATCTAACACCATCACGAAGGGGTTCATCTTCATCATAGGTGCCTCTTCGATGATGCGTGAGTAGTCCACCATAGACCTACGTGTCTGCAGGCAGTATCTAGATGACTTCCTCTCTCTTATGATTCTCAGTACAATGGTCTCTTTGAGATCCATTTGATGTAATGACTTTTGCGATGTGTTTGTTGGGATCTGATGAATTTTGAGTTCATGATCAGTTTCTATCCATGAATATGATTTGAGTCTTCTTTGATCTCTTATTTGCATGATTAATTACACGCTTGTATTGCTTATTTGAATATTTTGTTTATTTAGGCCAACTAGATCAATTTTTCTTGCCATGGGAAGAGGTGCTTTGTGATGGGTTCGATCTTGCGGTGTTCTTTCCAAGTGACAGAAGGGGCAGGAAGACAGAGATGTATCATTGCCATTAAGGATAACAAGATGGGGTCTATTCCTACATGAATAGATCGTGTCTACATCATGTCATCGTTCTTATTACATTACTCTGTTTTCGCATGAACTTAATACACTAGATGCATGCTGGATAGCGGTCGATGTGTGGAGTAATATAAGTAGATGCAGAATCATTCCAGTCTACTTATCTTGGACGTGATGCCTATATAATTATCATTGCCTGGATATCGTCATGATTATTTGATCTTCTATCAATTTCCCAACAGTAATTTGTTCACCCACCGTGTGCTATACTCATGAGAGAAGGCACTAGAGAAATCTGCGGCCCCCGGGTCTACTTTTCCAACATATTGCTTTCTGATCTACTATTTGCCTTTTTGTTTCCAGATATATTAATCAAAAAACCCAAAAATACCTTGCTTCACTTTTTGTGTACCTATTTTATTTTGTGTTCTTGCAAAATCTATTTGCCAAAACTATCACTACCTAATCTATCTTTTACTGTTGAGAGGTTGACAACCTCTCTTACACGTCAGGTTGCAAGTATTTGTTAATTGTGTGCAGGTGTTGTTTACTTAGGTGCTTGATCTTCCTCTACGGATTGATACCTTGGTTTCATAACTAAGGGATATACTTACCGTTGATGTGTTGCATCATCCCTTCATCTTTGGGGAAATACCGATGTAGTCTCAAGCAACATCACGGGTGAGCACGGGCACCGCCACTGCCCGGGTTGCACTCGACATGTTCGACGGAATGACTGAACAAGGTAGGGTACATTTGCTCCTGTCTGATCAAATGTTCAATGTTTTGCATAAATCACTAGTTCACAGATGATGAATGCTTGCAAACCATGATCGTGTAGGAGGCGTATGTGACAAGCATGATCAATGACAATGAAGATCCGACCCAAATGGGATACTGAATGGAGGAGACCACCGCATTTGTACTTGGGGCAACATCCGATCCAAGCAAGAAGAAGAAGAAAGCGAAGACATTTAAGGCAAGAGGTCTGGCTTTCACAAGATTTCATGACATCTTGTTGGTCAAATCTTGGTTGGGCACAACATTGGATCAAATAAGCGACACCGAGCAAAAGGGAAGCACGTATCGAGAGAAGATTTGGAAGGACTATCATGAATGAAAGGAGTATGTGGAGCTGCATCCTATCATGACCACCCGTAGTATGGCATCTCTCCAACAACGATGGGGCATCATTCAAGGAGAAGTGAACAAGTATGTCAGTTACTACTCACAAGTGACCAAACAGCCTCAAAGTGGGATGGGAGTGGCAACTCATGTAAGCTCGATTGCCTCATCTTATTGTAATTTCAATATGTTTATGTTTTTCATTCTTGTGCTCGTATGTATGTTGTATGCTAGGCGGCGGTAGTGGCCACTTTGTATCACGAGCTTGAGAAGAAGCCATTTTATTTTAGACATTGTTGGCCCTTATTGAATGGCAAGCCAAACTGGCAAAGGTTGTGGCCGATCTCAAGGTCGGCAAGAAGAGGATTGATGGCTCAAGATCCCACCAATCCATTGGGTTGGACGATGAGGACGACGATGTTGTCGTCACCAATGGAAAAGCTACCATGCCAAAGGATAATCGGCAAGTCATGGGAAACAAGTGGGAGAAGGCAAGGATCTCCCATGACACTGCGGCTATAAAAACGTCGTCCACATGGACGAGCATTTTTTTTGACAAGGGAGAACAAAAAAGAGGAGAGGTACAAGCTTATGCTAGATGCACAAAAGGAGAGGATGGAGTGGGATCGGATGAGGGCAGAGAGGAGTCTTGAAATTGAGAGGGAGAAGATCGAGTTGGATAAGCAAGAGGCGGCGATCAAATGAGAACTCGAGAAGGCCAAGATATTTGGGGAGACTGAGCTCGAGAAGGAGAGGTTGCAACTCGCACGGGATGCTAAGGATGCCAAGATCATGTTGGCGGACGACATTCATATGGATGAGCATGCTAAGGAATGGATTGTGTAGAAGAAGGAGGAGATCAACAACCGTAGGGCGCTGGGCGGCGAGGGCGGCTGCTGCTGCAGAACAGATGGAGATGGTTGTCCGGATGCAGGCGGAGATGGCTGCCCATACGGAGCAAGACAAGCTGGACGAACAGGACGCATGGACAAACTCGTCCGGCCAGTGACCCGACAAGCACCACTTGTTGGTTGGACAATGATTTCATTTTGGCATGTCCGATTTGTTGAACTATGATTTCAATTGATTTTGTTTTGAACTATTGAGTTCGTCCAATTTGCATCGGATGATCGACATGCATGGATTTGAGAATTGCATTTGAGGTATGTGAATGCATGGGGTGAAATATGAGGGGCCATCTGGATGCGTCCGCAGGCATGCCCGGGTGCGTCTGCGAACGTATAGGGGGGCGGATTTGCCCAGTCCGGCTATAGATGCTCTTAGATCTTTTGGGAGACGTAGTAGTAAATCACAAAATTTCCTACAATCACCAAGATCCATCTATGGAGAAACCAGAAATGAGTAAGGGGAGAGTGCATCTTCATACCTTTGAAGATCACAAAGCGGAAGCGTTACAAGAACGCGGTTGGTGGAGTCATACTCGCAGCGATTCAGATTGCGGTGGATTCCGATCTAAGCGTCGAACAACGGTGCCTCCGCGTTCAACACACGTGCAGCCTGATGACGTCTCTTATGCCTTGATCCAGCAAGGAGGAAGGAGAGGTTGAGGGAGAGCTCCGGCAACACGATGGCATGGTGACGGTGGAGTTGCATGGTACTCCGGCAGGGCTTCGCCAAGCACGACGGAGGACGAGGAGTAGGAGGAGTAAGGCTGCGCCGAGAGAGAGAGATCCGTGTCTCTCGCAACCCCAAACCCTCCACTATATATAGGAGGAGAGGGAGAAGGGTGCACACCCCTAGGGTTCCCACCCTAGGGTGGTGCAGCAGGGTTTGCCCCCTCTCCTCTAGTGCTGCGCCTTGGGCCCTTGTGGGGGTGGCCAAGAGGGGAGAGGGGAGGGGATGCACCCTAGGTGGGCCTAAGGCCCATCTGGGCTAGGGTTGGCCCCCTCTCCTCTAGTGCTGCGCCTTGGGCCCTTGTGGGGGGCGCACAAGCCCACCTAGGGGCGGGTTCCCTCCCACTTGCGGCCCATGCATCCCTCTGGTGCTGGTGGCCCCACTTGGTGGACCCCCGGAACCCTTCCGGTGGTCCCGGTACGTTACCGGTGATGTCCGAAACACTTCCGGTGACCAAAACCTCACTTCCTATATATGAATCTTTACCTCCGGACCATTCTGGAACTCCTCATGACGTCCGGGATCTCATATGGGACTCCGAACTACCTTCGGTAACCACGTACACTATTTCCCTATAACCCTAGTGTCATCGAACCTTAAGTGTGTAGACTTACGGGTTCGGGAGGCACATAGTCATGACCGAGACACCTCTCCGGTCAATAGCCAACAGTGGGATCTGGATACCCATGTTGGTTCCCACATGCTCCATGATGATCTCATCGGATGAACCATGATGTCGAGGATTCAATCGATCCCGTATACAATTCTCGTTGTCTACCGGTATGGTACTTGCCCGAGATTCGATCGTCGGTATCCCTATACCTAGTTCAATCTTGTTATCGGCAAGTCTCTTTACTCATTCCGTAACACATCATCCCGTGGCTTACTCCTTAGTCACATTGAGCTCATTATGATGATGTCTTACCGAGTGGGCCCAGAGATACCTCTCCGTCACACGAAGTGACAAATCCTAGTCTCGATTCGTGCCAACCCAACAGACACTTTCAGAGATACCCGTAGTGTACCTTTATAGCCACCCAGTTATGTTGTGACGTTTGGCACACCCAAAGTATTCCTACGGTATTCGGGAGTTGCACAATCTCATGGTCTAAGGAAACGATACTTGACATTTAGAAAAGCTTTAGCAGACGAACTATACGATCTTGTGCTATGCTTAGGATTGGGTCTTGTCCATCACATCATTCTCCTAATGATGTGATCCCGTTATCAATGACATCCAATGTCCATGGTCATGAAACCATGACCATCTATTGATCAACGAGCTAGCCAACTAGAGGCTCACTAGGGACATGTTGTGGTCTATGTATTCACACATGTATTACGGTTTCCGATTAACACAATTATAGCATGAACAATAGACAACTATCATGAACAAGGAAATACAATAATATCCATTTTATTATTGCCTCTAGGGCATATTTCCAACAATATCCCACTTGCACTAGAGTCAATAATCGAGTTACATTGTGATGAATCGAACACCCATAGAGTTCTGGTGTTGATCATGTTTCGCTCGTGAGAGAGGTTTAGTCAACGGATCTGCGACATTCAGATCCGTATGTACTTTACAAATATCTATATCTCCTTCCTGAATGTAATCACGAATGGAGTTGAAGAGGCGTTTGATGTGTCTTGTCTTCTTGTGAAACCTGGGCTCCTTGGCAAGGGCAATAGCTCTAGTGTTGTCACAGAATAGAGTCATCGGGCTTGACATATTGGGAATCACTCCTAGGTCGGTGATGAACTCCTTCATCCAGACTGCTTCCTTTACTGCTTCCGAAGCAGCTATGTACTCCGCTTCACATGTAGATGCCGCCACGACGCTTTGCTTGCTGCTGCACCAGCTGACTGCCCCTCCGTTCAAAATATACACGTATCCGGTTTGTGACTTAGAGTCATCCGGATCTGTGTCGAAGCTAGCATCGACGTAACCCTTTATGATGAGCTCTTCGGCACCTCCATATACGAGAAACATGTCCTTGGTCCTTTTCAGGTACTTCAGGATATTCTTGACCGTTGTCCAGTGTTCCGCTCTGGGATCACTTTGGTACCTCCCTACCAAACTTATGTCAAGGTTCACATCAGGTCTGGTACATAGCATGACATACACAATAGAGCCTATGGCTGAAGCATAGGGGATGTCACTCATCTCTTCTCCATCCTTTGCCGTGGTCGGGCATTGAGTCGTACTCAATCTCACACCCTCTAACACAGGCAAGCACCCCTTCTTGGACTGATCCATATTGAACTTCTTTAATATCTTGTCATGGTATGTGCTCTGTGAAAGACCTATGAGGCGTCTCGATCTATCTCTATAGATCTTGATGCCTAATATGTAAGAAGCTTCTCCAAGGTCCTTCATTGAAAAACACTTATTCAAGTAGGCCTGTACACTTTCCAAAAGTTCTATATCATTTTCAATCAACAATATGCCATCCACATATAATATGAGAAATGCTACAAAGCTCCCACTCACTTTCTTGTAAATACAGGGTTCTCCATAAACCTATATAAACCCAAACGCTTTAATCACCTCATTAAAGCGAATGTTCCAACACCGAGATGCTTTTACCAGCCCATAGATGGACCGCTGGAGCTTGCATACCTTGTTAGCATACTTAGGATTGATAAAACCTTCAGACTGCATCATCTACAGTTCTTCCTTAAGGAAGCCATTGAGGAATGCCGTTTTGACGTCCATTTGCTAGATCTCATAATCATAAAATACGGCAATTGCTAACATGATTCAGACAGACTTCAGCATCGCTACGGGTGAGAAAGTCTCATCGTAGTCAACTGCTTGAACTTGTCGATAACCCTTAGCGACAAGCCGAGCTTTATAGACGGTCACATTACCATCCGCGTCAGTCTTCTTCTTAAAGATGCATTTATTTTCTATGGCTCACTTACCATTAGGCAAGTCCATTGACGAGGATACGTACCTAGGGTAAGGTCCTAGGCAAGGCCTACATACCCTACCTAAGGACACTACATGGGAGGACTTGAAGATCAAGCATGAAGTTCCGAGTGGATTCCTGGAGACGTTTAAAGCCACTCGACAGATATCCACTCGGAGACTCCTTCTTTCACTCGGCAGTCGCGTGTCACTCGAAAGACCTCACTTTCACTCGACGCCAGAAGACCAGGAGCCATCATCAAGAGCCCAACGGGCAGACGTTGGTTCAATTGCCATTAGTAGCTTTTATTGCGTACGTTACCAGTAACGGCAAACTTTAACCCCACGATCAGACCCTTAGATGTTGGGTAATTATGAGGGCAGCGAACTCTATATAAGCCGCCCCTCCCCTCGTGCACAAGGGTTCAAAACCATTGTAATCTCTATACTCCACACGACATAAGCTCCCGAGCACTAAGACGTAGGGTTGTTACCTCCATGAGAGGGGATTGAACTCATACATCCGTGTGTACATCCTCACCGTAGCTAGGACTCTGCCCTCTCCTTTCGTACCCCTTCCATCTACTGTTAGGATCTTTCCCACGACAGTTGGCGCCCACCATGGGGCAGGCGTCTAAGCGACTTCCGGTGAGGTTGCATTTTTCATCCTTCGACATGTCTTCCGGCGATGTTTTTGTCCTGGGCCACGAGATCCATTTCGGAGCGCTCACCTTCATCACCGATGATTCGGCATGGCTCTAGGAAGCGCCTCTTGATGTCGAGGCGCTCCCGGTCCGCGGGGCCACGCACTTCCTCCCGAGTTCGTGTGGCATGTTGCTGCGTCAGCCTTCGACTCCTTATTCATCGGCTCCCCTCGCTATTCGCGGTCGTAAGCAGTCCGACCGCTCATGACTTCAACACTGGGTCAAACATGAAGTGGCGCGTCAAACTTCTCCGCAGATTGCAGCACTCGAGCCCGCCGAGTCCCTTCACGGCATGTTCGAGTCGGATTCCGATCCATCCGATGTGCCTTCCAAGTGCGAAAGCTGCGATCCCGCAGCGGAGGTCTTGATGGCGGGCTCCCATCAGAGTTCACCGCCTGGCTTTGGCCGTGGCAGGCGCGAGGCTGGAGATCCGTCGAAAGAGGAACCGCATCACGAGGAGGAGGTTCTTCATACTCCCATCGTTGGCACGACTGCCGAGGCCCAAGCTTTGGAGGCTGCGTGCATTCATCTGGAAGAACTCCAGGCAGAGCTTGACGAGCGCACTCGCCAGCGCTCGCCATGCCCCAGTCGACGTCAGCGACAGCTGTTTCCGACTGGATCTCGCGACGACGTTGAGGTATATCGAACTCCTATGTTAAATGTTGTTGTTGCTGCTAGGATAGCAGATTCCATTTAGCCATCCCGGTCAGAGGCTGGAAGAGGGTTGATGCAGATCAGAGCACTATTAGACGCAGCGTAGCGTGAGAATTCAGTAGTTTCTCAGTCCCGCAACAGGATACACAACAATTCACCCAGGGCAGAGACCGTTCAGTCGGCACACAACCCTGGATCGCCCTTACACCGTTGGGGTGGCGGTTTCCGTGAAGGGCAAGACAGAGATCAGTTTCACCATGAAGACCATCGTCGAGTGCCCACTCCTCCGTGGAGTGGTCCGTATGTGCCCCGGCGCCAGGACGACAGGCGCTCCTTCGGTGATGAGCGGAATGCGGGCTTTGACACCCACGCTCTCCTTGTTCAGAAGCGGATTAACAGGGGCAGAGCCCACATGGAAGGATACGATAGAGATTTTCCGAGTGGTAGCTCGGCCATGGTTTCTGGTCCTGAATGTTTCAGCACAGCCATATGTTCTGTGGAGATTCCCCCCAACTTCAGGTTGGCGGCGGGAATTGGCAAGTTTTCTAGCGAATCAAAGCCGAAGACTTGGTTAGATGATTACCGAGTGGCTGTGCAAATTGGTGGCGGAAAAGACAATGTCGCAATGAAGCACCTTTCCCTGATGTTGGATGGTTTAGCTCGCGCTTGGTTGAATCGCCCGGCTCCTTCCAGTATACATTGCTAGGAGGATCTTGCCCGAGTGTTTGTCCGAACCTTTGAGGGCACTTGCAAGCGTCCGGTAGGTCTGGTCGACTTACAACACTGTGTCCAGAAGCCCAATGCAACTTTAAGTGATTATATTCAGCGATGGTCCACTCTGCATCATACAGTGGAGAATGTGTCGGAACATCTGGTGTGAGATACAGAGAACTTTATATGAAGTTTGGGCGAACGGGTGATATTTCACTCGGCAAGATGATGGAAATCGCCACTCGGTATGCCAATGGAAGAAGACCGTCTCTGTAGTGGCAAAGGAAAGGCAGTCGTCAATGAGGCTAGCGGCAGCAACAATCGGAAACAAAAGCGAAAGGCTGAAGATCCGGTTCAGGCAGAAGCAACAGCACTGGCGACTCAGTCGAAGAACAAGGGCAAAGCTACGGTACAATATGCCCCAAGAAAGGGGAAAATCAGTCAGGAACTGATATCATGGATCAGCCGTGTGTAATACACATGAGGAAAGATGCGGAAGGTGATCTGATTTTGCCCAAGCACACCACTCGACAGTGTCGGACCCTTATTCAGCAATTCAAGGGAGACCAGCCGAGTGATAAATCTCCTGAGAAGGGAGGTGAAGATGAGGAAAAGGAAACATTCCCGGATGTCACTGCTACACTGGTGATCTTTGCTGATGTCGAGAGCAAGAGCCGTCTGAAAGTCATCAACAGAGAAATCAACATGGCTGTACCAGACACCCCCACCTACCTGAAATGGTCCCAATATGCTATCACATTCGACCAGACAGACCATCTTGCTCATGTGGCCACTCCCGGTCGACAGGCTCTGGTAGTTGATCCGGTGGGGGGGGACTCGACTTAGAAAGGTCCTCATGGACGGTAGCAACGGCCTAAGCATTCTTTGTGCGGATCCCCTGAAAGGGATGGGCATTCTGATGACCTGTCTGAGTGAGAGCAACATGCAGTTTCACGGGGTCATCCCAGGAAAGAAGGCCAAGTCACTCGGCCAGATAGCATTGGATGTGGCATTCGGGAATGACAAAAATTTCCGAAAAGAAAAGTTGACATTTGAAGTCATGGATTTCAAGAGTGCTTACCATGCCATTCTGGGTCGACCCGCGTATGCATGTTTCATGGCCCAACCATGTTATGTGTATCTCAAGTTGAAAATGCCAGGCCCTAAGGGCGTGATCACGGTCACTGGCAATCGACAGCGGGCCGAAGAGTGCCTCCAGCAAGGCTCCAAGATCGCCGATCACCAGATGGCCATGGTTGAGTTGGAGGAGTACAAGAAAACCGCCGACCCTGCCGACTTGCTCCGTGCAAAGAAGTCGGCATTTCAGTCGACAAGGGAGGTGAAGAAGGTACACATCCATCCTACGGATCCTACTATTACCCCGACGAATATCTCATCAACACTCGACAACAAATAGGAAGCCGAGCTCATCCAGTTCCTCCATGAGAACTGAGATATCTTTGCATGGAAGCCTGCTGACATGCCAGGGGTTCCTAGGGAGCTGGCTGAGCACCGTCTGCGAGTGGATACGAAAGCCAGACCTGTCAGGGAGCATTTGCATCGTTCAGCGGCGGAGAAGCGCAAGGCAATCGGAGAAGAAGTGGCCCGTCTCTTGCAAGCCAAGTTCATTCGGGAGATTTACCACTCCGAGTGGCTATCGAATGTTGTGATGGTGCCAAAGAAAGATAAGTCATTGCACATGTGCATTGACTTCAAACATCTCAACAAGGTGTTCCCACAAGATCATTTTCCACTCCCCCGCATAGATCAAATTGTTGACTCGACAGCGGGGTGTGAGCGTTTATCATTTTTGGATGCTTATTCTGGGTACCATCAGATTCGTCTGTATGGCCCGGACGAAATAAAGACAACCTTCATCACCCCATGCAGGTGTTTTTGTTACATCACCATGCCTTTTGGTCTCAAGAATGTGGTGCTACTTTTATGCGCATGATTCAAAAATGTTTACTCGACTAGATCCCTCAGAATGTTGAGGCATACATGGACGATATAGTGGTCAAGTCCCACAAAGGTTCTAACCTATTGGCTGACTTGGCCAAGACATTCGCCAATTTGAGGCGATTCGACATAAAGCTGAATCCGGCCAAGTGTACTTTCGGCGTCCCTGGCGGCAAGTTACTTGGTTTTCTCGTTTCCGAGCGAGGATTTGATGTCAACCCCGAGAAAATCAGCGCCATTACCCGTATGAAGACTCCCGTGCGAGTGCACGATGTTCAGAAGCTCACAAGTTTCTTGGCAGCATTGAGTTGATTCATTTCTCGTCTTGGTGAGAAGGCTCTGCCTTTATATCAATTGATGAAGAAGTCCGACACGTTCAACTGGACTCCTGAAGCCAAAGCAGCGTTTGTTAAGCTCAAAGTCCTGCTCTCCACCCAGCCGGTGCTTGCCACTCCTGCCAGCAAAGAGCCCTTGCTCCTGTACATCGCGGCCACAAATCAGGTCATCAGTACAGTACTGACTGTCGAGCGAGAAGAGGAGGGTAAAGCTTATAAAGTCCAGTGGCCAATTTATTATGTCTCGGAAGTTTTTTCCCCCTCAAAGCAAAGATATCCATACTATCAAAAGCTGGTTTATGGTATTTACCTATCAGCAAAGAAGGTGGCGCATTATTTCCAAGACCACTCGATTTTAGTCGTCAGTGATGCTCCCTTGTCCAAAATTTTCAATAATCGAGACGCATCAGGTCGAGTGGCTAAATGGGCAATCGAGCTTGGACACTTTGACATCAGATTCGAAGCCAAAAAAGCAATCAAGTCCCAAGCATTGGCGGATTTCATGGCCGAGTGGATCGAACAGCAACAGCCTATCCAAGTTCACTCGGTGCATTGGACAATGTTCTTTGATGGCTCCAAAATGTTGAATGGGTCTGGTGCTGGGGTTGTCCTGATATCTCCTAGGGGCGACAAGATTAGCTATTGTCACGCCGAAGATGCGCACCTATCCATATTAAGGCACGAGGGCCTCGCAAGGGATCGATGCGCATCTTGCCATTAGCAAGTATAGTATCATTGCATCATACATTATAGAAGAGATGAGTATACAAGTTTGGCTTACACTCGACACATACTAAATTACAATTCCACACAGAGTTCAAATCATCAAGATGAAGACAGGGTCCGACTACGGACGAAATCAAACGATAAAACAGATGCAAATGACCTATCTTGCTATCCCAAAGATCACGACCATGGTCCTCTACTCATCTGGGTATGTCACGTAAATCCTGCCTCTTTCCTCACCATATTCCCACTAGATCTAGGTAAGATCATCCTGCACGTACTCATCTAAACCTGTACCTAGAGTGTTGTAGTAAACTGTGAGCCACAAGGACTCAGCAATCATGCACCCGGGTGCCGAGACTATTCAAGCTTAAAGGTTGGGATGTGATATTTGTTTAGTTTGCAGCAACACTAAGCATTTATGGTAGCTAACTTACGTAACATGAACACAAATATGAGTGGCCTATGATGAGCGATCGAATCTAGTATGATCTCTATGAGATCTTGATCACTTACCTACGTCAATCATAACCCCACCGTGTTCTCCCTCGGATCATGTTCACGAGCAGAGACGATCACGGTTACTCACATAGTTGGTGTATTTTATTAGAGTTTACTTCAAGTTTACTATAACTGGGTGTTAAACAAATATCCAAGTTGCCACATAACCAAGGGCACGGCTTAACAAAAGTTTTAACCCTGCAGGGGTGCTCCAACTAGTCCATCACAAATAACCACACTCCACGGGAATAGCCTTGACCACAGATCTCGTGGCCATCATCGGTAATTCCAAAGGAATTCCAACACCTCAAGAAAACCCGAAGAAAGTCAGAGTCCACATGCAAGACACTCGATAAATGTAAAACAAATCCAACAAGACCACCCGACGTGTCGACGAACCCGATAAGAGCCGCGTATCTCGTTCTCAGGACACAATGGATAATCTACGCATACGGAGGCCTGATAGAAATCTCCCAAGTTGCCCTGGGTTGGCCCCGCATAGTGCTCTAGTTTGGACCAACACTCATGAGGAGCACTGGCCCGGGGGTTGATTAATTATCCACGGGGTTGCAAAGCCCTATGCAAATTTTATTAGTTATTAACAAATGTATTACCAATGTTGGGTCTTGCCAGACAAGTTTTAATCTCAACCGAATAAACAAGGAGGTCCCCATAACAACCCTGAGCGTGTTAGGAGCGCTAAATATGTAAACATAACACCGGTAACAAGAAACTATGGCGGTAATAGTGGAACAAATCACCTAGCAAAAGGCCAAGCCTTCCACCAATACCAAGATATATATATATGTGCATTAAAATAAATAACATATAATATTTTGATATCCAAATCCATGTTATCACATGGAACAACCTGCGCCTGCAACTAAGAACGCTATAAGAGGGGCTATGCAGCGGTAACTTAGCCAATCAAAGGTTGTTAGGATGTGGAGGGTTAAAGGCTATCATGGCAATTAGGAGTCTGATATCAAGTGGTAGGTAGCACAATTGTAACGATAAGAGCGAGAAACTAGCAAGCGAAAATAGTATCGGGATCTGGGTACGATCACCTTGCCTGTTGGTTCTTCAGCGAAACAAGTAGCGGGATCCTCATAGTGGTACTCTCCTGGGTTGTCGTACTCAGTATCAACACTCGCGTCTACCCAAGATAAAAAGCAACAATAAACATCCAACCAAGGTGCAATGCATAAACAAGATGATGCATGATTCATTTATGAAGAATTTAACATGGCAATCCAAAACTAGTCATGTTTCACATGCAAAGTTTGTTTATTAATGAATCTGGACAGAACCTCATGTTAAGTTATTTAAACATGCATGAACATGGAAAATATGTATGCAGCATGCAAAATCGATAGAAACATGCATGAACATGGAAAATATGTATGCAGCATGCATGAACAAACCAACCACACATACAAGGTCACATGAAAAACAAACATGGCATGATCAATGCTATGATGCATGATGCAAGAATGCAAGACAACACATGGATGACAAGTTGCAAAAACACTCATTAAGCTCATGACACAAGGTTCATCCAAAGATTACATGCCATAAAAGGTAGGGGCAACACTTGGGCTGTCACAGCTATGTCTTGCAAATTCACTTCGATTCCTCCAACAATGAGGCAGAGTATGAAGCACTGCTGTATGGGTTGCGCATGGCTATCTCACTCGGCGTCAAGCGCTTGATGGTTTATGGTGACTCAGATCTGGTGGTGAATCAAGTGATGAAAGAGTGGGATGTTCGAAACCCCGCTATGACTGGATACTGCAATGCAGTCCAAAAGTTGGAGAAGAAGTTTGAAGGCCTGGAACTTCATCATGTTCCCCGACTGAAAAATCAGGCGGCCGATGAACTATCCAAGATTGGTTCCACTCAATGGTCTGTCCCTAGCGATGTGTTCTTGGAGCACTTACACACTCCTTCGGTTCAAGAAGATCCTTTCATCGAAGAGCCCCCATAGGCTTTGAGTTCCACTGACTCGACAGAAGTCGATGTCCCTGCAGTGATTGACCTGGTCATGGAAATTCTGGTTATCATTCCCGATTGGACTGTGCCTTACATTGCCTATATCCTCAGACAAGAGCTC